>CM064485.1:22510366-22765989 GCA_032716605.1 Paralithodes platypus | reverse complement strand
TCGGGTGATTTTGTACGGATAAATATGTGAATAAAACACTAGTCAACAGCAGCTTATATATTTAGTCTACCCTATACATTATTTGTGACCACCCAGCTATGATCCCCAAGAACCTTACGTACGGTCACATATATATATATATATATATATATCAGAGTTGGGTCAGTTTAGTCAACTAGTCAACATAGTTAATTAACCCGGGAGCTGCGGGGAGACTCTTAAGAGTTCCCCCGGCGCACTGCGGGAAGACTCTTAAGAGTCAGAGAAAATAAAAATCAACTTTTGACATCGAAAAAAAAAATATTTTTTTATATTTTTTTTTTTTTATTTTTTTATTTTTTTTTGGCCCCTGGGCCATGCAAAATCTCAGTCCTCTACCTCCCCTCCTTCCCCACTTTCCTCCTCTCCTTCAGTTATCACCTATTTTCCCTGTTATTCCCTTATTCTGAGGTATATTTTCGTGCTAACATTAGAAATCCGATTGGAGGGTGTGGTCATCACTGATAGCAAGCGAGTGCAAGAGAGAGAGAGAGAGTATCGATCGACTGTGTCTCAGTGGCCTTGGGGGAAATTGGCGGGAAAGCAGATTGCCTCACCCATACATTATACAACTCGCGGGCTATATCTCCGATTTTGACCATCCAAACGCTGTTTTCACTCGTTTTATTGTTGTTTCAGGTTAATACCTTTATAATCAACCCATAATAGGCGCATATGGATAAATATTAATGCTATTAATGGCACAATGAATATTTTAGTGACGGAAACACCTCAAATACGTCAGCACAGGGGGACGTTTCCAATTACCCCCATGCGCACTTCAGAGGTTAATGTTTAACTTAAGTAGTTAATTTTGAGACAGCTCGGCCACGACGGCAAGACAGCTCGGCCCCATGTTATGCTATGGGGCAATTTTTTTAATATAGCCGTGAAAAAGCCTGTAGCCTTGAAATCCTCAAGTGGTTAACATGATGATGATAGAAGACAATCATATATTTGTATTCCTGATCCTACCTACAGTATTATGTCCCTTTTTTATTTATTCGTTCTAGGAAACATTTATCCTCTAAGTCATCCATTAGTAGGCCTATTCTCATTAATATTATTGACCTACCGAATCATTTGTTGTTAGCCATTTCTAGACCGGTACTTTCTGGATTTGAATGATCAGTTGTAGGACTTGTGATCGTATTCTTAAAATTGTGCAATGGGTTCATTAATTTATTACCTTTTGTAGTTTATATGGGGAAAGGGGTAGAAAGATCCTTCCCAATAACAATATAGCCTACCATTTATAAAACCACAGCTAACAAATTACAACAATATAGATAGGCCTATATCCGTTCTCTCGCCCTAATTACCAGTTTATAACTTAATATGTTAAATTCTAGAATTGTTTTATTTAAGTAATTTGAAAATGATTCTAATTAATTAAGATGTGCATCCAATATTACTTTCTTATTTAGTAAGTTAGTGTTATGCCCTGTTTTTCTACAGGTTTAACTTGGGTAATGTGAGTTCTGAATGACTGGGTATAGAAGGCTGCATGCACAATACAAGGTATGAGGAATAGAGAACACAAAATAAACACACGGTAACACGACACAAGTTCACGTTTATTGAAATAAAGAAATAAAGAGCATAGAAAGATAGTTATATTCGCACAAAACAAATGATAGAAGGGAACTGCTAGCATTTGCGGATTTGGATGGAGCCTAGTCTCCCACTTCCAACGTTCAGGTATATTCTTCTGATCACGGGTTTAACCCGGCAAGCGCGATAGGCCTCACGGAAGGCTTCCTATAGGGAACGCGATAGGCCTCACGGAAGCAAGACCATAAAAAAAACCTTCCAAAAAAAAAAAGGGCCTATCAAAACAAAGGAATTTGTTTCTAGGTGAGATAATTCCCCTCCAGTACTCATCCATGTAAATCTCACCCACCCCCCTCCCCTCCTTCCCCATCTTATTCCCCCCTCCCTCCCCTCCTCAATTATCACCTATTTTTCCTCTTATTATCATCATTTATCGGTTATTTTTCTCTCCCGCGATAATGTAGCACAAGTGGGTTGCAGAAAAGATCGTTATGTAACACCCAGACACCGGCCCACACCGCCCCGCTCGTCTCAGTTACCTCACAGACAGCGAGAGAGGAGGGTTGCCTGTGGCTCTCTCTCGCCTGAGATTATGACCGGGTGGCCAATATCTACGTTTTTCACCACCCAAATGCTTTTCCCACTTATTTTAGCACTCTTGAAGGTTCATATATACATCATATATGTAAAATAAAAGCATACCGAAAACAAATAATGCTCTATATTGTAAATATAACGAATTCTGTCAGAATCCAAGGCTAGAAATGCACAAATAACTACCCTAGCCCCTAGGTCTATTTCGCGCTTGTCAGGTTAATTAGCAAGTTTATATTTTACTGGAAGACCTCAATATATTCGTATAATTCAATGTCACTGATTTTACCTCTTGCTGGCTGGTCGCGTGCCCACGTAGCAACTCACAGTTAGGATTAGACGCGTATATTATAGAACACGGAAATCTCTAGCAACCTCATGGGGGTACTGAACTAAGTTTGATATTCTTAAGGCAGAAATATGTAGAACACGAATCAGTGGGCGAACGTTAGATATCACTAGAGTTTTAATATCTGAATAAGGTAATTACGAGAGTCAAGGTCGCCTGTTAATAAAAAACACTGATCGCTTAGTACGTCCCAAATGGAATGGTTAAATATGAATTACACTGGGCAAGGTCTTAGCCACTTTATAGAAAGTTAATAGGTGAGTATCAAGCTAGTACTATAACACTTAGTACTAGTAACATGAATCTTGAATAGTATGGGTAGATCTGGTCCTGGTTATCTTGCTTCCGGTGATGTTGGGGGCTAACGACTGGTTCCTCGGCCGTCCAGATGGTCCAAAATGTAGGAAGTTCTCAAGTCGGATCTCTTGATGATCGTTGCTGGCTACACACTTATATACCCACGAATTTGTGTGAAGGTTATAAGGTGCACGTTAGGACTTGTACATGGACAGATGCTTCTATCAGTCTTCTCTGCCACGGAGTCTGCCGGATCTGGAATCTCTCAACTCCGGAACAACACAAGGGCAGAGCTAGAGGTAAACTGCAGGGTAGTGACCACTGGTTGGTGTCTAGCTTTCAACTGATTTGACTGGGGGAGGGAGTTAGATTTATAGGCTCGGTTCTGGACCCTGCAGACAGTAGGGATCTCGAGTCTTATGGACTTAATTGAGCTCTCAATAGATATGGGGACTAGGTAAGATGGTATTTACTGTTGTGGCACAGGGCGATAGGAAGCCTTTATATTTTCATATAACTGAGCCTTAGTAAGAGGTACTATTTTGGCTATACTGGACGTATTTAGGGGAGAGAGACTGGATCTACTTTGCGAGGAGGATGGGGACAGCTGTGATAGGAGCGTCTCTCTAGATTGTTCAATCTTCATTCTATGGTATAGCTGAGGTGCTAATTTAGTGATCAGAGCATGCAAGAAAGGTAAATGGTTTATTGTGAGTTAATAGAGGTTAGTAAAGGTGTTAGTCATTCATGGTTAGTTCATTGATAGGAAGAATTCCTGTGCTACCTGGCAATGACTCGAAAGTCAAAACAGGGGCCAGGTATACCTCCGCGGGGGTGGGGGTCTCCCTCCTCGGGTGGGCAAAAAGGGGGAGCTGGGAGCTGATATAGTCGTCCGGCGGCTGTGGCTAGGGGCTTGCCATATCACCAGTGTTTGTAATAACCCTCTGTGTATGAGACAGATGTGAGTGTCTTTAATACCAAAACCGAAGGTGCCTTAGCTAGCTGGTTTTACTCGGCTGGTTGTTAATTGTAGGGTTTGCTGGATATGGTGGAGACTGGGTTGCTAACTCTGCCACATTTATCTGGAAGTATGGCAATAGAAGTTAGTTAATGGCGGGGCGGCTAGCCTCGCACCGACGACCATTGGGTGCAGGGTTGTGAATGTGTTGTAAGAGAATAGATGGCATGCAAGGGGCTAGTAAAGTTCTAATGTTGTTCTGGCCTACTAAGTGAAGGTAGGCTGGATAGGAGTATATATATAAAAGGTTGGAGAGCGTTAGTAACGGACAATTCAAGGATCTTCAAGAGGTATGAGAGAGAGGCTAGGTCGGACAAGAGTCGAGAAGCGCGGGTGTCTTAATGAGAGGGGGGGGGGAGTTCAAGGGCTACAGGGAAATTTTGCCCCTAAGGTCCCTGGGCGTGGGGGTGGCATTAGGCTACAATTGATATGGAAGTTTGAAAAGGCAGTAGAATACGTTAGCCAAATGCTACCGGGGAATGCAACTATGGGGTGGTATATGAGTCTGGAAAAGATAGAGTTATGTGATCAGTCAGAGGGTTATGGATACTATTAGTTGGCCCTGGGAACTGCGTTTTCTATTAAATATAAAATACCACCCACAGCGGCAGTTCGTAGGGGTACTTAGTTATTGTTTCGGGGTACTTATGACAGATACTGGTAACCAGGTTATCTTATAATCTCTGGTTGGGGTAAGAGGTGTAAGACACGAAATAAATTGGCGTAGTGTGGGCTGTGGATACGAAGGAGGCAAGGGGAAGACGTATGACAATTGTAGAAAGTAAATGGAAAAAGGTGAACACAATGGCGGATAAAAATACTTAACCTAAGGATTGCATACATAGATTTATGGGGCGATGGGTCTTCAGAAGCTTAGTCTGGCAAGACAAGATGTTAGGGAATGTTAATATTAATACTTAGTTACTAGAGGAGCAATGCAAGGGGCGACTGAGCACGGGTTACATATATCTATACTCGTCATGGAAAATGATATAAGAGGTCTAGGGACAAGCGTGGGTGTTTGAACTTCTAAGATATATAACATCTACTTCTCGGATGTAAGAACATACATAGATATATTTATGGCTGTCTGATGTGTTGGCATTGGCTCAACGTCGGGACAGGGCATGGGTGTTTTTAATATGAATGTATATTCCTGTTCATCATCTTTGTAGTTAATAAGTGTAGGACACGAGGGGTTAGTGTACGTGAGGTGTGGAAAATGGTCGGTTTAGAAAAGGTAAATGGGTGTGTCCTGGAGCTGTTTAGCCCTGCGGGCTTGGGCCTGTCTGGAATGGCGGGCTCGGTCAGCTGGTCCTTTCGTTCTGTGGACCTTTCTTCCGGGTGTTTCTGTGTGGTGTTCGCTCGTGGCTTCTGTGGTGGGCTTCTTGTTCTGGGGCATTTTACTTCCCTCTCCTTCATTATAGGCTCGTCCTCGAGCCTCAAGGGTGAAGTTAAAAGAATCATAGTAATGGTGGGTCATTTTCAGGGTATTTAGAAAGTTCCACCAAACACGAGAGCGACGGTCAGGTTTCTTTTGCAGGTCAATGTATACCTGTAAGAATGTGTCCTCTGTGTTGTGGCGGGCGGCTGCCCGGGCTTGGTGTGGGTGTGGTACACGGGCCAAGTGTCCAGTGGGGGTCTTTACTTTAACCTTTCGTATGAATGGTTTGTAGCTTTCCCCCGTGGGGGTCGGAGTGAGGTGTGTGGGGTTGACAGGAAGTCTGTTTAGTGTGGTGAATGGGTTACTAACCGAAAGGGGATTCGCGCGTGACAACAGGGCTGGGGATGAAGGGGGAATGTGAGTCTGGGTTGTATTTGGTTTTCTTAGGCGGTGTTGTAGGTTGGGAATATATAGTGAGGCAATGCGCAAAATCGGTGTAGGTAAGGTGGGTGAAGGAGGTGTGTGGGAAGGAGGGGGTGTGTGTGTTGTGTGGCTTGGGTCCTTAGTGTCAGAACGGGGTGTTATTTTTGTATCGCTGTCTTTAAATCTGATGGGTCTGTTGATTATTCTACCTCTGGCGGTCCTGGTGGGAAGGTAGATGTTTGTTGTGGGACTTGAGTCGCTCGACGATGTTTTATAGTGAGGGGAAGCATGTTTTATAGGTAAATGACATGTGGGAGTTTTCTCGGGGGTGACTTTGGGGGGGGGGTTTCTTAGTGGGGGGGTTGGGCTGGGGTTCGGTGAGATGAGGAGGTTGGTCGGTGTGTGGGTGGGGTGGTGGGGATCGTGGAGGGGAAAGGGGCGGATGCGGGGGGGGCTAGACGGGTGGGTAAGGAGTGTAGATTTAAGTTGGAGGGTTGGGGGTAGGGGCGTGTGTTGTTTGATGAGGTTGGTGATTTGCTGGTGATTATTCGTCTTCTTTCCCTTTGTGGGGGAGAATTCGACGAAGAAGAAGAAGAGGAGGAGGAGGAGGAGGAGGGTAGTGGTCTGGCAGCCCTACGGAACTTGGTTAGTAGGGTGTGTTTTCTGGAGGTTTTAAACGATGTTTGTCGTGGGCGTAAGTTGTAGCGTGAGGTTACTGAGGTAGATTGTGTGGTGCGGTTGGGTGTGTACTTGGTTTGGGGTGGCGGTGGTGGTTTTCTCACTGTGGTGCCTGGTGGAGGTATGTCAGGGCTAGACGGGAGGGTTTCTGTTGTGGTCGGGGTTGTGGGTGGAGGTTTTTGTACTTGGATAAGTTGGGGAGGAACTTGACTATCAGAAGTGAAAGAAGGTGTCATGGTGGAAGAGGGTGTGATATTGGGGGCTTGGGGTTTGTGGAGGTTAGTTGGGGGGGTATGGTGAGAAAAGATTTGTTGGTTCGGTGCTGGAGGGCTTAGGTCCTTAGGGGTTTGTATGGGAATATTCGTTGCCTGAGTGAGGGGGTGAGTAGGGGTATTTAATTTAGGGTCGGACGTGTGGGGTGGGGTAATGTCTTGTGGCTTTAGAGGTTTAAACGCTCGGACGAATCTAGTTCGGAGCGTGCGAGTTACGCCGTGATAGTCGATGGTGACTTGAAAGGCATTTGGGACTTGTATTACGGTGTAGGGTCCGACATAGCGAGGGCCTAACTTGTTGGTGATAGGGAGGTTGGCTACCATTACGGTGTCATGGATGGCGAAAGGGTTTTTTTTCATCGATGTTGTCAGTTTTGGTGTCTTGACAGATCTGGGCGGTATGGAGGGTGTTTTGCAGATGTTGCAATGGGTCAATTGTGGAGGTGGTGGAGGGAAGGTGAGCGTGGTGGTGGAATGGCAGTAACAGGGGGGGTACACCGTAAACACGTTCATGAGGGGAAATACCGTCTTCCCGAGGACAGGTGTTCATACCCCACTGTATCATTTTTAGTTGTGATGGCCAGTCTGAGGTATTAAGAGCAATCATTCTTGTACGTAACTGGTTGTTGATGGTGCGATGGCTGCGTTCGCAGATAGCATTTCCTTGAGGCCAGTACGGGGATGAGTGTTTAATCTTGATACCGCATTGTTGGGTGAATTGTTGCCAAACGTGTCCACTAAACTCGGGGGCATTGTCCGATAGAAGAGCAAGGGGAAGGCCGAATATAGGGAACACTTCGGTGGCAAGCAGTGTGGCGACTGTGGTGGCTGTGTGGTCTTTAACTGGGCAGGCTATTAGAAATTTTGAATATACGTCTACAAATGTGACGATATAGCGGTTGCCAGCGTAAGAAGGGAACGGGCCCATGATGTCGAGGGATAGGACTTGGAACGGTTTGTTGGCAGAAATGGTACCAGCTGGGCCTGGGGTGCGTGATCTATCCTTTCCCAATAAACACGGTTTGCAGGATTCTGTCACTCGTTGTGCAATTTTGGAGGGGTTGGGGGTCCAGTATTGGTCTGTGAAGATCTTTAACATTTTCTTTTGTCCAAGGTGTATGCCGTTTCCCTCGTGGATGGCAATCATGTAGTCGTGGGCTATGGTGGGGTCCAAGATTATGTGACCAGTGTCTGTGGCAAGTTGATCTCCCCAGCGAGTCAGTCTCCTGAAGACGTTTAACGGTATCCAGGGGGGTCTGATTCGTGCTTCCCAAGATTGAATTAGGGAGGGGGCTGGGGGGGCATTCTGTCGGGAGGTGGGGGTAGATACCAATTGAGTGTTTTGTAAGGCGGCTAGGTTGGTGGGGGGGTCTTTTGGTACTGGCAAACGTGACAGGGCGTCTGCATTAGTATGGAGTTTGCCGGGACGATATTGTATTGTAAAGTCGTAGTCCTCTAGTGTCTCTCCAACGTACCAAAATGGCTGAGTTGGTTTCGCACCTACGCAGCCATTGTAAAGATTGATGGTCGGTAATTATTTCGAGTTTTGCGCCTAACACAAATGACCGGAAGTGGCTGAGTGCCCAAATGATCCCTAAGCACTCTCTCTTGGTGGCTGCGTAATTCTGTTGGGGTGGGGTGAGTGTGCAGCTGGCATACGCTATCACATGTTCCTTTCCATCTCTGAATTGAGCTAATACTGCACCTATGGCGTACAGAGATACGTCGGTATAAAGACGGAAAGGTTTCTGGTAGTCAGGGAAAACGACAATAGGGGCTTGGATTAGCTTTTGCTTCAAAGTGTTAAACGCGAGGTCTCTTTCAGGTGTCCAGGCGAACGGGGTGTCTTTGTGGGTAAGTTGGTGGAGGGGTCTGGCTATGGTGGCAAAGTGGGGGACGAAACGTCTGTAGTACATGGCTAAACCTAGAAACGAACGTATTCCTTTAACCGTGGTGGGTGGGGTTTGGTTTTGTATGGCTTGAAGTTTCTTTGGGTCTGGCGCAATACCATGTTCAGATATCACGTGTCCGAGAAAATCTACCTTATTCCGGGCAATCACGCACTTTGAGGGTTTTAATTTCAACCCGGCGGCTCGGATTCTTTGCAGGACTTGTCTCAACCTGAGGAGGTGTTCTTCCCAGGTTGGAGAGTACACAATAATATCGTCCAGATAGGCTAGGCAGGTTTCCCAGGTTAGGCCATGCAATACCGTTTCCATCAAACGGGAGAAAGTGGCGGGTCCGTTACAGAGGCCAAAAGGTAGGACGTTAAATTCATAGTGATGGCCACCACTAGTGGAAAATGCTGTTTTCTTTTGGTCCTCGGCCTTGATAGGCACTTGCCAATACCCTGCTTGCAAGTCGAGGGTAGTGAACCATTTGGATCCGTATAGGGAGTCAAGGGAATCGTCTATTCGGGGTAAGGGCGTAGCGTCTTTAATGGTTATGTCATTTAACCTCCTGTAATCGACGCAAAAACGGGTTGTCCCATCTTTCTTTTTGACTAAGACAACAGGGGAAGACCAGGGGCTAATGGACGGGGTGGCAATCCCGGCCTCTAACATTTCCTGGACTTGGCGTTCCTCTTCCTGACGTTGTATGGGGTTCTTTCTACGGGATGGTTGTCGTATGGGGGGGCCTGTGGTGTTAATGATGTGTTGTTCTACATCCGTCTGTCCGATTTCGGTGGGTTGTTGGGCAAAGACGTCACTGAATTCCATCAGTAGGTCGTACATGCCGTTCTTTTGGTGGTCAGATAGTGTCTCAGGAAGAGGGGGCAATTGGAGGCTGGTAGGGGTGTCGTTACAATGTATGGGGAGGTCATCGAAAGTTTCGAGATCTCCTATAATGAGACCTTTCGGTAATGTCAGGGGTTCCTCTGAGATATTAGCCACGAGAATGTGGTTGATACGAGCGGGAATGATGGCGGGTTGTAAGAGGCAGCGATGGGGGTTGGGGGATGTGTTAGTGGGGGAAAATACCATGTGAGTTTGGGGTATGGGCCGCAGGTTCACCCATTTTTGATGGTGGGGGGGAATTTGGCATTTATCCTGAACTACCGCTGGGCTAATGATGGTGGGGGATTGACTGGCGAGCAGGTGCTTGGTACTTATAAGGGGGGCAAGGTCACTTTGGTGGGGGTCACGCGTGAGGGGGGGATTAACGGCGCGTGTGAGAGGATCAGTGGGGCGCGGTGTGAGGGGGTTAGAAAACGGGATTTGTTGGAGGGACTGCGGAGGGTTGGTGGGGGAAGCGTTGTCGGTGGCAGTAACGGTTTGTTTAGAGGTTATCTGGGGTTGGTGGGTTTGTCTGTCATGAGGGGGTGAGTCAAGTGTGGGGTTTTGAAGTTTATTAGGGGTGTGAATTGTGGGGGGGTGGAAGGGAGCTACTGACGAAAAACTGTCACAAGGGGGATTCGCGGGGTGGTGGAATAGCTGGGCATTTCTGGGGGCATGTTGGGAACATGGTTGTGTCCCTCGGTCGGCACGCGTGAGGGGGGGATTAACGGCGCGTGCGGGCGGTTCAGAAGGGTGCGAGGTGAGCGAGTTAGAAAACGGGATTTGCTGGGGGGACTGCGGAGGGTTGGTGGGGAAAAAGTTAGGTGTAGAACATGGGTTATTGGTGTAGGACTGGTGTATTGATTTGGGGTTGTTAACATTTCTGGGGCATGGGGGAAACATTGTTGGGTACATTGGTCGGCATTTTCTCTGGAAACATGTGTACATAAACATTGGATAGAATTAGGGTTACATATATCAGAGTCTGTCCTGAAAACATGGGAGGATTTATTCTGGGCAGAGTTACGAGAATTGAGGGGATTACCGAGGGGGAGTTGCTTGGACTTGTCTTCTTTCGTTTGTTGAGGCATTTTTTTACTGAATTGAGTGAGGTTTTGAGAGATCTCGGGGCAAGGGGAGGTTTTAGGAGTAACCTTAGTGCTAGCTGCAACTTGGTAACCCTGAATCAGGTTTTGTTGAGGGGGAGGTTGTTTTTTCTTTTTGGGAATGGGTTTCTGCGTGATTGGTTTGTCAGAGGCTTTGGGCTGGAATTTGTTTTTGAATGAGATCAGCCTTTGGCCGCAGTCAATCTGGGCCTCTAGTTTTTGAAGGAGGTCAAGTCCAAGGAAACCATCATAATGTTTACAGTTGGAGGAAAATACTGTAAATGTGTGATAACAACGAGCATGGGGGCCAGGAGTGGTTACTGATAGGGGTAAAGTGTCTCCTAGGAGATTTAAGTAAGTATCAGCAGCTGAGATGAGTTCTGTTTTGGTGTTTAACAAAGGGCCAAATCGTCGGGGATGTTTTTCATAGTAAGATTTGAACAAACATGACTTGGCAGCTCCCGTGTCGATTAGCAAGCGGACAGGAATGTCCTTGATTTTGGCCATGTAATAAATGGGGGCAGTGCGACTAGTTATGGCGTCCCCCGCCGAGCCCATCGTGGGCGGGGGATACTTTAAAAATCCTGGGGGTCGGTATCTACCTCTTCCAGGGTTTCCTCGGTATCGTCTGAGGTCATGGTATGGGGGGCAATTTCTTCCTCTTGTCCCCACTCCTCTTCATTTACAGAAATGCGAGGAGTAGAGGGGCGAGGTTTGGCAGAGTCACGAATTTGGTGGAGGGCACACTGAGCATTACAGGCAGGGAACTCATAGGGGTTGATAATGACTAAGGTAGGATTTTTACTTTGGTAGGTGTTGTAGTTGCTGTTCCGGTTGAAGATTCTGCGTGGCTGGGACGGTTGGAACCGGGGTCTACTGGGTTGGGGCTTGCCGGAAGGGTAGGTGGGTCTGTTGTTGAAAGATGAGGCTGGGTAGGCATTCTTGGGGTTTTGGTGGTTGGTTTGCTGCGGGTGCGTGGGAAACCTCTTGATTGCAGCGATTTGGGTGGGTGCTTCTGTGCGCACGGCCAAAATACGTCGGATCGTGATGAGGTCTTTTTTGTATTCGACGAAATCGTGCACCCGGAAATGGTCTTTTACTGCTGAGGGCAATATCGACACAAGGTTGACCAGAATTTGCTGTTCTTGTTGGATTTTGGTCAACGTGGGGAAAGAATTTTTTATGTGTTGGGCAAGCTTACTGACTGTGGCATCTAGATCGCCTTCGAATTTCGTGTCTAGGATACGGGTGTGGGCCACGAAAACGCCCAACGAAGGTTTAATGGCTTCTATCACTATTGTGCGAAATTCGTTCCAGGTGAGATCAGGGCGCACTTGATAGGCCACCAGGGAAACGGCTTTTCCCAGGTGTGGTAATGTTACGGCTATTTTATGTGCGTCCGTGGTATAAGTAATGTCAACTAAGGGTTTCACTATGTCCATGAATACTTCGATCCCATAATTTGTTTCCTCATAATTTGGGATGAAAACGTGGTTAGGTTGCGCCATGATGTTCTCGTGTTCTAGCTGTTCCAAACTTGCAATGTAATGCAACCTTTTATCCGAATCAAGAACCACCGCTGCCGCCAATGTTATGCCCTGTTTTTCTACAGGTTTAACTTGGGTAATGTGAGTTCTGAATGACTGGGTATAGAAGGCTGCATGCACAATACAAGGTATGAGGAATAGAGAACACAAAATAAACACACGGTAACACGACACAAGTTCACGTTTATTGAAATAAAGAAATAAAGAGCATAGAAAGATAGTTATATTCGCACAAAACAAATGATAGAAGGGAACTGCTAGCATTTGCGGATTTGGATGGAGCCTAGTCTCCCACTTCCAACGTTCAGGTATATTCTTCTGATCACGGGTTTAATTAGCAAGTTTATATTTTACTGGAAGACCTCAATATATTCGTATAATTCAATGTCACTGATTTTACCTCTTGCTGGCTGGTCGCGTGCCCACGTAGCAACTCACAGTTAGGATTAGACGCGTATATTATAGAACACGGAAATCTCTAGCAACCTCATGGGGGTACTGAACTAAGTTTGATATTCTTAAGGCAGAAATATGTAGAACACGAATCAGTGGGCGAACGTTAGATATCACTAGAGTTTTAATATCTGAATAAGGTAATTACGAGTCAAGGTCGCCTGTTAATAAAAAACACTGATCGCTTAGTACGTCCCAAATGGAATGGTTAAATATGAATTACACTGGGCAAGGTCTTAGCCACTTTATAGAAAGTTAATAGGTGAGTATCAAGCTAGTACTATAACACTTAGTACTAGTAACATGAATCTTGAATAGTATGGGTAGATCTGGTCCTGGTTATCTTGCTTCCGGTGATGTTGGGGGATAACGACTGGTTCCTCGGCCGTCCAGATGGTCCAAAATGTAGGAAGTTCTCAAGTCGGATCTCTTGATGATCGTTGCTGGCTACACACTTATATACCCACGAATTTGTGTGAAGGTTATAAGGTGCACGTTAGGACTTGTACATGGACAGATGCTTCTATCAGTCTTCTCTGCCATGGAGTCTGCCGGATCTGGAATCTCTCAACTCCGGAACAACACAAGGGCAGAGCTAGAGGTAAACTGCAGGGTAGTGACCACTGGTTGGTGTCTAGCTTTCAACTGATTTGACTGGGGGCGGGAGTTAGATTTATAGGCTCGGTTCTGGACCCTGCAGACAGTAGGGATCTCGAGTCTTATGGACTTAATTGAGCTCTCAATAGATATGGGGACTAGGTAAGATGGTATTTACTGTTGTGGCACAGGGCGATAGGAAGTCTTTATATTTTCATATAACTGAGCCTTAGTAAGAGGTACTATTTTGGCTATACTGGACGTATTTAGGGGAGAGAGACTGGATCTACTTTGCGAGGAGGATGGGGACAGCTGTGATAGGAGCGTCTCTCTAGATTGTTCAATCTTCATTCTATGGTATAGCTGAGGTGCTAATTTAGTGATCAGAGCATGCAAGAAAGGTAAATGGTTTATTGTGAGTTAATAGAGGTTAGTAAAGGTGTTAGTCATTCATGGTTAGTTCATTGATAGGAAGAATTCCTGTGCTACCTGGCAATGACTCGAAAGTCAAAACAGGGGCCAGGTATACCTCCGCGGGGGTGGGGTCTCCCTCCTCGGGTGGGCAAAAAGGGGGAGCTGGGCGCCCTCTCTCTGATATAGTCGTCCGGCGGCTGTGGCTAGGGGCTTGCCATATCACCAGTGTTTGTAATAACCCTCTGTGTATGAGACAGATGTGAGTGTCTTTAATACCAAAACCGAAGGTGCCTTAGCTAGCTGGTTTTACTCGGCTGGTTGTTAATTGTAGGGTTTGCTGGATATGGTGGAGACTGGGTTGCTAACTCTGCCACATTTATCTGGAAGTATGGCAATAGAAGTTAGTTACTGGCGGGGCGGCTAGCCTCGCACCGACGACCATTGGGTGCAGGGTTGTGAATGTGTTGTAAGAGAATAGATGGCATGCAAGGGGCTAGTAAAGTTCTAATGTTGTTCTGGCCTACTAAGTGAAGGTAGGCTGGATAGGAGTATATATATAAAAGGTTGGAGAGCGTTAGTAACGGACAATTCAAGGATCTTCAAGAGGTATGAGAGAGAGGCTAGGTCGGACAAGAGTCGAGAAGCGCGGGTGTCTTAATGAGAGGGGGGGGGAGTTCAAGGGCTACAGGGAAATTTTGCCCCTAAGGTCCCTGGGCGTGGGGGTGGCATTAGGCTACAATTGATATGGAAGTTTGAAAAGGCAGTAGAATACGTTAGCCAAATGCTACCGGGGAATGCAACTATGGGGTGGTATATGAGTCTGGAAAAGATAGAGTTATGTGATCAGTCAGAGGGTTATGGATACTATTAGTTGGCCCTGGGAACTGCGTTTTCTATTAAATATAAAATACCACCCACAGCGGCAGTTCGTAGGGGTACTTAGTTATTGTTTCGGGGTACTTATGACAGATACTGGTAACCAGGTTATCTTATACAATCTCTGGTTGGGGTAAGAGGTGTAAGACACAAAATAAATTGGCGTAGTGTGGGCTGTGGATACGAAGGAGGCAAGGGGAAGACGTATGACAATTGTAGAAAGTAAATGGAAAAAGGTGAACACAATGGCGGATAAAAATACTTAACCTAAGGATTGCATACATAGATTTATGGGGCGATGGGTCTTCAGAAGCTTAGTCTGGCAAGACAAGATGTTAGGGAATGTTAATATTAATACTTAGTTACTAGAGGAGCAATGCAAGGGGCGACTGAGCACGGGTTACATATATCTATACTCGTCATGGAAAATGATATAAGAGGTCTAGGGACAAGCGTGGGTGTTTGAACTTCTAAGATATATAACATCTACTTCTCGGATGTAAGAACATACATAGATATATTTATGGCTGTCTGATGTGTTGGCATTGGCTCAACGTCGGGACAGGGCATGGGTGTTTTTAATATGAATGTATATTCCTGTTCATCATCTTTGTAGTTAATAAGTGTAGGACACGAGGGGGTTAGTGTACGTGAGGTGTGGAAAATGGTCGGTTTAGAAAAGGTAAATGGGTGTGTCCTGGAGCTGTTTAGCCCTGCGGGCTTGGGCCTGTCTGGAATGGCGGGCTCGGTCAGCTGGTCCTTTCGTTCTGTGGACCTTTCTTCCGGGTGTTTCTGTGTGGTGTTCGCTCGTGGCTTCTGTGGTGGGCTTCTTGTTCTGGGGCATTTTAGTTAGTCTAGTCGATATTTGGCCAAGACTACCATCAGTTAATGTTAACTAAACTGACTGAACAATGGGATCCAAAAGAATTTGTTTGTTATAATTGTGTAGCCTATGTACTTTTGTTTAACCTAAGAAGTGCGCATGGGGGGTATGAGACACCACACTCCTGTGCTGACGTATTTGAGCTGTTCCCATCACTAACATCGTTATTTTACCATAAATAGCATTAATACTTATCCATATGCGCCTATTATAGGTTGATTATAAAGGTATTAACCCTCTCACGACCATATGACACAGAGGTTGCCAGATTAGCAATATTAAATAGAGTTCTCTCACTCTTATAATTACCTCTCCAAAATTAGTTTTCTGCCCACAGCTAACTCAGAGACAACTGCAGAGGTTGCAGTAACTAAACTAAAGGTTTCTAAATACCCCTGATGGTAACAGAGGCTTTAAAGTATCCCTAATAGGCTCAAAATTGCGTCAAGAACGTGAGAGGGTTAACCTGTTCCAACAATAAAACAAGTGGAAACAGCGTTTGGATGGTCAAAATCGGCGATACAGGCCGGGAGTTACATAATGTATGGCTGAGGCAACCTCCCTCCCCTCCACTTTTCCCCACGTCTGGAGAGAGACTGTCGATCGATACTCTCTCTCTCTCTCTTGCACTCGCTTGGTAACAGTGATGACAATGCCCTGCTTGCAACTCGCTAATGTTAGCACGAAAATAGACCACAGAATAAGGGAATAACAGGGAAAATAGGTGATAACTGAAGGAGGGGAGGTGGAGGAGTGATATTTGGCATGGCCCAGGGGCAAAAAAAAAAAAAAAAAAATTGGGGGGTGTTTTAAATGGATTTTTTAAAAGCCTTACTCTTAAGAGTCTTCCCGCAGTCCGCTGGGGGAACTCTTAACCTAAGAAGTGCGCATGGGGGTAATTAGACACCTCTGCCTGTGCTGACGTATTTGAGCTGTTTCCATCACTAAAATATTCATTTTACCATATATAGCATTAATACTTATCCATATGCGCCTATTATGGGTTGATTATAAAGGTATTAACCTGAAACAACAATAAAACGAGTGAAAACAGCGTTTGGATGGTCAAAATCGGAGATACAGGCCGCGAGTTGTATAATGTATGGGTGAGGCAACCTGCTTTCCCGCCAATTTCCCCCAAGGCCACTGAGACACAGTCGATCGATACTCTCTCTCTCTCTCTTGCACTTGCTTGCTAACAGTGATGACGATGCCCTGCTTGCAACTCGCTAATGTTTGCACGAAAATATACCTCAGAATAAGGGAATAACAGGGAAAATAGGTGATAACTGATCACTGCCCCCATTTATTACATGGCCAAAATCAAGGACATTCCTGTCCGCTTGTTAATCGACACGGGAGCTGCCAAGTCATGTTTGTTCAAGTCTTATAATAATAATAATAATAATAATAATAGTTCTTAAAGCTAGCGCATGCTAAGCTAGCTAAGGATAGCTCAATAAGGCCGATTAGGCGTATTTCCATTGGGGTCCTGTACTACTACCCCATCCCTTTGCTCATGAGGGATGGTAACGACTCAGTGCTTGTGAAAAATCTTTAATGCGCCGAGCGTGGGCGTGAACCCGGGCCTTCTGGGTGGAAGTCCGAGACGCTAGTCACTACACCAAGCGAGCCGCTTATTATGATCAACACCACCGACTATTTGGCCCCTTGTTAACCACCAAAGCAGAACTAATCTCAGCTGCTGATACCTACTTAAATCTCCTAGGAGACACTTTGCCCCTGTCAGTAACTACTCCTGCCCCCCATGCTCGTTGTTATCACACGTTCACAGTATTTTCCTCCCACTGTAAACATTACGATGGTTTCCTTGGACTTAACCTCCTTCAAAAACTCCAGGTCCAGGTTGACTGCGGCCAGAGGCTGATCTCATTCAAAAAAAAAATCCAACCCAAAGCCTCTGACAAACCAATCACGCAGAAACCTATTCACAAAAAAAAAAACACCTTCCCCCTCAACAAACTCTGAGTCAGGGTTACCAAGTTGCAGCTAGCACTAAGGTAACTTCTAACCCCTCCCCTTGCCCCGAGTTCTCTCAAAATATCACTCAATTCGTTGAAAAAATGCCTCAACAAACGAAAGAAGACAAGTCCAAGCAACTCCCTCTCGGTAATCCCCTCAATTCTCGTAACTCTATCCAGGATAAATCCTCCCATGTTTCCAGGACAGGCTCTGATGTATGTAACCACAATTCTATCAAATATTTATGTACACGTGTTTCCAGGGAAAATGCCGACCTATGTACCCAACAATGTTTTCCCCATGCCCCCAGAAATGTTCAGCTATTTCACAACCAACAAAATTCCCCTTGTGACAGTTTTCCGTCGGTAGCTCCCTTCCACCCCTACACAATTCACACCCCTAGAAAACTTCACAACCCCACACTTGACTCGCCCTCTCATGATAAACAAATTCACCAGTCCCAGATAACCTCTAACCAGACCGTGACTGCCACCAAAAAAATTCCCCAAATTCGTCCTTTTAACAACCCCAAATCAATACATCAGTCCTCCACCAATAACCCATGTTCTACACCTAACTCTTCCCCCACCAACCCTCCGCAGTCCCACCAACAAATCCCGTTTTCTAACTCGCTCACCTCTCACCACCCTGACCCTCCCGCACGCGCCGTTAATCCTCCCCTCACGCGTGACGACCGAGGGACCCAACCATGTTCCCACCATGCCCCCAGAAATGTCCAGCTATTCCACAACCAACCAAATCACCCTGGTGACAGTTTTCCGTCAGTAGCTCCCTTCCACCCCCACACAATTCACACCCCTAGAAAACTTCAAAACCCCACACTTGACTCGCCCTCTCATGACAGACAAACCCACCAATCCCATATAAACTCCCAACAAACCGTCACTGCCACCGACAAAACTCCCCAAATTCGTCCTTCTAACAACCACCAATCAGTACATCAGTCCTCCACCAATAACCCATCTTTTATACCTCACTCTTCCCCCACCAACCCTCCACAGTCCCTCCAACAAATTCCGTTTTCTAAATCCCTCACACCTCGCCCAGCTGATCCTCCCACACGCGCCGTTAATCCCCCCCTCACGCGTGACCCCCACCAAAGTGACCTTCCCCCTTATGCGTTCCGAGCACCTGCTCGCCAGTCGATCCCCCACCATCATTAGCCCAGCTGTAGTTCAAGATAAATGCCAAATTCCCCCCCGCCATCAAAAATGGGTTAACTTTCGACCCATACCCCAAACTCACATGATATTTTCCCCCACTACCACGTCCACCAACCCCAATCGTTGCCTCTTACAACCTGCCATCATTTCCGCTCGCATCAACCACATTCTCGTGGCAAATATCTCTGAGGAATCCCTGACATTACCAAAAGGTCTCATTATAGGAGACCTCGAAACTTTTGATGACCTCCCCATAGATTTTAATGACACCCCTACCAGCCTCCAATTGCGCCCTCTCCCAGACACATTATCCGACCACCAAAAACACAGCATGTACGACCTATTGCTAGAGTTCAGTGACGTGTTTGCCCAACAACCCACTGAAATCGGACAGACCGATGTAGAACAACACATAATTAAACCCTTAATTAGCGGCGAGCAACATAAGTCGAGTTAAATAAAGCTGGACTATGTGGCGGCGCTCGACATAGGTCGAGTGGCAATTTCAGCACGTAATGTTGCTGAGAGAGAGAGACAAGTGGTGGCAGGAGAGTAGCGAGCGTATGACTGCTCCAGACCACCGCGGCGAACATACTGACACGAATCCCAGCTCCCTCCTCCCTCTCTCACTCGCTATATAAGGAATTGTATCGGGAAAGTGGCTAATTACATGCTTTTTGCACTCGCGTTGCACGGTTATTGCAAGAAAACTAGCCATCATAAAAGGATCGTTATGGTGTCATTCGAAAGCTCTGTTTATGCCCTTTCAGGGATAGATACTTGTTTTACGTTCTGGGTCTTATTTAGGCATGAAAATGATCACGTAAACAGCCCTATTTTGGCTAAAAACACCCCGCTGGGCGGTACATATAAATAAACCGCATAGGCCGCTCTTAAGGTGTTAACACCCCATAAGACAACCATCCCGTAGAAAAAATCCCATACAATGCCAGGAAGAGGAACGCCAAGTCCAAGAGATGTTAGAGGCCGGTATTGCCACCCCGTCCGTTAGTCCCTGGTCTTCCCCTGTTGTCCTAGTAAAAAAGAAAGATGGGTCAACCTGTTTTTGCGTCGATTACAGGAGGTTGAATGACGTAACCATTAACCCGGGAACTGCGGGGAGACTCTTAAGAGTTCCCCCGGCGGACTGCGGGGAGACTCTTAAGAGTCAGAGAAAAAAAAAATCAACTTTTGACATTGATTTTTTTTTTTTTTTTTTTTTTTTTTTGGCCCCTGGGCCATGCAAAATCTCAGTCCTCTACCTCCCCTCCTTCCCCACTTTCCTCCTCTCCTTCAGTTATCACCTATTTTCCCTGTTATTCCCTTATTCTGAGGTATATTTTCGTGCTAACCTTAGAAATCCGGTTACAGGGTGTGGTCATCACTGATAGCAAGCGAATGCAAGAGAGAGAGAGAGAGAGTATCGATCGACTGTGTCTCAGTGGCCTTGGGGGAAATTGGCCGGAAAGCAGCTTGCCTCACCCATACATTATACAACTCGCGGGCTATATCTCCGATTTTGACCATCCAAACGCTGTTTTCACTCGTTTTATTGTTGTTTCAGGGTAATACCTTTATAATCAACCCATAATAGGCGCATATGGATGAGTATTAATGCTATTAATGGTACAATGAATATTTTAGTGACGGAAACACCTCAAATACGTCAGCACAGGGGGACGTTTCCAATTACCCCCATGCGCACTTGTTAGGTTAAGGACGCTACGCCATTACCCAGAATAGACGATTCCCTCGACTCCCTATACGGATCCAGATGGTTCACTACCCTCGACTTGCAAGCAGGTTATTGGCAAGTGCCTATCAAGGCCGAGGACCAAGAGAAAACAGCATTTTCCACTAGTGGTGGCCACCATTACGAATTTAACGTCCTACCTTTTGGCCTCTGTAACGGACCCACCACTTTCTCCCGTTTGATGGAAGCGGTATTACATGGCCTAACCTGGGAAACCTGCCTAGCCTATCTAGACGATATTATTGTGTACTCACCAACCTGGGAAGAACACCTCCTCAGGTTGAGACAAGTCCTTCAAAGAATCCGAGCCGCTGGGTTGAAATTAAAACCCTCAACGTGCGAGATTGCCCGAAATAAGGTAGATTTCCTCGGCCACGTAATATCTGAACATGGCATTGCACCAGACCCAAAGAAACTTCAAGCCATACAAAACCAACCCCCACCCACCACCGTTAAAGGAGTACGTTCTTTTCTAGGTTTAGCCACATATTACAGACGTTTCGTCCCCCACTTTGCCACCATAGCCAGACCCCTCCACCAACTCACCCACAAAGACACCCCATTCACCTGGACACCTGAAAGAGACCTCGCTTTCAATACTTTGAAACAAAAGCTAATCCAAGCCCCTATTGTCGCTTTCCCTGATTACCATAAACCTTTCCGTCTTTATACCGACGTATCTCTGTACGCCATTGGTGCAGTTTTAGCTCAAGTCAGAGACGGAGAGGAACATGTGATAGCGTATGCCAGCTCCACCCTCAACCAAGCACAACAGAATTATGCAGCCACCAAGAGAGAGTGCTTAGGGATAATTTGGGCACTCAGCCACTTCCGGTCATTTGTGTTGGGCGCGAAACTCGATATAATAACCGACCATCAATCTTTGCAATGGTTGCGTAAGTGCGAAACCAACTCAGCCATTTTGGTACGTTGGAGGGAGACACTAGAGGACTACGATTTTACAATACAGTATCGTCCAGGCAAACTTCACACCAATGCAAACGCCCTGTCACGTTTGCCAGTACCAAAAGACTCCCCCACCAACCTAGCCGCCTTACAAAACACTGAACTTTTATCTACCCCATCCACCAACATAATTCCCCCTCAGCCCCCTCACTAATTCAATCTTGGGAAACAAGGATCAGACCACCCTGGATACCGTTAAATGTCTTCAGGAAACTGACTCGCTGGGGAGATCAACTTGCCACAGACTCCGGTCACATAGTCTTAGACCCCCACCATTGCCCACGACTACATGATTACCATCCACGAGGGAAACGGCATACACCTTGGACAAAAGAAGATGTTAAAAATCTTCACAGATCAATACTGGACCCCCAACCCCTCCAAAATTGCACAACGAGTGACAGAATCCTGCAAACCTTGCTTATTGGGGAAGGATAGATCCCGCACCCCAGGCCCAGCTGGTACCATTTCTGCCAACAAACCGTTCCAAGTCCTATCCCTCGACATCATGGGCCCGTTTCCTTCTTACGCTGGCAACCGCTATATCGTCACATTTGTTGATGTATATTCAAATTTTTTAATAGCCTGCCCAGTTAAAGACCACACAGTCACCACACTGCTTGCCACAGAAGTATTCCCTATATTCGGCCTTCCCCTTGCTCTTCTATCCGACAATGCCCCCGAGTTTAGTGGACACGTTTGGCAACAGTTCACCCAACAATGCGGTATTAAGATCAAACACTCATCCCCGTACTGGCCTCAAGGAAATGCTATATGCGAACGCAGCCATCGCACCATCAACAACCAGTTACGTACAAAAATGATTGCTCTTAACACCTCAGACTGGCCATCACAACTAAAGATGATACAATGGGGCATGAACACCTGTCCCCGAGAAGACGGTATTTCCCCTCATGAACGTGTTTACGGCGTACCCCCCCTGTTACTGCCGTTCCACCATCACGCTCACCTCCCCTCCAACACCTCCACAATTGACCCATTGCAACATCTGCAAAACACCCTCCATACCGCCCAAACCTGTCAAGACACCAAAACGGATAGCCCCGATGATAAAAACCCTTTCGCCATCCATGACACCATAATGGTAGCCAACCTCCCTGTCACCAACAAATTAGGCCCTCGCTATGTCGGGCCCTACACCATCATACATGTCCCAAATGCCTATCAAGTCACCATCGATTATCACGGCGTGACTCACACGTTCCGAACTAGATTCGTCCGAGCGTTTAAACCTCTAAAACCACAAGACACTACCCCACCCCACACGTCCGACCCTGAATTAAACACCCCTACTAACCCTTCCACTCAGGCTATGAATATTCCCATACAAACCCCTAAGGGCCTAAGCCCTCCAGCACCGAACCGACCAATCGTTCCTCAACATACCCCCCAAACTAACCTCCACAAACCCCAAGCCCCCACTATCACACCTTCCTCCACCATGACACCTTCCTTCACTTCCGATAGTCAAGTACCTCCCCAACTTATCCAAGTACGAAAACCTCCACCCACAACCCCGACCACAACGGAAACCCTCCCGTCTAGCCCTGACATACCTCCACCAGGCACTACAGTGAGAAAACCACCACCCCCACCCAAAACCAAGTACACACCCAACCGCACCACACAATCTACCTCAGTAACCTCACGCTACAACTTACGCCCGTGACTCAAATCTTTTAAAACCTCCAGGAAACACACCCTGCTAACCCAGTTCCGTAGGGCTGCCAGACCACTGTCCTCCTCCTCTTCTTCTTCATCGAATTCTCCTCCACAAAGGGAAAGAAGGCGAATAATCACAACTAAACACCATAAACCCTCTAACTATATTCCAAAAATAACAACCCCCACCCCCCCACGAAAACACATACCTTCCTCTTCAACCTCATCCCCCCTCAACCCCCACCTCATCACCCCGAATGACCTGCTAGATCTACCCCCCACCAAAGTCCCATAAAACCGCCTACTTCCACCACCAGCAAATCACCGACCCCACCAAAGAACACACCCCACACACGTTCCTACCCCCAACCCTCCAAATTAAATCTCCACTCCCTACCCTCCCGTCTAGCCCCCCCCCCCCCCCCCCCGCATCCACCCCTTTCCCCTCCACTATCCCTGCCACCCCACCCACACATCCACCAACCTCCTCATCTCATCGAACCCCTAAACCCCCCCCCCCCCCCCTAAAAAATACACTATGCCAACGACCAACCCCTCCTCTCACACCACGTCTAACACGCAACTAACTCCTCACCAAAGCCCCTCCAAATTGATGGGCCCGACCTCCACACACCCACTTGAATCCTCCCACAAAGTCGCCCTTGCGAGAACCCCCATACATACCCCCACCAAATCCTTTTCCATTCCGCCTACCACCCTCACTCGACAAAAACCTCCACACACATCTACCTCTCAAATAACTCCTGACCTCACCCCCACTAAATACCCTCCACCTGTAAAGCGTTCTTCCCCTCAATATAAAACATCGTCGAGCGACTCAAGTCCCACAACAAACAACTACCTTCCCACCAGGACCTCCAAAGGTAGAATAATCAACAGACCCATCAGATTTAAAGATAGTTATACAAAAACAACACCCCGTTCTTACACTAAAAACCCAAGCCACACCACACACACACCCCCTCTTTCTCACACACCTCCCTCACTCACCTTACCTAAACCGATATTGCACATTGCCTCAATATATTTTCCCAGCCTACAACACCACCCAAGAAAACCCCCAAAACCTCAGACTCATATTCCCCCTTCACCCCCAGCTCCATTTTCACGCGTTAATCCCTCCCCTTCGGTTAGTAACCCATTCACCACACTAAACAGACCTCCTGTCAGTCCCACACATCTCACTCGAGACATGACATCCACCATGAACAAATACACACCCTTCGTCGCCCCCATCCCTACCCCCACGGGGGAAAACTACAAACCATTCATACGAAAGGTTAAAGTAAAAACGCCCACAGGACGCTTAGCCCGTCTACAACGCCCACATCAAGCCCGGGCAACCGCCCTCCACAACACAGAGGACACATTCCTACAGGTATACATTGACCTGCAAAAGAAACCTGACCCTCGCTCTCTTGCTTGGTGGGACCTTCTAAATACCCTCAAAATGACCCACCATGACTATGCTTATTTTTACTTCACCCTTGAGGCTCAGGGACGAGCCTACAATGAAGGAGAGGGAAGTAAAATGCCCCAGAACGAGAAGCCCACCACAGAAGCCACGAGCGAACACCACACAGAAACACCCGAAAGAAAGGCCCACAAAACGAAAGGACCAGGTGACCGAGCCAACCAGTTCAGACAGGCCGAGGCCTGCAGGGCTAAGCAGCTCCAAACCACACCTGCCTACCCCTTCTAAACACTGACCTTTCCCACACCTCGCATATACACTACCCCTCGTGTCCTACACCTCTACCTACATGATGACGAACATAAATACACCTTAAAGTTAATACACCCATGCCCTGTCCCTAAATTAGGATGTCAATATCAACATACCCTAAAAATACCTTGTCTTGCCAGACTAAGTTTCTGAAGACCAATCGCCCCATAAATCTATGTATGTTCCTCCCAGGTTAAAACACCCATGCCTGTCCCTAGACCTCGTATATCATTTTTCCATGACGAGTATAGATATATGTAACCCCATGCTCAGTCGCCCCCTTGCATTGTTCCTCTAGTAACTAAGTGTATATATAATATTAACCGGAGTATGCCACCAGTATTGATACGACATAGCGGCACTGTCCTTGCGTCGTATTGTGCCACGTTCAGACCAACCAGGTTTCATCACCTTATTACGACGACGGCTATAATGTCGTCATTCATGCATGTATTCAATCCTTAGGTTAGTTATCTTTATCCGCCATTGTGTTCATCTCTTCCATTTACTTTTCCATAATTGTTATACGTCTTCCAATCACCTCCTTCGTATCCACAGTCCACACTACTCTATTTTGCTTTGTGTCCTACACCTCTTACCCGCCAGACTCTACCTACATGATGATGAACATGAATACACATTCATTTAATACACCCATGCCCTGTCCCTAGGTTGAGCCAATGCCAACCAGTTCAGACAGCCATAAATCTATGTATATTCTTCCATCCGAGAAGTAATATGTTCACCCCCTTAAAATACCTTGTCTTGCCAGACTAAGTTTCTGAAGACCAACCGCCCCCATAAATCTATGTATGTTCTTCCATCCGAGAAGTAGTATGTTAAAACCCCATGTCCTAATTGATAAGAAACTATGATACCCATGGGTACACCAGTGTATATAGAACCATTGTTCCTGTAAGACCTAGCCAGCAATGACTGAAGATGTTAGCCACCATGCAGTAACTTTAATTCTTACCCCAACCAGAGATTGTATATACCACCCTCTGTTACCATTGTCTCGACGCATTTTCACCACGAAACAATACCGAAGTTAACCCTACGAACTGTCGTTTTCTTTGGTGTATATATCATAGAAAACGCAGTTCCCAGGAACAACTAGATCAGCAAGAAATAGTGTCAGATTACCAGTATCCATAACCATCGTATTGACGAGTAATAATACACCATGTTTTTCCCTACTTTGATCCACAATCAAGCACACACCTACAGTTAACCTCCTCTTCCCCCCAGCCCCACAGCTCACATACTTCTATCCTTTCCAGACTCATATACCACCCCGTATTGTTCATCCCACGGTAGTATTTGGCTAACATACTTTCCTTGTCATTAACCCCCAAACTCCAATATCAACTGTAGTCTAATGCCCCCCCCTATGCCCGGAGACCTTAGGGTCAAACTTCCATGTAGCCCCCTGAACCCTTTCCCTCTCATTAACCCCCCACGCTCCTCCACTCCTTTCCGACCTAGCCTCTCCACCATACCTCCTGAATATCCTTGATTTTTCCGTTGCTAACATTCTCCAACCTTTTATATATATACTCCTATCCAGCCTACCTTCCCTTAGTAGGACGGAACAACATTAGAACTTTACTAACCCTTTGCATGCCATCTATTCCCTCACAACCCATTCACAACCCTGTACCAAATGATCGTCAGTGCGAGGCTAGCCGCCTCGCCAGTGACTAACTTCTATTGCCATACTTCCAGATAAATGTGGCAGAGTTAGCAACCCAGTCTCCACCACATCCAGCAAACCATGCAATTAACAACCCAACCGATTAAACCAGCTAGTCAAGGCACCTTCGGTTTTGGTATTACGAACACCCACATCTGTCTCATAAACAGAGGGTTATTACAAACACTTGTGATATGGCAAGCCCCTAGCCACAGCCGCCGGACGACCATCACAGAGAGAGGGCGCGCACCTCCCCTTTTTTACCCACCCGAGGAGGGAGACCCCACCCCTGCGGAGGTATACCTGACCCCTGTTTTGACTTCCGGGTCATTGCCAGGTAGCACAGGAATTCTTCCTATCAATGAACTAACCATGCATGACTAACCCCTTTACTAACCTCTATTTACCCACAATAACCCATTCACCTTTCTTGCATACTCGGATAATCAAATTAGCACCTCAGCTATACCATAGAATGAAGACTGAGCAATATAAGAGAGATGCTCCTATCACAGCTGTCCCAGTCCTCCTCACAAAGTAGATCCAGTCTCCCTCCCCTCAATACTTCCAGTATAGCCAAAATAGTACCTCTTACTAAGGCTCAGTTATATCACATTATGAAGGCTCCCTATAGCCATGTGCCACAACAGTAATCACCACCTTACCTAGTGCCCGTATCTATTGAGAGCTCAAATAATTCCATAAGACTCGAGATCCCTATGGCCTACAGGGTCCAAAACCGAGCCTATAAACCCAGCTCCAGCCCCCAGTAAAATCAGTTGAAAGATAGACACCAACCAGTGGCTGGCCCCCTTAAGTTGACCTCTAGCTCTGCCCTTGTGTTGTTCCTGAGATTTGAGTTCCAGAGCCGGCAGACTCCGTGGCAGATTTGAGATAGAAGCATCTGTCCACGTACAAGAAATCTATGTGCACCTTATAACCTTTACACACCAGTGGGTATATAAGCGTGTAGCCAGCAACAATCGCCAAGAGATCCGTCTTGAGAACTTCCTACATATGGACCCCCTGGACGGCCGCGGAACCAGTCGTTAGCCCCCAACATCACGGATGCAAGATAACCAGGACCAGACCAACCAAATATTACCCAAGATTCACTTTATTAGAACTACCGTGTTACAGTACTAATTAGAGACTCACTTATTAATCTTTCTATGAAGTGGCTATATCTTTGCCCCAGTATAATTCATAAATAACCATTCTATTGGGAAGTGCTAAGCGTATCAGTGTTCATTAATTAACAGGCGACATTAACTCTCGTAATTACCCCTATTCAGATATTATTACATAGAAGTAAAACCCTAGTGATATCTAACGTTCGCCCACTGATTTGTGTTCTACGTATTTCTGCTATAAGAAT
The DNA here is from genome assembly GCA_032716605.1 of Paralithodes platypus. NCBI lineage: Eukaryota > Metazoa > Arthropoda > Malacostraca > Decapoda > Lithodidae > Paralithodes > Paralithodes platypus. Next base: position 22,738,338 of record CM064485.1, on the reverse strand, counting down.
ATAAAACTTAGATCAGTACCCCCCTGAGGTTACTAGAATTCCTGTGCCCTAAAAATACGCGTGTCTAATTCTAGTCTGTGAACTTCTACTTGCGCACCAGAACTGCCAGTAATAAATCTAATTAGTGAAATTGAATCTATAAGTAACATTGATGTCTTCCAGTATATAAACTTGCGAACCAAGCCAGTGATCAGAAGAGTATACCTGAACGTTGGAAGTGGGAGACTAGGCTCCATCCAGATCCACTAATGCTAGTTGCTCATTTCTATCATTTGTCTTGTACGAGTATTCATACCTTCTTATGCTTCCTATTAACCATCTTCAATAAACGTGATCGTGTGTCTTGTTACCGTGTGTTTATTTTGTGTTCTCTATTCCTCATACCTTGTATTGTGCATGCAGCCTTATATACCCAGTCAGTTAGAACTCACATTACCCAGGTTAAACCTGTAGCATATCAGGGCATAACAGATATATTGCAAAGTACATGAAGGAAATCAATAGAGGACATAAATAATAGTGGATAAATGGTTTGTAATACAGCTTTATTTGAACTGTTAAACACTCGGGTATAGAGTACGTAATAGGATTCGCACGAACAATAGATGTTGGAGCACTCGGTTAAGTTATTGGTCTTTTTAACAGTCTCTTAGTACTGCTCGCGGATTTGGAGAGATCTTCGCTTCCCACTTCCAACGTTCAGGAATTGTACTTCTGATCACCTTACTTCAACGATTCGCTATCTTGAGCTGGTGTGTTGGGGGCTAACAGCGGATCCGGGGCCGTCCAAGGTGTCCGGGAGTGTAGAGTTGTTTACAGCTGGGCTGACTTGTCTAGCCTGTGACGACAAGCCTTTTTGGAACTCCTCTGAAAGCCTTGAATCACACTGCACTTGGCGAGCCAAAGAACAAGGGATCGAATTAACGTAAGACAGTCGGGAGAACGACTTTTATTACTATTCTGGCCTTATGGGAGGATCGGGGCTTGCAGGTGGCGTTATGCCTTTTTGGTCAACCGACAGTTGTTAACCTAGGAATTCTTTTCGCCAGAGTTTTCTCCTAACTCGCGTAATTCCTTCTAACATAACCAGATCTTTCTAGCTTAGACCGGTTATGAGTTATGATTGTTCGTGAACCCAAGGTAGGGGCAGAGCCGGCTTACAATAAGCTTATGATACAATCAACAATTTCGTAAATCGTTTGTCCACAGTTATAATCTTGCCCTTGGAGTCCCAGTTGCAAGAATATAATCGTGAAGGGTTTGTTTACTCATCTCACAGATTAACTTGGATCGCATACACCGTAAATCACTGTATATCCTGAGGGCGGACCTGGGTAATATATCCACAAATGCGGCACTTCCGTTACGTGGGTTATATCTTCCGGAACTGGTTTGTTTTTGGCGCGGGACTATATATATGGAGGGGGGGCAGAGGGGGTTCCTTTGTCTAACTTTTGGATGTCGGAGGGGAATACAAGTTAATTTAATCCCTTGGTTGAAGAGGGTAGCATTAAAGGTCTATTATAAAGTTAGCATGTAGGCCGCAATATGATTTACCTTTTTTCTGACATTTACTCTAAGACAAATTATTATTAGGAGTTGAGAAGAGGATGTTGGGGAAATAAAAAAACTAGTTTGTCCAGCGCCTTTGGACTCAAGCGGTAAGGCAACCTACGTTAATATTATCTCTAGGATCCTCCTCTGAGCTAGCTGAAATGCTATTAGGAGTCTAAGACAGGTTAAGGGGGACTTGGGGGTTAGATAGGAACGGGATAGGAATAGGATTTAGGCTGGAATCGAAAACTTGGAGGTTGGTATGGGTTGTAAACACCCAGAGTTTCTAGCAAGAATTTGGCGGGCATGTAGGATGTCGGTAGTCCTACGCGAGGGGGAGATGCTGGGGCTCTTCGAGGGGAGGAAAGGGGGGATTAGCCTCGCGCGCATTAATTCACTGCCCCAGGTTGTAGGGGTGGTTAGTTATGTTAGGGGATAGTTAAAGGAGGTACCAAAATAGGTTTGTACTCCCTGTATACTGGGGTTCGAGTCGGAACTGACTCGGCACGGAATATAAAACACCCTGATGGGCGTCATGCGAGGGGAAGGTTTGTGAAGTTGGGTTGGTAGGCCTACGGTGAGAGGAAAAAGGACAGGGTGGCTCAAAAGGTTACCACTGGGCACGCGGTCACTAAGCAGAGTATTGTGGATAAAACTTTTTCTTTAACTTAGGAATGGGTACATGCATGAGTGACATCGATCTATCTCATAATGGAGAGAGGGAGACTAGGTAGTTTTCCTGCACTTCTCTGGAGATGATCGTATGCAAATTGGATATTATTAATTATATAAATCAACAGATATGGATTAGTACAAGCACAGGGTATAGGGTTAGTTTTCTGTGGATCGGTGGCATACATAGGAAAACGGGTCTTCATGGGGTAACAATTTTGAGGCGGTTGTACCGAGTTTGACCCGTAGCCAAACTCACGCGAACTTAATACGACGATATTGTCCGGCACGACCTTACCTAAGCACAGGCCTGCATACGAAATTGGGGATAGTCTGGGGGCTTTCCTAATCAATGAGTAATTACCTAGTTAAATCTCAGAATTACTCCTAGGTATCTTGTCTAGTGAAATGGAGGTTGCATTAGGAAGGTTGGAAACATATATAGTTATATAACTAAGTACAGGGCTGACGTAATCATTTCGATCTCCAACTCTCGAATATAGATTCGTAGTCGGGGATGTTTTTTCATCTGAAGCAATAGTAATAGTAACACACAAGGGATAGGGTACATAATAGGTTGAGGATAAATCCTACACAAATGTGGTTAAGAATCTCGGTGAATTATTGGCAACAAAGGTGAAACATGAACATAGTATTAATCGCCAGTACTAATAACAATCGATAGGAGTCAAGTGTCTTAAGTGACGGATTAACAAACAAAGAAACAATTAATGTCTCAAGTTGAGAAACCTGGGGAGCATTGAAACAAAATAATTGCCCAGAATGACTAGGCGAGTCCCACGGCTGAGGTTCGTATTACCGGACAGTCGCGGTGGACTCCAGAACAGAGGGGGAGGGGCATAGGTTTACTGAGGTGTCTTCAGATCGCCGTCGTACCTACACAATGAAAATCTTATAGTCTGCATGCATGGTTGGTACCTTAATTAAATACATACTTATTCGGTACATACAAATGTTAAGGAATAAAGTAATGTGGGTTGTATACTAGAAGGCTGTGATTGGAGAGACTTATACATATGTGGAGTTATGTGGAAGGGAGACAACGAAGTTGGTGTGGTGATCCTTATAGCTATCCTGGCCTGTGACGCCGGTTCTTTCGTTCCTGTGGCATTTTAATGTACATAATATATCCGTAGTGATACTACATATTAAATCACTCAATAATATAGATCCCCAGCGGTCGATTGAGTTGGGTCTTAATTAGGACTTGTAATTGGGGTTGGGTGTGCCGATCGGCTTTCTGCAAATTCACATTGTCTTATGTTTTATGTTCTTATAGCAATTTACCGCTAGTTGGGAAAACAAAACAGAGGATAGTCACATTATATGAAATGCGAGGTGGTTAACCTCTCGGCTGCGCATGGGGGGTATGAGACACCACACCCCTGTGCGCACGTATTTGAGCTGTTCCCATCACTAACATCGTTATTTTACCATAAATATCGTTAATACTTATTCATATACGCCTATATTTTACCATTAATATGAAGATATTAACCAGTTACAACAATAAAACAAGTGGAACCAGCGTTTGGATGGTCAAAATCGGCGATAGAGGCCGGGAGTTACATAACATATGGCTGAGGCAGCCTGCCAGCCAGCCAGCCTGCCAGACACCTGGAGAGACACTGTTGCGCAACTCTCTCTCTCGCTCTTTCCCACGCTTGGTAACACTGATGACCTGCTTGCAACTTGCTAATGTTAGCACGAAAATAGACCACAGAATAAGGGAATAACAGGAAAAATAGGTGATAATTGAAGGAGGGTGGGGAAGGAGGGGATGTGGAGGAGTGATATTTGGCATGGCCCAGGGGCAAAAAAAAAAAAAAAAAAAAGTTCAAGATTTTTTGGGGTTTTAAATGGATTTTTTTAGGCCCAGGATCTTAAGAGTCTTCCCGCAGTCGCCAGGGGAAACTCTTAAGAGTCTTCCCGCACTTGCCGGATTAAGCAGCGAGATGACCCGCCTCGACCTTTAACCCGGCAAGTGCGGGAAGACTCTTAAGAGTTTCCCCGGGCGACTGCGGGAAGACTTGAGATCCTGGGCCTAAAAAAATCCATTTAAAACACCAATTTTTTTTTTTTTTTTTTTTTTTGCCCCTGGGCCATGCCAAATATCACTTCTCCACATCCCCTCCTTCCCCACTTCCCCCCCCCCCCCCTCCTTCAATTATCACCTATTTTCCCTGTTATTCCCTTATTCTGTGGTCTATTTTCGTGCTAACATTAGCGAGTTGCCAGCAGGGCGTTGTCATCAGTGATACAAAGCGTAGGAAAAAGCGAGAGAGAGAGTATTGCACAACAGTGTCTCTCCAGCCGTCTGGCAGGCTGGCTGGCTGGCAGGCTGCCTCAGCCATATGTTATGTAACTCCCGGCCTCTATCGCGCGATTTTGACCATCCAAACGCTGTTTCCACTTGTTTTATTGTTGTAACTGGTTAATATCTTCATATTAATGGTAAAATAGGCGCATATGAATAAGTATTAACGATATTTATGGTAAAATAACGATGTTAGTGATGGGAACAGCTCAAATATGTGCGCACAGGCGTGTGGTGTCTCATACCCCCCATGCGCAGCCGAGAGGTTAATGGGCCGGGGGTAGGCTAAGGAGGCGGTGGATTAGGGAGGGACAGACAACATTTATAGATAGTAATTAAGGAGGACAAGCCTTGACCCTAGCGCCATCTTGGGGACACTAAAGGCAAGGTTAGTTTGCGGCTCTAATATCCACTATACTCGGTTTCATTTCATCTGACAATAAATTAAATATTAAATACTGTTATGCCCTGTTTTTCTACAGGATTAACTTGGGTAATGTGAGTTCTAACTGACTGGGTATATAAGGCTGCATGCACAAAACAAGGTATGAGGAATAGAGAACACAAAATAAACACACGGTAACAAGACACACGATCACGTTTATTGATATATACACTTCTGAATACTCGTGCAAGGCAAATGATAGACTTGAACAACACTAGCATAAGTGGATCTGGATGGAGCCTAGTCTCCCACTTCCAACGTTCAGGTATTAATCTTCTGATCACTGGCTTTAATTCACAAGCTTATATACTGGAGACCATCAATGTTACTTATAGATTCATATTCACTGTTAGATTTATTACTGGTAGCTCTGGTGCACAAGTAGTAGTTCACAGACTAGATTAGACACGCATATTTTAGAGCACGGGAATTCTAGTAACCTCAGGGGGTACTGATCTAAGTTTTATATTCTTGTATCAGAAATACATAGAACGCAAATCAGTGGGCGAACATTCAGATATCACTAGGGTTTCACTTCTATGTAATAATATTTGGGTATATAGGTAATTACGAGAGTTAATATCGCCTGTTAATTAATGAACACTGATACGCTTAGCACTTCCTAATGGAATGGTTATATATGAATTATACTGGGGCAAAGATATAGCCACTTCGTAGAAATATTAATAAGTGAATCTCTAAATAGCACTGTAACAATGTAGTACTGATAGAGTGAATCTTGGGTAGTATTTGATTGGTCTGGTCCTGGTTATCTTGCGTCCGTGATGTTGGGGGCTAACGACTGGTTCCGCGGCCGTCCAGGTTGTCCATATGTAGGAAGTTCTCAAGTACGTGGACAGGTCCTTCTATCCAAATCTTCCATGGAGTCTGCCAGCTCTGGAACTCAATTCTCAGCAACCAACAAGGATAGAGCTCGAGGTTAACTCTGGTGACCAACCTGGGTTGGTGTCTATCTTTCAACTGATTTTACTGGGGGCTGGAGCTGGATTTATAGGCTCAGTTTTGGACCCTGTAGGCCATAGGGATCTCGAGTCTTATGGAATTATTTGAGCTCTCAATAGGTATGGGGACTAGGTAAGGTGGTGATTACTGTTGTGGCACATGGCTATAGCGAGCCTTCATATTGTGATATAACTGAGCCTTAGTAAGAGGTACTATTTTGGCTATACTGGAAGTATTGAGGGGAGGGAGACTGGATCTACTTTGTGAGGAGGATTGGGACAGCTGTGATAGGAGAGTCTCTCTTAGATTGTTCAATCTTCATTCTATGGTATAGCTGAGGTGCTAATTTAGTTATCAGAGTATGCAAGAAAGGTTAATGGGTTATTGTGAGTTAATAGTGGTTAGTAAAGGTGTTAGTCATGCATGGTTAGTTCATTGATAGGAAGAATTCCTGTGCTACCTGGCAATGACCCGGAAGTCAAAACAAGGGTCAGGTATACCTCCGCAGGGGTGGGGGTCTCCCTCCTCGGGTGGGTAAAAAGGGGTAGCTGTGCGCCCTCTCTCTGTGATGGTCGTCCGGCGGCTGTGGCTAGGGGCTTGCCATATCACAAGTGTTTGTAATAACCCTCTGTTTATGAGACAGATGTGGGTGTTCTTAATACCAAAACCGAAGGTGCCTTGACCAGTTGGTTTAATCGGTTAGGTTGTTAATTGCATGGCTTGCTGGATGTGGTGGAGACTGGGTTGCTAACTCTGCCACATTTATCTGGAAGTATGGCAATAGAAGTTAGTCACTGGCGAGGCGGCTAGCCTCGCACTGACGATCATTGGGTGCAGGATTGTGAATGGGTTGTGAGGGAATAGATGGCATGCAAAGGGTTAGTAAAGTTCTAATGTTGTTCCGTCCTACTAAGGGAAGGTAGGCTGGATAGGAGTATATATATAAAAGATTGGAGAACGTTAGCAACGGAAAAATCAAGGATCTTCAAGAGGTATGAGGGAGAGGCTAGGTCAGAAAAGAGTCGAGGAGCGCGGGGTGTTAATGAGAGGGAGAGAGTTCAAGGGGCTACGTGGAAGTTTGACCCTAAGGTCTCCGGGCGTAGGGGTGGCATTAGACTACAGTTGATATTGGAGTTTGGGGGGAAATGATAGTGAAAGTACGTTAGCCAAATGCTACCGGGGGATGAGCAAATGTGGTGGTATATGAGTCTGGAAAGGATAGAATCATGTGGACTGTGGGCTGTGGGGAAGGGGAGGTTAACTGTAGGTGTGTGCTTGACTGTGGATAAAAGTAGAGAAAAACATGGTGTATTATTACTCGTCAATACGAGGGGTAATGGACACTATTATTTGACACGATTTCTTGCTGATCTAGTTGTCCCTGGGAACTGCGTTTTCTATGAAATATAGACCAAAGAAAAGCGGCAGTTCGTAGGGGTACTTCGTTATTGTTTCGTGGTACTATGATAGATAATGGTAAAACAAGGTTATCTGTACAATCTCTGGTTGGGGTAAGAATTAGAGTTACTGCATGGTGGCTACATATTCAGTCATTATCTCTGTCTAGGTCTTACAGGAATAATGGTTATATATACAATGGTGTACCTGTGGGTATCATAGTTTCTTATCAATTATGACATGGGGGTTAACATATTACTTCTCGGATGGAGGAACATACATAGATTTATGGGGGCGGTTGGTCTTCAGAAACTTAGTCTGGCAAGACAAGGTATTTTAGGGGGTTAACATATTACTTCTCGGATGGAAGAACATACATAGATTTATGGGGCGGTTGGTCTTCAGAAACTTAGTCTGGCAAGACAGGGGTTAACATATTACTTCTCGGATGGAACAACATACATAGATTTATGGGGCGATTGGTCTTCAGAAACTTAGTCTGGCAAGACAAGGTATTTTAGGGTATGTTGATAATATCCTAACTTAGGGACAGGGCATGGGTGTATTAACTAAAGGTGTATTTATGTTCGTCATCATGTAGGTAGAGGTGTAGGACACGAAGGGTAGTGTATACGCGAGGTGGGGGAAAGGGTTGTGAATTGTAAAGGGGTTGGTTTGAGGCTAGGCGCCGTGCCGCTCGTGACCTAGGATAGTGACCCTTAATGCGCTGGACATAGGGGTGGCATTTCCCTACGATCGAACAGGTAGAGTGGTGTGTGCAGCGGGGCGTGAAGGATAAGTGGACAGGATGACCCAAACAGGGTACCATAGCATAGGGTCATGAAGCAAAATAGATTAGTGTGGATTGTGGATACGAAGGAGGTGATTGGAAGACGTATAACAATTGTGGAAAAGTAAATGGAAGAGATGAACACAATGGCGGATAGAAGATAATTAACCTAAGGATTGAATACATGCATGAATGACGACATTATAGCTGTCGTCCTAATAAGATGATGAAACCTGGTTGGTCTGCACGTGGCACAATACGACACAAGGACAGTGCCGCTATGTCGTATCAATACTGGTGGCATACTCCGGTTAATATTATATATACACTTAGTTACTAGAAGAACAAGGCAAGGGGGGGGCGACTGAGCACGGGGGTACATATGTCTATACTCGTCATGGAAAGGGAGATACGAGGTAGCTTTCCTGCATCCCTCCTGATAATCGTCTGCAGATTGGTCATAGTGAGTTTATCCGAATTAACAGGCCTAAATCAATACAATAACTGGCATAGGGTTATCGGGTGTATAGAGTCGTGGTTAAAGGTTGGGAATATATAGTTAGTGGATAAAACCACGGGAGGTTAGAGACATAGAATTGTTAGAATTGAGGGGGCTATGATTGTTATATAACTAAATACAGGGCTGACGTAATCACGATCTGATTTGGTGTGAAATGGAAGCTAAGGTGTCTTAGATCGCCTCGAACCTACACAATGAAAGTATTATAGCCTGTATGGTGGTTACATAATTAAATACATACTTAGGTGGTACATCAAGAATATCAGTGAGTAAAGTATTGTGGTGTGTATATTAGAAGACTGTGATTGAGAGACGTATAATATGTGGAATGAATTGAGAGAGAGGGAGAGAGACCAAATCGGGAAAGGAAAAGGGGCCTGGGATCTATACATACTTAGGTGGTACATCAAGAATATCAGTGAGTAAAGTATTGTGGTTTGTATATTAGAAGACTGTGATTGAGAGACGTATAATATGTGGAATTAATTTGAGAGAGAGAGAGAGAGAGAGAGACCAAATCGGGAAAGGAAAAGGGGCCTGGGATCTCGTTGGGGATGGGAGTTTCGCTCTCAAGATTTTCGTTCCTGTGGCTCGTTAGGGTTGGAGGTTTCGCTCTCAGGTTTTTCGTTCCTGTGGTATTTTAAATACCTTAGCAACATATTTTTCTATACATAACAAATTAATAAAAAACTTTCTGACTTCTGACCGTTTTGGTAAGGTCAGTTCTAATGGTGTTAGTAAAGGAAAATACAATGTCATATATCAATATACAGTATTTGTAAAATCACAGGCGTGAAATATTATATCTTAGTAATCATGCACCTCACCACATATCATTATATCATTAATCTTAACAACTAAATACAAATAATATTAAAGGATATCATAAATATGAGAGATAATTTTTTTAATATCTTGACTGTGAGGGATATTCCTAATAAGATGAATTCACTGAGCCAAAGATAGTGTAAATTAAATGAAAGGAAGCATATGAAGACACTGCAGCACTGAATAATTCATTCATTAGTGTGGAAGCTTTATCGGCTCCATTATATCGCAGTATGTCAATGTGTCATTTCACATTTGTAAAGGTATATATAGATATGTTTACAGTTTAGATAGTTAAAGAGATTATAGGTTTGACTCCTGTAAGGAGATAAATAAAACCTAATATTTAGTAGTGGCCCCGTAATCATTGACGAACATGCCTATTACATAAGGCATCCTCTTCAAACACTAATCCGCCGTAGTTTGAATCTACCGCGCAGAGCATTTAAAATCTGAGGAGCCTTCATCATGAGTGCACGCGACCTCACTCATGGCTTCAGTCATTATGAATTGGGTTCTCACTACGAAAAAACTTCGTAAAAAATAAAAAAGAAAAAGAAAATAAGAATAACTATCCAATAAGCTTTCCATCATATCGTGGATGTACTTGTGTGGATCTTTGACCAGACGCTGATTCAGGCGTCATTCTTCCTTCACTGACATATCAAGTAAACCAAAATCCTTAATACATCAACGAATGGGAAGGGGATGGTCGGAAGGGCCCCAGTCGTCAATGATTACGGGGCCACTACTAAATATTAGGTTTTCTTTATCTCCTTACAGGAGTCAAACCTATAATTTATTAGTGGCCCCTCCATCATTGACGAACATGCCTGATTTCTAAGACCGGAGGGCGACATTCGTAATCATATCATAACTCTAGAAAAGCAGATAATCAAACAACCACATAGTATTCTTACTTTTGTAAAAAAAGAGATATTCGGGTGCATAAACTTTATACAGCCTAAATCTTCAAAAAGGGGTACAAGCAGGAGCGTGCTTCAAAGAAGCCTGCTTGAAAAAGGGTTAACTCTGAGACTCTGTGCACAGATCTGCTAGTTAAGAAGGCACCCCACTTAAAGTAAGTGGTGAAAACTAAAAACTTATAAGTTTACATGTGCACATATAAACCCCATTAACTAGTGGATATATTCCTAAAAATATAACCAAACATAAATGAATTCTTGTACATTCGTAGAAGTACTGAACTCGTGTACTTATGCAGAAGTAATTACTGCAAAAGTAAAAGTCGTAGTTGCAACTACCGAGATTTCTCAAAAATCTATTGCTTCACAGCCAAAGCTACTTACAACAAGAATTGTTGTAACACTACTATTGGCCTTTAGCACAATTTCCTGCAATGAATACTACAGAGAAATTTTATAATACAATGCCTACAACCAGTATCACAGCTCGTATGTCCCGAACACATACTCCGGAGGGGTCTAGGGTGTCCTATGTCACACTGACTGCACCCTCCCCCCCCACCCCCTTTTTCTTGAAAGTAAACAAAACGTGACTAAAAGGGCCACCTAGACCCTCTGCCGTAAAGCTATACATGGCAAGGAAGGTTTGTCCAGAGGCAATCGAGGCAAAAACTCCTGATTAGAGGCCCACAACTGTGTGGACGTAATAACTTCCACCGAAAGATTATTAAGAAAACGTAAAGAGGCTGTCCCCTTGCGTAAATCGTGGGTCTTACCCACAACGCCAGGATTCTTCTCTTTATAGTCCTCGACCAAGAGAGAAGCCAGTGTACGCTCTATCAAGCGATCACCCGGACTTGCGACCCATAAAGCACCCTGGTGATTTAGAGGTGCCACTCTTAAATATTTGGTTAGAGCTTGCACTGGGCAAAAAAGATGGTGCACCTTTCCCCTTTTTAACGCCGGCACCGTGAACTCTGAAAACACGTGTTCACTGTGCTCAATCTTGGCTATGAATCCTGGGGAAGGTGCAATGTGAATACACTCATGAAGCCTATCAAACCTGAGGCAATTAGGTGTGTTGCTCATCGCCGCCAGCTCAGATACTCTGTTCCCGGTAGCCAAAGCCATAAGGAATACTGCCCTTTTGTAAAATCTGCAGTCTTTGGTACATACGGGAACGAGAATAACGACGATGCTTCGTCCAGAGACCATGTAGGCCTGAGCTGACGGGGAGGTGGGCGGAGTTTAAAACCTGCCCACATAAATCACTTTCAGATAAATGTTTCTGCATGAACAGATAAATTAAATAATAAACAACCAACGCCACCGAGGGCACAGTTTGTTTTGTTCTAAGAATCCGAGACGTAAAAGCTTGCCAATGCGATTGAAACTGTCGCTTTGTAGACTGGGTCTATTGATTCGTGAATATCTTGGTCACGTCGCTACCATATGGTGCTAGCCCCTTGGCCTCCTGAATGTCCAAAATGAACAAGTCCGCGAGGTTTCTAGGTTGCCAATTGTGTTCTAAGTGGAACAACCCGACCAGGAGTGACACTGGGTGCGGGCACCACGTGTTCAAATGCTGGTACCACACTGCGCCGGCCACAGGGGCGCGATTAGCGAGACTACGACTTGCTAATCCTGTAGTTTGTTGACTACGTGGCACATTAGAGATGCGTTTGGCAGTGGAAAATAGATAAATGGAACTCAACCTGTTCTCGTCCGTCATCAGAGCGTCAGGTCCGCCCGCCGGCGTTATCGTCCGGCGGGTGAGGTACAGTGGGAGTTTGTGAGTCTTCTCAGACGCAAACAAATCTACTTGTGGATGGTAATGCTCCGCACACGCAAGAGCGCCCATTCTACTGTTGTGCTTTGTCGCTGAGACAGAGCGGCTGCCCAGACGTTTGCTACGCCTGGGAGATAAGATGCGTGAAGATGAATGTCCAGCCTGTTGGCTAGTATAAAAATCTTTTCTGACACGTTTAGCCACTTCCGAGATTTCATTGACCCTTGTTTCTGAATACAGTGAACCGCATTCAGATTGTCCATTCTGAAGGCCACCGACTTGCCCCGTAAAGCAGAGCCGTGAGCCTGAAGGACAGATAAGGGGACTAGTAAGTCTTTGACATTGATGTGGAAGATTTCTAAATAGGACCAAAACCTTTGACCCTGATGCCCGAGGTTTGACTAAAAGCCCCAACCTATCGTTCCTGACGCATCCATGTCCACCCATACCGACGGCGGAGGAGAGGTTCATGACATGACTGCGTGCAACATTTCTCTCGTCGCCCAAACCGCTAGTAAGTTGTGTAATAACGTTGGGATAGGCCATACTATCCCCGCCGGTAATAGTGGGAAAAATGTGTTGCCCTCCCAGATTAAACGTTAGATTTACAACCGGCCCAACTTCACAGTTAGCTGAACCCCGTTGAGAGAACCGACTAGAGATTCCCAAAGTCTCTGTGTCGTAGTCAGACTGTGGAGAAACATAAACAGTTTTTGCGAAATCTGTTTCGAGTGTCCACACTCTGACTCAGAGGGAGAGAAGCTGTGTCCTCGACCAGCCCTATCCCCTGAAATACTCGTGGGGGAACAAGGGTTTGACTTTTACTAAGTTGACCTTGAATCCTAGAGATTTGAGATGGTTTAACGTAACGTAGACATGAATGATGCGTAACTATTCTGTTTCTGCCACCACCAGGTAGTCGCCCCGATACCACCATACCCTGATCCCTTGTTCTAACAAGGGCATCAGGGCTTGCGGGGACCTTGCTTGAATGCTTGTGCCAAATTGAAAACAGTCTTCCAAACTGCTGGTGAAATCAAAGAAAGAATTAGAACTGGAGACAGAACTACTTGGCTTGCAATACGGTCAAGAAGTTCCTTCACTAAGAACATCCTCAGATCCTGCCTTGCTCGAACTGCCTCTAATAAGGCCGTCCGAATATCTCCTAAAGACTTGGAAGGAAGTCTGGAGAAGCAAGCGCCGGGAAAGTTCAATGGCTTTCCTGACTTCCGCGGCTTCTGTTGCCTGAGAAGAGCGTAACAGAGACTTTGTTACTTGCTGGGAACCATATATAGCGAAAACAGTTTAAACGCTTTTCCTCTTAACATAAACTCGCGGTCTAGGTAAGCTGGGGAAGGCGTGCTAAAGGGAGCTTATAATTCGCACAAATTGATTATTTGGGGGGTGGCAGCCAAGCAGAGGGGACTCCGCCGGCACCAAAAACCGGAAGAGAGAACCAAGAATGGCGTTCTGGAGGGATTTGGTGGGAAGAATAAGTCATGGTTATAATAACTTGGAATGTCCTTAGTATGAACATCCAAAACATTTCCGTAACATTGCTACCCCTGACTCATCCGGCCCGTATAAAAGAGGCATAGCTCCTGTTTTTTTTACTGGCACCTTGTCTAAAGGAGGGGGAGATATGTCTGATATGACTCGCACAGTGGAAGTAGTGAGAGCCGCTGTGCCTGGCACATTGGAAATTGGATCTGACACAAGAGGATGGTTAGGTATTTTAGCTAAAGCAAAGGATGTAGCCAGAGGTCGCACATTCGTCGACATCGCGGGATCTCCCGTATCAAAAGGAGTTTCCGGCGTAGGGCCAAAGAACCTATTAAGTGCATTCAAAAGTAGTCCATCAATCTCTTCCGCCGGTACATACCTAGCCGATGACGAACTCCGTGGAGATTCGACAGTACCCTGAGAGTCGCCTAGAAGGTGACTGGACTCTTCAACCTCCATCTCTGAGACCAGAGATCGTTGTTCTTCATCCGTTAAGTCTGGCTTATCATGGGAAGATCCCGCCGAAGCCGGGACCTCCACATGTTGCCATGTTAAAACTGTGATAGAAGATGGTACATCGGCATCCCGGTGGACGTCAGCACTAGTTGAGTCACAAAGGGATGTGTTCTGTCCTGCCAGGACTGTGAGTATCACCATACACCTTGGCTGTGGCTGTCCCTCGCTTGCGAGCTCGGTATACTCTCTGAATGGGAGCCCTCGTCCGAGTCCCGTAAAGGTTTATGATAATTAAAAGCTCCCATAGCTCATTAACACGTTGAAAGCAGAGCTGGTGAGCAAAATCATAAAGTATACTAATTAATTTAATTTATATTTAATTGTATTAAAATAAATTACTATAAATAAACACAATATTATCATAATATAATCATAGAAAATATATATGTTTATTATGATTCAGCTATTAAATTATTTCATTAACAAATAAAAATAAGATAGGGCTACCTGAGCTTAACGGCGTTGAACATACAGCAATGAGAGGTTCAAGTGCCGACACGACAGAGACTGGGGGAAAACTATCCCGCCCCCGGGAACTACCTGGTCACCTGGTGCAACACCGGTACTCCGCCCTGGAAAGAGAAATTTCCGGGGATTGGGTTACACCCAAAAAATGGTACAAAATATGTGCCTCAAAACCGCCGGTCAACGAACCGTAGCACTCCACCACTACTTTTCGTTTTCCTTTAGTTTCATATTAAAGATTTCAGCATATCTTTACCTGTCCAGAAGATTTAAGCATATCTTCTGAATCCTCATAAAGATGAAGCATATCTTTATTAAAGATGAAGTCTTTCAAGTATCCCTTTACACTTGAAACACTAGTAAGATTCCGGCATCTTTTTATCCCATAAAAAGTCTAAGCCTATCTTAATCTCTAATCTGGTTTCTCCCAGAAGCCCTCATAGATCGCCGTCTTGAAGGCCGTGATACCCTATTGTATCAATCAATTGTTTGGCAAATTATCGCGAATTGCAAATCAGTTAATATAACCACCCAAAGGTACAACCGCCGGGTTTTATATGCAATGTCAAACCAATTGTACCTGCCCCAGACCTCTTTGTAAAAAGGTCGCCGGGAGGGAAAAACTAAACAAACAAACAGCATTGTTTCAATGGCTTATTAAAGATTTCAGCATATCTTTTACCTGTCCAAAAGAATTAAGCATAACTTCTTAATCCTCATAAAGATGAAGCATATCTTTATTAAAGATGAAGTCTTTCAAGTATCCCTTTACACTTGAAACACTAGTAAGATTCTGGCATCTTTTTATCCCATAAAAAGTCTAAGCCTATCTTAATCTCTAATCTGGCTTCTCCCAGAAGCCCTCATAGATCGCCGTCTTGAAGGCCGTGATACCCTATTGTATCAATCAATTGTTTGGCAAATTATCTCGAATCGCAAATCCGTTAATATAACCACCCGAAGGTACAACCGCCGGGTTTTATATGCAATGTCAAACCAATTATACCTGCCCCAGACCTCTTTGTAAAAAGGTCGCCGGGAGGTAAAGACCAAACAAACAGACAGCATTGTTTCAATGGCTTTGAAAAGCAGAGAAAACCAAGTCCAACAGGTGTCAGCCTGATCACCTAGAAAACTGTGTGGAGCCCCCCTCGACGGGAATAACCCAGGAAGCCTGATCCCAGGCTCGACCATAGAAAACGCAGTTTCTGATGAGCCCTCAAGCGACCAAACTCGTCGGGGTAACTTACCTATTTTAGCCATCCTGACTAAATCTCGGTAAACAAAAACGGTGTTCTCGGAGCAACGATAAAAACGCCGGAGAGGTAACCCACACTAAACTATACATTACAGGAGGGCGTAATGCATAAAGCAATGAATAACACAGGAAGCCTGATCCCAGGCTCGACCACAGAAAACGCAGTTTCTTATGAGCCCTCAAGCGACCAAACTCGTCGGGGTAACTTACCTATTTTTAGCCATCCTGACTAAAACTCGGTAAACAAAAACGGTGTTCTCGGAGCAACGAGAAAAAACGCCGGAAAGGTAACCCACACCAAACGAGACATTTTAACACATTTTATACAAAGGGTGTGCGCAAAAATAGGGATACCTGAACAGGAGGGCGTAATGCATAAAGCAAAAACCGGGGCAAAGGTAGCCATGACAGAGACTGGTGGGATACTTACTCCAGGTTCTGCATAGACCCGCCGGGACCCAGCTCTGGAAAAAAGAAAATTTCCAGGAATTAATGCTCATAAGGTTAACCCAATCATGTTCGCACACAAGTGTTAAATAACCCGCCGGGTAACGAGATGTAATACTCAACGACTACAGCTCGCTACGCGGTGGGGTTTCCTAAGTAAAAGATTTCAGAATATCTTAATTTGTCCAAAAGATTTATGAATACCCTCTGACATAATATATAAAGACCAGCATGGCGTTTATAACTGATTAAGTCTTTCCGGTGGTGTTTGTTTCAAGATTCAATTTTGGAAAAAAAAAAACTAAAAAAGACGCCGGCCCCCGAATTATCTCGTAGATCAAAAACTGGGAAGCCTGACAAATGTACGAGATCTAACTTCTCCCGAAGTATCTTTTTAGATCGCCGTATGTTGAAGGCGGCGATACAAAACGTATCCCTCAATTGTCTGGTTAACTAACTGAATTGTAAATTCGTTATTCCCATCCCTCCAAGGAGCACCCGCCGGGTGTGAATATTAGTTTAAAAAACGTTAACCCCAATTGTGCCCTAAAGCGCCGTATGTTGAAGGAGGCGATACACAATGCATCCCTCAATTGTCTGGTCAACTAAACTGAATTTTGCAAATTCGGTCATCCCACCCTTCCAGGTTGCACCCGCCGGGTGATTTAAAGTTTAAAAGTTAACCCCAATTGTTCCTATCCCCACTTCTTTGTAAAAGATCGCCGGGGAGGAAATACAACAACAGCATAGTTTTATATTGGCTTTGCAAAACCGAAAAAACTACAAACATCACGTGTCCGTATGAACACTGTTAGATGGGTACAGCCAACCCGCCGGGAATCATAAGGAGCCTGAAACAGGCACCCCAGAGACGCAGTCCTGGGGAGCCACAGACACCCACTCGCCGGGGAAACAAGCCTGTTTTTAAACCACGCGTGGCTAAAACTCGGCAACCAGCCGGGGTTATCAAGGTGAAACCGAGAAAAACCCGCCGGAAAAAACCCACCCCGTCCAGATACCATCTGAACGCACCACCGGACCGAGGCGTAGCCAAAACACAACTAACGCCGGGCCCAACATAGTCCGTGGAATTAGCCAATACACAACTAACCCAGGACACATAAATAGTCCGTGGAATTAGCCAATACACAACTAAACCAGGACACACATGACACAGTAGTACATATTTAGAAAATAAATCAATAACACTTGTATATGTGGTAAAGCTACGAGAGGCTGGCTAGGCCTAGGCAGACGGATAACAGTAACATGTCGGAATATAAACAAAAAGCACTGAATTATATCACAACAGGAACCACCGCCAACACACCACTGTAGCAAATACTTCCGGCAAAGGGAAGAACTGACTCGGGACCCAGAAAAAACTTCACTAAGTGAAGAAAAATACGCTGGGAACGTCAGCAAAAATACGCTACCTCATCAGAAAGATAAAAGGAAGCAATAACGCGTAATGAAAGCCGCCTGCATCACAAAGCTAGCTAACTGTGAAAAAGTTCACCTGTCCACAACCGGACCACGAGGGTACATCCGAAATAGATGCCCCAAACACACGACCCAAAATACACTGCACTGCGGGCAACCAGCCCAGGACACTCCTTCTACGCATATCCTAACCTTACTCGATACATCCCGGAGTAAACAAATGAGAAAAAACTCACTAGGGACGCAGCAAATGCGGAACCAGCGGAGCGTGGAGAGACACGTCCGGGCCGGCTGATCGCAGAGCAGAGAAGGAAGAATGACGCCTGAATCAGCGTCTGGTCAAAGATCCACACAAGTACATCCACGATATGATGGAAAGCTTTTTGGATAGTTATTCTTATTTTCTTTTTCTTTTTTCTTTTTTACGGAGTTTTTTCGTAGTGAGAACCCAATTCATAATGACTGAAGCCATGAGTGAGGTCGCGTGCGCTCATGATGAAGGCTCCTCAGAGTTTAAATGCTCTGCGCGGTAGATTCAAACTACGGCGGATTAGTGTTTGAAGAGGATGCCTTATGTAATAGGCATGTTCGTCAATGATGGAGGGGCCACTAATAAATAAACATATAGATAGACAGATAGATGAAGATAGATATAGAAAAATACGGATAAACATAATAAAATAAGAACTCGGAAATCTACATAGAACTGACCATCCCACATGAGGCAGATCCCATTCACACCCAACCAGATAAATACAGAAAGAGGTTCCGAACCATCCGGAAACAAGGCAAGAAGATAAGCTGATACTGATAAGGACTGATTGAGAATGTAAGTATGCATTATTTATCATATTCTTGTGCATTCCCTCAAAATGTATCTCAACCTCCACCCTGGAGGTATGTACGAAACTAGGACTTAAAATCATTAGTCATTTGTATGAGGATGATGCAGCCCACGTCACGTGTATTATGATGGCTCAATTGCAGAAATGGAAGAACAAGGTTTGTGTCTTGGTAATAGACAAGGTTAATAATGAAGTAATAGAAAGCGAGCATTGATATAGAATATCTGATAAAGTTTCTTCAACTCTAGCAGAGATTTGTGCAAATTTCTATGAACTAGCCTATTATAGATATCAGAAATGGAGAGAACATAAGAAAACATGAGTCTGCAGAAAGCCGATTGGCCCACACACGGCAGATCCCTTTCACACCTAACCCATTTCGTCCATTATGCCTATATAATTTTAACTTAAAGCTTTATATCGTTCGTAATCCCACAATGTCACTCTGTAGCCTATTCCACATATCTACAACTCTGTTACCAAATTAATTGTTATGCCCGGTCCAAATTGGAACGCGAGATATTCTGAGTGCAATGATTAACTCTCTAACTGGAGAAGTATACCTTTAACTTTAATAAAGAGACAACACGGCAGGAGAATAATTATACAGGCGACAAGTTAACATGGGTTTTATTCACTTTACACTTGGTTCATGGAGGAGCAATATATTTAATTCTGGAACACTGAGATCATCAAAATGGCAACACTGGTAAATAGAGCATACAAATAAATAATATGCTTTGAATACTCTATCATTGTATCCGAGGAGTTATTGTTAACTTGAGCCCGGACCCATTGTTCGACTCTTGCCTTATGATTAGCAATTATAAGGCAAGAGTCGAACAATGGGTCCGGGCTCAAGTTAACAATAACTCCTCGGATACAATGATAGAGTATCCAAAATAGTGGAGGCTTACCTCCCACTCAACTAGATCTCAAGCAAGATCTCAGCAAGGTAACAAGAGTGCAGTAATGGCAGATGTCGTCTGGATCATACTATGATGTCCCCGGCAATCGTGACGTTAACTGACTCTAAAGCAGCAATGACCAAGTGGTCATCAACAATAAGGTGGGCTCTGAAAGGCTCACAAATGAACTGAATTCTACAGGTGTGCTAGATCTCACCTGGCAAGATTATTTATTCTAAAACTACTTGTGTGGGCAACTAGCAAGATGCGGAAGGCTGATACAACAATCGTCGGGAGCTGAGATAGAGTGAGATCTATTCGAGTTATGAACCTGACAGAATGTTAAGTGAATGAGGCTAGAAGTTATACAAGGGAACAAGGTTACGTGTAAATAGGTGTGTATGTCATATGCTGTGGGTCTTATATAGGCGCGTCCCCTCTGACGGGCTATGGGAGACCAATAACCCGGGAATGTGCGGATATAAGGATCCCCTGATAGTTATGTCTAATGTGTCCCGGCAAGTGGGCAGATTAACGTCAATTTACGTAGAGAGAGGAAAGCCCTCTCGCAAGACGTTATTTAGTGAGAACCCCTGAAGATAACTTCAACCACTACCCTGAGACAACTCTATACCCATAAACCGTAATAAGGCACTTAAAGGAGAGCTGGAGTGAAAAGGTGCCGTAGATCGAGGGAGAATCCAGTGGTCCAGGAGGGCGGCTGGGGCGTGGCACTTCCGGATGTTGGTCCGGGATTAGGCTGTACTCCTATGTCCTTACAGCTCCTTGCTTCTCTGCGCCTACCACGGGAGGCACCCGGGTTCCTCTTGCACTCCGCGTGAGCAGGGACTTACTAAGAGTATGCCGGAGTTCTGCTACAGGGTTTGGTGGGGGGTTACGGCGACTAGCATAATGGTCTGTATAGAGTTGCAAGCAGTCTATCCAGTGACACTATGGTTAGTCTAAGGTTTGGGACAATTAAATTACTCCCTTGCAACTCCTCTGGAACCACAAGACTAATACAGTAAATAGAGGCCAGTGAAGGTGGGGCCCAAAGTGGGTTGCACAATCTAGTCCTCTTCCTGAAGGGGAGAACCCGACCTGGTCATCTCCGATCACTGCACACAGCTTCAAGTGTGAACACCAGATATTCTGGCTGCTTTTGTCTCTGGAACCACAAGACTAATACAGTAAATAGAGGCCAGTGAAGGTGGGGCCCAAAGTGGGTTGCACAATCTAGTCCTCTTCCTGAAGGGGAGAACCCGACCTGGTCATCTCCGATCACTGCACACAGCTTCAAGTGTGAACACCAGATATTCTGGCTGCTTTTGTCTCTGGAACCACAAGACTAATACAGTAAATAGAGGCCAGTGAAGGTGGGGCCCAAAGTGGGTTGCACAATCTAGTCCTCTTCCTGAAGGGGGGAACCCGACCTGGTCGTCTCTAAGTACTGCACTATCCTTGTAATTCCTTGAAAGGAACAAGACAGGAATCCTTATTCACTTGGTCTGGGCACAGCATCGAAGGCCAGGAAGGTGGGGCCCAAAGTGGGTTGCACAAGCTAGTCCTCTTCCTGAAGGGGGAACCCGACCTGGTCGTCTCCGATCACTGCACACAGCTTCAAGTGTGAACACCAGCTATTCTGGCTGCTTTTACCCAGATAAAGAGATACCAAAGGCAAGCTTAGTTACTGATGTCCAGACTGGCTGAGTACTTGTGAATATTCTTGCCCAGACTTAAGGCGCCCGGCTTGAGAGGATCAAAGGCGCTGGGGTGGTGTCTGCGCGTGGTGGTTAGGTCCTTGTAGTCCTGGGAGTGGTGCGCCTGGACTTTTGGCTGGCCCTTGTAGATGTAGCTGGAGGAAGATTCCTCAGGGCAGATCTGTACACATTATGGGGTGATGGCCTCCTGGTGGGAGAGGAAGCGGATGAGTTTCTTACAATGGATGATGACTTATTCTGGGGGTTAAGACTTATTGTTGGCTGGAAGGATAGGCAAGTTTTGGTTTATGAGTGACTTTAACCCGGGACAATGGTTTAGATTGAATGGATGCAAGAGCTTTAGGTTCCTTGATAGGGGATATGAAAGGCAATCTGGGGAAGAGAGGTTTTGGTTCTGAAAGAGCTTTAGGTTCTTTGATAGGGGATATGAAAGGTAATTTAGGAAACCACCTGGTACCACCTGTGGTTGTGTAGCTAGGTTGAGGAGTTACTGGGCTGGCTGATGGGGGTTTGTAATGGTTACCCCTGCGATGGTCATTTTCTTTGGCTCTGGTGGTTACAGAAAATGACTTGCCGTGGGTGACTGGTGTGGTCCACTCGGGACGGATGTGTCCCACTCGTTCCACCGTTATCTTGGCGATACGGGCAGGGGCAGGGTTTTCGTGGGTCTGGATGGCAGGGGGAAGGCTGTCCGAAGGCTTAGTTGGCTCTGTCGCATGGCTGTGACAAGCTGGAGATGCGGTAACACCGTTCCTAGACCGCATCTCACTACTGTCGGGCAGAGAAAAGTCCCGACCCCGGGACTCAAGGTGGTAGTGTCTAGAGGTAGCATCCTGGAAGACGGGGGTCAGGTGTTGGAGGAGGTGGTGGTAGATAATCCCCCTGTTGTTCGGTGTGGCCCTCTGGTCTCCGGTGAGGGTGAGGAGAGAAGAGGAGTCGTAGTATCTCAGCTGGTCGAGAAGTTGGTGAGGTGATCTGATCAGGATGGTGGAGTCCTTCCGCACTAGGGTTATCTGGTCAATTCTCATATTGGTGAGAGAGGTCAGCGAGGGTGTCGTCGTGGTGGGAGGTGGGTGGTGAGTGAGGGCAGAGATCCTGGCTGGGCCCTTGTCATTCGGTGGTGCGGACGCCGAAGTACCAGGCTGGGGAGAGGAGCTTGGAACCGGCTTGGTGACGTGGCTCCGGGCAGCTGAGTTTTGCCCTTTTCTCGTTCTTGGCTGGGAAAGGGCTGGTTCCGATTTGGTGGGTGGCTTGACTGGTCTCCCACAGCGGGTATGAGAAGGCAGTCTGGGGAAGGGGGGAGAGGGGGTTAATGGTGTCATTGGGCAAAATTTATGTATGGTTTTACGCGATGGAGGGGAAATAGATTTAGGAGAGGAAAGTAGGTTTTTAGAGTCAGGAGGGACAGGTGAGGGATTACAGAAAGGGGTTTTAGGGCGAAGACTGGGGGTGATAGGTAAAGCGGGGGGTATGTTGGTGAGTTTTGGTGGAGATGGGGGAAGGCTAGAGGAGGTATGGCTGGTTAATGGTGACTGGTCAGAAAGGGGTTGCTGAGGTGAAGTGAGGGCAGAGAGAGAGGGAGAGGTTTGAGTTTGGAGAGAGAGAAAGGACGGAGGTTTGAGCTTAGGGATGCGGGACGGGGTGAAATGGGGTAGAAGAGGGGGGTGGCTGACAGGAGGTAAAGGAGAAGAGGGGGAGGTTTGAGTTTGGGTAGAGAGGATAGGAGGAGGTTGGTGTTTAGGGAGATGAGAAGTGGTGAACTGGGTGAGGCGAGTGGGGAGGGCGACAGGAGGCTGAGGAACAGGAGAGTTAAAGGCAGGCAAAGGAGAAATGAGGGGGGGTGTGAAAGGAGGCTGAGGAGGAGGTACGGAATGGGTGAGGGGGTCAGGTCTGGGAAGAAGGGAGGTTTGAGGGTGAAGATTTGAAACAGGGGTAGTACATTTAACATCCTGGTCTGGTTCAGCGACTAAAGTTATATTTTTGTTAAGAGGTTGGAACCTTCTGACAAATCTATTCCTATAAGTGCGAGATTCCCCGTGATAGTTAATTATGACCTGGAAACAGTTAGGAATTTTGAGGACCTCAAATGGACCCTTGTACCGTGGCTTCAGTTTGGAGGGTACAGGCAAGATGGCTACCATTACCAGGTCGCCTACTCGGTGAGGGTTGTTTTTGGGGACTTCATCAGGCTGGAGATCTTGCGTGAATTGGAGCTGACAGAGGCGGTTTCTAAGATGGACGAGGTTGGTGTTTAGACCTGGCGAGGGCTCAGTAGGGGCAGCTAGGTGACGTAGAGGTATTAGGAGAGGTGGGCTTCCAAAAACCATCTCGTGAGGGGTGATCCCGTTGTCTCTGGGGCAGGTGTTTATTCCCCATTGTATGATGCGAACTTGGCTGGTCCAGTCCGAGGAGTTCATCTGTTGCAGGCGGGTCCGGATTTGATTGGCGATGGTTCGATGGGAACGCTCGCATATGGAGTTCCCTTTTGGCCAGTAAGGTGAAGAGTGGCTAATGTGGAACCCGAATATTTCTGAGATCTGTGTCCAAATTTGTCCGGTAAATTCAGGGGCATTGTCGGAGTGGATTGCCTGAGGCAATCCAAAATATGGAAACACATGTTGTAATAATGCCTCTGTTACGGCCATAGCTGTGTGTTCTCGGGCAGGGCAAGCGATGACGTATTTGGAGTACGTATCCACAAAGGTGATGATGTAGCGGTATCCCCTGTCATTTTGCAGAGGCCCCATGACGTCAACTGCCAGAAGTTGCCAAGGTTTAGAAGCGATGAGTTTGCCGGAGGGTCCTGGAGTGCGTGTTTGATCTTTTCCCAGGGCGCAGGCGCGGCAGGCTTCGGTGATCTGTTTAGCAGTGGTGTATGGGCGAGGAGTCCAGTAGGTGTCCTTGAAGGTGTTCACCAATTTCTTCTGTCCTAGGTGGATCCCGTTGTTGGTGTGCAGGGAAGACATCATTTGCTCTGCATCTTCGGGGCCTAGTACAATCTGACCTTCGGGTGTGAAGAGTGCGTCTCCCCTTCTTTGCAAGAGGCCAAATAGTCGGGTGGAGATCCAATTAGGTTTTTCGTTCCGGAGGTACGCCTGTATGAGAGAGGGAGTGGTGGTAGGTGGGGGTCGTGGGTCTTGAATGGCTTTGAGTTGTTCTGGTGCCAGAGGTAGCCGGGATAGGGCGTCTGCATTGGTGTGGAGTTTTCCCGGCCGATAGGAGATTTCAAAGTCGAATTCCTCCAGTGACTCTCGCCAACGGACTGTCAGGGCGTTTTTAGTGTCTGATCTTCTGAGCCATTGTAGGGCTTGGTGGTCCGTGATGATGGTGATTTTGACGCCCGCTAGGTAGGCCCGGAAGTGTTGGAGGGCCCAAACGATGCCTAAGCATTCTCTCTTGGTTACGGGGTAGTTGGTCTCTGCAGGGGTTAAGGTCCGGCTGGCACAAGCAATGATGTGCTCGCGTCCTTCTCGATTTTGGGAGAGGACTGCACCGACGCCGAGGAGGGACACGTCGGTGTAGAGTCGGAATGGAAGTTGGTAGTCCGGAAAAGAGACGACGGGGGCAGATACGAGCAGGTCCTTGAGGGAGTTGAAGGCTTGGATGCGGTCGGGGGGCCACAACAAAAGGTTCTTCTTTCCAGGTTAAGTCGTGCAGGGGTCTGGCAATTGTAGCAAAATTCTTCACGAATCTCCGATAGTAAGATGCTAACCCCAGAAAAGCCCTCACTCCTTTCACTGACTTGGGGGGTTGGATCTCTTGGATGGCTTGTAGTTTCTTTGGGTCGGGGGCGAGTCCTTCTTCGGATACCAGATGTCCTAGGAATTGTACCTGATGTCGAGCCATGGTACATTTGGTGGGTTTCAGTTTCAATCCGGCTTGCCGGATCCTCTGGAAAACTTGGCGGAGGCGCTGGAGGTGTTCTGCCCAGGTGCGGCCAAACACGATGATGTCGTCTAAGTAGGCCAAACATGTTTCCCAAGTTAATCCCTGAAGTACGGATTCCATCAGCCGGGAGAAGGTGGCGGGACCGTTACACAATCCGAACGGTAGTACAGAGAACTCATATAACTTTCCTTGACTGGTGGAAAAAGCCGTCTTTTCTTGGTCTGCGGGGGCCATGGGGACTTGCCAATACCCTGATTGCAGGTCCAGAGTGGAGAACCATCTGGCCCCTAGTAGGGAATCTAGGGAGTCGTCGATGCGGGGCAGAGGGGTGGCATCCTTGATGGTGACATCGTTGAGTTGTCGATAGTCGATGCAGAAACGAGAGGACCCATCCTTCTTCTTGACCAGTACCACTGGGGAGGACCAAAGGCTAGTTGAGGGGTTGATGATGCCTGCTTCTAGCATTTCTGCAACTTGTTTCTGTTCTTCTTGGCGCTGAAGGGGGTTCTTTCTTCGTATAGCTTGTCTCACTGGGGGTCCGACAGTATGTATGTGATGTTCTAGTACATGGGTGTGGCCTACATCTTGGGAGTTGGTGGCGAAGATGTCCTGGTATTCTGTCATTAACTGACACAGATCGTCCTTTTGCTGAGGGGTGAGGTGAGCAGGAATTTTCGGGAGTGATGGAGTTGATGAAGGAATGGTGGTGGTGGTAGGTGAGGGCTGGTCATCGTAGGTCTCCAGTTCTCCAATGGTGAGACCCCTGGGTAAGGTGATAGGGTGGTCGGAGATGTTGGCTATACGTACTGCGTTTTGTTTTAAGATGGCAGGTGCAGTGAGGCAATCCCTGTTAAAAGGGCTCTGAAGAGAAGGAGTGTGAATGAGTTCTCCTGTCAGGGTTGGATGGATGGATACCCAATGTTCATGATGTGGCAGCAAAGTGATGGGTTGAGTGGTGATGGCCGATGCAACACGGATGGCTTTCAAAGGTTGAGGGGGGTTGTGGAGCGGTGTTGTAGTCTTCGGAGTGGTGAGTCCTGGGTGGTCGGTGGAAAATAGCAATCTTCGTTCCACACACTGGATGGTAGTGCGAAGGACAGTGAGAAGATCGAATCCCAGGTATCCGTCGTAAGTGGTCTCTTGGGAGGGAAATACCATGAAAGCGTGGTGATGGCCGTGGTTGGGTTGAGGGGTGGCCACATATAGTGGTGCAGTGATGCCAGTACTGGAAATGAGGTTGTCGTTGGCATCAATAAGGGTGGTGGAAGAGCGTTGAAGAGGTCCAAAAGTGTTGTGATGTCTCTGGTGATATGAGGAAAAAATACATGATCTTGAGGCTCCGGTGTCGACGAGTAGTCGAGATTTGACTCCTTGGATGGTGAGGTGGGTGTAAATGGGAGGTTTCATCATAGTAGAGCTATCCTTATCTCGAGCCCCCGCCAGTCTCCAAGTTGGTGGGCGAGGGCGGTCTAAAAACCCGGTCGGATGACTTCCGGCTCGACTGTGCTGTGGTCGTCCGGGTCACCAACCTCTGCAGCTTCCTCGCCGTGGTCATCAGCTCCTGCAGTGCCGTCCTCCAGGATTGTGGCAACTCGTCTGGATGGTTTCAACCAGGGAATCTGTCCCCAGAATAAAGGAATCCTTGAGCGCTTGGCCAACAATTCGGAGAAGGAACGTTTCAGCCCGTTGATAGGGCACTGGGATCCGCAGGGCTTCCAATCTCCAGGCTTGATCCTGGCCCACTCTTCTGGTTTATCCGGGCTGCGGTTGGGGTGGAAAATTGGTCCGGAAGGAGCTCCTTGGGGTTTAGTCGGAGCTCTGTTGATGCTGGCGATTTTCCCTTGCTCCCGGGACTTCTGCAGGGCCAAAAGGCGGCGTATGACAGAGAGATCCGCGTCATATCCGGCCGGTTCTGTAATGGCGAAGTGGTCCCGGACTGCAATAGGGAGGATCCTCATGAGGGTACGTCGGACGTTTTCTTTCTTCTCCGCAGCTGTAGCCGTCGTAAAAGCGGTGGAAGCCAGCCTGTTGAGCTTGCTGATGGTGGCGTTGAGGTCCCCGTCGTATGTGATAGCGTGGAACTGCTGGTCAGCTATTACGGTACCTAAGACGGGGTTAATGGCAGCTTTAGTATAGGTCTCAAACTGTTCCCAGGTCATCCCCGGGTTCTCTTTCACATAACTGGAAACTAGGGCCATGTGTCGCCCTAGCTTCATTACTAATGTATGAATTTTAGGGGCCACTTCATCTTTAAATATGATGTCAAGAACTAGCTTGACGACCTCTAAATAGGTGGATATGTCATTTTCCTCCGGTTTGAAAGGAATAATATTCAGTGCTCTCCCCGTCATCCTGACTACTTTTCCCTGTCGTGCTCCTCTCAGAAATATTAAAGCAGGAAAAAAACCCTGAAAGGCTACCCTCGAGAAAGAGACACCGCTATCACCAGTGTTATGCCCGGTCCAAATTGGAACGCGAGATATTCTGAGTGCAATGATTAACTCTCTAACTGGAGAAGTATGCCTTTAACTTTAATAAAGAGACAACACGGCAGGAGAATAATTACACAGGCGACAAGTTAACATGGGTTTTATTCACTTTACACCTGGTTCATGGAGGAGCAATATATTTAATTCTGGAACACTGAGATCATCAAAATGGCAACACTGGTAAATAGAGCATACAAATAATAATATGATTAGCAATTATAAGGCAAGAGTCGAACAATGGGTCCGGACTCAAGCTAACAATAACTCCTCGGATACAATGATAGAGTATCCAAAATAGTGGAGGCTTACCTCCCACTCAACTAGATCTCAAGCAAGATCTCAGCAAGGTAACAAGAGTGCAGTAATGGCAGATGTCGTCTGGATCATACTATGATGTCCCCGGCAATCGTGACGTTAACTGACTCTAAAGCAACAATGACCAAGTGGTCATCAACAATAAGGTGGGCTCTGAAAGGCTCACAAATGAACTGAATTCTACAGGTGTGCTAGATCTCACCTGGCAAGATTATTTATTCTAAAACTAATTGTGTGGGCAACTAGCAAGATGCGGAAGGCTAATACAACAATCGTCGGGAGCTGAGATAGAGTGAGATCTATTCGAGTTATGAACCTGACAGAATGTTAAGTGAATGAGGCTAGAAGTTATACAAGGGAACAAGGTTACGTGTAAATAGGTATGTATGTCATATGCTGTGGGTCTTATATGATGGAAAGCTTTTTGGATAGTTATTCTTATTTTCTTTTTCTTTTTTCTTTTTTACGGAGTTTTTTCGTAGTGAGAACCCAATTCATAATGACTGAAGCCATGAGTGAGGTCACGTGCGCTCATGATGAAGGCTCCTCAGAGTTTAAATGCTCTGCGCGGTAGATTCAAACTACGGCGGATTAGTGTTTGAAGAGGATGCCTTATGTAATAGGCATGTTCGTCAATGATGGAGGGGCCACTAATAAATAAACATATATAGATAGACAGATAGATGAAGATAGATATAGAAAAATACGGATAAACATAATAAAATAAGAACTCGGAAATCTACATAGAACTGACCATCCCACATGAGGCAGATCCCATTCACACCCAACCAGATAAATACAGAAAGAGGTTCCGAACCATCCGGAAACAAGGCAAGAAGATAAGCTGATACTGATAAGGACTGATTGAGAATGTAAGTATGCATTATTTATCATATTCTTGTGCATTCCCTCAAAATGTATCTCAACCTCCACCCTGGAGGTATGTACGAAACTAGGACTTAAAATCATTAGTCATTTGTATGAGGATGATGCAGCCCACGTCACGTGTATTATGATGGCTCAATTGCAGAAATGGAAGAACAAGGTTTGTGTCTTGGTAATAGACAAGGTTAATAATGAAGAATAGAAAGCGAGCATTGATAGAATATCTGATAAAGTTTCTTCAACTCTAGCAGAGATTTGTGCAAATTTCTATGAACTAGCCTATTATAGATATCAGAAATGGAGAGAACATAAGAAAACATGAGTCTGCAGAAAGCCGATTGGCCCACACCGGCAGATCCCTTTCACACCTAACCCATTTCGTCCATTATGCCTATATAATTTTAACTTAAAGCTTTATATCGTTCGTAATCCCACAATGTCACTCTGTAGCCTATTCCACATATCTACAACTCTGTTACCAAATTAATTGTTATGCCCGGTCCAAATTGGAACGCGAGATATTCTGAGTGCAATGATTAACTCTCTAACTGGAGAAGTATACCTTTAACTTTAATAAAGAGACAACACGGCAGGAGAATAATTATACAGGCGACAAGTTAACATGGGTTTTATTCACTTTACACTTGGTTCATGGAGGAGCAATATATTTAATTCTGGAACACTGAGATCATCAAAATGGCAACACTGGTAAATAGAGCATACAAATAAATAATATGCTTTGAATACTCTATCATTGTATCCGAGGAGTTATTGTTAACTTGAGCCCGGACCCATTGTTCGACTCTTGCCTTATGATTAGCAATTATAAGGCAAGAGTCGAACAATGGGTCCGGGCTCAAGTTAACAATAACTCCTCGGATACAATGATAGAGTATCCAAAATAGTGGAGGCTTACCTCCCACTCAACTAGATCTCAAGCAAGATCTCAGCAAGGTAACAAGAGTGCAGTAATGGCAGATGTCGTCTGGATCATACTATGATGTCCCCGGCAATCGTGACGTTAACTGACTCTAAAGCAGCAATGACCAAGTGGTCATCAACAATAAGGTGGGCTCTGAAAGGCTCACAAATGAACTGAATTCTACAGGTGTGCTAGATCTCACCTGGCAAGATTATTTATTCTAAAACTACTTGTGTGGGCAACTAGCAAGATGCGGAAGGCTGATACAACAATCGTCGGGAGCTGAGATAGAGTGAGATCTATTCGAGTTATGAACCTGACAGAATGTTAAGTGAATGAGGCTAGAAGTTATACAAGGGAACAAGGTTACGTGTCAATAGGTGTGTATGTCATATGCTGTGGGTCTTATATAGGCGCGTCCCCTCTGACGGGCTATGGGAGACCAATAACCCGGGAATGTGCGGATATAAGGATCCCCTGATAGTTATGTCTAATATGTCCCGGCAAGTGGGCAGATTAACGTCAATTTACGTAGAGAGAGGAAAGCCCTCTCGCAAGACGTTATTTAGTGAGAACCCCTGAAGATAACTTCAACCACTACCCTGAGACAACTCTATACCCATAAACCGTAATAAGGCACTTAAAGGAGAGCTGGAGTGAAAAGGTGCCGTAGATCGAGGGAGAATCCAGTGGTCCAGGAGGGCGGCTGGGGCGTGGCACTTCCGGATGTTGGTCCGGGATTAGGCTGTAGCCTACTCCTATGTCCTTACAGCTCCTTGCTTCTCTGCGCCTACGACGGGAGGCACCCGGGTTCTTCTTGCACTCCGCGTAAGCAGGGACTTACTAAGAGTATGCCGGAGTTCTGCTACAGGGTTTGGTGGGGGGTTACGGCGACTAGCATAATGGTCTGTATAGAGTTGCAAGCAGTCTATCCAGTGACACTATGGTTAGTCTAAGGTTTGGGACAATTAAATTACTCCCTTACAACTCCTCTGGAACCACAAGACTAATACAGTAAATAGAGGCCAGTGAAGGTAATAATAATAATAATAATAGTTCTTAAAGCTAGCGCATGCTAAGCTAGCTAAGGATAGCTCAATAAGGCCGATTAGGCGTATTTCCATTGGGGTCCTGTACTACTACCCCATCCCTTTGCTCATGAGGGATGGTAACGACTCAGTGCTTGTGAAAAATCTTTAATGCGCCGAGCGTGGGCGCGAACCCGGGCCTTCTGGGTGGAAGTCTGAGACGCTAGTCACTACACCAAGCGAGCCGCTTGGTGGGGCCCAAAGTGGGTTGCACAATCTAGTCCTCTTCCTGAAGGGGGGAACCCGACCTAGTCGTCTGTAAGTACTGCACTATCCTTATAATCCCTTGAAAGGAACAAGACAGGAATCCTTATTTACTTGGTCTGGGCACAGCATCGAAGGCCAGGAAGGTGGGGCCCAAAGTGGGTTGCACAAGCTAGTCCTCTTCCTGAAGGGGGGAACCCGACCTGGTCATCTCCGATCACTGCACACAGCTTCAAGTGTGAACACCAGATATTCTGGCTGCTTTTGTCTCTGGAACCATAAGACTAATACAGTAAATAGAGGCCAGTGAAGGTGGGGCCCAAAGTGGGTTGCACAATCTAGTCCTCTTCCTGAAGGGGGGAACCCGACCTGGTCATCTCTAAGTACTGCACTATCCTTGTAATCCCTTGAAAGGAACAAGACAGGAATCCTTATTCACTTGGTCTGGGCACAGCATCGAAGGCCAGGAAGGTGGGGCCCAAAGAGGGTTGCACAAGCTAGTCCTCTTCCTGAAGGGGGGAACCCGATCTGGTCGTCTCCGATCACTGCACACAGCTTCAAGTGTGAACACCAGCTATTCTGGCTGCTTTTACCCAGATAAAGAGATACCAAAGGCAAGCTTAGTTACTGATGTCCAGACTGGCTGAGTACTTGTGAATATTCTTGCCCAGACTTAAGGCGCCCGGCTTGAGAGGATCAAAGGCACTGGGGTGGTGTCTGCGCGTGGTGGTTAGATCCTTGTAGTCCTGGGAGTGGTGCGCCTGGACTTTTGGCTGGCCCTTGTAGATATAGATGGAGGAAGATTCCTCAGGGCAGATCTGTACACATTATGGGGTGATGGCTTCCTGGTGGGAGAGGAAGCGGATGAGTTTCTTACAATGGATGATGACTTATTCTGGGGGTTAAGACTTATTGTTGGCTGGAAGGATAGGCAAGTTTTGGTTTATGAGTGACTTTAACCCGGGACAATGGTTTAGATTGAATGGATGCAAGAGCTTTAGGTTCCTTGATAGGGGATATGAAAGGCAATCTGGGGAAGAGAGGTTTTGGTTCTTTGATAGGGGATATGAAAGGTAATTTAGGAAACCACCTGGTACTGCACCTGTGGTTGTGTAGCTAGGTTGAGGAGTTACTGGGCTGGCTGATGGGGGTTTGTAATGGTTACCCCTGCGATGGTCATTTTCTTTGGCTCTGGTGGTTACAGAAAATGACTTGCCGTGGGTGACTGGTGTGGTCCACTCGGGACGGATGTGTCCCACTCGTTCCACCGTTATCTTGGCGATACGGGCAGGGGCAGGGTTGTCGTGGGTCTGGATGGCAGGGGGAAGGCTGTCCGAAGGCTTAGTTGGCTCTGTCGCATGGCTGTGACAAGCTGGAGATGCGGTAACACCGTTCCTAGACCGCATCTCATTAACCCGGGAGCTGCGGGGAGACTCTTAAGAGTTCCCCCGGCGCACTGCGGGAAGACTCTTAAGAGTCAGAGAAAATAAAAATCAACTTTTGACATCGAAAAAAAAAAATTTTTTATATTTTTTTTTTTTTATTTTTTTTTATTTTTTTGGCCCCTGGGCCATGCAAAATCTCAGTCCTCTACCTCCCCTCCTTCCCCACTTTCCTCCTCTCCTTCAGTTATCACCTATTTTCCCTGTTATTCCCTTATTCTGAGGTATATTTTCGTGCTAACATTAGAAATCCGATTGGAGGGTGTGGTCATCACTGATAGCAAGCGAGTGCAAGAGAGAGAGAGAGAGTATCGATCGACTGTGTCTCAGTGGCCTTGGGGGAAATTGGCGGGAAAGCAGATTGCCTCACCCATACATTATACAACTCGCGGGCTATATCTCCGATTTTGACCATCCAAACGCTGTTTTCACTCGTTTTATTGTTGTTTCAGGTTAATACCTTTATAATCAACCCATAATAGGCGCATATGGATAAATATTAATGCTATTAATGGCACAATGAATATTTTAGTGACGGAAACACCTCAAATACGTCAGCACAGGGGGACGTTTCCAATTACCCCCATGCGCACTTCAGAGGTTAATGGCTTGTAGAAATCCTCTTTTAAATGATGTCACAGAACAAGTTATTTATTAGTGGCCCCTCCATCATTGACGAACATGCCTATTACATAAGGCATCCTCTTCAAACACTAATCCGCCGTAGTTTGAATCTACCGCGCAGAGCATTTAAAAACTGAGGAGCCTTCATCATGAGCGCATGCGACCTCACTCATGGCTTCAGTCATTATGAATTGGGTTCTCACTACGAAAAAACTTCGTAAAAAATAAAAACAAAAAGAAAATAAGAATAACTATCTAATAAGCTTTCCATCATATCGTGGATGTACTTGTGTGGATCTTTGACCAGACGCTGATTCAGGCGTCATTCTTCCTTCTCTGCTCTGCGCTCAGCCTGCCCGGACGTGTCTCCCCACGCTCCGCTAGTTCCGCATTTGCTGCGTCCCTAGTGAGTTTTTTCTCATTTGTTTACTCCGGGATGTATCGAGTAAGGTTAGGATATGCGTAGCAGGAGTGTCCTGGGCTGGTTGCCCGCAGTGCAGTGTATTTTGGGTCGTGTGTTTGGGGCATCTATTTCGGATGTACCCGCGTGGTCCTGTTGTGGACTTGTGATCGTTTCACAGTTGAGTTAGCTTGTGATGCAGGCGGCTTTCATTACGCGTTAATTATTGCTGCCTTTTATCTTTCTGATGAGGTAAGCTTTGCTTACTGACGTTCCCAGCGTATTTTTCTTCACTTAGTGAATTTTTTTCTGGGTCCCGAGTCAGTCTTCCCTTTGCCGGAAGTTTTTGCTACAGTGGTGTGTTGGCGGTGGTTCCTGTTGTTATATTTCCAGTGTTTTTGTGTATATTTCAACATTTCTTATGCCGTCTACTTAGGCCTAGCCAGCCGCTCGTAGCTTTGCCACATGTACAAGTGTTATTGTTTATTTTTATAAATATGCCCTACTGTGTCATGTGTATCCGGGTTTTAGTTGTGTATTGGCTAATTCCTCGGACTATGTTTGTTTCCTGGTTTAGTTGTGTATTGGCTAATTCCACGGATTATTGTGTGGACTTAGGCTAGTCGTGCGTGGCTTTCCTTCGTGTCCGTTGTACGTTCAGATGGTGTCTGATCGGGGTGGGTTTTCCTTCCGGCAGGTTTTTTCTCGGTTTCACCATGAAAAAAACCCGGCCGTGAGCCGTGTTGGGCCACACGTGGTTTCAACACAGGCTTGTGTCCCCGGCGATGAGGTGTCTGTGGCTCTCCAGGACTGCGTCTCTGTGTTGGTGCCTGTTTTCAGGCTCCCTTTGATTCCCGGCGGAATGGCTGTACCCATCTAAAAACATTGTTCATGCGAACATATGTTATGTAGTTTTTCTACCCGGTTTTACAAAACCACAAGAAAAACCTAGCTGTTGTTAAGGGCTTTCCTCCCCGGCGATCTTTTACAAAGAAGTGGGGTCAGGAACTTATGGGGTTAACGTTTTGACATCTCACCCGGCGGGTGTACCTTGGTAGGGTGGGATGAACAACTAAGTCATTCAGTTAGTTAACCGATCCATTTTAAGGGATACTTTATGTATCGCCGCCTTTACACTTACGGCGATTGAAGGTTCAATTAGGGTTAACATCGTTTTTACACCCGGCGGGTGCTCCTGGGTGGAGGAAATAAGGAATTTACAATTCAATTTCGATTTAACCACTTAATTAAGTGATACGTTTAGGTATCGCCGCCTTCATACTTACGGCGATCTTTTTGTGACAATTCGTTAGAAATCAGATCTTGTATCAGCCTGCCCTGTGTTATTCTACTAAAATATTTCAAGGGCCGGCGTCTTTATGGGGGGTTGTTTTTGTTCCAAAATTGAATCTTGAGACAGTCACCACCAGAAAGACTATAAACGCCATGCTGGACCGTTATATTATGTCAGAGGGTATTCTTCACTTTCTTAAAAAGATATGTTTAGATATTCTGAGCCCCGCCGCGTAGTGAGCTGTGATCGTTGTGTCATTACATCTCGTTACCCGGTGGGTTATTAACACTTGTGTGCGAACATGTTGGGTCAACCTTATGAGCATTAATTCCTGGAAATTTTCTTTTTTTTCCAGAGCTGGGCTCCGGCGGACCAATACAGACCCGGCGGTAGTTTTCCCCACCAGTCTCTGTCATGGCTACCTTGGCCCCAGTCTTTGCTTTATGCACTACCCCTACCTGTGCCGGTATCCCTATTTTTGCGCATACTCTTTGCATAAAGTGTGTTAAATGTCTAGACCGTTCAAGGGGTCTGTGGGTTATGCGTAATTGTTCCTTTTGCTCCCAATTAGCTGTCAAGGTCCTATGCGACAATGATAAGACCGCAGCGGTCGCGTTAAGAGAAGTTAGGCAACAGATGTCAGCATACACTACGATTGTAGCCAATGTGACAACGTCCCTCTTTGGGATAGACTGCTTTTTGAACACCCTCCCCCTAAACGTTCCTCTCGAGTCACTAGTCACAAGCCGGCGGAGACTGGTCAGGGTTCTGTGTCTTCTGCTGCTACTCCGAAACGTCCAAGAGAGCCTACACCCCCGGCGTCCGCCTCCGCGTCTCGGGCGAGATCTCGGTCTAGGTCACCTCTCAGACGCCAGTCATCTAGTCTTGCCTCTTCACCATCGAGTAAGAAGAGTAGGACGGAAAGTTCCACCAGTGGTCACGGCGATGAATCCTCCAAATCAAAGAGTAGTTCACGGTCACACCGTAGCCATAAATCTTCCAAAAAGGATTCCCATAAACGAAAGACCTCCCTACATTCGCCAGCTTCTAGTGCCTCTCATCGTACCTCTACCCCGGACAGAGTTTATGTTAGGTCTCAAGGGTCCAGTACGGTGCCTGTCCCTAAAGAGGATTTACCCATTAATATTTTAACCCTGGAATTGGAAAGTTCATGGGGATCAGTGATTGAGAGTGTTTCAGACTCCCAAGAGAGTGTAGGCCAGGGCCTCGGTGTTTGGCGATTTTCTCGGCCAGGGTCTGACCACCCACTTCCGACTCAAACTAGTCACACAGTAGCTGACGTCCACAGGGACGCGGCGATCCCATCCTCTATTCCTGACTTATCTTGGCAGCAAGGTACCCCAGCTTCGGCGGGATCTTCTCAGGAGGATCAGGAGGAGAAAGACGAGGTTTCAATAATTTCGGAGATGGAAGGGCAAGAGTCAGGTTCAGGCTTGGACGCCGCGCAGGATATTAATGATTCACCAGTAAGTTCATCATCAACTCAATTTGTCACTGCGCAGGAAATTGATGGGCTATTTAGTCATGCTTTATCTAAATTTTTTGGCCAACAACAGGAAACTCCCACAGTGGACTTGGGGGCTCCCACGACAAGTTCTACGGTACGGCCTCTGATGACTTCTATTGCTTTATCTAAGATCCCTAACCCCCCCACTCTGTCACCATCAGTGGTTACTAAGCCTGCTACGGCGGCATTGACCACTTCGAATGTAAGGGTTATAACGGATGTCAATCCACCCCCTCTAGACAAGGCGCCTCTCAGAAAGGTAGCTATGCCCTTGCTTTATGGACCAGACGAGTCATGGGTCCTTTTGACCCCCACTAAACCAGAGCTCGCCCAACCTACCTTGTCAGGGGAACTCCCAGTACCGCGTGAATGGGTCATCCAGGGCAATAAATCAAAGAAATTAAGGGCCTTGGATATTTTGGGAAATGTACTAGACGTCAATATAAAGGCTATACCTAGTTATTATCACCAAGACTATTTTGTGTATGCTACTAAGCCAGCTTTACCCCCTGCCTCAGCTTCAAAATTGTTTTCAGACTGGTCTAAGCTGGATGGGTTTAATGACATTAAGACTCTGTCAGCTCTCACTCCTGAACTTGATTTACAAACCGTCACAGACGAAGCAGCTAATCCAGTCTTGAAGGTGGGGCAGTTGGGTCCAGGACCTTGGGTAGATTGGGAGACAGAGGCTCAAAACTTTGCAACCACATTTACTTCCAAATCTTCCCACCAGATCCCTCAAGATACTCATTCGTGGTTCTCCATGCCGGTATGTTCTGCCGGCGGAGTCCCGTCAGCTTTGTTTTCTTTCCTAGCTGCCCCTAAAATTAATCTTTGTGAGCTAAAAGACCCTTTCACTACCCCTACCCCAACTCACCTAGACCGAGAATTTAGGCTAAGGGGGAAAGCTTTTCGCCTGTTCTCTCAATACATAGTGTCTCAACAGGTAGCTAAGTCTTTACTTCGGTCCACTCAGGCAATCGCAGACGCGGATGCCAGAAGATCGGTTGAATTATCCCGGCGACTGCTTCTCCAGTCGTCAATCCAATCTCTGGGTGACATATGCACCGCCTTGCTTGAGGCGGTACGAGCAAGACAAGATCTCAGAATGTCTTTAGTTCGCAAACTGCCTGATCGCATTGCGAATCAGGTGGTCATGTCACCAGTGCTTACTCCCTCTTTAATGTCCCCTGAAGTGTGGCGAACGGTATTTAATATGGCGCAGGATTTTAAACACAGTCCCACCCCTTCTAAGAAACCTGCCTTTAACTTCCCCAAACCCAGGCCAACCGCTAAAGCTCAGCCAGGGGGATCTAAGCCCTTTCTTCCGCCTAAGTCCTCCCACTCCCCCCAAGGTCAGTACAGGCATAGACAGAGTAGGTTTTCAGGTCAGAGAGGACGCGGCCATAATAAGCCAGGTCAGGGCCAGTCTTCGGCCAACACCAGCCAGCCGGCGAAGCGTCCAGCACCACCAACCCCACCATCAAAAAACTAAAGTCTCTCACTCCCGGTGCCAACCTTAAGGCCGGCGGACCCGAGGGTAGTACAGCCGGCGAACCCTTGTCTGCTAACTGGGTCGTTCCGAACGTGTCACCAAGCATGGCCGTTAAACACTTGGGCACGGATGGTGGCACGCAAAGGCATCACTTGGCAGTGGCTCCGGCGACCTCGCTTACGTCAGCCGACAACGGCGAATTTTGTTTCTTTAGAGGTGGAGTCACTGGTCCAGGAAATGATTGCCAAGAATGTCATCATCCCGGTCCCCCCAAATTACCCTGTATTCATGTCCAAACTATTTTTGGTTCCCAAAAGGGACAGTGTTCAGATGAGACTGGTCGTAGACCTGTCTTATCTGAACCTTCACATTCACAACGAGTCTTTCCGAATGTTAACAGTACACCAAATCAGGCTAACACTTCCGCCGGGAGGTTGGATGTGTTCACTAGACCTGACAGACGCCTATTGGCACGTATCGGTCAACAAAAGATTTCAAAGGTTTTTGGCCTTACGGATCAGGCACAAAAATTTTGTTTTTCAAAGGATGCCATTCGGTTTGAACCTAGCACCTCGATTATTCACGAAATTAGTCCGGCAAGCCCTGATGCCATTGTTAAAACAAGGAATCAGAGTGTTGTGGTACCTAGACGACTGGCTGGTGGTGGCAGAGACACAACAATTATGCATCAAACATGTCAACATCATTTTAAATCATGTCAAAACTCTAGGGTTCAAGGTAAATCTGGTAAAGTCAAACCTTGTTCCCTCACGAGTAATTCAGTGGATAGGGCTGGTCTGGGACACGGCCGCTCTCACTCTGAGTCAGAGTGTGGACAATCGCAACAGGTTTCGCAGGAAACTGTTCATGTTTCTTCACAGTCTGACTACGACGCGGAGGATCTGGGAGTCTCTGGTCGGCTCTCTCAACTGGATTCAACTAACTGTCATGTTGGGCCGGTTGAAAGTAAAACGTTTAATATTGGAAGGCAACAAATATTTCCCACTCTTACCGGCAGGAAAATTATGGCCCATCCCGAAATTAATCCACACCTTACTAGCGGTCTGGGCAAAGAGGGAAACGTTGCACTCAATAATGTCATGGACCTCTCCTCCACCAACGGTATGGGTAGACACGGATGCGTCAGGCACAATAGGGTGGGGATTTCAGTCAAATCAGGGGCACCAGGGTCAGGGGCTTTGGTCCCACTTAGAAATCTCTCACATCAATGTCAAAGAATTACTAGTCCCCTTGTATTTCCTTCAGGCTCACGGCCCTGCGTTACGGGGCAAGTCAGTGGCCTTCAGAATGGACAATCTGAACGCAGTTCACTGTATTCAGAAACAAGGATCAACGAGGTCAAGGAGGTTGCTAAACGTGTCGGAAGAGATTTTTACTCTAGCCAACAGACTAGACATTTATCTTCATGCATCTTATCTCCCAGGCGTAGCGAACGTCTGGGCAGACGCTCTGTCCCGGAGACAGAGCACGACAGTAGAATGGGAGCTCAAGCAACCCATTTTCAACCTAATGATTGCAGAGCTCTCCCATCCACAAGTGGATCTGTTTGCGTCCGAGGAGACTCACAAACTCCCTCTATACCTCACCCGCCGGACGAAAACGCCGGCAGGGGGGCCAGACGCCCTAGTGACAGACTGGAACAGATGGAGCTCCATCTATCTGTTTCCGCCGCCAGATGCGTCACTAATGTGCCACGTAGTGAACAAACTACGAGATTATCGAGGCTTAGTCTCACTAATCGCGCCCCTGTGGCCGGCGCAGTTGTGGTACCAGCAATTGAAAACGTGGTGCCCGCACCCGGTGTCGCTCCCGGTCGGGTATTTCCACTTAGACACGATTGGCAACCTAGCGACCTCGCTGACTTTTGCATTATGGACATTCAGGATGCCAAGTGGCTAGCACCATACGGTAGAGATGTGACCAATAAATTATTAAATCAATGTACTCAGTCTACGAAACGACAGTATCACTCACATTGGCAAGCCTTTACTTCTTGGATCATCAGAACAGAACAGACTGTGCCATCAGTAGCTTTAGTTTTCAATTATTTAAATTATCTGTTTGAGCAGAAACATTTATCTGTGGTAACGTTAAAAAATCACTTAACTGCGATTAGAGTGCCCTTTTTAGACCTTACAGGTCTCTCCATACCGGTGGCGGAGGAAACAGGTTTTATGAGAGCTTGTTTTAAACTCCGCCCACCTCCCCGTCAGCTCATGCCTACTTGGTCTCTGGACAAAGCTTTGTCTTTACTTCACTCCCGTCTGTACCAAAATACTGCAGATTTTGCATTACTCTTAAAAAATGCTGTTTTCCTTTTGGCTTTGGCCACCGGGAACAGAGTGTCTGAGCTGGCGGCGATGAGCAACACACCTAATTGCCTTAGGTTTGGTAGACTTAATGAATGTATTTACATTGCACCTTCCCCGGGATTTGTAGCTAAGAATGAGCACAGTGCACACGTATTTTCTGAGTTCACGGTGCCGGCGTTAAAAAGGGGAAAGGTGCATCATAATCTATGTCAAGTGCAAGCTCTAACCAAATATTTGAGAGTAGCTCCTCTAAACCCCCAAGGTGCTTTATGGGTAGCAAGTACGGGTAAACGCTTACTGAAACGGCGATTAGCCTCTCTTCTGGTCGAAGTTATTAAAGAGAGTAATCCCGGCGTTGTGGGTCGGGCCCACGATTTACGCAAATGGGCAGCCTCTTTACGTTTCCTGAAAAAAATTTCAGTAGAAGATATTGCGTCCACTCAGTTGTGGGCGTCTAATCATACGTTTTTGTCTAGATACTTGTCAGTTGCTCTAGATAAACCTTCCTTACCATGTATAGCTTTAAGGCAGAGGGTCTAGGTGGCCCTGCAGTCACTTTTGTTTACTTTCAAGGGAAAGGGGGGGGAGGTGCAGTCAGTTGACATAGGACACCCTAGACCCCGCCGGAGTGTGAGAGCTGTGATACAATTTATGGTTAATGTGATATGAAAATTTCTCAGCGAGAAATTGTGCTAGTACAATGTTAGTACAAAACAACGGGGTTGTTATAAGTAGTTTTAGCTGCGAAAGCAATTTAATATTAAAACAGTGAAGATCTTTTGCAATTTATCTCCACGATTATTTTGGGGTTTATTATGTGCACATATAAACTGATAACTTGTTATTTTTGTCACCACTCGTTGAGTGGGGTGCCTTTGTAACTACAGATCTGTTCACAGAATCTTCA
Organism: Paralithodes platypus; assembly: GCA_032716605.1. Classification (NCBI taxonomy): domain Eukaryota; kingdom Metazoa; phylum Arthropoda; class Malacostraca; order Decapoda; family Lithodidae; genus Paralithodes; species Paralithodes platypus. The sequence goes on along the minus strand of CM064485.1, from coordinate 22,697,195 downwards.
GAGTTACCCATTTTTTGTCAGGCAGGCTTCTTTGAAGCAAGCACCTGCCTGAACCCCTTTCTTGTATATATCCGGCCTACGCCTTATTAAATATATTTTCAAAAGTAAGAATACTATGTGGTTGTTTTTATTATCTGCTTTTCTAGAGTTATGATATGATTACGAATGTCCCCCTCCAGTCTTAGAAATCAGGCATGTTCGTCAATGATGGAGGGGCCACTAATAAATTATAGGTTTGACTCCTGTAAGGAGATAAAGAAAACCTAATATTTAGTAGTGGCCCCGTAATCATTGACGACTGGGGCCCTCCCGACCATCCCCTTCCCATTCGTTGATGTATTGAGGATTTTGGTTTACTTGATATGTCAGTGAAGGAAGAATGACGCCTGAATCAGCGTCTGGTCAAAGATCCACACAAGTACATCCACGATATGATGGAAAGCTTATTAGATAGTTATTCTTATTTTCTTTTTCTTTTTATTTTTTACGAAGTTTTTTCGTAGTGAGAACCCAATTCATAATGACTGAAGCCATGAGTGAGGTCGCGTGCGCTCATGATGAAGGCTCCTCAGTTTTTAAATGCTCTGCGCGGTAGATTCAAACTACGGCGGATTAGTGTTTGAAGAGGATGCCTTATGTAATAGGCATGTTCGTCAATGATTACGGGGCCACTACTAAATATTAGGTTTTCTTTATCTCCTTACAGGAGTCAAACCTATAATACGGATGATCAACAATGAAGTTAAAGTGTTAGCTAGAATGTAAAAACATAAGTAGCCTACATTGTCGAGATAAACTGGTGGAATATAACTTCTCTTGCTGTCGTCATTATAATTATTATTATTATTATTGTTATTCTTATCATCATTATTTTATTATTATTACATTATTATTATTATTATTATTTATTATTTTTGTTGTACTGTATTTCACTGGTAAATATCTACAATTTACAGATGGCCAATGACAAATGGCTACGGTAAACCCTGCGCTCTCAAGTTTCATTGAGTGTTTCAAGTTTCATTCAAGATATAATTATAAGATTTTCATAAAGGTGAGAACAATTATAAGTTTTTCACAAAGGTGTGAATAATTATTAGTTTGTCATATAGGTGTGAATCTGCATTGATGACCCCAGGTGGGGATGGGGGGGGATGGAACTTAAGAACATAAGAACATGGGAGTCTACAAAAAGCCGATCAGCCCACACAAGGCTCTGTCACACCCAGGATCCACATACACAGCACACCTAAGACAGCAGGTACAAACATTAGATATTATCGATTTCCAAGAGATGAACAGTACAGGAAAATATGGATAAACTTGTGTCGCCGAACTGATGTCGTGAATCCAGAGCATGCTATTGTTTGTTCTGTCCACTTTACCAAAGATGACTTAGTTGATGATATGAAAAGTCGTTTATTTGGTATTGGAAGTCCAAAGAACAATAGACTCCTGATGAAAGAAGCTGTACCGTCACTCTGTCTTCATAATGGTAAGCAATATATTATGTTTAGTGTGTTGTGCAAACAACATACATTACGCAATTTTGAGATTAAGATAGTATCAATCGTAGGCTAGCGAAATGGTGACTTTTTCTTATAATTCTAAGCATTTTGTGTTTCTTATAGAAAATATCAATACTCTGTGTATTTATTTTATTGTAATTGTATTTTACGTACCGTACCCGATAAAGTATAATATCACAATTATGGCTATCTATTGTTAGCTTTGCTATACTACACAACTAAGAACATTATTTAGGTGAAACTGAAAATTATTAAGGTGTGGTTGTTGTTGTTGTTGTTGTTCCCTAAGCTGCCTGGCCGAACAGCCCCGAGTCCCTGAGAAAGGCCATGGCCACGATCGGGCTTTCCCACAGAGCTCTCATTGAGTGTAGATTGTGTTGTTGGCGTAAGTGGTTGTGTGAAATGCAGTCTTCTATGATGTGTTTAATGGTATGGGGTGCTGTTTTACATCCCGGGCAGGCGTCGACAACGGAATCATCCAGTCTCTTCTGATAGCTCAGGAGAGCTGGATGGTGTCCGCATCTCAGCCTGGCGGTGTGGTAGGTGTATATTGTGATTGGAGGTATTGTATTATAACTATATAAAATTGTTATGAAGTTTATGTTGATTGATTGTATATTAAAACACACGAAACCGGAAATCTGCAGAAGGCCGACCGGCCCACAAGAGGCATATCCCGTTCACACCCAACCCATATATTTCATGTCTATCCAGTTTGCACTTGAAATTGTCTACCGTTTCTGAGCTAATCACTGCACTAGGCAATCTATTCCACACTTCTACACCTCTGTTCCCAAACCAGTGCTTACCTAGATATTTTATAAAGCGGAACTTACCCAATTTGAAGCCATTTGAACGGGTTATCTCGCCGTTATTAAGCTTTATTATCTCTCCCTTATTGATACCTTTCATCCACTTAAACACCTATCATATTATCTCCTCTTCATCTTCGTCTTTCTAGCGATATGCACACACACTAAATCTAAACTTATCTAACTTGAAACCATTTGAGCGGGTTATGTCGCCGTTCTTTAGCTTTAATACCTCATCTATATCACCCTTATTTATATTATATATACTGTATATATTATAGGTTTGATTCCCAAAGGGAAGTAGAGAAAACCTAATATTTAGTAGGGGCCCCGGAATCATTGACGATGTTGCCTATTAGTATAATAGTCCCCATTCAACATCCACGTCAGTCGTTTGAATCAACCGCCGCGAGGAAGAATAAGAGTCATCTTCATAAGTGCAACGCTACTTCTCTTATGGAGTCGTCAGATCGGGTACCCACTACGAAAAAACTTCGTAAAAAATAAGAGAACAAAAAAGGGAAAAGAATTCCCATCTTAACACTGTTAATCACAAGCTTCCCACATTCGGTGGATTTTCTTGCGTTGTGGCTTCTTGCTGCCTCTCGCCAAGCGCAACGATTCAGCCTTCAATGATATATCAAAATAACTAAAAAATATCAACGAATGGGAAGGGGATGGCTGGGAGGGACGTCTTCGTCAATGATTCCGGGGCCCCTACTAAATATTAGGTTTTCTCTACTTCCCTTTGGGAATCAAACCTATAATTTAATAGTGGCCCCTCCATCATTGACGATGTTGCCTGAATTCCAAGACTGGAGGGGGACATTCGTAGTTAAAAAAGTCCTCATAACCGTATGGTTAAGTCAAGAAACCTCAAAACAGGAAAAGCTATTTGTATATGTAGTTGTGCTTACAACATAGTTAAAAAATTATTGAAAGAGTGAGAGCAGTGCGTTGCTTCAAAGAAGCTTGCTCCAACAACAGAGTCCTCCTTTTTGAGGTGTTTGTTGTATTGGGTGAGAGTTAACAGCCTAACTCTTCATTCCCTTGGGCCGGAACCTTATGCTGAGCTCAGCTCGGTTCCCGGCGTAGTCATATTGACAATTATCAAGCCTACTGAAACTAGTGTAGCTAGCCAGGAACATACCTGAAAATTATATACACTGTAGAGCAAATAATTCTTTATTATTCATAAAAAACAACATAAGTTGGGCAGTTTAGAATGGAAATATTTACAGAGTCCCTTCGGACCTATTGTAATCTAGTGCAACTAGTTTTGAAAACATAAAACTTTCTTTTATTAATCATCATAAAACCTAAGTTTAAATTAAGCAGTTTTTCAATCGAGCAAACTGAGTTTTATATCTCAATTTTGGGCATAGCCTGGTGTAAACAGCGTCCAGGTTTGTCCCTTAAACTTAAACATCCTGAGTTTAATCTAAGCAATCAAGAAAACTGAGCTTCTAAGCTCATAACTCATTCTGGGCACAGCCTGGCGTAAACCGCATCCAGGCTTGTCCCTAAACCTATTTGTAATCCTGTATCAGGGGGAGTTCTACTCTCGTACTGGGATCCACATATCCCCCCCCCCCTTTTTCTCTGAAGCCTTTCCGGGCGTAACTATCACAGTACATAACACTAGGAATACAAGAACAACAAAAGTAGTGTGACCGCGGGCATACTTTTAACATTTTTTCATTTTTTTATTTATTTATTTTTTTTAAGAAAAAGTGGTTTGTAGAAAAAACATGGGGAAGTAACTTTTGCCATGACAAGCTGTCTTGATGGCCCTTCCTTTGTTTAGTAACGAGCCCCGCTTTCTCGGCGAGGATCAGCGAGTAACTGAGTCAGGCGACTAGGACCGATAGTCCTTCGTAGACTTTATAATCCCGATTAGGCGGGTAACTAGGCATACACTCGGGGAACCTGAGCCGGAGGCCTTGACAGGCTTCCGCCTTGACCCCCGCCCTTATCGGGGTGACTTAACCGGCGCATAGACATGGTGAAAGGTTGAACTTATATCTAAAACATAATTTGGCCTACCCGGCACCTGGACATTATGGTGAAGGTTGAACTTAATTCGAAAACCTACTAAATCCTATATCCCAACCGGCACCTAGACATTATGGTGAAGGTTGATCTTAACCCTAAAACATCATATACACCTGGGGCCAGAGAAGTCTGAGAGACAGCGCGGCTAGTCACTTAAGTGAGTAATGATCTGGCTAATTGCAGGGTATTGTACGGCGGGTCATGAGGGATTTGAACGTGAAAAGGATGGGTTATAGAGAACTAAAATGGTCTAATGACTAACCGGGCCGACAAAGGGTCGGTGAGTCCTGATCATCAGCCGCCGGGATTGCAGGTACCACTGCGTCCGTAAGATCAGTGTGGAATGCTAACAGCAAGGAGCAAATGAGTGCAGATATGATTCTATATGACAGATAAACTAGACCAGTGTCCTGAAGGGCTCCGTTTGCTGGAACTTCCAACTAGGTTGAAAATAAAAGACCCCGGCCGGCAGTTTTGAAATGTTTTGACTTGCCGCTGAGCCGACTCTGATCCTAGGAAACATCTTCCGCTAGGTTAAGTATAGAGACAGACCCCGGTCCATAGGAAAAGGACCCGCCGGGGTGATCGTCTATCCCCAACGGCGGGGTGCAATTGTAAAGTGACAGCTGGCAGTGAGCCTAGGACTGGCATGGCTAAGGAAAAAATTATGTGTTACACTGTAGCGATCCTATCAAGAGGGACCTGTTGCTGTTAGGAGACCGATATGTCGTAGCGTGGGTGAGAACTTTTCGCCCCGATAATGAAGAGTTAGTACTTTCATTTAAAGGAGGCAAGCTGGCGGAACGGGTGCCTCCGGCCATCATTTGTTCAATGAAAAATAATATAAATACTCCAGATGCGGTTCCGCCGGGGTTGTTTAATGGTTTGTTTGCAGAACCGACCCCGTATGGTGGCCGTAGTCCAACGTCCCTGCATAATGAGTTAGTCGCCTTATTCCTTATGCAGAGGGAGGTTATCGGCCTGTTATGCACGCCATGTGAGGTAAAGTCGCTTGACTTTTGGCCGGGCATGCTTATGTGTGGACCGGTTCCGGTCAGTCGGACCGAAGTCATCAGGGGGGGCGCTGCCCCCCCAGGAGAACTTAACACTTGGTTGAACCTCAAAAACCCTATTGCGCTAGCATGGCCGAGGGAGGGAGGAAGACCCAGGAAGGACTGGAGTATCATGGATAACAGTTCATGTGATTTTAACCATCACAGCCAGAGGTGAATCCGTCCGCCTGCCGCCAGGGAGAGCTAACGGTGTTTCTTGTTCTTCAAGCGCAACATTACCCGAACATCACGTTCCGTCTGTTCATCTATTACTCTCGCAGTTAAGACAGGGGAGAACAATATTCTATAGTAAGCATTCATAGGTAACGTTTGAGCCATACCGAGTCTGAGGAGCTGACGTGACCGGACTGCCTCAAACAGGGCTGTTCGGATTTCCGTGAGAGTTCTAGCCAGGGCTGGGAGTAGGTACTGTTGGAAAACTTTAACTAATTCCTGGGTTCGTAGAGAGGGATTCGGCAAAGGTTGAGCAATAGCCTGGGCCGTGTTCCTCGTTAACAGGAAGCTAATAAAGGCTCTGTGGGCCTTATCTCTGACCAAAAATTCGCGTTGAAGTTCAATAGGTTCAGGAGTAATGAGTGGCAGGGGAAAATCCTCCGCCGTCAATTGAGGGGGTATGAGAAAATTAAACACAGAGACCGAAACTCCGCCCGGTCGTTGTGCTAGCCAGTCAAACTCGGTAGTGGGGGGAGGGGGAATTGGTGACAAGGCAATTGTATGTAACATCTATAGCAAATTGTTGCAGTTCCTGCTCCCATGTTGTCCACGGCCCATCGCACTCAGATTCAACTCCCTTTGGTCTCTATGAGGACCACATCTATGAACCTTAATAGAAGGCTCCTGCCGTGTAGGCAGAGGACGACAGCCAGTAGTGTAAAGTCAGTGAAAGTAGGCTAGCCTAAACAGACCTCGGATGCGGAAATACCCTGAGCCGAACAGGCCAAGTGGGATATCTCTATTGGTCTAACTGATAAGGTGTCTGCCTCACACCCAAGGGTCGAGAGTTCGTGCCCCCACCAGGGCATGATATTTTCGTGAGGCTATTTCCGCATTTAACGAAGTTTAGGTGTGTTGGTAAAATTGTTCAGATGGTTCTATTGGTCTAACTGGTAAGGTGTCTGCCTCACACCCAAGGGTCGAGAGTTCGTGCTGTAAGGGGGGGTTTTCGTAGTCTTTACTTTTCTTTTCTAATGTTCCTGGGACTTTGCTGTTACCCCCGCCTTATTTATTATTTCTAAAATGCCCCAGAACGAGAAGCCCACCACAGAAGCCATGAACGAACACCACACAGAAACACCAAAGGAAAGGTCCACAGAACGAAAGAACCAGCTGACCGAGCCAGCCATTTCAGACAGGCCCAAGCCCGCAGGGCTAAACAGCTCCAGGACACACCCATTTACCTTTTCTAAAACTGACCATTTTCCACACCTCACGTACACTAACCCCCTCGTGTCCTACACTCCTAACTACAAAGATGATGAACAGGAATATACATTCATATTAAAAACACCCATGCCTGTCCCGACGTTGAGCCAATGCCAACACATCAGACAGCCATAATTATATCTATGTATGTTCTTGCATCCGAGAAGTAGATGTTATATATCTTAGAAGTTAAAACACCCACGCTGTCCCTAGACCTCTTATATCATTTTCCATGACGAGTATAGATATATGTAACCCGTGCCCAGTCGCCCCTTGCATTTTCCTCTAGTAACTAAGTCTATAATATTAACTGCCACCAGCATTGATACGACATAGCGGCACTGTCCTTGCTACAAAGATGATGAATAGGAATATACATTCATATTAAAAACATGCCCTGTCCCGACGTTGAGCCAATGCCAACACATCAGACAGCCATAAATATATCTATGTATGTTCTTACATCCGAGAAGTAGATGTTATATATCTTAGAAGTTCAAACACCCACGCTTGTCCCTAGACCTCGTATATCATTTTCCATGACGAGTATAGATATATGTAACCCGTGCTCAGTCGCCCCTTGCATTGCTCCTCTAGTAACTAAGTATTAATATTAACATTCCCTAACATCTTGTCTTGCCAGACTAAGCTTCTGAAGACCCATCGCCCCATAAATCTATGTATGCAATCCTTAGGTTAAGTATTTTTATCCGCCATTGTGTTCACCTTTTTCCATTTACTTTCCACAATTGTCATACGTCTTCCCCTTGCCTCCTTCGTATCCACAGCCCACACTACGCCAATTTATTTCGTGTCTTACACCTCTTACCCCAACCAGAGATTGTATAAGATAACCTGGTTACCAGTATCTGTCATAAGTACCCCGAAACAATAACTAAGTACCCCTACGAACTGCCGCTGTGGTTGGTATTTTATATTTAATAGAAAACGCAGTTCCCAGGGCCAACTAATAGTATCCATAACCCTCTGACTGATCACATAACTCTATCTTTTCCAGACTCATATACCACCCCATAGTTGCATTCCCCGGTAGCATTTGGCTAACGTATTCTACTGCCTTTTCAAACTTCCATATCAATTGTAGCCTAATGCCACCCCCACGCCCAGGGACCTTAGGGGCAAAATTTCCCTGTAGCCCTTGAACTCCCCCCCCCCCTCTCATTAAGACACCCGCGCTTCTCGACTCTTGTCCGACCTAGCCTCTCTCTCATACCTCTTGAAGATCCTTGAATTGTCCGTTACTAACGCTCTCCAACCTTTTATATATATACTCCTATCCAGCCTACCTTCACTTAGTAGGCCAGAACAACATTAGAACTTTACTAGCCCCTTGCATGCCATCTATTCTCTTACAACACATTCACAACCCTGCACCCAATGGTCGTCGGTGCGAGGCTAGCCGCCCCGCCAGTAACTAACTTCTATTGCCATACTTCCAGATAAATGTGGCAGAGTTAGCAACCCAGTCTCCACCATATCCAGCAAACCCTACAATTAACAACCAGCCGAGTAAAACCAGCTAGCTAAGGCACCTTCGGTTTTGGTATTAAAGACACTCACATCTGTCTCATACACAGAGGGTTATTACAAACACTGGTGATATGGCAAGCCCCTAGCCACAGCCGCCGGACGACTATATCAGAGAGAGGGCGCCCAGCTCCCCCTTTTTGCCCACCCGAGGAGGGAGACCCCCACCCCCGCGGAGGTATACCTGGCCCCTGTTTTGACTTTCGAGTCATTGCCAGGTAGCACAGGAATTCTTCCTATCAATGAACTAACCATGAATGACTAACACCTTTACTAACCTCTATTAACTCACAATAAACCATTTACCTTTCTTGCATGCTCTGATCACTAAATTAGCACCTCAGCTATACCATAGAATGAAGATTGAACAATCTAGAGAGACGCTCCTATCACAGCTGTCCCCATCCTCCTCGCAAAGTAGATCCAGTCTCTCTCCCCTAAATACGTCCAGTATAGCCAAAATAGTACCTCTTACTAAGGCTCAGTTATATGAAAATATAAAGGCTTCCTATCGCCCTGTGCCACAACAGTAAATACCATCTTACCTAGTCCCCATATCTATTGAGAGCTCAATTAAGTCCATAAGACTCGAGATCCCTACTGTCTACAGGGTCCAGAACCGAGCCTATAAATCTAACTCCCGCCCCCAGTCAAATCAGTTGAAAGCTAGACACCAACCAGGGGTCACTACCCTGCAGTTAATTTCTAGCTCTGCCCTTGTGTTGTTCCGGAGTGAGATCCCAGAACCGGCAGACTCCGTGGCAGATTTGGATAGAAGGACCTGCCCACGTATTGAAGAACTTCACACATATGGCCCCCCTGGACGGCCGCGGAACCAGTCGTTAGCCCCCAACATCATGGACGCAAGATAACCAGGACCAGACCCATCAGATACTACCCAAGATTCCCTTTAGCAGTACTACATATTACTGTGCTGTTTTAGATTCACTAATTAATATTTCTACGAAGTGGCTAAGACCTTGCCCAGTGTAATTCATACTTAACCATTCCATTTGGGACGTACTAAGCGATCAGTGCTCTTTAATTAACAGGCGACCTTGACTCTCGTAATTACTTTATTCAGATATTAAAACTCTAGTGATATCTAACGTTCGCCCACTGATTTGCGTTCTATGTATTTCTGAGACAAGGATATAAAACTTAGATCAGTACCCCCTGAGGCTACTAGATTTCGCGTGCTCTAAAAATACGTGTGTCTAATCTAGTCTGTGAACTACTACTTGTGCACCAGAGCTACCAGTAATAAATCTAACAGTGAATATGAATCTATAAGTAACATTGATGGTCTTCGGTATATAAACCTGTGAAATCAAAGCCAGTGATCAGAAGATTAATACCTGAACGTTGGAAGTGGGAGACTAGGCTCCATCCAGATCCACTTATGCTAGTGTTGTTCAATTCTATTATATTGTCTTACACAAGTATTCTGCAGTGGTATATCAATAAACGTGATCATGTAACTTGCTACCATGTGTTTCTTTGTGTTCTCTATTCCTCATATCTTGTATTGTGCATGCAGCCTTATATACCCAGTCAATTTAGAACTCACATTACCCAAGTTAAACCTGTAGAAAAACAGGGCATAACAATTTCCTTTTCATTCCATTATTGTGTTTCTTCCTTACTTGATGATTGGTCCAACTTATTACTCTGGTAGCTTAATGGCCGTTGCATGCAAGGAAATACAGGTGAATGAATGCAAATGGTCTAAATGACACAGGATAAATAAAAACACAATATACCGTTTGGTATTCTTAACTATATTAAAACACTGTAAAGAGAAATACACTTTTCACTGTGATACACAAATCAATACGGTTATTACTTTAGTCAACCACGGAATATATCGGTATTATTGGCGCAATGAACTACTTCTTATCACCACATCAAAGTTAACTAAAACCCTTCAACAGGTGACCCCAAGGCCACTACCCTAGTAAACACACACTCGGTCACTAGGTTCATAAGGCGTACAACAGCTCACAATGGGGTGAAGGTTAGCTCAAGGCTCAATAACACCAACAGCATCCTGTCTCAGTACAGCCACTAGGTCATGTCCACTGGGGTGGACACAGGACACTCTGCACCTGGTACTTCTCCCTGGACTTTGCTCCTGACCTGGGACCTTCAACTGAAGGTTTTATCTAAACACAACACAAAAGGAAATGTATACTGAGTTAAGCCAAATATTTCCCCTTAGTCCGCCCGAGGCTGGCGACTGGGAGGGAATGACGCTGGCACTCTCGGCTCTAGGCTCTGTAGGACTCGGGGTCAGCGTCCTTTGTCACCACAATAACCATACCTTGATTAAATGAGCTCCTCAACTTACTTAGAGTCTAATAAAACTTTCAAAGGATAATTGAATTACTTTTATATGATGCAACGAATTTCAGGCACAAACATGTTAACTATTACGTACGATATCCTAGGTAAGACTATAGTTTTTTAAGTTGGAGGTAGGACTCATAAATTTACACCTGTCAAACCCCCTTGAGGTGGGCACTTGTCGCTAAGGCCTCAGAATCAGGGTGTCACACTAAAGACTCGGTTCAAGCAATTATTAGGCCAAATATCAGCATTATACTAGATTCACAAAGTTAAAGTTATGCTTTGCAATTAACTTTATACACCTGGAAGTGATTAAATGGACAAAACAAGTAAATTTAATTCTAATTCCAAAACAACATTGCTTCGATTGTGACACCCCTTTTCTAAACTTAATATAACAATACCAAACAATTATATTTAATATGTAAAGTTAGAATAATGACCCTCGTACCTATGAGACACCATTGGGCCTATTTAATTATTTCTTTTTTTAGTCATTGCAATTTAATATATGTCAACTGATATCTTAATCAAGATAATAACATAATACAGAACATTTCACCTAATCTCAACACTGACTGGGTCATTATTGGGCTTAAAGTGAGTGAACAGAAAAAGTCTTGGTGTAAATATTGCCAAAATCAAGCCTAGTCAATTTAGACCCCTTACAGTGCCCCCACCAGGGCATGATATTTTCGTGAGGCTATTTCCGCATTTAACGAAGTTTAGGTGTGTTGGTAAAATTGTTCAGATGGTTGAGAGTAAGATCGGAGTTCCATAAATCCTCTTTCGGGTATGGTGTAAAAACCGATCCCCACAGTAGAGCCACATCGCTTATTACAATCCGGGCAAATGGGAGTGTCTGGGTGAGAAGGATCCTGGACCGGGGAAACCGCCGGATGAGGAACCAGCTGACATGGGTCATACACAAAATATTGAAAATTTTCCGGGTCTGGTTTAGCATATATAGGAACCTTTAAGACTGTACCATTAGCGTCTTTTGCCCTAAAGACCTGTTTACGGTTTACTTCAATAGTGTCGTGAATCCTAGCTGGTATATATACCGTAGTTTGAATTTCCCGGGTTCACGACAGCTGGTTCCTTTTTGTTTATACGCATTACTTTATTTATCTTTGTGGATAAGTATTACTGTGGTTGCACCAATTATATCTTAGTTTATTTTCCCTTATTATTTAATCACGGGGGGCGATATAGAACCCTTAAATATATTTATATTGTTACGATAAGAGTGAATCTCAGTAAACTTCACACAGAGACTTTTGCCCGCTCACAACAAACCACCAGTTGCTGCCACATAACAACAGAACTTCACTGATCTACACCTACCGACATGTCCATCACCTAACCTACACTCTTTGCATCACAGCTAAGTTCCTTTAATACTAGAAGTACTTCATAGATATTACTGGGACTACCACAGATAGCCTACATATACAATTTAACACGTAAGTCCAACGCCGACCGGTATCATATTTATAGCCTAGGCCATTTCATCTTTCCAGGTCTAAACATTTACTTTATATCCGTTTCTCCTCTACCCCCTAGGAATAATATTCAGGATATAATTGGTGCCGTGTGACCAGGATACTGGGCCATCTGTTATATATTGATAAGAATTGGGGGATATTAGGCCTGACTTGTCTGCCTTTGTGTAGAGGTGGGCGATCCAGTGGAGAAATGTTGAGGGGCGCATATGTCCGGGATTTTCCGCTGGACCGTCCAGTGCAGTGCCCTGCTTTTTTTTGTTACACAGTTCTATAGACCAGGGGCAAGGGTGGACACTGTCAGGCAGACCTCAGCCTGGGTTAAGTACCCGTCACACCTAGCCGATTTTAGGCCAAGACTGTCCGCGACCTAAGGGTCGTGGACAGTCTTTGTCTACGTCGCCGCGCATCATGGGCCATCGCCAACCTAACAAACAGGTCGGGATTGGTCTTCACATACCCCCTCAAAAGTTCTACAAGCGAAAAATTTGAAATCAAGTCGGCGTGGAGTGAGGTCATAAAAATGGGACGGGAAGGGGACTGGAGGCTGATGGCGTGTGACGGTGCTTGGCGGCGCTTGACGGCGATTGACGAAGCTTGACGGGAAACGGTAGGCGTCAGTGCGGCGGCACACGGCACCTTAAATGATAAGTGGATAAGTGGATTATCGCCACGTTTGGTTTTCTCAAGGACCACATCGTGCGGCAGAGTGGTCGTCAGAATAGCCAGGTAAATTTTGTTTTAATTAGTTTTGCATGTCTCGATTATTTAAAAGTGTTTGACACTGACCAGCCACGTGTGGACAAATTAATTATGTTTGTGGAGACTCATTGTGCATACCACAGGTTTCTGACCTGACCTGGTTGTGGTATCTGCCGTTTGTTATTCCTTTCGTGATTTCATTATTGTATTGATTTACTTATTAATTTAATATCTTTATATATATATTTTGTAATTAATTTATTCATGTACTTAGGTTAATATTGCTATATTGATTTATATAAGGTATTTAGTAATTATTTATACTTTATTTATTATATATGTATGTATTTTTTGATTGATGACTTTCTTTATTTCATTATTGTATTACTTTATTTAGTTATTGAATATGTTATATATATATGTATATATAACGTAAATCATTTTTTTATGCATACATTATTCATGCAGTGGATGAATGAAACAAGCCATATAATATATATATATATATATATATATATATATATATATATATATATATATGTTTATGTTTATAATAGTACATATCAATACTAATAATGACAATTTCAGGCTCATATAGCTGTCACCGGTTGCCAGGAACCGCAGTGTTATGGCTAGTCGTAGGCCAGGGTCGAGTGCCTTCCGGTAAAAAGTATCGTTCTTTTCAATGCGGTGCGCCACACGTCCTAGTACCTCCCGGAAGACTGCAACATCCATCCGCAGGTAGTTTCTGTAGGCTGGCCCATCCTCCTGGGCGAGTTCCTTCAGTAGCTGCTCATAAATACCAAAGGTTTTCCTACGGTGAAGCCAGTTCCGGACCCACATGCGAGGGGTTCTATTCTCCCTCCTTCTTTTCCTCAACAGCAGCTTGCAGATGGCTATATTTGTCAGTAGGTAGTCATTTTCCAGATTTAACTGAACCTGGAGTAAGCGTAGATGTCGTATCGGGTTCCTGGGGACTGTGGTGAACATGGCTGCGTGCAACCGTTACGGTGGCTGAAGGTATACTGATGAGGCCCACCCTTTGGTGTACCTTTTATATACCACACCTTGAGTTCGGTCGCCGTCGTTCGGGGTCATGCGGGCCGGGGTCACCGTCCATACTGAAGGGGTCGCCGCTCATCGGCACAGTAATGAATATTGACGCCGCCCTAACTCCTGTCGACGCCGTTCGTTGGGTCGTTGTCGACGCACTACGCCGCAGATCGGCACTCCAGCGGCGACCTAAAACTCACATTCAGTCCGGCATGGTAGAGTCTGGCATCAATCCTTATTGTCGAAGATGTCACACTACGGCCTTGCATCATTAGTTCCACTAATTTCTTCTTATCTTCATAACAGAAAAATATGTGTAATGGTAGATGGCCTTTATTCTCAATTTCACTCAATAAATGCTGGTGTTCCCCAGGGATCAGTTTTGGCCCCAATTCTGTTCCTCATTCATATCAATGATCTCATATCTACCACTCATAATCCAATACATTCCTACGCAGATGACTCAACACTCCACAGTTCCTTCACATTTACCAATTCTTTCACCCAACCCGATCTTACAAATTCAAAAATAAACACTGCAATTTCTCTGAACCAGGACCTTTCTAGAATTAATGGATGGGGACAAAAGAATCTAGTTTCCTTTAATGCACAGGAAACCAAGTACATTCAATTTTCTAACCGACAGAATCTCACTGACTCCCTTATATTTTTTAATGATGTAAATATTCCCACTTCCCCTAGTATTGACATTCTCGGTGTAACATTAACTACTAACTTGAGCTGGACACATTATGTTAGAAGCATTGCTAAGAATGCCTCTAAAAAACTGGGACTCCTGTACAGAGTTCGAGAATTCTTCACTGACGAGCAGTTGGCCGTAATATATAAAAGTCATGTGCGTTCTCAGATGGATTACTGTTCACCTCTGTGGGGTGGAAGTGGAGTGGTTGCATTGAGGCAGTTGGACAAAATTCAAAATAAAGCTATTAGATTAATCAATAACCCTGCAATCACACAGGACCTTCCTACATTATCCATACGAAGAAACGTTGCATCCCTTGCATTATTCTACAGATATTTTCACAGCAATTGTTCCGAGGAACTTGCTTCAATTGTGCCGCCTCTCCACATCTTTCCCCGTAGAACTAGGGCAGCTGAGAGCGCCCATGAATTTACACTTTCTCCTCCACAATGCAGAACTTCTGCATATCAGAATTCATTTATCCCCAGAGCTACTACTCTTTGGAATTCACTTCCCTCGAATTGCTTTCCACAAACTTACAATCTACAAATGTTTAAATCCAGTTGTTACAAACATTTTATGAATGGAGGATGCCTTTAGGCACATGGACCTTTTTGTTTTATCTGTGTTTTTCCTTCCTCCGTTCATTGTCTCTTTAAAAAAAAAAAAAAAAAAAATGGGCGCCGGTCTACCCCGTCAGGTCGCCGTCAGGCGGCGTGGCCATCCATACTGCGTCCCGTCCAAAACTCACCCCCCCATATCCTTAAGCTCTCCGCCGAAGGTCGGCACTCCTGACCACGACTCAAGGTCGTGGTCAGTCGTGGCTCAAATCGGCATGGTGTGACGCCTGCTTAAGATGTGCCAGGGAGCCGGAAGGTGTTAGATAGGTTACTGGACAGAGCGTGTGCCTTCTTTGAGGAGAAGGACAGGGCCAAGGAGGAGCAGTCGACGCAATAGGCTAGATCTCAAGACTAGGACGACGGCTGCGGCTGTTCCTCCTTCAGAGGAGTCTTGATCCTTTTTTCTTTTTCTTTGTAATTTGTTTTAAAATTTAATATAGTAAAAGTAAATATTGTAAAGTAGAGTAATATGACATAGGGTAATTTTCCTTTTCTTTGATCATTTGTAAACTCACAGGGGGCACGCAATCTGCATGCTTCAATTTGCTTGGTTGCTGTCGTCATCAATGTAAGTAGGTTAGCCTAGGCTTAGAATAGATTAGAATAGGTTAGCCTACAGTGACGATTAGTATTGTTGTTCCTTAAGCTTTAGTTACTGTAAACTTTTTAAGAATGGATGAGAAAATAAAGTCATTGCGGCGGTACAGGGCCGCCAAGAAGGGAGGGATTACTAAGCTTACCTCTAATCTGTCTGAATTTATTGATGCTACACTGCATGATGTAAAGGGTGTGAAAATAACTTTAGAAGAGGTCCTAACTGATATCAAGTCGTATAACGTAGAGTTGTATAGCTTATATTCAGATGATCAGTTAGAGAGATGAGATGGTGAAAGATATGCAGTATGTTAATCAAGTAAACGGTCAGTTAGCTGAGTTAGATAGTGCTCACCAGACAACCACTACTGGTAGATCTCATGATGGTGCAGCAAGTAGGAAACAGAAGGGTATTAAGCTACCCTCCCTAAAGTTGCCAGTTTTTGATGGGGATCCAACACAGTGGGTGGGTTTCTGGGAGCTCTTTGATTGTAGTGTTCACTCCCAAACAGACTTGACTGACATTCAGAAATTTACGTATCTAAAGGGACAACTTAGTGGTGAGGCTCTACAAATTGTTAGTGGGTTTAGTTTGGTCGCTGCAAGTTATGAACCAGCGGTCACTATATTGAAAAACAGTTATGGTCAAAAGGATCGCATCAAAGCAGCTCACATAGCGAAACTGTGTAATCTCCCGCATCCTAGCCAGGAGGTCAGTGCTCTGAAAGAATTTTCCGCGTCATTTGAGTGTGCGTTAGTCATTACGCTCTATGGATGTAACAGTAAGTGAAATGTGTGCAGTACTGTTGCATAATAAACTTCCTAGCTCACTCTCTGAAGTGATTAAGCATGAATTAAAGGACAACTGGCTGGATGTGGATGAGTATGTTCGTGTGTTTAAGACTGAAGTGTGCAATCTAGAAAGTAGACATAATCCACTAGAACAGTTTGGGGCGACCGCCACAGCAGCATATGCGGTGTATCAGAAACCCGATACCAAGCAGAAGTATGGATGTAAGTTGTGTTTAAAGACAGGACATTTTTGGGCAAAGTGTGCAAAATACAAGAACAGTCCCGCCAAGGCCAATAGAGCAAGGCAGTTGAAATTGTGCGTCGGGTGCCTGTTGTCAGAACATGGCAGCCAGGGGTGTACTAACCCTAAAATTAGGCCGTGCCGATTCTGCCAACAGAAATATTTTAATTATTTGTGTCCGACGCCACGCCTTGAACAAACTGGACAACCAGCAGCCCCTGAACCAACAGTGACCATGGCTGTGGCTTCGGGCCGTAATGCAGTGTTGTTGCCTACCATTCAGATTCCCTTGACCGACAGAAACGGTCATACCAGTAAAGTAAGAGAGCTTTGTTGGACCAATGTTCGCAGCATACCTTCATCTTGCGCTCTGCTTTATCGCAGCTTGATTACGTTAGGGTCAGTAAGAAACAGCTAAAGCTCCAGGGATTTACTGGCTCACTTGGTAGTACTGAGTATGAAATAGTAGAGTTAACCTATCATCACAGAAGAAGGGTGCGTAATTTGAGAGCCATTGTGGTGGAGGAGTTACCAGTATACAAGCCAGGGAGGGGATTAGAGATGGAGGTAAATGCTATCAAGGCTCGGGGTTACAAATTAGCAGATCCAGGTATCACTGATGGAGATATGATAGGGTTACTGATTGGGGCGGACTTTTATTACCACTTTGTACATTCAGGCTATGTCAGGGAAGGAAGTATAGTTATGTTACCCACAATTTATGGTTATGCACTGAGTGGCACTTATCAGTCAGATATAGAAGAGACCCATGTAGAGTTAGTCACTGTTCTTAAGTTAGCAGTAGACCCTTTAGTGGAGATACAGGAAGATATTGGCAGTAAATCTCCAGAATTAAAGGATCTGACAGCTCTATGGGACTTGGACCATATTGGTATAAGTCCTAATGAGACTGGTAAGGGTGGGGAGAAAGTCTTAAATAGATTTTCTGAAACGGTTCAAACGGTACAGTATTCCGAAGCAGAGGGACAGTATATAGTGGAACTGCCGTGGAGAGATAACATAGATAAATTACCTGATAACTTTAAGTTAGCCCTGGGCAGAATGAGAGGCTTGCAGCGTAAGTTTATAAAAGATCCCAACTACTGTCAACAGTATACAAAGGTTCTGGATAATCAGATAGAAAGGGGGTTTATTGAAAGGGTAGAAAACAGGAATCAGGCTGGTCATCCCATTCACTACTTAGCTCACCATGGTATTACCAAGGATAGTGTTACTACGCCTGTATGGATAGTGTTTGACTGTTCCGCTAGGATGGACGAGAAGGCGTTCAGTCTGAATGACTGTCTCCATACAGATCCATCGCTAGTGGCTGACCTCACCCAGGTGCTTCTGCGCTTTAGATGCCATCAATTTGCCTGGGTGAGTGATATTGAGAAAGCATTTCTCATGGTGGGGTTGAGTGAGAAAGATAGGGATGCTACTAGGTTTCTGTGGCCCGTTGATCCGTTGGATGTTGCAAGTCCTTACATTGTCTACCGGTTCCGTGCAGTTCTGTTCGGGGCCACCTGTTCCCAGTTCCTCCTTAATGCTACCATTCAAAAACACCTGTCTATGATACAGGAGAACAGTGAAGTAGTTAATAAGCTAAAAAGGGGGTTGTATATTGATAACTTGCAAGGGACTGGTGATGATGTAAGTTATTTGCAACAACAATGTTGGGATGCCCGTAGAATATTTTCCAGCACTAACCTGTCTTTACGTGAGTGGGTCACAAATAATGAGAGTTTGAGGGAACTGTTGCACCTGAAGGGTATAGCTTCTGCCAAACAAGATGGGGTTAAGGTGCTTGGCGTTGAGTGGCTAACTGATAAGGATATATTACAGGTAAATTGCCGCGGAAGTAGCCCTGCATTGGTTACAAAACGCGAGGCTCTAAGTCTAACCGCGAGTGTTTTCGATCCTCTAGGAGTGTTGCTACCGGTAACCATCCGGGCGCGGAGGTTCGTACAGGACTTGTGGAGATTAGAGTGTGGGTGGGATGTCCGCATTCCAGATGACATGAGAGCTAACTGGCAGGGTATTTATAACGATATGATAGATAGTACAGGTATCATGTTTCCCCGTCAGGTCACTATTTCTAAGAGGGTTATGCTGCACCTATTTAGTGACGCTAGCTCAGTAGCATATGGTGTAGCGGCCTATGCAGTTGGTGATGAGGTGAGTAGGTTAGTAATGGCCAAAGCTAAGGTGGCACCTATTAAGTCCCTCACCATACCTAAGATGGAGTTGACTGCTCTTCTTCTCGCAGCTCGTCTCGCATGTTATATATGTGAGGCCTACGCGGACGAGCTGATTATAGAGAATGTAAACCTCTGGTCGGACAGCCAGATAACCCTATGCTGGTTGTCTAGTAAAAAGATTTTGCCTATATATGTTCAAAATAGAGTTGATGAGATAAAGTCATTAGTCCCCGGTGCTCATTTTCGTTATGTGTCCACAGAGGACAACCCCAGTGATCTAGTTACCAGAGGGATTTCATATGTGTCCTTAGTTGCTTCTTCGCTTTGGTGGGGAGGGCCCACATGGCTACCTCACCAAATGCTATGGCCTGATCATGGCCCAATAGGGGGCTCAATAGGAGGGGACACCACTGTGGGTTGTAACATGAGTCAAGAAGGAACCCTGTCATTGCCGGTACCGGTTGCCACTACTGCCATATTGAATTGGGACCGGTATGGCTCATATATGAAGTCATGGCATGTAATGGCGTGGGTCCTTAGGTTTATTAAGACTCTTAAAGAGAAGACACAAGGGAATTATCAGGCAAAACCGGCATACTTGACGGTGCCGGAATTAAGAGCAGCAGAGTCAGCCATGATTAAGGTAGCTCAGAGAGAAGCTTACTCTGAGGAACACCACTATTTATCAAAAGGACAGGGCACACCAAGCAATATAGTGAAGCAGTTAGGCCTCTATATGGAGGGAGGCATGATACGCTGTAGAGGTAGGCTACACTTTTCAGCTTTACATGATAGCGCCAAGTACCCTATCCTTATCCCTAATAAACATCGTATAGCCACTCTCCTTAGTAATTACTGCCACAAAGTGTGTAACCATAGTGGTGTTAGTTATGTTGTAAATTACATAAGGCAAAGATGGTGGATCCCCAAGATTAGACAGGTAGTAAAGAAAGCCTTAAGGGGATGTATCATCTGCAAGAGATTGCAAGGTACATCATACCGTGCTGTACAGGCCACTCCATTGCCGGAGTTTAGGGTTCAGGAAGTGAGTCCTTTCCAGGTAACGGGGTTGACTACACAGGTGCCTTGCCAGTAAAAGAGAAGGGGGGTACTGTAAGTAAACTATATGTAGTCTTATTCACCTGTGCAGTTACTAGAGCGGTCCATGTAGAGACGGTGTCTAACCTCTCCTGCGAATCATTTTTGCATGGGTTCCGTAGGTTTAGTAGCAGGAGGGGTTACCCTGAGATTATGATGAGTGATAATGCCACCACATTTGTTAGCGGAGCCAGTACATTACGGGAGTTGATGGATGATGCAAGGTTAAAAGGTACTCTAGCGGAATTCAAGTGCGAGTGGCGGTTTATACCGGCCAGGGCGCCATGGTTCGGTGCCATATGGGAACGGGTCATTGTCATCCTAAAGGCTGGCTTGAAGAAGGTACTGGGTCGAGCATTGGTTACCACAGAGGAACTGTATACGGTATTACTGGAGCTCGAGGCCACAGTCAATGATCGCCCGCTTGGCTACAGCTACAGTGATCTTGAAGACCCTCTACCCATCACTCCTTCACAACTGGTTCATGGGAGGCGGATCAGAAACTTTCCAAGGCGGGAAGTCACGGATGAAGATCTCAAGGACACGACTTGGCGTAACAATGATTCCGTCAACCAACGCTTCCAATATGTTACAAAGCTCTCACATGACCTGTGGAAAAGGTGGAGCACTGATTATTTAATATCACTCAGGGAGCAACATCGTCACTTAATGGTAAAAAAAGGGATAGCATCGCCGCAAGTTGGGGACGTCGTTCTAGTACATGATGACGGCCCCCGACGTTTTTGGCGTATAGGTCGGATAATGAAACTTCTTCGTGGTCCTGACGACGAATGTAGGGTAGTTCAGGTAAAAACAGGAGCCGGTTTGACCACCAGACCGGTGGTTAAGCTATACCCACTAGAGATAGATTTAGAGGTAGTGGATGGCGACAGCAAGCCGAACTCTGATAATATCCTTCCTGCTACTGGAGCGGACCGAGGTGATACCCCTCAGAGGCCGTCACGTCGGGCTGCTTTGGGTTCCTCCCAGTTGTGGCGATCCATGATCGGGACGGGACAATTGTAAATACTTTGTATATATCTGGTGGCGGAGTATGTCGTGAATCCTAGCTGGTATATATACCGTAGTTTGAATTTCCCGGGTTCACGACAGCTGGTTCCTTTTTGTTTATACGCATTACTTTATTTATCTTTGTGGATAAGTATTACTGTGGTTGCACCAATTATATCTTAGTTTATTTTCCCTTATTATTTAATCACGGGGGGTGATATAGAACCCTTAAATATATTTATATTGTTACGATAAGAGGGAATCTCAGTACACTTCACACAGAGACTTTTGCCCGCTCACAACAAACCACCAGTTGCTGCCACATAACAACAGAACTTCACTGATCTACACCTACCGACATGTCCATCACCTAACCTACACTCTTTGCATCACAGCTAAGTTCCTTTAATACTAGAAGTACTTCATAGATATTACTGGGACTACCACAGATACCTACCTACATATACAATTTAACACGTAAGTCCAACGCCGACCGGTATCATATTTATAGCCTAGGCCATTTCATCTTTCCAGGTCTAAACATTTACTTTATATCCGTTTCTCCTCTACCCCCTAGGAATAATATTCAGGATAAATAGCCCACTCCACCGGCACCGGGACTTCCCCTTGTATTGATTTATGCCCCTTACCCTGTGTTACTGCCGTAACCGGAAGCCAGAGCCTGCCTGGCGCTTTAACTATTTGAGACGTTAACGGGACACCCGGCTGGGCCAGTGGGGCCCCGGGGCGAGAACTGGGGGCAGAAGAGGGACCCGGCAGGTTACTTGCCATATGGGTTCTGTCTATTGGGGGTGATAAGCAATGTTGGGTATCATCAGAACTAGTCAAACTTAGGTGCTCTTGGCTATGAACTGACTCAGAGTCCAGCCTAATCCAGGGTTGTCTAAGGCCAGGAGGCACAATTGCCCAAGGTTCCGCCGGAAGTTCCTGTTCGGGTCGACCGGCGGAAGGGGGAGTTATATTGTGGGACTTGAACCCACCCATGAACTCCAGGTCTCCTAAGCCTAGGAGTTGCGTCGAAGGCCGGCCTAATGGGTCTGGCAACGAACTTTGGGGAACTGTGACGGCCTGCGGTTGCAACTCTTGCCCCGCAGGTCGAGGACGAATTGGTTCGTTTAGTGGTGGGCCCGTGGGCTGCGGGTAGTCAATTGGACGGGTCGTTGCTGGCCCGGCGAAGGGGACTGCTAGAGAGGGAATGCCGACATTAATAAGAGAGGGGGGCCTAGCTACATTGTGAAGTGGTCCCTGTGCCGGAGGAGGGGTTTGACCCTGATTAATGGCACACTGGTTTATTACTTGTCGTGACAATTCATTTAGTTGTACAGTTGTCAACTTTGCAGTAGTGGTTTGTGTCGGAGGCCTATCATGTTGGTCTGCTTGTATCAGAGTGGCAGCCCGTGTGATAGGTGCCACTTGTGTCTTATTAGTGGTCATCACTCATCAGTGACATACTGCTACTAGCCATAGCCGGGTGGGGCGCACCGCAAGCCGGTGACTTCTGGTCACGTGGCTGGGGTGTTAATGGGTTGTTCGCATTCTTTGAGGGCGGCTGTTAAGCCGGACTGGTCCTTAGAAGGAGCCAGGGTTGTCGCGTGAGACCTGATGGTCGTAACCGCATCTGATGTACGTACACCCGGAGACTGAGTAGGGGTATGAGCCCTGACTTGGTGAGCCTGTTTATGTGACAAAATTAACTGAGAACCTTGAATTCTAACGTGTACAGATTGTCTTAGTCTAGTGGCAAGGTGAGGTGGGTCGGCGTCCGGCTCAGGGAGACCGGGACTAACCCCCTGCATCTCTGAGGAGGTCGCCGGACCCACTCCCAGTGATCACGTGGGATTCACTTGTACAGAACTGGGAGTTTCATTAGCCAGTAACACACGTCGTGGTGGGCTCGAGAGCCGTCGGATCTTGTCAGGCAGGTATTCCGTACTGTCCATGTGCTTCAGGTTGCCCGCCAGGGGAGCCGGTCGGGTAAGGTGGAGGCGGTCCGGTGATATCAAGCGGCTTCTCTTTGTTGGGGGAGAGGAGCTCTGATCGGATGTCATGGAGGACGTAGGGGACCCAATGGTCAACAAGGGTATGGGGGAGTTCTGTGACTGGTGAGCTATATGATCATCAAAAGAGTAAAGCTGAACGACCCTTAACCTAAGAAGTGCGCATGGGGGTAATTAGAAACTTCTGCCTGTGCTGACGTATTTGAGCTGTTCCATCACTAAAATATTCATTTTACCATATATAGCATTAATACTTATCCATATGCGCCTATTATGGGTTGATTATAAAGGTATTAACCTGAAACAACAATAAAACAAGTGAAAACAGCGTTTGGATGGCCAAAATCGGAGATACAGGCCGCGAGTTATATAATGTATGGGTGAGGCAACCTGCTTTCCCGCCAATTTCCCCCAAGGCCACTGAGACACAGTCGATCGATACTCTCTCTCTCTCTCTTGCACTCGCTTGCTAGCAGTGATGACAAGGCCCTGCTTGCAACTCGCTAATGTTAGCATGAAAATATACCTCAGAATAAGGGAATAACAGGGAAAATAGGTGAAAACTGAAGGAGGGGAGGAAAGTGGGGAAGGAGGGGAGGTAGAGGAGTGATATTTTGCATGGCCCAGGGGCAAAAAAAACAAAAAAACAAAAATGTGTTTTTTTTGTTTTCGATGTTTAACCCTTAAAAAGCGGCTCACCACAGTCGAGTTGAAAAAACTGGCAAAAAACGGGTGAAAAAAGGGTGGAAATCGAGTGAAAATGGGTGGGATAGTAATGATCCATACGTCCGACATCTGTGGCCTCCTGGCCCACACTAACTCCAGTTCCCTCACCGCGCGTGTGGATGACAGTGTAACCAATAGTTCGCTAAAAGTGAGCAAGGTAGCAAAATCAGCTAAACTTCCATCTTCGAGGTAACACTGTCAGTGCTCCACGAGTGCTACGTAGCTGTATGTGGCGTCATTGTGTAGCGATTTCCACCTAGTTTTCGGCGCAATACAGTTCCTTTCATACTGATGGTTGATATAGCAGTCAGAACGGCCCAGAAAGGCCCAAAACGGCCACAGAGCACCCGCTAGAGAAGGGTTAAAGTTGATTTTTTTTTTCTCTGACTCTTAAGAGTCTTCCCGCAGTCCGCCGGGGGAACTCTTAAGAGTCTTCCGGCAGTTCCTGGGTTAAAAGTTCCGGGTTATCACATGATAGTTCTTTGTTTGCTACCTGAAAAGCATAGGTTTTAAATTTAGTCTTTACTTAAATGACTGTGAGTAAACATGACAAATCTTGGCCCGCCAGCCATTCTGCAAACAAATCGGAACAAACTGGACACGTACGAGATGCCCATTCGAAAGAGGTTTTGTTTAAACACTGAACGCATCTGATACATTTGTTATGGGCCGGTATTGGTAGGAAACGACACGAGGGGGTCGAGCATACTGTAAACAAGGGCATGATGCAGAAGCTCCTCTCCCCGGCGGGAACGGCTCGGTATCCGGCTGTCCTGGGTGTCCACCTGGAAGAATTTTTTTCCAGGAATCAATGCTCATAAGGACAAAAAGGGAGAGTCTCACTTATCCTAACCTCCCGGCGTAATAAGAATAGGAGGCCACGGCCTCCCCTTTCTTAGCACCCCTAAGAGGGTGTGAAGATCCTCCTCCCATGCCCCTGGGTAACATGAGGAGGGGATACTCTCAACTGAGGGCCCCTGCGACGGTGTATGCCGTAGTGCAGGGAGCCCTTTAACGGCAGACCGCTGTGTGCTCTGTAAAACACAAGCAGTCCCGGATTAGTTTACCTACTGAGCCGCCGGTAAGGCGGCCGGTTAATTACAAACTTCCAGGTCCTACTTTCAATTTAAATTAAATTTGGCACAGGTGTATATGACCATAAAACTAGATCAAAACAATGTTGTTGTTTTTTTTTGGCTTTTTTCTTGCAATTTAGGTAAAAAAACGTTGAAAATCATAGCACTGCAGAAAATTATAAACTCCTACAGAAATCCCCATAGCACATGTTGTATGTGATCAAACAACTCACAAAAGGTGTATCTGTAGTTTCTATAAAAAACATTTTATATATTTTGTGTATTTCTTCGATTTAGGTGATTACGGATTCAGGCGAATATATTTATAGAAAATTACAACTTTGACGACATATTGTGAAAAAAAAAAAAATTACTAGAGTAAATTGGCTTCATAGGCACTAATGTTTTTAATTACCTTTCCAATGGTATATACACCATTACTATAGGTCCAATAATAACTGTAGAATAACATCCGATAATGCGGCAATGTAGGTTCTGAGAAAAACAGGTGAAAGTCTAAGGTCATTAGGTGAAAATTTTTACTTTTGTTTTTTAGATTTACTATATTTTACGCGGGAACATGGCAAAGTAGAAGATAAAGCGTATGGGAGGTTGTAGAGTAGCTTACGCTCTTTCGATTTATATAGGCATGCTCCTCGTACGACCAGTAGTTACTGAGCATGTTAATTTCAAAGTTCGCTATATAACGTTTTTAGAATTACAGGAAAAGTTTGGAAAAGATAAAAAAAAAAAAAAATCCAATGGGTTTTCACTAATAACATTTCACTGGCTTATGAAGGGATGTTGACTCTTGTTGAGTAAACACCTATTGGTATTTTCAGGATTTCGAGTTTTTTAAGCCTAAATTAACCGGTCGGTCCCCTTAAGGTAAGCGTGCTAATCGATGGACACACGTGCGGTGTCCGCCGGGGTCTATTACCCGCTAGACCACCGGCACGGCGGGGTAAACGACCGTAATATTCCCCCTTCAAGAACTGACCAGGCCGAAGACCGAGGAGGGGGCCCCTGACGGTGGGTAATCGTAAACGAAAAACATGACCCGCCGGAGGACTCGTAGCTCTCGTAAACGCCGGGAGGCGGGGCCAAGGTCCGAGGGGTTGAAAAGCACTACCAGATCTACATCGACGTCCGCCGGATTCCGGAGGAACCAGGGACCAGGGGTTAGTGGCGATGCCACACCCACCGACGCAAAGCCCCGGCGAGGAAGATCCGAGCTCGTGAGCACGCCGGAACGGCGGACCGACCAACGGTTAGAACCGTAGGCCGGCAAGCCCAGCAAAGTGAGGGGGGGGGAAACCTGAACAAGGCACTGCTGAGAGGAAACATGCACACCCTAAACGCACTCACTCCCACGCTAGGAACGCGTTGCTGGACTACCGGCAAGTGGCACACTAACCACCGGGAGACCAACAACTCACAGGGGACATGATAATGATAAAAAACAATCATAGTAATAATAACACACCCCTTGAACTAGATAACCTATCGGCATATCCAGGAAAAAAGCACAGACCACACGAAGAACTCAGAACCCTGCCACGAGGCGAAGAGAAAAAAAACCCACGAGGGGCCTCTCCTCAGGCTCCAATGCCGGAGGACGCCCCAACCACGTGGGGCGACCTAAACCCTGGCGCGTCTGCAACAAAGACAGGATCCGTAGATCCTCAAGCCGTCCCTAGGGACACAAGAACTTAACCCTGCTCAGGCATATTGGCCCCATATGGGCCAAAAAATATGCGTAAAACAGGTTTTTCGTGAATATTTCACGGCCGGAGGCCGATGGCAAGAAATTTTGAAGACGAGCAGTCAGTCCGCATCGTCCTACAACTGGGAGAGGGTGTGAGCCGCCGCTCTCTCTCCTCCCCTTTCTTGTACCAACCTGTCCGGTCACCATATGGGGTCCATAATCCCAAATGTGTACTACAAATTTCCCCTTCCTATCGAACTCTATTTTAGCCCCAGAGTTCTGCCTTGTTGTCACCCAAGACCCTCAGCCATACCCTCCACAGCCCTGCAACCAAATTAATCCAGCTTATGTAATGTATGAGATATGCTTTCACTTTTGTTGACCTTTTTTTTCACTACTTTTTTTTCTTTTTTTTATATGACTTAATATTTACAGTAGTGTAATTTGCTCTTAACATAATATTAAGCATTAATTGTAGTTTCTATTGGTAACAAGAAATTTAAAATCCATCAATCAGTTTTTGGGCGAGAGCCGTTTAAAGTGCCGGTCCCCATATGGGGCCACATTGCTAATTTCGTTACACTTCTGGAACATTACCTGAGCAGGGAAGGAAAGCCTCCTAACTAAGTCAAAAGCAAACACTAAGGCGCCTAACAACAATGAAAAAAAAACACGAGGGGTGGCAAAAATTGAACACAAGGAGAAGCACCTATCGTACCCCAATTTTAATACTTCCTGCGGGCCAAATATAACACAACCCGTGCTAGCTAGTCTAAACCCTGCTCACTATTTCCCAAATATATACAAATGAGCAAAGACTCGCTAGAGGAGAGCGAGAGGTGGCAAGAAGCCACAACGCAAGAAAATCCACCGAATGTGGGAAGCTTGTGATTAACAGTGTTAAGATGGGAATTCTTTTCCCTTTTTTGTTCTCTTATTTTTTACGAAGTTTTTTCGTAGTGGGTACCCGATCAATATGACGACACCATAAGAGAAGTAGCTTTGCACTTATGAAGATGACTCTTATTCTTCCTCGCGGCGGTTGATTCAAACGACTGAGGTGGATGTTGAATGAAGACTATTATACTAATAGGCAACATTGTCAATGATGGAGGGGCCACTATCAAATATATATATATATATACATATACAATAGGTGAAGCAGTAAGACAAATTAGAGTATTAGTGAGTGGGAGGAGTATAATCTGTAATTACGAGGACCGCCTTGGTCCCTTAACCCGGGAACTGCGGGAAGACTCTTAAGAGTCCCCCCGGCGGACTGCGGGAAGACTCTTAAGAGTCAGAGAAAAAAAAATCAACTTTAACCCTTGTCTAGCGGGTGCTCTGTGGCCGTTTTGGGCCTTTTCAGGCCATTCTGACTGCTATATCAACCATCAGCATGAAAGGAACTGTATTGTGCCGAAAACTAGGCGGAAATCGCTACACAATGACACCACATACAGCTACGTAGCACTCGTGGAGCCCTGACAGTGTTACCTCAAAGATGGAAGTTTAGCTGATTTTGCTACATTGCTCACTTTTAGCGAACTATTGGTTACACTGGCATCCTCCCGCGCGGTGGGGAAACTGGAGTTAGTGTGGGCCGGGAGGCCACAGATGTCGGACGTATGGATCATTACTGTCCCACCCATTTTCACTCGATTTTCACCCTTTTTTCACCCGTTTTTTGCTAGTTTTTTTAACTCGACATAAGTCGCGAGCCGCTAGTTAAGGGTTAAACATCGAAAAAAAAAAAAAAAAAAAAAAATGTTTTGCCCCTGGGCCATGCAAACTATCACTCCTCTACCTCCCCTCCTTCCCCACTTTCCTCCCCTCCTTCAGTTATCACATATTTTCCCTGTTATTCCCTTATTCTGAGGTATATTTTTGTGCTATCATTAGCGAGTTGCAAGCAGGGCATTGTCATCACTGTTAGCAAGCGAGTGCAAGAGAGAGAGAGAGAGTATCGATCGACTGTGTCTCAGTGGCCTTGGGGGAAATTGGCGGGAAAGAAGGTTGCCTCACCCATACATTATATAACTCGCGGCCTGTATCTCCGATTTTGACCATCCAAACGCTGTTTTCACTCGTTTTATTTTTGTTTCAGGTTAATACCTTTATAATCAACCCATAATAGGCGTGTATGTATAAGTATTAATGCTATATATGGTAAAATGAATATTTTAGTGATGGAAACAGCTCAAATACGTCAGCACAGGCAGAGGTGTCTAATTACCCCCATGCGCACTTCTTAGGTTAATTACAATATTTACTCCTCCCACTCCATAGTTGGCTACAGGTAGGCTACTTCTTTTCCTTGGTCATACAAATTCTAGTTTTAACTGGATTTTTAATATTGGTTACTATCGTACTAGGCATAAGTAGCCTATCTCTCATAATGTACAAATTATATATATATATATATATATATATATATATATATATATATATATATATATATAAAATGTGTACATTATGAGAGATACTTATGCCTAGTATGATAGTAACAAATATTAAACATCCACTTAAAACTAGAAATTGTGTGACCAAGGAAAAGAGGTACCTGTAGTATTATATATATATATATATATATATATATATATATATATATATATATATATATATATATATATATATATTATGTTTAAGGTTGTTATTGATGTATAACTGAATAGATATTGTGGTTAGACAATATATAATATATATATCAGTTCGGTACCGTAGGGCACATGTTGCTGTGAAAAAAAAGAGAGAGAGAGAGAGAGAGAGAGAGAGAGAGAGAGAGAGAGAGAGAGTGAGAGAGAGAGAGAGAGTATTCAAATATATGCATTGTTTCAGTTGCCAGTCCAACAGAGATGTCCAGCAGGAGAACTGGGAGAGCAGCAACTCGTGGATTAAAGAGAACTGCAGAAGAAATGCTACATGATCGATATCTTAAGCCGAGTAATTATAGCCCAAGCTTAGAGGTAGAGACAGTGATATACAGAAACACTGTAGATAGTCAAAATCCAACTATAATGTAGGACGTGGCGAGTCTATTGTCCTGCAAGATGACAAGAGATCCTGTAGAGATTGTCAAGTTATTCATGATGAATTGCATAAGAAAATACATAAGTTGGAAAAAGAGGTAGAACTTTGGCGTGATCAATATTTGTCCTTGAAACAGAAAAATACTGAGGAACAAAATCAGGTCATACACGAAGTGCAACAGAAAGTCGATGATGCACTACAACCTTTGTTCACAAAAACACAGATAGATAGTAAAATGCCCCAGGAACGCTGTGGTACGAAAATCCTGAGAGCGAAACCTCCAACCCTAACGAGCCACAGGAACGAAAATCCTGAGAGCGAAACTACCATCCCCAACGAGATCCCAGGCCCCTTTTTCCTTTCCCGATTTGGTCTCTCTCTCTCTCTCAATTCATTCCACATATTATACGTCTCTCAATCATAGTCTTCTAATATACAAACCACAATACTTTACTCACTGATATTCTTGATGTACCACCTAAGTATGTATAGATGCCAGACCCCTTTTCCTTTCCCGATTTGGTCTCTCTCCCTCTCTCTCAATTCATTCCACATATTATACGTCTCTCAATCACAGTCTTCTAATATACAAACCACAATACTTTACTCACTGATATTCTTGATGTACCACCTAAGTATGTATTTAATTAGGTAACCACCATACAGACTATAATACTTTCATTGTGTAGGTTCGAGGCGATCTAAGACACCTTAAATTCCATTTCACACCAAATCAGATCGTGATTACGTCAGCCCTGTATTTAGTTATATAACAATCATAGCCCCCCCAATTCTAAGTCTCTAACCTCCCGTGGTTTTATCCACTAACTATAGATTTCCAACCTTTAACCACGACTCTATACACCCGATAACCCTATGCCAGTTATTGTATTGATTTAGGCCTGTTAATTCGGATAAACTCACTATGACCAATCTGCAGACGATTATCAGGAGAGATGCAGGAAAGCTACCTCGTATCTCCCTTTCCATGACGAGTATAGATATATGTACCCCCGTGCTCAGTCGCCCCCTTGCCTTGTTCTTCTAGTAACTAAGTGTATATATAATATTAACCGGAGTATGCCACCAGTATTGATACGACATAGCAGCACTGTCCTTGTGTCGTATTGTGCCACGTGCAGACCAACCAGGTTTCATCCTCTTATTAGGACGACGGCTATAATGTCGTCATTCATGCATGCATTCAATCCTTAGGTTAATTATCTTTTATCCGCCATTGTGTTCATCTCTTCCATTTACTTTTCCACAATTGTTATACGTCTTCCAATCACCTCCTTCGTATACACAATCCACACTAATCTATTTTGCTTCATGACCCTCTGCTCAGGGTACCCTGTTTGGGTCATCCTGTCCACTTATCCTTCACGCCCCGCTGCACACACCACTCTACCTGTTCGATCGTAGGGAGATGCCACCCCTATGTCCAGCGCATTAAGGGTCACTATCCTAGGTCACGAGCGGCACGGCGCCTAGCCTCAAACCAACCCCTTTACAATTCACAACCCTTTCCCCCACCTCGCGTATACACTACCCCTCGTGTCCTACACCTCTACCTACCTGATGATGAACATAAATACACCTTAAGTTAATACACCCATGCCCTGTCCCTAAGTTAGGATATTAATATCAACATACCCTAAAATACCTTGTCTTGCCAGACTAATTTCTGATGACCAATCGCCCCCATAAATCTATGTATTCAATCCTTAGGTTAGTTATTAATATCAACATACCCTAAAATACCTTGTCTTGCCAGACTAAGTTTCTGAAGACAAATCGCCCCCATAAATCTATGTATTCAATCCTTAGGTTAGTTATTAATATCAACATACCCTAAAATACCTTGTATTGCCAGACTAAGTTTCTGAAGACCAATTCCCCATAAATCTATGTATTCAATCCTTAGGTTAGTTATTAATATCAACATACCCTAAAATACCTTGTATTGCCAGACTAAGTTTCTGAAGACCAATCGCCCCCATAAATCTATGTATTCAATC
This sequence comes from Paralithodes platypus, assembly GCA_032716605.1. Classification (NCBI taxonomy): domain Eukaryota; kingdom Metazoa; phylum Arthropoda; class Malacostraca; order Decapoda; family Lithodidae; genus Paralithodes; species Paralithodes platypus. The sequence continues at coordinate 22,665,308 of CM064485.1, read as the reverse complement.
CTTAGGTTAGTTATCTTTATCCGCCATTGTGTTCATCTTTTCCATTTACTTTTCCACAATTGTTATACGTCTTCCAATCACCTCCTTCGCATCCACAGTCCACACTACTCCATTTTGCTTTGTGTCCTACACCTCTTACCCACCAGACTCTCCCTACATGATGATGAACAAGAATACACATTCATATTAAAACACCCATGCCCTGTCCCTAGGTTGAGCCAATGCCAACCCGCCAGACAGGCATGACTAAAGATGTTAGCCACCATGCTATAAATTAATGCTTACCCCAACCAGAGATTGTATAGATAACCTTCCTTTTCCATTGTCTATCATAGTACCTCGAAACAATAACGAAGTACCCCTACGAACTGCCGCTTTTCCTTGGTCTATATTTCATAGAAAACGCAGTTCCCAGGGACAACTAGACGTACAAGAAATCGTGTCAAATAATAGGTCCATAAACCCTCGTATTGACGAGTAATAATACACCATGTTTTTCCCTACTTTATCCACAGTCAAGCACACACCTACAGTTAACCTCCTTCTCCCCCCACAGCCCCACAGTCCACATGATTCTATCTTTTCCAGACTCATATACCACCCCATAGTTGCATCCCCCGGTAGCATTTGGCTAACGTACTTTCACTGTCCTTTCAAACTCCAAAATCAATTGTAGCCTAATGCCACCCCCACGCCCAGAGACCTTAGGGTCACATTTCCACGTAGCCCCCTGACCTTCCCCCCCTCTCATTAACACCCCACGCTCCTCGACTCTTGTCCGACCTAGCCTCTCCCTCATACCTCTTGAAGACCCTTGATTTTTCCGTTGCTAACGCTCTCCAACCTTTTATATATATACTCCTATCCAGCCTACCTTCCCTTAGTAGGCCGGAACAACATTAGAACTTTACTAACCCCTTGCATGCCATCTATTCTCTTACAACCCATTCACAACCCTGCACCCAATGGTCGTCGGTGCGAGGCTAGCCGCCTCGCCAGTAACTAACTTCTATTGCCATACTTCCAGATAAATGTGGCAGAGTTAGCAACCCAGTCTCCACCACATCCAGCAAACCATACAATTAACAACCAACCGATTAAAACCAGCTAGCCAAGGCACCTTCGGTTTTGGTATTAAGGACACCCACATCTGTCTCATAAACAGAGGGTTATTATAAACACTGGTGATATGGCAAGCCCCTAGCCACAGCCGCCGGACGACCATCCCAGAGAGAGGGCGCCCAGCTACCCCTTTTTACCCACCCGAGGAGGGAGACCCCCACCCCTGCGGAGGTATACCTGACCCTTGTTTTGACTTCCGGGTCATTGCCAGGTAGCACAGGAATTCTTCCTATCAATGAACTAACCATGCATGACTAACACCTTTACTAACCTCTATTAACTCACAATAAACCATTTACCTTTCTTGCATACTCTGATCACTAAATTAGCACCTCAGCTATACCATAGAATGAAGATTGAACAATCTAAGAGAGACGCTCCTATCACAGCTGTCCCCATCCTCCTTGCAAAGTAGATCCAGTCTCTCTCCCCTAAATACTTCCAGTATAGCCAAAATAGTACCTCTTACTAAGGCTCAGTTATATCATATGATGAAGGCTTCCTATAGCCATGTGCCACAACAGTAATCACCACCTTACCTAGTCCCCGTATCTATTGAGAGCTCAAATAAGTCCATAAGACTCGAGATCCCTATGGCCTACAGGGCCCAAAACCGAGCCTATAAACCCAGCTCCAGCCCCCAGTAAAATCAGTTGAAAGATAGACACCAACCCAGGTTGGTCACCAGAGTTAAACTCGAGCTCTATCCTTGTTGGTTGCTGAGAATTGAGTTCCAGAGCTGGCAGACTCCGTGGCAGATTTGGATAGAAGGACCTGTCCACGTACTTGAGAACTTCCTACATATGGACACCCTGGACGGCCGCGGAACCAGTCGTTAGCCCCATCACGGACGCAAGATAACCAGGACCAGACCAATCAAATACTACCCAAGATTCACTCTATCAGTACTACATTGTTACAGTGCTATTTAGAGATTCACTTATTAATATTTCTACGAAGTGGCTATATCTTTGCCCAGTGTAATTCATATATAACCATTCCAGTTGGGAAGTGCTAAGCGTATGTGTTTATTAATTAACAGGCGACATTAACTCTCGTAATTACCTTTATCCAGATATTACTACATAGGAGTAAAACCCTAGTGATATCTAACGTTCGCCCACTGATTTGTGTTCTACGTATTTCTGCCATAAGAATATAAAACTTAGATCAGTAACCCCCTGAGGTTACTAGAATTCCCGTGCTCTAAAATATGCGTGTCTAATCTAGTCTGTGAACTATTACTTGTGCACCAGAGCTACCAGTAATAAATCTAACAGTGAATATGAATCTATAAGTAACATTGATGGTCTCCAGTATATAAACCTGTTAAATAAGCCAGTGATCAGAAGATTAATACCTGAACGTTGGAAGTGGGAGACTAGGCTCCATCCAGATCCACTTATGCTAGTGTTGTTCATTTCTATCATATTGTCTTGCACGAGTATTCAGCAGTGGTATATTAATAAACGTGATCGTGTGTCTTGTTACCGTGTGTTTCTTTTGTGTTCTCTATTCCTCATACCTTGTATTGTGCATGCAGCCTTATATACCCAGTCAGTTAGAACTCACATTACCCAAGTTAAACCTGTAGAAAAACAGGGCATAACAGATATTCTCATCAGTAAAAAGAAAAACGCTTTGGCCAGAAGAGGATATATCATCTGCAATGACACTACGGAGCTTGAGTCCAAAGTGTTACAAATATCTAAAATAATTATGTCAAAGGTTTTCCTTTGCCATCTGTGAGCATATTAAAAGACAGAGCAAAAAATGTGTTATGTGAACCTGGTTTTTTATCATCTGTCTTGTCACTTATGGAGTCCAAGTCTGAAACTTTAGATTCGGTAGAAAAGCTGGCAGTCATATCTTGCGATGAGATGAGTAGGCCTATTCCAAAACAATGGAGCTATGACAAAGGTACAGACACACTGTATAAACCACACAAAAGTGTCCAGGTAGTTATGTTGAGAGGCCTTGTAGGTAAGTGGAAACAGCCAATATATTTTGACTTTGATCAATCAAACGTGCAAAATATATTGACATATTTGATAGAGAGAATAGTAAAGTTAATTAGCAGGCTACCCAGTTGTTGCAATAGTGCACGATTTAGGAACTACCAATTTCCGTGTATGGAAACAATTTGGTAGGCCTATAGATCCTCTCAAACATAATCAAATGTCTTTCAAAAATCCAGTGGCTGACAGAGACATTTTTGTATTTGCTGATGTTCCTCATTTGTTAAAGCTAATCAGGAATAATTTTATTGATTCAGGGTTTGAGTTGCAGAACGGAGATATAGTTTCTGCTGCATGCATTCACGAAATGCTGCTCAATACCAAAACAGAATATGGATTATCTTACAAAGTGAGTGATATTCACCTCACAGTCACTGGTCAGCAAAGACAACGTGTGAAATATGCAACACAGTTGTTGTCAGAGAGCTGTGCAAGTTCAATCATGTTTTTAGGCGAGAAAGGAGTTCTGAAGTCTAAAAACTGGAAAGAAAAGGCTAAGTTCATATATAGCCTACAATAGGTGAAGCAGTAAGACAAATTAGAGTACTAGTGAGTGGGAGGAGTATAATCTGTAATTAGAGGACCGCCTTGGTCCCTTAATTACAATATTTACTCCTCCCACTCCATAGTAGGCTACAGGTAGGCCTACTTCTTTTCCTTGGTCATACAATTTCTAGTTTTAACTGGATTTTTAATATTGGTTACTATAGTACTAGGCATGAGTAGCCTATCTCTCATAATGTACAAATTATATATATATATATATATATATATATATATATATATATATATATATATATATATATATATATAGCTTCATATGGCTATCAAATATTCCCGAGAGAGAGAGAGAATAATATATGAATAGTAGATACATTATTGCCTGTTGTATAACAAAACTGTATAACATAGTAGCAATTTATCGACTCATACGCTATGTCAGACTAGTAGCCTATATAGCTGACACACGGTACATTATCATCTAAGGGAAAGTGTGGATATTACGATATGATGTGAAATAGCCTTAAATAGTCAATAAGAATACCATGATAGTAGGCTAGACATAGACCATTTACTCTGTTTTAAATAATCGTTTAATTGTTGTCCATTTTTAACTGACGATAAATTGAATCCCTTAGTAACTAATTTATCTCGGATTACTGACTATTCCGCCCTCAGACCATTCCGACTAGAAGATCCCGCCCGCTTAGCTAGGTCAGGCGGGACGGTCTAATCTTAGAAGGCGAAATCAGCCAAGGAAGGATGATAGTTTGGCTCTTCCCGCCCACAACATTCGGGCGGAAAGGACCTAGCTAAGCGGGCGGGATCTTCTAGTCGGAATGGTCTGAGGGCGGAATAGTCAGTAATCCGACCAACCTAACCTCAATAAATGTGTGAGTTATCAATTATAACTATAATGCTTTAAAAAACAGAAGAATAATACATATATCTTACATTATGGAATAAAGTTCTTGTTTTGTAGGTTGATATATTGCATATGCTACACATTGGTTGGTTAACCTGTCACGATTTTTAGCGCGGATTTTAAAATACTTTACAAGCATAATTTTGCCCAATGTTATGATATGGAGCATTTACAGTATATAACTAGTGTTAAGCCACATTTCTAAGAAACGTGATTGCTATTCCCGGACTGGGAATGTGCAGCTCTCGACTGGGCGAGGACTGACCTTATTTCCCCAAATTACCACATAAATAACAGGCAATAAACATAACACACAAGGAAAGATTACACAGGTTTTTATTATCTTAACAACTAGGGAACATGGGCATCAAAATAGTATGTTGGTAATGATCAATTTGGCTTATAAATTAGACAATAATTAAATAAGATGAAATGGAGACAATCGGTCTCAGCACAATAGTAGGCCTATATACAGTAGGCTATATATATACAGTAGCCTATATAGGCCTATATATATTGGGAGGTTTGACGACCTCCCTTATAACCAAATAAGGAAAACCTCTTATTTGGTAGCAGTCTCGGAGTATCCAACGTAGGGCTTATGATCTCAGCCGCTACCACAGCGGGCCGATTTATCGGTACTCACGCGAAGTACTAAATAATCTCTAGAGTTGCACCTCAATTGACTACTAGGCACGTTGTACACACTCCGAGACGACTAAAGAAGGAAGAGAAAGCGAAGGAGAGAAAGAATTGTTATAGTTACCCATTTAATCTAGCTGGTCTCCTCTAAGCCAAGCTCCATTTTCTATGAGCCTGCTCCAGTACCTGCAAAAGTATCTAGGTATCAAGTAATCCGTGTAGATTGGATGGGCTGGGGATCGGCATGAGGGCGGGATACTCTGTCGTTGGATACTCCGAGACTGCTACCAAATAAGAGGTTTTCCTTATTTGGTTATAAGGGAGGTCGTCAAACCTCCCAATTTAGTAGCAGTCTCTACGTTTCCAACGTAGGGCTTGAATCCCACATTGGAGGCGGACATCCAATAAACCACAAAAACCCAAGCCTTAGCAAAGTAGAGGACCAAGAAAAGACACAAATAAACATTTTAGTTTATCGGGAAAAAAGAGCGTAACAATATGGTGCATATTAACCGGGCAAGTGCGGGAAGACTCTTAAGAGTTTCCCCGGGCGACTGCGGGAAGACTCTTTAAGATCCTGGGCCTAAAAAAATCCATTTAAAACACCCCATTTTTTTTTTTTTTTTTTTTTTTCCCTGGGCCATGCCAAATATCACTCCTCCACATCCCCTCCTTCCCCACTTTCCTCCCCTCCTTCAGTTATCACCTATTTTCCCTGTTATTCCCTTATTCTGTGGTCTATTTTCGTGCTAACATTAGCGAGTTGGTAGCAGGGCGTTGTCATCACTGTTACCAAGCGTGGGAAAGAGCGAGAGAGAGACTATTGCGTAACAGTGTCTCTCCAGACAAGGGGAGGGGAGGAGGGGAGGGAGGTTGCCTCAGCCATACATTATGTAACTCCCGGCCTGTATCGCCGATTTTGACCATCCAAACGCTGTTTCCACTTGTTTTATTGCTGTAACAGGTTAATACCTTTATAATCAACCTAAAATAGGCGCATATGGATAAGTATTAATGCTATTTATGGTAAAATAACGATGTTAGTGATGGGAACAGCTCAAATACGTGCGCACAGGCGTGTGGTGTCTCATACCCCCCATGCGCACGTCTTAGGTTAAGAAAATACAGTTACTAGCGTATCAGTCTAGGGTTGAAAATGCACAGGCAGGTAAAGGAATAGGTCATGTCGACCTTGGAATGGCACACCAACATGGGAAAGGTGAAGTCAATTGTAAATAATACCAAAATAAAAGGCATGGCATAGCAGGTGGATGCATCGGAAGACGCTCCTCATTTACATGACATGGGTATGAGGCAGAGGCATACCGATACAAAACCCATAGACAGTGTAGTCCAAATGTAAAAACCTGAAGAGTTACATCCTTAACACTAAACAGACAGTACATGTTCATACATGTATTGAAAGAGAAAGTCTTTGTATAAGCATACACAAAAGAACTCTCACCCCACCCCCTTGTTTAGGGAAAGGAAGAAAATACCGTAAGGGATGAAGAGACACATACAGGAGAAGGTGGACGGCATCATATGATACACAGTAGTTACATGACATTGGTAGGAGGCACAAGCATACCAACACCAAACCCGGAGACAGAGGAGTCAGAATGTAAAAACTGGATGAGCGAAATCCTAAAGTGATGCCAAGTGGAAAGTATCCACAAAAACACAAGGCACAGCATAGCCGGCGGACATCATCATAGGACACTCTGGAGGTATATGACATGGGTAGGAGGCATAAGCATACCAACACAGAACCCGGAGACAGTGGAGTCAGAATGTAAAAATTGTAAGAGCGAAAACCTTAAGTGAAGTCAGGGGTTAAGTGTTTACAAAACAAAATGGCACGGTATAGCCGGCTGACGACATCATATGACACTCGTCATTTACATGATATTGGTATGAGGCATAAGCATACCAAGGCAAAACCCGTAGACAGTGTAGTCATAATGTAAAAACCGTAAGAGCTACATCCTCACTACTAAACAGACATGTATTGAAAGAAAGGCTTTGTACAAGCATACAAAAAAGACCTCCCCCCCCCCCCCCCTTTGTCAGGGAAAGGAAGAAAATACAGTATGGGACGAATACAGTATGAATAGAAACAGGATGGATGATGAAGCAGGGGACACGTTGATTGAACGCGACCCAAAGCATACTAAGCCTGGCTGTGGGCATGGAGAGGTATGAGGAGACAGATGCACTGCGGGGGGACCATAACCCTGTGTCGGTCATGTCAGTGAGATAGCAAGACTGTAAAAGCGGAAGGCATATGAGCAGAGCCCTCTGTAAGAGGTTTACTGCCTTCAAGAACATGACGGAAATGTAGGCCCACAGCATGCACACCGAAGCCCGTCCCGGCACAGTGGCACACACAGAAGCAAACAGGGCGTGAATCCGGCATAGCAGAAGTTCCATACGAGTCTACAAAACGAACAGAAGGGGTCAAAGTGACGAACCCGAGGGAAGGGGCCCTGGCTATGGTTGCAAACCCTGATACCCACACCCCTGTCGACAAAGAAAGAAGAAAAATTTGTTTCGTCTAGCAGTAGAACAGGGATCGGGCTAGTGGCTTAGGCGGATGAGGCAAGGAACCCAAGAGCCCGCGCCAGAAACCACCGAGCCAGTATCCAGCGTGGGGGCGGACGGAGCCTAAAGCAGGTCTTCAGAAATACGACACCCCTTGTGAGGGAGCACCAGCCCCGTCAAGGCCTCTAAGGGTACCCCAAGAGCGGGCAGGCGGCCTCAAAAGATGTAGTACTGTACATGTCGGCGAGTGTCCCAAACCAGTGATGAAGGTAACGGAACGCAAACGCAACCGAGGGAGCTGTGCGCTCACTGCCCAGCGTCATTGAGCCAGTTAGGGAACCCAATCCAATAAGACTGAAGCCCTTCATGGAGACGTCAGCCAGCGCCGATGAAGCATATCAGCCAAGCCGAGGTCAAAAGGTGGTAACCACCCTGCCACACAAACATTTACGACACAAATGCCAACAAGGTCCCTAGGTCTCCAATCTGGCCCAAGAGGAAGCCGGAGACAGGGAGGGGAACGGAACACGGACACCATCGTTTCAGCTGTTCGGCATCACACTTGCGGCGGCAGCAGTGTTTACATGTTGGAGCAGTGTTGGGGCAGGACGTTATTGTTCCATAGGCCAATTGTCTAACCGACAGTAGAGTCTTGTGAAGGTGCTGTCTCTTTGGAACACTGTTAAGGCTAGTGTGGTAACAGAGACTGCAGGAGCAAGTGCTGCGGGGGGACTCCGGCGAGTCGTGCTGAGACACGGTTAGCACTATACCAGCATCATCCACAGTGATGACTGGGTGGGGCAGTGGTGAGGCGGGACTTTATCATCCTACAGGACACTCCAACTACCGAAAAGCAACCCGTCTGAGCCGTTACAATGCATATTAACGGAAAAATGACGGAAACCCAGTACACGTATGTATAGTGGAGCGTACCAAGCATGGGCTGGCCACATGGGCGCGACCAACCAAACCCTGCGCCAGAACAATCCCAGCCCATGGAGGACGTAGCACATGAGGAGTGCGACGGGCGGAGGCAATGTGGACACCGACTGTCACCCACTCCAGTCCGTGCCGAAGGCATCAGCGGATAAGATGACCAACCAAAAGGCCACCGACATGCCCGCTAGGGCAAGACAGCGATCCCGCAGGAAGAAGAACGGTAGCAACAGGATCATGGCCCGGACGCGAAAGCGAAGAGCCCTGACCACTTGCCGTGGTGGCGATGACCCATGTTAGATCTGGAGCCCCACCCCACCTCACACGACGCATCTGTTTCTATCCAGATGGCCGCCGGGGGAGCAGTCCAGGGCACCGCTGCAGCGAGCGAGCCCCGAGCGACCCAGTGTGATAGTCTCATATGTAGCAAGCGCGGTACCAGCCACAGCCAGTAAGGGGGGGGGGGGGGGGCGATATAGGGAAGTGTTAGGGGACCAGTAGAACAAGGTGGTCAAGTCCGAGCTGGCCTAAAGGCACGGTCAGTGCCGCCCAAGGTAAAGATCCCAGCCGGGAAAACACCCAGAACACGTTCGTGAACGAGAACGGGCAGAACACGACACGCGAAGTGTTGACGCGTACACCCGACCCCGGGGAACAGGAGCACTGTGTAGGTTCCATGGCCCTCAGTGTGAAGGTGGGAGGACCGCCTTGTTAAATAGCGATGGTGAACCCCAGGCTTGCGACACGGACGACTACAGCGAGTGTGTCCAGGACACAATGTGTGGAGAAGATGTTATCGCGACGGCACCTCCCCCATACATGGACCGGATTACCTGGGCCGCCTCCTGAGACACTGCGTCGATGACGGGGAGGGCGCCCGAGAGGAGGGTGATACCTCCACCTCCAGGCCAGACCCTTCTATACCACCGTCGTGCCCACGACCGGCGTGGCCAGTGCCGGAAGTGGGGGCGGGAGAAGCCGGTGCGGGCGCTTTGCGTCAGGCCCACCACCAAGTCAATGAGACGGCCGGGTGAGGGGAGAGGGTATTGGCCAGGAGGAGCTACGCGTTGTGCGGAGCATAGCCTCCCGTAACTTTTCATGGAGAAAGGAACTACCACGGCCAACCCCCGTCCACCTGGTCGTCCAGACGAAAACGGAGAGCGGGCCTCACGCTCCGGCCTGTCCCCCTCCCGTCCGAGCAAGGGAGCATAGGACGAGGGTCCCGGAACTTGCCAGCATAGTCCACCCACAGGACGGAACGGCAAACCGGGCACGAACGGCCACGGGAGGAGCGTATACAACAGCCCCCCGCGGCCCATCCCATAGCCCAAGCCCCAGGCCCAGGGCTTCCTTGCCGGCGAAGGACCTCTACTCGCATGGTTGGAGGAGGACGACGAGGGCTTCGCCACGACCTCCCATTGTGCGGAGCATGTGTCGCTTAGCACAAGCAAGAAAGCCTCCTGCCAAGCCACCCCCAGGAACGTCAGTCCCGGACTTAAAAGGTCCGGCAGGAGGAGGTGGCTGCGGACGTCGGCAGGGGCTGACGAGCAGAAAAACCACCCGAACCTGTCGACGACAATGGGTGGCGAACGTCCTGGACTGGGTAGGAAAAGCGAATTCAATGTAGGGCTTAACCCGCTGAGTGCCAGGTCCGTATATATACGGACTAGGGTCTTGTCACGCCCAGTGCAAGGTCCGTATATATACGGACTCGCCGAAAAAAAATTGTAGCCGCGAAACGACTGCACCTATGGCTTTCATATTTCTACCACATGTACCGTACCCTTCTGGCTTCTTGCCACCACCAACACAACCCCCTCCCCCCACCCACTCGCTGACTATCGGTCGCCTCACAAGGAAAAAAAAGGAAAATCTGTGGCGGCGAAACGACTGCACCAATCGGGACCATATTTGTGTGACAAGTCCCTTACCATTCTGCCTTCCCCCCACCACACCCCCAACCACCTCCCACCACCCACTTCCAGCGTATCCGTTCGAAGAAAAGGAAAAAAAGGAAAATCCGTGGTGGCGAAACTACCTCACCAATCGGCTTTATATTTGTAACACGAGTCAATTACGCTTCTACCTTCTACCTCTACAAAAGTGGAGGCCACGGTGGGGATGGTCGGTCAAATTTCAATGAAGAAAGGGGGGAATCCAATACACACAGGACCAACGCCACGTGAGCGGAGGCCCGGGACCTTTCAGCGAGTCTCTGTGTCGATCTAGGAGCAAGAGGCCGCCTGTGGAGCGGATTCGAGGCACAGAAAGAAACAGAGGACATATCAAGGGGGGAAACCCAGCTAAGCAGCCGTTCCCTGGGTGCAGATAAATGCAAAGGGCATAAATACCAGAGGAAAAAGACATGTGGCCGATTCCTGGTTACAGATACAGGTCACAGGGTACATCCAAGAATAGAAAATCCACCTGTGGAGCGAGTTTCTATAGGAAGAGGCAGAGGACACCACGCCTGTTTGGCGGAAAAACGTGTGTAAACAGAACGTGGAGTTAAGGCCGAACCTCCCTGTTGGTAAAAAGTCAAGTGTGAGCTACCCGACACCTAATTGGTACAAATAGGAGGGGGAATCCAAGACACACAGGACAATCGCCACGCGAGTAGAGTCCTGGGAATAGGCAACAGGTCCCTGAGTCCACCTAGTACACTAGAAGGCCGCCTGAAGGGCGGAAATGAAGCACAGAAGGAGGACACAGAGGATAGGAAATCAGCCAAGTAGCCATATCCAGGACCATACTGGGAGGTTTGACGACCTCCCTTATAACCAAATAAGGAAAACCTCTTATTTGGTAGCGGTCTCGGAGTATCCAACGTAGGGCTTATGATCTCAGCCGCTACCACAGCGGGCCGATTTATCGGTACTCACGCGAAGTACCAAATAATCTCTAGAGTTGCACCTCAATTCACTACTAGGCACGTTGTACACACTCCGAGACGACTAAAGAAGGAAGAGAAAGCGAAGGAGAGAAAGAATTGTTATAGTTACCCATTTAATCTAGCTGCTCTCCTCTAAGCCATGCTCCATTTTCTATGAGCCTGCGCCAGTACCTGCAAAAGTATCTAGGTATCAAGTAATCAGTGTAGATTGGATGGGCAGGGGATCGGCATGAGGGCGGGATACTCTGTCGTTGGATACTCCGAGACTGCTACCAAATAAGAGGTTTTCCTTATTTGGTTATAAGGGAGGTCGTCAAACCTCCCAATTTAGTAGCAGTCTCTATGTTTCCAACATAGGGCTTGAATCCCAAATTGGAGGCGGACATCCAAGAAACCTTAAAAACCCCAAGTCTTAGCAAAAGTAGAGGACCAAGAAAAGACACAAATAAACATTAGTTTATTGGAAAAAAGAGCGTAACAGTATGGTGCATATTAAGAAAGTACATGTTACTAGCGTATCAGTCTAGGGTCTAAGAATGCATAAGCAGGGCAAGGAATAGGTCATGTCGACCTGTGAATGGCACACCAACCTGGGAAGATTGAAGTCAATTGTACAGTACAGTATTACAAGAACCAGAAGGTATTGCACAGCAGGTGGATGATCTCCTAGGACACTCTTTAACCCTCTCCGAAATATGACGCAATTTTGAGCCAATTAGGGATACTTTAAAGCCTTTATTCCCATCAGGGGTATTTACAAACCTTTAGTTTAGTTACTTCAACCTCTGCAGTTGTCTTTGAGTTAGCTGTGGGCAGAAAACTAATTTTGGAGAGGGTATTATAAAAGTGAGAGAACTCTATTTCTTATTGCTAATCTGGCAACCTCTGCATCATATGAGTCTGAAGGGGTTAATTACAAAATCGGGTATGAGGCATAGGCATACCATTACAAGAAACCCTAGACAGTATAGTCCACATGCAAAATTAGTAAGAGATATATCCTTAATACGAAACATAGAGTACATACATGTAAAATAAAGATAGAAAGGCTTTGTAAAAGTATAGAAAATTACCCCACACCCCCCCAGTTTAGGGAAAGGAAGAAATTACAGTATGGGATGAGAAGAGATACAGGATGGGAGATGAATCACGTTACACATTGGCCTAACGCGACACAAGGCACACCTGGCCTGGCTGTGGACATGGACAGGTACGATGAGACAAAAGTGCTGTGGGAGGACCATAACCCTGTGTCGGCTATGTCAGACAGCGAACAGTTATTCAAAAAGTGCACGGTCGCCGCATAAGAGCGGATATCATGTGCCGAACCCTTCGTAAGGGGATTACTGACCAGAATGATATGACGCAAATGAAGTCCTACAGCACGTTTGCCTAACCGTGTCCCTGTTTTACCCAGAGCGCCGTCCCCGACGTCGGCACAGCGGCACGCACATAAGTATGCAAGGCTCTTACCGGGCATAGCGGATGATGTGTGCTCCCACATTTTAAAGCCGGTACAGTGAACGGCTTAAAAATATGCGCCTCACGTTCATTCTTGGCCACAAAATGAACAGAAGGGGCCAAAGTGACTGACCCCAAGGAAGGCGAAAAACTCATGCAATTCGGGGCCCTCGACATGGCAGCCAACTTCGAGACCCTCTCTCCTGTAGCCAACGCTAGAAGAAACAATGTTTTGTCAAGCAGATGAACAGGTGTTGGGTTAGTGGTGTAGGTGGGTGAGGTAAGGAGCCTTAGAGCCTTCGCCAGAGACCATTGAGGCGGTATCTGGCGCGGGGGCGGTCTGAGCCTAAAGCAGGCTTTCATGAAAAAAGACAGCTCCTTGTGAGGGAGCACCAGCCCCGTCAAGGCCTCAAAAGGCTCCCTAATAGCGGACAGGTGGTTTCTAATGGTGTTGTACATGTAGGTGCGTGTCCCAAACAAGTGATTAAGGTAATGTAAGACTAACGCAACCGACGGAACTGTTTGTTCGGTGTCATTGATCGATTTTGTGAAAGAATTCCAATGAGACTCGTAAGTCTTCCAAGTAGCCTTAGTCCAGTGCTGATTAAGCATATCAGTCAAGCATCGTCCATATTTCGGTAACCACCCTGCCTCACAAACATCCACGATGCGAATGCCAACGAGGTCCCTAGGTCTCCAATCTGTCCCAAGTGGAAGTCTGAGACAGACAGGGGGACGGGACTCGGGCACCATCACTTCAGCTGAGCGTACCAGGCTTGGGCCGGCCAGAGGGGCGCAATTAACCAAACCTTGCCACGGTACCCTCTCAGCCTGTGTAGGACTTTGCACATAAGCAGTGCGTCGGGCGGAGGAAAAGCGTAAATCGACTGCCACCTGCTCCAGTCCTCACTGAAGGCATCCGGCCCCCCCGCCTGAGTACAAGTCTTGCGGGTGAGGTAGTCCGGTAGCTTGTTCGTCTCCGAGGAGGCGAACAAGTCCACCTGTGGATGGCCCCAGGAGGCTGCGAGACCGTCGAAAACGCTTTGTCTTAATGACCACTCTACCTTGGTGCTCTGTCCTCTCGACAAAGCATCCGCCCAAAGATTGGCTGTCCCGGGCAGGTAAGTCGCATGCAGGGTTATGCTGAAATGATCGGCCAGGTAAAACAATTTCTCCGCCAGGTCTTGGAGAACAACAGACCTGGAGGAGCCCTGCTTTTGGATACAATGAACCGCGGACATGTTGTCCATCCTGAAGGCCACCGACTTGCTCGTGAGGGCCAGTCCGTGATCCCGCAGGAAGAACAACGGTACCAACAGTTCCAGGGCATTGATGTGGAAGTGTGAGAGCCCTGACCACCTGCCGTGGTTTTGATGTCCCATGTCTGATTGATAGCCCCACCCCACCTCGCTCGACGCATCTGTGTCTACCCAGATGGTCGGCGGAGGAGCAGTCCAGGGCACAGCCGCAGAGAGCGTGCCCCGAGCGACCCAGTGTGTCAGTCTCAGATGTATTGAGCGCGGTACCGTCCACAAACGGTAAGGGGGCGAGATAGGGGAAGTGCCTGTTGCCCAGCTGAATGAGGCGTTTTAGTCTGAGCCGGCCCAAGGGCACGGTCAGAGACGCCCAATTCAAAGACCCTAGTAGGGAGTCCCAGATTTTTCGTGTTATCGAGACCGAGTGCAACACGACAAAGAGCTTCCTTCGAAGTTTCGCCGCATTCACCTGACTCTGGGAAACGGTAGCGCTTAGGAGATCCCAGTGCAAGCCCACCCACGTCACTTCTTGTGACGGTGAGAGGCACGACTTGGGAATGTTGAGTTTGAACCCCAGGTTTGTGATATGTCTGACTACAGTTAGAGTGTCCTGTACAGTGGGAGAGTCTGCTGAGATGAGCCAATCGTCCAGGTAAAACAGGATCTGAATCCCTTGTAAGAGCAAGGGGGTCATAGCCTGCTTTACCAGTTTGGTGAAGACCCGCGGTGCTATGTTGAGGCCGAATGGTAGTCTGGTGATTTTGGAACACCCGTTGATCCGACTGCAGCGCGAGGCAGCCCTGGAACCGAGGAGCCATCGGCACATGCCAATAAGCATCCTTCAGATCCAGGGTGACCACCCAAGACAAGGGCTTGAGTGCCAGGCGCACCTGGAATAGCATTCGGAAACGGGTGTTCATAATGTGAGAGTTGAGGACTGAGAGATCTACCACCGGCCTCATAGCAGCGCAGTCCTTCTTTGGGACCAGAAAAACACAAGAAAGAAATACCTTTTGTGTAGAAGATATTTCCTTGATAACGCCTCCCTCGTGCATGGACATGATCACTTGGGCCACTTCTTAAGACACTGGTCGCTGTCGGGGAGGGCACCCGAGAGGAGGCCTGGACCTCCACCTCCAAGTCAGACCCTTCTTGACCACCCGACGAGCCCACGACCGGCGGGGCCATTGCCGGTAGTGGGGGCGGAAGAAGCCGGTATGAGCGCCTTGTGTCAGGCCCATCGCCGATTCGACGAGATGGTCGGGCGAGGGAAGAGGGGACTGGCCAGGAGAAACTACGCGTTTTTTGTCGCGGAGCCCCTCTTGGACTTATCGTAATGGGATGAGCCACCACGCCCTCCCCCAGACGTCCCCCCGCCCCGCCGAAACGATGGACGGGCCTCGCGCTCCGGCCTATCCCCCTCCAGGCTGTGTCTGGCAGTAGAGGACCCGGGTCCGGGTACACCACGCCCCCTGGGAGCCAGTCCCCTGCCCAAACCTCTTGCCTGGCGCCCCTTGCCAGCGACAGACCTGCCCCCGCGTCCGCGGGTGGAGGAGGATGAAGTGGGCTTCGCCACCACCTTCCGTTGAGCAGAGTAAGCGTCACACTGCGCCAGTAGGAAAGCCCCTTGCCAAGCCTCCTCAGGGAACAGACCAGGAGTCAGAAGGTCAGTCAGGAGGAGGCGGTTGCGGACGTCGGCAGGGGCCTTCTTGCAGAAAGCCACCCGAAGTTGTTGACGGCAACGGGTGGCTTCATGGAGGGAGTGGCGTATGTCCTGAACAGGGTCGAGGGCAAGCTGCAGGTTGATCCGTCGGACATGCTCAAATCCTTGGCGATGATCAGCAGACTCCAGGGACTCAATAAGACGTAGGTGAACCCGCGCCAGTTCCAACTGTGCAATAAAAGTTGAAAGTTGGCGGGCCGCTCGCTGTCGGAACTTGAAGTCTCGTTCCAAATGGGACTTCTCCGGTGCCGTGAAAAAGGAACACGGAAGGGGGCCCATCGACAGCTTGGGAGCATTGAGCCAGTCCCACACAGGCATAGGGAAGCCCGAGGAGGTAAGGAGCATGCCCGACAGAAAAGATGAGTCCATGGTTGGGATGGCTGGCAAACCCTCTGCCATGGACTGACCAAACTCCACCGCTTCACGGACCCACTCTCCCCAGGGACCCGTACAGAGGTGCGGCAGCTCTAGCATCAGGACTCCATCCCGATCGCGCACATTCTGTAGGTACGGCGTCCCCGAAATGGCAGAGAGGGAGTGGACATCCGCTGACAGGTCTTGGCGGGAGTAGTCAGCCCAGAGCTTGGTGATAGTGGAAGGTAAGACCGAGGGATGGTAGGAAAAATACTGCATGTCTTGACGGTTTGGGTACACCCTCACATCCACCTCTGGGACCAGACCCTTTGGAGTAATGGCCCTAAACACATTCTTCTCATTCACCTGGATTGCCCAGCCTTCTGGAACTGCCCGCTCTCCGGCTGGCATGCGGACCGCTCTCTCAGGGTTGGAGGCGACCACAGCTCTCCAAGCAACAGAATCCCCATTAAGGGATGGCATCTTGACCTTGGGGATCTTAAACTTGGAGAGAGGTGGCACGGAGAGGGGGTGAGAGTACAACCCCAAACCCTGGCACGGGATAACAACGGGCCAGAGAGGAGTCGTAGGCGGCGTCGGAGGAGCAGGCGATGAAGCAGATGACGTCAACGGTACCACGACCGGGAGAGCGGGCCGAGATGGGATGTGGTCTGAAACAGGCGGGAGAGGAGCCACAACCGGAGTCTGCGGAGGGACCGGGTTCGGTGTACCAAACCGAGAGATCACCGCCTCCATGGCCGCCGTGACAGAGGAGAGGATGTCCGTCTTAGCGGAAGCCATATCGAGACGGATGGAAGCCAACTCCGCCCTGATCTCCGTCTCCGCAGCAGTAGGGATGGACGCATGCTGAGGAGAGATGGAACCAGCCTCACTGTGTCCCCAGGCATCATGGTCCGTGAGCGGGGAGAACGCAGGGGACGGTGGGGAGGAATGGGCCTCCACGGCGTGGTCATCCCGACCTGAATCGGATGTTCCGCCTGAATATGAGTCTTCCCCCACATCCTCGTCCTCCAGTCTGTCAAAGTCCGCAACCTCCATCTCGAGAATATCCTCGGGATGGTCTGGGATACGGCGAGGAGATGGTTGGCCACAAGGGATCGATGCGTCCGAACATCCAGGTGGAGGAGGAGGCGTGAAGGGCAGCGCCGCCGGGACCACCACAGCAGGGCCCGCCATAGGGAATAGGCCGGGACCTCTCACAGGCTGGGAGGCTGGCAGAGGCTCGAACTCCACCCCACCAGTGGCAGAAGATGGAGTAGGATGGAGAACGACCTCCTCGGCAGGTGGGGCAGGACGTCTTTTGGCCCTGAAGGTCGTGGAACCCTGCGACGTCGTCGGGGGGCTCATCCGTAGGCGAGGAGAAGCAAGGCGGTGTCGATGATCAGCAGGAGAGATAGAGCGAGATCGGTGTCGTTTCCTCCTGCCAGACGCTCCTGAAGTCACCGACTGGTCGGACGCAGGCACTCGAGGGTCATGACGTCGGGGGGCCCGCTCCCTGTGATGTGCCCTCCCGTCCGCCGGACCCGAACTCCTGGTAGGGGAGCCACGAGCCGTAGTAGGAGAGCGGGAGTGACGAACAGTAGGGGAGCGGGAACGGTGTGCCGCATCTGAGGTAGGCGGTATCCCCAACAAAACACGGACGTCATTCTCACGGAAGGAAGGAGCCCTGTGCAGGACTACCTGGACGTAACGGGAGATGACGTCCCACGACTGACGGAGAGACGTCTTGGCCCGTTTTCCTTCCAC
This sequence comes from Paralithodes platypus, assembly GCA_032716605.1. Lineage (NCBI taxonomy): Eukaryota > Metazoa > Arthropoda > Malacostraca > Decapoda > Lithodidae > Paralithodes > Paralithodes platypus. The sequence goes on along the minus strand of CM064485.1, from coordinate 22,647,166 downwards.
CGATGTAGGTAGGGTTTCCAGCAGTTGAAGAACGGAGAGACAAACCCCACATCGGCGGGGATCGTACACATCCTTACCGTAGCAGGCCGTGTGGAGGCAGCATTCCCGATGGCCCCGCATGGCCGACCGCTGACATGTCGGGCGAAAGCAGGGAGGAGCCTGCATCACAGCACTGAAAAATGGGGGAAGCATTACACACCAGTGGAGGTGAGACAGGGTAATATGAGGCAGTATAGCCAAAATAGCATGTGATACCCAAGTAAGACAACATCCAGTAAGACGCCAAGTAGCAAGTATAACAGGAAAGTCAAGTAAAAACCACCCACACAGTAGACCGTAAACACCAGGGCTGGGACAAGTCCCTTAGCAAGACCCAACCCTGGGAAACAGGTCCAATCCTTTTTGGGGAAAAAAAGACCCCATCCGAAATACCTGAGAACCCTCTGGGAGAGCGGAGGGAGGAGGGGGCGAAGTGGCGGTGGTGTAGGTTTGGCCAGCAGTAGAGTGGGCACCAGCTGGAAGGAAAAAGGTCAAGTGTGAGCAACCCAACAGTACCCTATTAGTGGAAATAGGGGAGGGGAGGGAATCCAATACACACAGGACAATCGCCACTTTGGGTCGAGTCCTAGGACTTTTCAGGAGGTCCTTGGGCCCACCTAGGATACTAGGAGGCCGCCTGTAGGGCGGAAACTAGGTACAGAAGGAGGACACAAGGGACAGGAGAGGAAACAGCCAAGCAGCTGTTGTCCAAGGAGCCCTGTCCAGGTACAATAAAAAAGGGGTATAACAGGGCGCCAACATAAAAATCTAGGCATAAGGCTATATGGCCGATTCCTTGACAAGGCACAGGGCACATCAAAATGAGAATTTCGCTTGTATAGCGGAAAACTAAAAAGACGAAGGAGCTGAGGACACCTGAAGACCCCCGCCTGTGTGGCGAAAAAACGTGTGTAAACACGAAAGTTGAGTCAACTTCTCCCAGCTTATCCTCCCTGTGAGTGGGGCCCGTACACAGTTTCCAGACATCCCCCCCCCCCCCCATGATCAAGTAAACACAGGCAGGGGAAGAACGGAAACAGGTAAAATGTAAGAAAAGCGAGAATTTTAACAAGAGCAACGAGACCGAGACCTCCAAGTCAGTTGAGACAAGAGGAACATAGAAGGAACGGACCTATGCGGACCATCCCGACGGCGGTCCGCTCAAGGCAAAAAACCGATTAGCTTAGTTACACAAAACATAGAGGCGAGAATTTTAACAAGAGCGTATAAGACCATAACCACCAAGTCAGTAGGGACAAGAGGAAAACAGAAGGAAAGGACCTGTGTGGACCATTCCGACGGCGGCCTGCTCAAGGTAAAAAAACAAGCCTAGCTTAGTTACACAATACACATAAAAAGAGAAAATACTAGGGCAGCGTCAATCGCTGATTGAAAGAACCTAGTAACAAAGCTAAACACCGCCCGAAAACCCCCACAATTACGTTAAAATAAAAGTTAGGGCAAGCGAGCGACTGACACTGTTACCAGAACCACGTATCCTCGAGTCAAGTAGGCCCGGGGAAACGAAAAGGAACTGACAAAAGGGTGAACCAAGCGATGAAATACAAGACTACCAACTATGGACATGTTGAAAAACAAAGCACAAGGGCTTATAGGTCAGTTGAGACCAAAGCAGCATGTTTGAAAGAGAATAAAGGCTGTATGCCCTATGCTCTCACAAAAGCAGAATCCTGAGAAACCTCATGCTCAAGTCTTGTAAAACATCGACACGCAGTCATACGAAAAACAAAATAAAACAAAAATTCACGCAATAAGGGAAAAGAAACACAATGAATCATGCGGGAAGCATACATCCCCCCCCCCCCCCCAAAGTTACGTTAAGGGTAATTTAAAGTGAACATGAACCCGAAAAGCGAGGGTAGAATAGTACACTCAACGACCGCTACGCGGCGGTGAGGACCAACCACCCTCGAAGTAAACAATATAATTAAACACGTCTCCAGCACTCCGCGCACACCCAAAAACACGCCATAAATCCGTAGTAAAGTGCTGCCTACATCACTGAAACATCCTTCTAAAACCTCAACAGCCTGAAAAGACTCACACTCACTTGGTTGAAGCGAAGGGGTAGGCAAAGCAGGCACTCGCAAAACACAGACAAAAAAGGCGTGTGTCATCGACGGTGGGCGAGAAGTGACTGATACTTTTGCAGGTACTGGCGCAGGATCATAGAAAATGGAGCATGGCTTAGAGGAGAGCAGCTGGATTAAATGGGTAACTATAACAATTCTTTCTCTCCTTCGCTTTCTCTTCCTTCTTTAGTCGTCTCGGAGTGTGTACAACGTGCCTAGTAGTGAATTGAGGTGCAACTCTAGAGATTATTTGGTACTTCGCGTGAGTACCGATAAATCGGCCCGCTGTGGTAGCGGCTGAGATCATAAGCCCTACGTTGTAAACGTAGAGACTGCTACTAAATATACATTCAAACTTAGACAGGGCACCAACTTCATCAATAACCAAGAAACAAGGCGATGTGGCCGATTCCCAGATACAGATACAGGGTACATCAAAAAGTAGAAAATTCGCTTGTAGAGCGGAATTCTAGAAACAGATGAAGAGCTAGAGGACACCAGGAGACCCTCGCCTGTGTGGCGAAAAAACGTGTGTAAACACGAATGTCGAGTCAACCTGTCAAGGGAATGCGTGCCGACACAGGTCATCCATGACGCGACCATTCCCCCCCCCCCCCCCCGATCCACCTCGAGGACATCAGTGAGACCGAACGGGGAATGGAGAGGAGTGGGCTGGACACAGGGCAGAGGCAAGGCGTACGTAATGGGAGATGATATCCCATGATAGACGGAGAGACCTCTAGGCCCGTCGGCCTTCCTCCGATGCAGGGCGCGATTCCAGGAGTTGAAGGGCGGAGAGACAAACTTCACATCGGCGGGGGTCGTAGATATCCTTGCCGTAACAGGCCGTGTGGAGGCAGCACCCTCGATGGTCCAGCATGGCCGACCGATTGCATGTCAGGCGGAAGAAGGGAGGAGCCGGCACCGAAAAATGGGGGGGCGGGGAGCGTTACACACCAGTGGAGGTGAGACAGGGTAAAAGTATGAGGCAGTATAGCCAAAATAGCATTTGAAACCCAAGTAAGGTGGACACAAGGGACAGGACACAAGGGAGAGGAAACAGACAAGCAGCTGTTGTCCAAGGAGCCCTGTCCAGGTACAATTAAAAAGGGGTATAACAGGGCACCAACACAAAAATCAAGGCAAAAGGCTATGTGGCTGAGTCCTTGACAAGGCACAGGGCACATCAAAAGTAGAATTTCGCTTGCATAGCGGAAAACTAAAAAGATGAAGGAGCTGAGGACACCTGAAGACCCCCGCTTGTGTGGCGAAAAAACGTGTGTAAACACGAATGTCGAGTCAACTTCTCCCAGCTTATCCTCCCTGTGAGCGGGGCCCGTACACAGTCTCCAGACATCCCCCCCCCCCCCTATGATCAAGTAAACACAGGCAGGGGAAGAACGGAAACAGGTAAAATGTAAGAAAAGCGAGAATTTTAACAAGAGCGATGAGACCGAGACCTCCAAGTCAGTTGAGACAAGAGGAATATAGAAGGAAAGGACCTGTGTGGACCATTCCGACGGCGGTCTGCTCAAGGTAAAAAACAAGCATAGCTTAGTTACACAATACACATAAAAAGAGAAAACACTAGGGCAGCGTCAATCCCTGATTGAAAGAACCTAGTAACAAAGCTAAACACCGCCCGAAAACCCTCACAATTACGTTAAAATTAAAATTAAATTAAAGTTAGGGCAAGCGAGCGACGGACACTGTTACCAGAACCACGTATCCTCGAGTCAAGTAGGCCCGGGGAAACGAAAAGGAACTGACAAAAGGGTGAACCAGGCGATGAAATACAAGACTACCAACTATGGACATGTTGAAAACAAAGCAGAAGGGCTTATAAGTCAGTTGAGACCAAAGCAGCATGTTTGAAAGAGAATGAAGGATGTATGCCCTATGCTCTCACAAAAGCAGAATCCAGAGAAATTTCATGCTCAAGTCTTGTAAAACTTCGACACGCAGTCATACGAAAAACAAAATAAATCAAAAGTTCACGCAAAAATGGGAAAAGAAACACACTGCATCATGAGGGATGCATACATCCCCCCCCCCCCCAAGTTACGGTAATGGTCACTAAAGTGAACATGAACCCGAAAAGCGAGGGTAGAATAGTACACTCAACGACCGCTATGCGGCGCTGAGGACCAACCACCCCCAAAGTAAACAATATAATTCAACACGTCTCCAGCACTCCGCGCACACCCAGAAACACGCCATAAATCCGTAAAGTGCTGCCTACATCACTGAAACGTCCTTCTAAAACCTCAACAGCCTGAAAAGGCTCACACTCACTTAGTTGAAGCGAAGGGGCAGGCAAAAACAGGCACTCACGGAACACAGAAAAAAGCGCGTGTCATCGACGGTGTGCGCGAAGAGACTGATACTTTTGCAGGTACTGGAGCAGGCTCATAGAAAATGGAGCATGGCTTAGAGGAGAGCAGCTAGATTAAATGGGTAACTATAACAATTCTTTCTCTCCTTCACTTTCTCCTCCTTCTTTAGTCGTCTCGAAGTGTGTACAACGTGCCTAGTAGTGAATTGAGGTGCAACTCTAGAGATTATTTAGTACTTCGTGTGAGTACCGATAAATCGGCCCGCTGTGGTAGCGGCTGAGATCATAAGCCCTACGTTGGAAATGTAGAGACTGCTACTAAATAAATATATATATATATATATATATATATATATATATATATATATATATATATATATATACAGTATATATATATATATTTATATATATATATACTGTATATATACTGAATATAGCAGAGTATGCGACATATAAGAACATAAGAAAATGGGAGTCTACAGAAAGCCGATTGGCTCACACAAGGCAAATCCCTCTCACACCCAACCCTAATTATACTGCCTAATTATAGGCCCAGCTTATTAACACCATGAGGACCGACCTCACCAAAACGGTCAGAGGTCAGAAAACGGGGGTGCCGATTGGCCCCCTGTAGGAATCGGTTTTTACACCATACCCGAAAGAGGATTTATGGAGCTCCGATCTTACTCTCAACCATCTGAACAATTTTACCAGCACACCTAAACTTCGTTAGATGCGGGAATAGCCTCATGAAAATATGCCAGGGCCTGGGATTGAACCTGGGACCCCTGGGCTATGAGGCGAACACCTTACCAGTGTCACCAAGAAAGATATCTCACTTGGCAAGGTCGGCTCAAGTTATTTCCGCATCCGAGGTCTGCTTAGGCTAACCTATTTTCACTGACTTTACACTACTTCACCTTCCGGGAAGCGAAAGCTCCGAACAGAGAGAAACGAACAGAGAGGAACAAGCTTGAGCCGAATCGACCGAGAGTCCGTCAGAGATGAACGGGAATGGTGAGTCAGCTTCACTGAGCGGTGCACCACACGCACCTACTAACTGCACAGTTGGCAACTCGCTTGGGCGGCTGGCAACTCCACAACCCTACCCAAGCGTGTCTCACATACACTCCCTGTTCTCTCCTGTCCTCTTCCTTGTCCTGTAGGAATAGGTTTTTACACCATACCCGAAAGAGGATTTATGGAGCTCCGATCTTACTCTCAACCATCTGAACAATTTTACCAGCACACCTAAACTTCGTTAGATGCGGGAATAGCCTTACGAAAATATGCCAGGGCCTGGATGAGGCGAACACCTTACCAGTGTAACCAAGAAAGATTTCTCACTTGGCAAGGTCGGCTCAAGTTATTTCCGCATCCGAGGTCTGTTTAGGCTAACCTATTTTCACTGACTTTACACCACACCTGGCAGATCCCCCTCACACCCAACCCATTATGATAGCAATACGAATTGATTCAAGTATACACATTAATTTTATTACACAATGAATAAGGGTTTAATAACTGGCTCGAGATAAAGGAAGGACACACTGAATTACTATAACGATATGAGAATCAATAAAGATAACAAGACTAATTAAGTTTTTCGAGCAATGAAATTAGTTAAAGATCAATGAACACAATATTCACAAACTTATAACACACAGTCTAAATGGAGTGACTGAAATAATTTAACTCTGCACTGAGATTTCACTATTTTGATATGCTCTCAAGTGATATGCACATGCAAAGATTCTTGGATGACTATGTGTAAGGTGCATGTATCAATTAATATAGTAATCATATATGCATAGGCTATCACTTCTTCTGTGAGTCGCGGAAGCCCGGACCCGAAGAAATATATATATATATATTACCGGTGTAGGATAGGTGTGTGATGTTTCCCAACAAACGGGACAATGACATGGAAACAGGAAGTACGTTCCCGGAGAAGTTTACGTTAAATTAAATATGAAAACTTGGCATATATCTGGGTCTAAGCCCTCACAATAATCACTGTTACCATTACGAAACTTAGAGAGGCACTGAAAGGAGTCAGTTTAGATGAGGGCCGGTTAGAACGAGTTAAAACACTGGTTTGAAGTCAAGTTCCGGGACATCTGGGCACAACGTCTTATGAGACAGGGCACGCGTCACTTATGTCCCGCTCTCTCTCACAGACTTGGTTCTGGGCCGAATAACTTCAATATTTTTTTTACTCGATCACTATCTCTCCTCGTCTTCTGGCTAGCTCTCCGACGCTCACTAACGCTTTACCTCAATAGGTGGCGTTCTGAGAGTGAGGGTCCGAGCCTGGGGAGTGAGACTGTGAAGCGCAGAGGCGAAGCAGCTTCAGAGATGGAGTTGGGTTCGAGCCGTGAATAGGTGCTTCGCATGTCTCACTCCATAGACTGGAACAAGACCTCACGGGCCTCACCATGTTCAGCGGTAGAGTGTAAAGGCTATCAGCCTATGCCCGAGAGGGAGTAGTTGGAATATAGAAAAAAGAAAAAAAAAAATCTTTTGTCTAACTTTTCCCTTACTTTAAGATCAACTAAAGTGTTATACCAGGTTTTTACTGGGGTTGTATTGACTTTATAGGTAGGTTCTTACTTGACTGGAGAAGATGAGAACACACAAGAACACAAACACAAAGGTAATAGAGGATAATATAACACTGAGTACAAACATGGATTATTCTTTTTCACACAGAGTCATATAATGAGAGGTGCAATAGTACATAAGACAGGGATAGGTTTCAATTAGCAGCATGATCAAGGATTCTCTAGGTATCGCAAAGGGAAGACACAGGCAGGTTCTGAAGATCTGTGAAGTCATTTCTGCCTGGTATTCCCTACGACGTCCTGGTCCGTGGGGGTGGTCCTGTCGTGTGACAGTGACAGAAGTTAGGGGAAGACTTCTTGAAGATCTCTGAAGACTGTAGAGGTGAGGGTCTTACATGAAAACGAGCCGTTCCACCAGTGTCTTACGCTCTCGTATCAAATGGGATTAAAGTAAGGAGCCGTTTCATCAGTGTCTTATGCTCTCTTACAATCCAGACCTAGACTTCTATGGGAGTCTCTGCAGGAACTTCTATAATGGGATCTTGGGATTATTACGAAGATGAGCCGTTCCACCAGTGTCTTACACTCTCGTATCGTAAGGACTAAGTAGGGAGTTGTTTCACCAGTGTCTTACACCCTCCACTACAAGTCCTGACTGAGAATTAAGCCATTACACCAGTGTCTTACGTTCTTCCAACCAGCACAAATTAACATCCTGATGGCATCTTTTTTAGAGGGAGTATTAAGCTCGGGTTGGTATGGAAAAACGACAGGGTGGATAAAAGGTTACCTGAGCATGCTTCTTACTATGCAAAGTATTGGTGGATTAATGAGAGTTAACTTAGGAAAAAGTGACATGCATGAATTGGACGGTATTTTTGCCGTCGTTAATATAAAAGTATAGAACCTGGTTGAATAACTCAAGTTCAATTGTATAACTACTTAGGTGCTAGAACGAATCCCGGAGCATGGGGTAATATACGTTTATCTTCTTAAATGGAGAGAAAAACTAGGTGGCTTCCCTAGAGCTCTCTGAGAGGATTGTATTTAGATTTGTCATAATTAATCTTATATAAAACAACAGAGATACGAAAACAGAGTAGTGTGGACTGTGGACTAGAAGGGATGACTGATTAGATGTATAATAGGTGTGGAAAGAGACGGAAAAGGAGGAACACAAGGGTGAAAGAAAAAGAAATACTTAACTTACGAAAACGAAATGCGGGTATAAAATGACGGTATTAGTCGTTAATATAAAGCGAATGAACCCTGGTTGAAATGCACGGAATACGATTCGACATGGGCAGTGCCTCTGTGTCAGATCCATATCGATCGGGCAATTTCTGGTTCATATAATATCCTAGGCACTAAAACGAAACAGCTGAGCTTGGGGTCGGTGGATGTGACATTTTTATGGCCTATACCCTCTTTCAAGGGGGTGGGAGGGGGGCATAGCCTCGCGCGTTCTACCCCTACGGTTCAGGTGGGGGGTGTGGTTTACTTAGGTCAGAGGATCGTGAAAGAGATACCAGAATAGGTTTGCACTCCCTGTATACTGGGGTTCGAGTCGGAACTGACTCGGCACGGAATATAAAAACATCCTGATGGGCGTCATGCGAGGGGAAGGTTTGTGAAGTTGGGTTGGTAGGCCTACGGGGAGAGGAAAAAAAAAGGATAGGGTGGCTCAAAAGGTTACCACTGGGCACGCGGTCACTAAGCAGAGTATTGTGGATAAAACATTTTCTTTAACTTAGGAATGGGTACATGCATGAGTGACATCGATCTATCTCAAAATGGAGAGAGAGAGACTAGGTCTAGGTAGTTTTCCTGCACTTCTCTGGAGATGATCGTATGCAATTGGATATTATTAATTATATAAATCAACGGATTTGGATTAGTACAAGCACAGGGTTAGGTTAGTTTTCTGTGGATCGGTGGCATACATAGAAAAACGGGTTTTCATGGGGTAAAAATTTTTGAGGCGGTTGTACCGAGTTTGACCCGTAGCCAAACTCACGCGAAATTAATACGACGATATTGTCCGGCACGACAATTTCCTAAGCACAGACTCGCATACGAAATTGGGGATGGTCTGGGGCTTTCTGAATCAACACAGTCACCGTGGACACACACGACGCGGGTATTATAGTTTACGTCATCTAAAATTAGGGGGCAGGGTTGCTACATAAATAAATACATGACTGACCTAATCACGATCTGATTGGTTTGAATGGAGACAAGGGTGTCTTTAGATCGCCGTCGTACCTACACAATGAAAGTAACATATGTAGTCTGCATGCATGGTTGGTACCTTCATTAAATACATACTTAGTCGGTACATCAAGAATGTTCATTGTTAAAGTAATGTAGGTTGTATATTAGAAGGCTGTGATTGAGGATACGTATAGGCTACATATGTGGAGTTATGTGAAAGGAAGAAAACGAAGTTGGTGTGTTGTGTGAGTGTCTTGGATGTGGGAACCTACTACTTGTGGTCGACGTGCCTGTGGGCCTTTTGTTTTCCGGCCGTGTTGGGATCGATCCTTTGGTCCCGTCGTTTGAACGTAACATATTCGAAAGGTTGTGAGTATAACACCTTTGGTCGAAGTGTCTTTGGGATCTCTTGTTTTCTGGCCGTGTTGGGGTCGATCCTTTGTTTCCTTCGTTTGAACCTAACATATTCGAAAGGTTGTGAGTATAACACCTTTGGTCGAAGTGTCTTTGGGATCTCTTGTTTTCCGGACATGTCGGCTTCCTTTGATCCTGTGGGTGCGTATTTTTCTTTCCGGCTGCTGGGTCCTTTCGTCCCTGCCAGCTTCCGTTCTGGTTCTTGCGGAATTGTTACTGGGTTGTGGGTCGGGAGGTTGGTGGGGGACATTCCTTTTGGTGGTATTTTACAAAGCTGTGTAAGATATTTCAAGCTTTAGGAGCTTGATGGCAAACCCTGTCGCCTCTCTCTTTTGTTTGTGAGAGAGAAACTTGACCACGGGAATTAAAGCTGCTTTGATATTGCCTATATTTAACTTACCCTGATGTATTTCGTACCTGATGAAGGAAAGTGAAGGCAGTATTTAATATATATATCACATGAGTGAAAAATGTGTCTATCCTAAAGTATCTATCAATACAATTATTCTTATTTTGGTATCGTTAAGCATAAATAAATACGTATTGGCAGCTCTATCCATATGGCAACACTAGTGTTTATTCTAACGGTAGACAAGTAGTTTCCTACTACAACAGCGTACGTACGGCCAACATGTCAAAATATTCCATATTGATTTTCACTTTCTCAGTGCATTATTCGATAGCTTGCCATTATTTCTACATTTCATTATTAAACTTATTCTGCTTGTACAATTTCTCATGCCCCTCTTTTAGATATCTGTCCATCTTTGTACTGCTGTCACAGCTTGGAGTACTTAACAGAGATGCTGTGAATCAAAATGGTGGCCAGTGACCCGACTCCTGAAACTCTTTGACCGATTGTGTTATTCTATGGGTACCCCAACGCCCTAATACATGTCACGAGGGGATCGGAAATGCCTCTCGCCACCACCGTCCAAAACACTATATAATTGATTTATATTTACATTTATAAGAAACTCGGACGACTATTATTGCACATACGAGGTGTACTGTACACTAACATTTATGATAATGAGGATAGCTGACCCCATGCGATATGCCCTTTAAGTCTTTTCCTGGTGTCGAGGGACGTGGCAAGGTGATGGTGGCGACCCAAGCCTGCCGGGGTGAGGAGGCTCTTGTGTCCTCATGTCTTGGCGGCGTGGTGACAGTTGTTGTTTCTATTCATAGTGTGCACAGGGTTAGTTCCGATTTCTCCACCAGACGGCGTGGGGCATCATTGGCCCGCTACTCCCAAGTAAATAATCACGTTGAACTCTATGCGATTGAATCGGTTTCTACTTTATATGCTCGTAATGCCATGTCTAACGTGAACACTATGGAAATTGAGTTATCGCCATACATTCTTAGTGTTCTGAAGGGGGAGGGTCCCTAGGGTAAAATAGAGGGAAATTACGACAAGGAAGACTTATTACTGCCTTGTGATAAAAGCAGGGTGTATGAAGAGTGAACAACACCGACTAGATCTCTTTATATACTGGGCTAACTTAAATACTGTATTATCATTATTTACATGTCGATTTTATAATTTTACACCATACTTATTTATCCGTTTTCCGTATATTTTTTTAATGATTACTATGCGAGCGAAGGCGAAGCAGAAAACAAAAGTTTGTTATAAGACACCAACATTCCATTACTCACTTCCTTTCTGTAATATATGTTTTTTAATGTTTATATATATATATATATATATATATATATATAGAGAGAGAGATCAAATAATGTCTACGTTTTGGAAATTAGAGATACTATTAAGATTATAAGCCTTGTTACAACAGCAGAACTGTGCATGAATACCGTACAGAAATCTTTGAGAACAGAATATTAACCCCTTCTTTACCGGTCACGTCTTTTTGTATTTGATTTCAGCTACATTTAGACGATTTTGTCTAAGCTTGGGAAGGATATATGATACCTAAAAGGATTAATTGAGATAGGCTGTAGCCTTGTAATGAGTAGACGTCCTTCCTAAGCTGTACAAAATCGTCTAATAGTGGCCAGAATATAATGATAAGTACAGTCGCAATCCCTAAAAGTAAGCCCCCCTCGACTCGAGAAATATTGGTATCCCGGGTCTTTCTGGATGACAGGTAAACGTGGCACAAACGAACACACTCCACTCCGATTTAGCACAGGTGGCTCGAACAGCAAAATGAACCCTTGGTGGTTTTGATGTATCAACGTTAGTTTTTGCTTTCCATTGCTATCAGTTATTTAAAGGTCAGCCAAATAAAATATTGCACAATTCACAAATATATTTTTCATACGGCTATATTTAGCTTGAAACGCATGACATTTGAAATAATTCAAACAAATTCTTCAAAATGTCCGAAACCTACAAGTTCAAAATAGAATAAACTGTTTAAGCAATACTATTTATAGTAACAAGACACTATTTTTTAACGAAGGTCATAATGCAATGGATAGGTATATGAAGCTTGGCCAACTATATTCAATCCAAGCTTCAGTATGCTATATCGCAACCCGAAGTCACAAGATCGAGTCGAGTCCTTCAGAAATAAAAATCTTGATTATTATACGCCGGGTAACTCTGTTTCGTATTGTAAAACCTTGCTAAAGTGCTTTCCTAAATACATCATTAAAGAAATTTAAACATATTTAATGTGTTATAAAGGGCTTAGTCCATTCATAATCGAAAGATTACTATTTGTTTGTGCAAATTTCGTCTGTGAGGAATTAGGGAAGCCTTTCTGTGAGATTTAATAATATGACAGTAAATTCTGAATAAACATAATTCACATTGCAACACATGTCTACTATTTGCGACAATAAAAAAACATGCGCAATACCTGACTACCGTAGGTAAAACGAAATGTCATATATTGCATATATATTATGTATCAACTCAGTTTTGTCCTACTCCATTCATGATTAGTTATTTCTGCAGGTTACCAGATCACCTTATCGAGTTATTGCTCCTTCCCTCCCACTTTCTCAAACACAGTAGTGTTGCAAAAATACCATTAACCCCTTCATTACTGAGGTCGTCTTTTCACTATTTTCTGGCAATTGTTAGACGATTTTATTTAGCTTAGGAAGGGTATGCACTAATTACAAGGCTTCCAAGTATCTCAATTCATTATTTTAACTAACACGTCATTCCTTAGTTGTATAAAATCGTCTAAATATAGCTGAAATAAGAAAAACAGACATCCCCGGTAGTGAAGGGGTGAACACTTATCCAATCTAACACATGTAGTGAAGTATATACTGTACAGTATATTTATTTTGTATATGTGTATGAAGGAGACAAAAGGCAAAACTGCCTGTTACGAGTGCCTCCCCAGAGTTAAAAGGGTGCTAGAGCCAATATCAAGGAACGGTTGAGCCCAAATGCCCGGATACACAGAGTTTGAAGGCATTTAAGTCATAGGATGAGGGACAGATGGGTTCAGGGAGAGAGTTCCAGAGCTCACCTATTGAATAGAAAAAAAGACTGGGAACATAGGAACGCTGAAAGCAGTAACAAGAAATAGGGTGGTCAGTATGGAAGTGAAGAAGTCCTTGCATGACAGTGTGGTAATCCCAACACTGACTTACGGAAGTGAAGCATGGACGTTGGTTGAGAGACTCAGACCAAGAGTGAGAGCAGTGGAAATGAATTACTTAAGAAGTGCGTGCGGATTTACATGGAGGGATAGACAGACTAATGAAGAAGTAAGAAGGAGGTGTGGTGTGGAGGTAGATGTGCTGGAAAGTGTGAAAAGGAACAACTTGAGATGGTTCGGCTATATGGAACGTATGGAAAGCGAGAGAATGACTAAGAGGGTGTACGAGAGCGAGGTGGAGGGACAGAGAGGGAGAGGTGGAAGGATGGAGTGAGGAAGTATATGAACGAAGGCGGTGCTGGTTGGGGGGAGGGGCGTCGACTGACTGGGGACAGAGGTGCATGGAGGCGGTTCGTTCGTGGCCACACCTTCGGGGATCACGGCGTTGGGCAATAGATAGATAGATAGAATATAGGTTAGCTCTTGAGTTGGAGAGTTGCACAGAGTACAGTATATGATCATGAACGGAAGCTCATATTAACCCGGGAACCGCGGGAAGACTCTTAAGAGTTCCCCCGGCGGACTGCGGGAAGACTCTTAACCTAAGAAGTGCGCATGGGGGTAATTAGACACCTCTGCCTGTGCTGACGTATTTGAGCTGTTTCCATCACTAAAATATTCATTTTACAATAAATAGCATTAATACTTATCCATACGCGCCTATTATGGGTTGATTATAAAGGTATTAACCTGTTACAACAATAAAACGAGTGAAAACAGCGTTTGGATGGTCAAAATCGTAGATACAGGCTGCGAGTTGCATAATGTATGGGTGAGGCAACCTGCTTTCCCGCCAATTTCCCCCAAGGCCACTGAGACACAGTCGATCGATACTCTCTCTCTCTCTCTTGCACTCGCTTGCTAACAGTGATGACAATGCCCTGCTTGCAACTCGCTAATGTTAGCACAAAAATATACCTCAGAATAAGGGAATAACAGGGAAAATAGGTGATAACTGAAGGAGGGGAGGAAAGTGGGGAAGGAGGGGAGGTAGAGGAGTGATATTTTGCATGGCCCAGGGGCAATTTTTTTTTTTTTTTTTTTTCGATGTTTAAAGTTGATTTTTTTTTTCTCTGACTCTTAAGAGTCTTCCCGCAGTTCCCGGGTTAGGAGTAAGGCTATTAAAAAATCCATTTAAAACACCCCAAAACATTTTTTTTTTTTTTTTTTTATTGCCCCTGGGCCATTCCAAATATCACTCCTCCACCTCCCCTCCTTCCCCACTTTCCTCCCCTCCTTCAGTTATCACCTATTTTCCCTGTTATTCCCTTATTCTGTGGTATATTTTCGTGCTAACATTAGCGAGTTGGTAGCAGGGCGTTGTCATCACTGTTACCAAGCGTGGGAAAGAGCGAGAGAGAGACTATTGCGGAACAGTGTCTCTCCAGACAAGGGGAGGGGTGGAGGGCAGGGAGGTTGCCTCAGCCATACATTATGTAACTCCCGGCCTGTATCGCCGATTTTGACCATCCAAACGCTGTTTCCACTTGTTTTATTGATGTAACAGGTTAATACCTTTATAATCAACCTATAATAGGCACATATGGATAAGTATTAATGCTATTTATGGTAAAATAACGATGTTAGTGATGGGAACAGCTCAAATACGTCAGCACAGGAGTGTGGTGTCTCATACCCCCCATGCGCAGCCGAGAGGTTAAACAACATAATGATTGAAGGAAGTTGATGGCATATTAATAAACGTTAAGCTGTATACCTTAGAAGTTATCCCCTTGTGGATCACTATGCATTTTTGACAGTGTATTCCGATTATAGTTTGATGAGTAGCATGGAAGTCAAAGGATTTAATGAGTGTTTTCCTTGTAATACCAACAGAATTTTCCACAAGTTGCATAACATTGAGTTGTGATAACAAGAACAAACGGTTAAAATGCATCGTAAATCTTCAGAGAATTAAATTAGTCGAGAATGGGATTTCTTTACATATATACTTATTTCAAAGTGATCATGAAGCCGATTGCGTCACATTAGTCATTACATTACTTTTATCTAGCATTTCAACATGCTGTAATTACGGGGTGAATATAATGCCCTTGAAAATAATTAAGAAGTGTTTAATTAGTAACTAAGGTAATTGGATAACATCAGAGTTTAGTTTTTTTCCTCATGGAAGCTACTTCATTCTCAGAAGTCAATAGTATCGCAAAAATAGTGGATTATTGAATCATGAGGATCTAAATCTGAGCTAGATAAAACAAACTTTAAAGTAACAAGATTGAATGCAACAATAATATTTGGTGAAATAATATATTAACATGTGCAATATTTTTACTATTATTCAACAACTTCCAGTATCATTCCATTATCTCTCTCTCTCTCTCTCTCTCTCTCGGCTACCTATCTGAATTGGCTTGGTTCTCCACTTCTACCAACCTATTTTTTTTAGTTTTATTATAATTATGTTAATGGTTTCCAAGTTAATTCATATATACTATAAGCTCTTAATGTATAGTGACAGTTTGTCAAACAATTTTACTATTCCTAGAGCTGAAAACTTACGATCATATATTTTACCAGAGATATGGTGGTAAGCCTGGATAGAGTGAGCTGTGCATTTTGCCGGTCTAGAAAGGTAAGGTCTTCCTAAAGAATCATGGTAATCTCTACTTAGTGTCAGAGAGCAATAGAAGCTAAAATATTTTCAAATTAGGAAAAAGGGGGATTGGGGAGAGAGTAGTTTAGCAGGACACACAGGAATATCGACTGTATATATTAGCCTACCATCAATAGAGAGGAATAGGCCTAGAGTATGAAGTTAAAAAAACGGTTGCCAGTTGTTCTAAATGTCATCAATAATGCTTGACCACTAAAGTTGCTTCAATGCAGTGAATATAAGTAATTGTTTTATTTATTGATTCACAGACATAAATAACCATACTCAACCATTATCAATATGCCTCGTTTGGGTCAGTAGGCCTAGTGCAGAATTCCGTGTCCAGTGATACAACTTGAAGTAATTTACATCCTGCGAAAATAAGAAAAATACTGTGGTTGCAGTCAACCACAAAAGGTTCATATGGCTGTTCGAACTTCTGTTTCATTTGAGTGGAGTGTGTTCGTTTGTACGTTCCCAAGTTTACCCGTCGTTCAGAAAGACCCTAGCTAATTTTATTGTTAGCATCGAGGGGGCTTACTTTTAGGGATTGAGACTGTACATCACCGGTACAGAAGGGGTTAAAGGCACGTAACACAATCTACCGGTACAGTTGGTCAAAGTTCCAGCTGACCCACCGTCGCTCTAGGGCTCGCAGAATTATCTGGCAATACTGGTGTAGGAAGGAGGTGTGTCTTACAGGGGCCTATATTTGAACTTCACAAAAGAGCAAAGGCTAGGACCAAATATGCCATTAGATTTATTAAGCAAAATGAAAAACAATTAAGGAAGGAAGCCCTTGCAAAGAGTTTGGCAGAAAAGGATACTAACTGTTTTTGGAAGGACATCAGATCCATGCAAAATTGTAAAAGACCATTACCTGTCAGTGTTGAGGGGGTTACGGGTGAAGAGAACATTGCTGACTTATGGAAAACTCATTTTAAGGAACTACTTAACAGTGTAAACCAAAGGTCTACTAATGGTGCAATTCAATATGTGAAAGAAAGTAATTATGAAGACATTAAAGTGACTGAAAGTGATCTTGAGAATGCCATAAGAAAACTTAACCTAAACAAAGCTTGTGGGCTGGATGGTATATATGCAGAACATCTTAAATATGCAGATAAGTTGTTAACCTCTGAAGTGCGCATGGGGGGTATGAGACACCACACTCCTGTGCTGATGTATTTGAGCTGTTCCCATCACTAAAATATTTATTTTACCATAAATAGCACTAATACTTATCCATATGCGCCTATTATAGGTTGATTATAAAGGTATTAACCTGTTACAACAATAAAACAAGTGGAAACAGCGTTTGGATGGTCAAAATCGGCGATACAGGCCGGGAGTTACATAATGTATGGCTGAGGCAACCCTCCTCCCCTCCCCTGGTCTGGAGAGACACTGTTCCGCAATAGTCTCTCTCTCGTTCTTTCCCACGCTTGGTAACAGTGATGACAATGCCCTGCTACCAACTTGCTAATGTTAGCACGAAAATAGACCACAGAATAAGGGAATAACAGGGAAAATAGGTGATAACTCAAGGAGGGGAGGAAAGTGGGGAAGGAGGGGAGGTGGAGGAGTGATATTTGGCATGCCCCGGGGCAAAAAAAAAAAAAAAAAAAAAAAATTTGTTGGTGTTTTATATGGATTTTTTTGTTTCCATTATTCTTAAGAGTCTTCCCGCAGTCCGCCGGGGGAACTCTTAAGAGTCTCCCCGCAGTTCCCGGGTTAATGACAGGAACAAGTATTACGGATATCATAGACTCCGGCAGGACACCATGCGTAAATAGACTGGTGATGCAAGAACTAAGTTTATCTATTAACCCGGGAACTGCGGGAAGACTTCTTAGGTTAAAGATAAATCAGGTAAAATTACAGCTAAAGACAACTACCGCCCAGTAGCACTTGCTAGTGTGGTGAGTAAGGTAGTTGAAATTATATTACTAGAAAGAATGTCTGCACATATTGTCACCAGCAGCAATCAGTTTGGCTTTAAGAAAAATCACGGCACAGACCAATGCATATATGTGCTGAAAGAAGTGATTGATACATACAAGCTAAATAGCTCAATTTTCTGTTTTCTTGATGCAAGTAAGGCTTTTGATAGGGTGTGTCAAAAAACCTTATTTGAAAAATTAGTTAACCCGGGAACTGCGGGAAGACTTAAGAGTTCCCCCGGCGGACTGCGGGAAGACTCTTAAGAGTCAGGGGATTTTTTTTTTTTTTTTTTTTTTTACTTTTTTTTTTTGCCCCTGGGCCATGCCAAATATCACTCCTCCACCTCCCCTCCTTCAGTTATCACCTATTTTCCCTGTTATTCCCTTTTCCTGTGGTCTATTTTCGTGCTAACATTAGCGAGTTGGTAGCAGGGCATTGTCATCACTGTTAGCAAGCGATTGCAAGAGAGAGAGAGAGAGAGAGAGTATCGATCGACAGTCTCTCTCCAGAGGTGGAGAAAAGTGGTGGGCTGGGTTGCCTCAGCCATACATTGTGTAACTCCCGGCCTGTATCGCCGATTTTGACCAACCAAGTTTCCACTTGTTTTATTGTTGTAACAGGTTAATACCTTTATAATCAACCTATAATAGGTGCATATGGATAAGTATTAATGCTATTTATGGTAATATAAATATGTTAGTGATGGGAACAGCTCAAATACGTCAGCACAGGAGTGTGGTGTCTCATACCCCCTATGCGTACTTCAGAGGTTAACAGGGGAGTGCCTAGTTATATTGTTAGGATACTTATTTTCTGGTATGCTAATAAAAAAATGTGTGTAAGATGGGGCAACATCCTGTCAGGCTCTTTCGCCGTAACCAATGGTGTTAGGCAGGGGGGGATATTGTCTCCGTATCTCTTCAACGTCTACATGGATGATCTTAGTCTGGAGCTGAACAAGACTCGCACTGGGTGCTGCATTGGCAGCACCATTGTAAATCATCTCATGTATGCTGATGACCTAGCCCTAATCGCGCCCTCTGGAGCAGGACTGGATAAATTATTAACCCGGGAACTGTGGGGAGACTCTTAAGAGTTCCCCCGGCGGACTGCGGGGAGACTCTTAAGAGCGAGTGAAAAAAAAATCAACTTTTGACATCGAAAAAAAAAAAAAAAAAAAAAAAAAAAATTGGCCCCTGGGCCATGCAAAATCTCAGTCCTCTACCTCCCCTCCTTCCCCACTTTCCTCCTCTCCTTCAGTTATCACCTATTTTCCCTGTTATTCCCTTATTCTGAGGTATATTTTCGTGCTAACATTAGCGAGTTGCAAGCAGGGTGTTGTCATCACTGATGGCAAGCGAGTGCAAGAGAGAGAGAGAGAGAGTATCGATCGACTGTGTCTCAGTGGCCTTGGGGGAAATTGGCGGGAAAGCAGCTTGCCTCACCCATACATTATACAACTCGCGGGCTATATCTCCGATTTTGACCATCCAAACGCTGTTTTCACTCGTTTTATTGTTGTTTCAGGTTAATATCTTTATAATCAACCCATAATAGGCGCATATGGATAAGTATTAATGCTATTAATGGTACAATGAATATTTTAGTGACGGAAACACCTCAAATACGTCAGCACAGGGGGACGTTTCCAATTACCCCCATGCGCACTTGTTAGGTTAAGAGTATGTGAAAAATTTGGAATCGAACATTCAGTCAAATTTAATCCTATAAAGAGCAATATCATAATATTTAAATCTAACCTATTGAAATCAAAGCTACCTAAATTCCATTTGTATGAAGAAATTATAGAAGTAAGTAAAGTAAAGTATCTAGGACACTATATTTCAAGTGATCGCTCAGATGATGAGGATATGGGTCGTCAGCGAAGGCAACTTTACATGCAGGGAAATACAAAAATAACATTGTTCAACTCCTACTGCTCACCAATGTATACAGCACAACTATGGTGGAACTATAAGAAAATGACAGTGAATAGACTAAGTATCTCATATCACAATATCATGAAAATGTTTCTGGGGCTCTCAAAATATGAGAGTACAAGTACGCTATGTGCCTATATGAACTTACACTGTTACCAATCACTCATTAGAAAGCTAACATATAAATTCATTCAGCGCCTTAACACTTCTGAGAACAGTATCATTAAAATGCTACAAACTCCAAGCATAGTGTACACCTCTAGGATCCAGGCACACTGGAGGAAGTTGCTCTATATTTAACCTTAAGTAATGATTTCAGGTCTGTTACTCTACAGAATTAGCATACTGGTACTGAACCTCATAGTGCAGTACAGTACTGGTATTCCTATACTGTACTGTAGCAATATACTGTACCGGAAGCTAAATGATGTGAGGCATGGTACGTGTACACAATTAGGACAGTGGTTTTGGTAACACAGTAGTTTGATGATCACTGTTTTTGGTTGAGGCAGTGCTGTGAACTACATGATAGCAAGCTGGGTATTATTTAATTTATTTTTATTTTATGTAGCCTATGTACAGTAGCTTATATATATTTATGTTACTGTAAGGTATATATGGACCCCAGTATGGTCCCCTCTGTACTGTGTGAGTCTGAAATAAAGTATTATTATTATTATTATTATTACAAAGATTGGGATTGGTAGATCTGATTTCGGCTATATCATTGTTAGAACCATAGACTACAGTAGATCTGGACTGGACACGAAAATGGAACTTTGCAGTAAGGGACCCAAAATCGGAAAACTAACACCCAAGTTCGAACCTCGAAACTGCCAAAATTTTATATTTTCGAGGTTTCGAGGTTCGAACTTGGGGGTTCGTTGTCCGATTTTGGGTCCCTTACTGCAAAGTTCCATTTTTGTGTCCAGTCCAGATCTACTGTAGTCTATGTTAGAACATATACTAAGCAAGGGAAAGTAAGCCTATCTCAAATAAAAATGCATACATCGCTATGTATGATCCCGAACATTCAACCAAAGTTTGTAGATTTGCTTAAATATTCAAGTTATTATATGCACTGATTGGCAAAGCATATAAAACCTGCTGGCTGCCCAACATACTTTACTCGATTTTATAAGAATACATATTTCTGTTTTATTGGTGGCTGCTTAACCCGAAAACGGCGAGGGGGGTATTGAACTAGCTCCCCATGGGCGAGCATATTGGCTCCATTCAGGCCTATAATCGTCATTTTACGATAAATATCGTTATTACTTATTCATATGAGCCTATTTTACCTTCACTATGAAGATAGTAACCTGTAACAACAATAAAACAAGTGAAAATATAATTTTTCTGGTCAAAATCGCGAATATAGATGGACCAGCCCATTCATGAATTATGGAGAAAATTGAGGCAACCCCTCCCTCCACGAGGCCTCAAGCCACACTGAGCCTACTCATACACACACTCGGTTATGTAACACACCCGCTAGGCACGTAAGCACATCCCCCACATAGTTTGCTAATGTTAGCACAAAAATATACCAACAAATTAGGGAATAACAGGGAAAATAGGTGATAATTGAAGGGGGAGGGGAAAGGGAGGAAGGCGGATATTTAGTGGGTGTGGTAGTACATCCTAGCATGTTTCACATGCTTGCACCCAGTCAGGGGACATCCTGACGACGTATACAGACTAAACACACATAACAAAGCCACTCCAACACCTTCCTCTCTCTCCAACACCCCTTCTCCCCTCTCAACACTCTTCTCTGAGCTAGTGCCGATACAAATGGCATGGACAGTCCTGTATTTATTAGTGGCCCCTCCATCATTGACGATTATGCCTATTACATAAGGCTACCTCTTCAAACGCCCATAAGCGCAGTTTGAAACTACCGCCGCAGAGCTCAGAGGAACCTTCATCATAAGCACACGCTAAATCACTCATGGTTCGTCTTTATGATTGGGTTCTCACTACGAAAAAACTTTGTAACAAATAAAAAAAATAAATAAAATAAGAATAACTATTCATAAGCTTTCCATATTCCGTGGATATACTTCTGTGGATTCTTGGACCAGACGCTGGCTAGCGCATCTATCCACCTTCCTTGCTCTGCGTTCACCCCACCCGGACGTGTCCCCCACAGTGCTCCGCTTTGATTCCGCATTCTTGCGTCCCTAGTGAGTTTTTTCTCATTTGTTTACTCTGGGAT
The DNA here is from genome assembly GCA_032716605.1 of Paralithodes platypus. Lineage (NCBI taxonomy): Eukaryota > Metazoa > Arthropoda > Malacostraca > Decapoda > Lithodidae > Paralithodes > Paralithodes platypus. The sequence goes on along the minus strand of CM064485.1, from coordinate 22,625,195 downwards.
GTCTTGAGTAAGGTTAGGATTAGCTTAGCAGGGGTGTCATGGGTGGTTTTCTCGCAGAACAAGTGTATTTTGGGTCGTTTTTGTTGGGGCGTCTATTTCGGACAGACCCTCGTGGCCGAGTTGAGGACGCTCTGAAACTGTTTTTCGTGTTTAACCATCTTTAGTCCTAGCTTGTTAGGAGGCTTTAACTACACGATGTCGGGCTTCTAGCTATCTTTCTGATGGAGTAGCCTATGTTATTTGTACTGACGTTCCTGGTGTATTTTTCTTCACTTAGTGGAGTTCTTTCTGGGTCCCGAGTCAGTGTTACCCTTACCCGGGTGTTTTCAACGATTTTGATGTGGCGGCTGTTCCAGTTTTGGTGGGATGGAGTGCTTTTCGATGGTGTTTCGACGTCATTAAGCGTTTTTTCCGTTTTCACCAGGCCTAGCCAGCCACTCGTAGTTTTTTCACATATGCAAGTGTTTTCATTGTTTATTATAATAAAAATGTATTCATGTGCCATGTGTGTCCTGGATTAGTTGTGATTGGCTGATCCAGGAGCTACGGACTGTGGGTCTGATTATGTTTATCAGACTGCGTTCTGTTTGGTGTGGGTTGCCTTTCCGGCGGTTTTTCTCGATTGCTCCGAGAAAGCCGTTTTGTTTACCGAGTTTTAGTCAGGATGGCTAAAATAGGTAAGTTACCCCGGCAAGTTTGGTAGCTTGAGGGCTCATCAGAAACTGCGTTTTCTGTGGTCGAGCCTGTGATCAGGCTTCCTGTGTTATTCCCGGCGAGGTGGGCTCCACACATTTATCTAGGTGATCATGCTGACACCTGTTGGATATGGTTTTCTCGGCTTTTCAAAGCCATTGAAACAATGCTGTCTGTTTGTTTGGTCTTTCCCTCCCGGCGACCTTTTTACAAAGAGGTCTAGGGCAGGTACAATTGGTTTGACATTGCATATCAAACCCGGCGGTTGTACCTTCGGGTGGTTATATTAACGGATTTGCAATTCGCGATAATTTGCCAAACAATTGATTGATACAATAGGGTATCACGGCCTTCAAGACGGCGATCTATGAGGGCTTCTGGGAGAAGCCGGATTAGAGATTAAGATAGGCTTAGACTTTTTATGGGATAAAAAGATGCCTGAATCTTACTAGTGTTTCAAGTGTAAAGGGATACTTGAAAGACTTCATCTTTAATAAAGATATGCTTCATCTTTATGAGGATTCAGAAGATATGCTTAAATCTTTTGGACAGGTAAAGATATGCTGAAATCTTTAATAAGCCATTGAAACAATGCTGTTTGTTTGTTTGGTCTTTCCCTCCCGGTGACCTTTTTACAAAGAGGTCTGGGGCAGGTACAATTGGTTTGACATTGCATATAAAACCCGGCGGTTGTACCTTCGGGTGGTTATATTAACGGATTTGCAATTCGCGATAATTTGCCAAACAATTGATTGATACAATAGGGTATCACGGCCTTCAAGACGGCGATCTATGAGGGCTTCTGGGAGAAGCCGGATTAGAGATTAAGATAGGCTTAGACTTTTTATGGGATAAAAAGATGACTGAATCTTACTAGTGTTTCAAGTGTAAAGGGATACTTGAAAGACTTCATCTTTAATAAAGATATGCTTCATCTTTATGAGGATTCAGAAGATATGCTTAAATCTTTTGGACAGGTAAAGATATGCTGAAATCTTTAATAAGCCATTGAAACAATGCTGTTTGTTTGTTTGGTCTTTCCCTCTCGGCGACCTTTTTACAAAGAGGTCTGGGGCAGGTACAATTGGTTTAACATTGCATATAAAACCCGGCGGTTGTACCTTCGGGTGGTTATATTAACGGATTTGCAATTCGCGATAATTTGCCAAACAATTGATTGATACAATAGGGTATCACGGCCTTCAAGACGGCGATCTATGAGGGCTTCTGGGAGAAGCCGGATTAGAGATTAAGATAGGCTTAGACTTTTTATGGGATAAAAAGATGCCTGAATCTTACTAGTGTTTCAAGTGTAAAGGGATACTTGAAAGACTTCATCTTTAATAAAGATATGCTTCATCTTTATGAGGATTCAGAAGATATGCTTAAATCTTTTGGACAGGTAAAGATATGCTGAAATCTTTAATATGAAACTAAAGGAAAACGAAAAGTAGTGGTGGAGTGCTACGGTTCGTTGACCGGCGGTTTTGTGGCACATGTTTTGTACCATTTTGGGGTAACCTTATGAGCATTAATTCCTGGAAATTTCTCTTTCCAGGGCGGAGTACTGGCGTTGCGCCAGGTGACCAGGTAGTTCCCGGGGGCGGGGTAGTTTTCCCCCAGTCTCTGTCATGTCGGCACTTGAACCTCTCATTGCTTTATGTTCAACGCCGTTATGCTCAGGTATCCCTATTTTTGCTCACAAGCTCTGCATTAAATGTGTTAAATGCCTAGATCGGTCACAGGGGATATGGGTGACAAAGAATTGCACTATTTGTAACCCCTTAAGTGTTAAAGTTCTAATTCAGAAAGATAATACTGCGGCGGTGGCTTTACAAGAAGTGAAACAACTTCTCGCTACTTACTCAACGAATGTGGCACATAAAGCATTGCAATGTGATAACCTTGAGCTATGGGAGCTTTTAATTATCATAAACCTCTAGGGGGCTCGGGTGAGGGCTCTCAATCGGAGAGTATACCAAGCTCGCAAGCGAGTGACAGCCACAGCCAAGGTGTATGGCGATACTCACAGTCCTGGCAGGACAGAACACATCCCTTTGTGACTCAAGTAGTGGCTGACGTCCACCGGGATGCCGATGTACCATCTTCTATCCCAGATTTAACATGGCAGCATGTGGAGGTCCCGGCTTCGGCGGGATCTTCCCATGATAGGCCAGACTTAACGGATGAAGAACAACGATCTCTGGTCTCAGAGATGGAGGTTGAAGAGTCCAGTCACCTTCTAGACGACTCTCAGGGTACTGTCGAATCTCCACGGAGTTCGTTATCGGCTAGGTATGTAACGGCAGAAGAGATTGATGGATTACTATTGAATGCACTTAATAGGTTCTTTGGCCCTTACCTTTACCTTTAGATACCTTTAGATGTGTTCGCCGCTCTTCTAGCGGCACCAAGGAGCGCGACGCCCCTCGTTATGGGTGGTGATTTGGTGCAGTAGACTGTTTGAAGTGACAGCTCGCTCCCTTGCGAGGATGGGCTCGTCTGGCACTTTTTGCAGTTCGACATCTAGGGCTCTCTTGAAGTTGTCTAACGAGATGTCCCTCATGTCTCTTACTCGCCGTGGGAGTTTGTTGAAGAGACGTGGGCCTCTGTGTGATAACCAGCCCTCTCGCAGAGAGCCCATAGCACCCCTGTTATTCATCCGGGGGATTTCGCATTCCCAGCCTCTCCTATCACTGAATTTCATGACTATCGGAGTATGTAGGTTTGGTACTAAACCCTCTGCGATTTTCCACGTGTATATTATTAGGTAACGTTCTCTTCTACGTTCCAGTGAGTACAGATTCAGTGCTCTTAAACGCTCCCAATAGTGTAGATGTTTTATCGAACTTATATGCGAAGTGAAATTTCTTTGTACACTCTCTACATCATTTATTTCACCTGCTTTGTATGGGGATGTTAATACGCTACAGTATTCAAGCCGCGGTAGCACTAGAGATTTGAAGAGCGTTATCATAGGTACTTCACCGCGTGTTTTAAAAGTACGCAGAATCCAACCCGTTAGACATTTCGCAGCCGCCACTTTGACCTGGTTATGTACTTTGAAACCCATATTTTCAGACATTAATACCCCAACGTCTTTCACACTGTCTTTCCGTTCTATTATTTGGTTAGATTCTGTTAAGTAATTTGTAATTTCTTTAACACCATTATTATCTCCGTACCGTATTAATTGGAATTTTTCCTCATTGAATTGCATGTTGTTTTCCCTGGTCCACTGGAACACTACATTCATGTCTTCCTGCAGTCGGCCCGTGTCTTCTTGTGTGTTTACTATCTTGCTTAATTTTGTGTCATCTGCAAAAGACGACACCGTACTGTGTCTGGTGTTGGTATCTATGTCGCAAATTAGTATGAGGAACAGAAGGGGCGCTAGCACTGTTCCTTGGGGCACTGAGCTTTTGACATCCGAAGGCTCAGATGTGACTTGGTTTACTGCTACTGATTGTTTTCGGTTTACGAGGAAATTGTATATCCACCGTCCGATTTTCCCAGTTATACCTTTTGCTTTCAGTTTGTGGGCTATTATACCATGGTCACATTTATCAAATGCCTTAGCAAAATCGGTGTAAATGACATCCACGTTTTTCTTTTCTTCTAACGCTTTAAGAATTTTGTCATAGTGTTCCAAAAGTTGTGAGAGACATGATCTTCCCGCTCTGAACCCATGTTGACCGGTGTTGTGTAGTTCATTTGTCTCCATGAATGTTGAAATTTTTCTTCGCAGGACTCGTTCGAAACTTTAATGATGTGAGAGGTTAGAGCTACCGGGCGGTAGTTTTTTGGTAGTGCTTTACTCCCTCCTTTATGCAGTGGGGCAATTATTGCGTTTTTCAAGCTATCTGGTATGTCACCAGTGTCTAGACTCCTTCTCCACATTATAGCCAGGGGTTTTGAGAGGTTTTCCTTATATTTCTTCATTAGGATCGAATTCCATGAGTCCGGGCCTGGTGCCCGGAACGCCGGAAACTCCTACAGTTGGTACGGGAGCTCCCGCGACGTCGACGAATGTGCGACCTCTGGCTACATCCATTACTTTAGCTAAAATACCTAACCCCCCTCTTGTGTCAGATCCAATTTCCAATGTGCCAGGCACAGCAGCTCTCACTACTTCCAATGTGCGAGTCATATCAGACATAACTCCCCCTCCTTTAGACAAGGCACCAGTCAAAAAAGGAGCTATGCCTCTTTTATACGGGCCTGATGAGTCATGGGTAGCAATGTTACCAACTAAGCCAGAGGCAGCACAAGCTACTATTTCGGGGGAGCTCCCTGTACCACATGAGTGGGTAATCCAAGGCAGTAAGTCTAGAAAACTCAGAGCTTTGGATAGTCCAGGAAATGTTTTGGATGTTCATATTAAGGCCATTCCAAGTTATTATAACCATGACTTTTTTGTGTATGCATCAACACCAGCCCTACCCCCTGCCTCAGCTTCAAAGCTATTTTCTGGCTGGACTAAGAATGACGGCTTTAACGACGTCAAGGCACTTTCTGCTTTGACGCCGGAGTTGGATATGTTTCCGATCACAGACTCAGCCTCTAATCCAGTCTTGCAGGTGGGGCAGTTGGGTACGGGACCTTGGGTGGAATAGGAAACAGAGGCTCAAAATTTTGCCACTACTTTCACGTCAAAATCTTCCCACCAAATCCCTCAAGAACACCATTCTTGGTTCTCTCTTCCGGTTTTTAGTGCCGGCGGAGTCCCCTCTGCTTTGTTTGATTTCTTGGCTGCCCCTAAAATCAATTTGTGCGAATTAAAAGATCCTTTTCCCCAGCTCACCTAGACCGCGAGTTTAGGTTACGAGGAAAAGCGTTTAGACTGTTTTCGCAATATATTGTTACCCAGCAAGTAACAAAGTCTCTGTTACGCTCTTCTCAGGCAATAGAAGCCGCGGAAGTCAAGAAAGCCATTGAACTTTCCCGGCGCTTGCTTCTCCAGACTTCCATACAGTCTTTAGGAGATATTCAGACGGCCTTATTAGAGGCAGTTCGAGCAAGGCAGGATCTGAGGATGTTCTTAGTGAAGAAACTTCCTGACCGTATTGCAAGCCAAGTAGTTCTGTCTCCAGTTCTAACTCCTTCTTTGATTTCACCAGCAGTTTGGAAGACTGTTTTCAATATGGCACAAGCATTCAAACAAAGTCCCTCTCAACCTAAGAAACCTACCTTCACTTTCCCTAAACCCAAACCAGTTTCGAAAGCTCAAACTAGTGGGTCTAAGCCTTTTCATCAGCCAAAGTCCCCTTCCACCCTGGGTCAGGCTCAGTTCAGGTATAAACAGGGTAATTTCTCAGGTAAAGGCCACAAGTTTCACCAACGACCAGGTCAGGGCCCGCCTCCAGCCAAACCCGGCCAGTCGTCCAAGGGTACACCTCCACCAGCAAAAAACTAAGGTCTCTCTCACTCCCGGGGCCAGTCAAAGGCGTGTTGGAAAAGAGGGTAGTCCAGCCGGCGAACCCCAGTCTGCTAACTGGGTCCTTCCGGGTGTGTCATCAGGCATGGCCATTAAGAACATGGGCGAGGACTGTGGTACGCAAAGGCATCACTTGGCAGTGGCTCTGGCGACCTCGCTTACGTCAGCCAACAAAGGCCAATCATGTTTCTTTAGAGGTGGAGTCACTAGTTCAGGAGATGATTACCAAGAGTGTCATTATCCCCGTCCCCCCGACTTACCCGGTGTTTACATCCAAACTATTTCTAGTACCAAAAAGGGACAGTATTCAGATGAGACCGGTCGTAGACCTGTCTTATTTGAATCTCCACATTCACAACGTGTCATTCAGGATGCTGACAGTGAATCAAATCAGGCTAATACTTCCGCCGGGAGGGTGGATGTGTTCATTAGACCTGACAGACGCGTATTGGCATGTCCCGGTAAACAAGAGATTTCAAAAATTTCTGGCTTTATGAATAATGCATCAGACTTATGTCTTTCAAAGGATGCCGTTTGGGTTGAACCTAGCGCCACGCATATTCACAAAATTAGTCCGGCAAGCCTTGATGCCCATTTTAGAACAAGGGATCAGGATCTTGTGGTATCTGGACGACTGGCTGGTGGTGGCAGAGACAGAAAAGTTATGCAACACTCATGTCAACATTACGTTAACCCTCCAGCCCCGGGGGCTATAGCTTACGACTGTGCTCCGGTACCGGGTGTTTTGACGATCTTTGGCCTATGTTAACTACTCTGTAAGTCAATGAATATGTCATGTAATGTTGTGAATAAAAAAGAATAATGTTCCACAAACCTTCCTCTGTCGAATGGCGTTGAGTAGAGGTCTCTAGCCCCTCTGGTTGCATAATGGTGAGAGCGGGAAGACGAGTGCTTTTCGGCGGCAAATTCTTCCCGCGTTCGGACGCGTCGCCTCGGCTACGACGCACCTAGCCGCTCGCCGCGCCAAAGTATTTATCTCCCTTAGACGATTTTAGTGTTTGATATTGAGAATGTGATGTTTATTTGATATTTTCTAGTTATTTTGAGGCCAATTATATAAAATATGTTTATTAGGGTATCACTGTCACTGATATTGCTAATTTTCACTCGATACCGTACATTTTATTAGTAATTGAGGTAGCTTATTGTTGTATTAGGCACTGATTATTCGTTATCACAGGTGTTTATTATACTTTGGCCATCAAATATTAGGTCTTGTGTCACTTTCACTTTGACAAATATGCTTTAGAGAGTGTCACTGTCACTGATAATGCTCATTTTCACTCGATACCGTACATTTTATTAGTAATTGAGGTAGGTTATTGTTGTATTAGGCACTGATTATTCGTTATCACAGGTGTTTATTATACTTTGGCCATCAAATATTAGGTCTTGTGTCACTTTCACTTTGACAAATATGCTTTAGAGTGTCACTGTTACTGATAATGCTCATTTTCACTCGATACCATACATTTTATTAGTAATTGAGGTAGGTTATTGTTGTATTAGGCACTGATTATTCGTTATCACAGGTGTTTATTATACTTTGGCCATCAAATATTAGGTCTTGTGTCACTTTCACTTTGACAAATATGCTTTAGAGAGTGTCACTGTCACTGATAATGCTCATTTTCACTCGATACCGTACATTTTATTAGCAATTGAGGTAGGTTATTGTTGTATTAGGCACTGATTATTCGTTATCACAGGTGTTTATTATACTTTGGCCATCAAATATTAGGTCTTGTGTCACTTTCACTTAGTTATATGATTTGTAAACGTTTTATATACAATTTATTGTGTCTTTTTTCACTGATTTATATATTTCTATAGGTTCTAATCATATGAATGTCACTTGGTATATACATATGTGTCACTTTCACATATTATTATGGTGTAATTGTATTTGTATCAATGTTCTCATAATACATGACTTTTGTATTACAATACATTGGTTTTCTTCCACTTTTTGCCTATATATAATTATAGTGTACATATTGTCATTTTATTTGGCAATTTCAGTATGATTATTAGAACTCCAGCTTGGAGTGGTAATCAAAGAAGCAATCTACAGCACAGAGTGCCACCTTGCACTCCACACACTCCAGGGTTGACTTTTTACCTGACCTCGGCTTCACCCTGCTGTTGTAGCAGACATGGCACCGCTTCTGCTGTGTTCTTCCGGATTCATTCTGAGGCAGGGAACCAAGCCTGTGCCTAGTCAAGTATTGAGCAGACTGCAAGCGGTCAATAACGGCGGGCCCAGGATGTGCCACTGCCCTCTGTGGCATAGCATACTTCTCCAGGAGCTCCGTCAACACCTGCTTTTGGAACCTCCGCAGGCTATTGAACTTCATGGGTGTGTTCACATTCCGAAGCTTGTATATGTTGTAGGCATTCAGAACTGACATGTCCACCATATGCAGAAAGAACTTTTTGTACCATCTGCACGAGGTACGCAGGCAGTCAATGAAGCCTATCTGCATGTCGGACTTGTCCACCAGCCTCATGTTGATGTTGTAGTCCAGGACAGCATCGGGCTTGGTCACCCTGGCCTGGGTGCGGCGATCCACCTTGCCAGTCTCCACCATTTCCCCCTTGTGGATGGTGGTCAGGAGGTTGACCTTCCGCTGGTCGTGCCAGTGGATAGCCAGAATGGGCCCCGACTTCTTCTTGAACACATCACCTTTTTTGGTCTTTGGAGGGAAAGGTGGCATGCCCTTCCTTTTCCCTCGTACTGTGCCTACAGTCCCCGTCTTGCGCTCATGCAGGTACTGTGAGAGAGTGGGGGACGTGTAATAATTGTCCGTGTAGAGGACGTGATTCTTATGAAAGTAGCGGTCCATCATGGCTTGCACCACTGCTCCGCCAAAGCCAATGAGGGGGTCCACAAGCAAGTCCCCTTCCTTCCCGCTGTAGACCAGGAAGTCCAGGACATAGCCAGTTTGGCAGTCGCACAGCACAAAGAATTTTATGCCAAAGCGATGTCTTTTTGAGGGGATGTACTGCCGGAAGCTGAGTTTTCCCCGGAACAGCACAAGAGACTCGTCAATGACGACCTTGCGGAAGGGCTTGAAGTAGGAGGTGAAGCGTTCTCTCGCATCATCTCATACAACGTCCTAATCTTCCACAGCTTGTCTGGGAGGTGGACGTCAAGGTTGGTGACAAGATGGAGCGCTGCGAGGATATCAAGGTACCGGTCGCGAGACATATATTTCCCGAAGGCAGGGGTGGATATCAGATCATTGGTGATCCAATAGTCAGGCAACCTATGCTTCTTGACATGAGGCATTAGCATGGTGAGTGCCAGGAACACCATGAACTCTTTATGAGTCACTGGGGTCCACTGCCTCATGTGGCCCTTGGTCACCTTTCCCAAAAAGTGGACCTGGAATTGGTGCTGCTTATTTGTCTCTTTGACAACATAGCCTACCACCTCCTCATCAAAGAAGGCCACAAACAGTTCCTGTGGTGGAGCATTGGGGCCTGCAGGAAAATTGGGGGTAACGCCTGAACCCTCCAGTACCTCATCAAAAGCTGGCACATCAGGGTTGTATGCATCCTCATCAACTACGTCTTGCCACTGAAAAACGTAGAATGGGTCTTGTCTACGCTGACGAGGAGCTCCAGCTGGTGGCCCAGCACGCCCACGGCCAACTCGGGAGGCGCGCGCCCTAGGGCGGCGAGGGCGGCGGCCAGGGCGGTGGGCAGCACGACGGGCAGCACGACGCCGGGCCAAGCGGATGGGTCGAGGGTCGTCGATGTCCATATAGTCATCGTCAGAGTGGTCATCTTGCCCTGACGGTGGACCTATGTAATCATGGCCAGAGTCTTGAGAGAGGTGCCCTTCATCATCAGTGGCCCCCACATAATCTGGCGGGGAACCAGTGATGCGTGGGCGGCGTGCGGGTGGGCGAGGTGGGGAAGGAGTGGCAGGTGAGGCTGTGTCCCCCCGAGGTCCCGGGCTCCTTGGCCTGCGACGAGTGACAGAAAGCAATGTTTCACTGTCACTAGGGCCAGGTATTGGTGATGCGAGCTCAAAGACTTCTTCAGGAAGACATGTTGAAGGCGGGAGAAGTGGGGAGGACCGTGGGGAAAGTTGCGGGGACGTATGGCTGGGGCCGGCCGAGGTGGACGCCGCGGGAGCCTCGAACAAAACTCTCTTACTTTTCTTAATTTTCTTGGTATATTTCCTACCTTTCCCCTTTTCGGCAGCAGTATGTCTCCTGTCGGGGGACCTAGGAGGCAAATAGGCCGAAAGTGTGGGGTCCTCAACCCTTGGCAATGGTGGGGGTGGTGGGGAAGAATGCGGGGCATCCGGGTCATCTTGGGTGGCGTGGGTAGATAAGGGAGACAATGGCGGACGAGAAGGGTCACCACGCTGACCCTCACTCACAGCCTCATCCTCACCAAGTAGTTTTGCTTGTTCCCTAGCTGCCGCGGCCGCCTTCTCAAGTATTTTCTGCTTATACAAATGTAGCTTGAAAGGCGATTTACCTGGGGAAGGGCTTGGCGTCGTGTCACTTAAGCGAAATTTGGTGAGTGACCTTGAACTCTCCCACTCGCTCACTCTCTCAAGTTCACTGTCTTTAGGTAAACCAGCTTCCTCAACAACTGGTACATCACCTTCATCACTCTCATCACTGTCATGTTCTCTCGCAAATCCCAGGAATTGCTCTTCTTTATCACTCTCATGGCCATAATCACTCGACTTATAATTACTGGAGTCGTCACTGACTTCATCATCAACATTATGCTTGGCATCAGCTCGCTCATAAAGTCTCAATGTCGTCTCAATACCTCCGGGAGATAACACATTTAGGCGATGGCGTCGGGGTAAGGCGCGACGAACAAGCAAGGGCGTCGTAGGAAGCACGGTATCGGACACAGCGGAATCACTATTTGGCGTACTGTCCATGATGGCGTCGGGGTAGATACTGTTGCTGTGGCGGAGTTTACGCCTGGTGGCGCCACCTACCGTCCCACGATACCGAAAATGTACGCGCGGCATTCGAAAGCACGCATGCAAGCAATGGGCGTTCAAGAGCCCTTCCGGGTTGCGCGGGCCGAGGTTGTTATGGGCGTTCAAGAGCCCATCCGGGTTGGAGGGGTTAAACCATGTCAAATCTCTAGGATTCAAGGTCAACTTGGTAAAGTCAAACCTTGTTCCCTCACGAGTAATTCAGTGGATAGGGCTGGTCTGGGACACAGCTTCTCTCACTCTGAGTCAGAGTGTGGACAATCGAAACAGATTTTGCAAGAAACTGTTTATGTTTCTCCACAGTGTTTCTCAAACAGTGCGAATCTCTGCCTATCATCTGAGGAATATTGCTTTTGTGAGAAAATATCTGGATATTAATACAACCAAAATGTTGATCCACAATCATGTAATTAGTAAATTAGACTATTGTAATTCTCTATATTATCGACTACCAAATTACTTGCTACGAAAACTACAACTTATAATGAATAGAGCAGCAAGATTAATAAAGAGTTTACCATTCCGTGCGAGTATAACGCCGGCATTAATTGACCTGCATTGGCTGCCGGTGAAAGCGAGGATCATATTCAAACTGTGTGTTATAGTGTATCAAGCTTTGAACTTTGGAAAGCCGGAATATGTGCGAGACTTATTGGAAGACTTCAATGTTGGCACTGATATGATGCTGAGACATGGCAACGTGCTGCATCAATTGAATGAGCCACGGTGCAATCATGAATTTGGATTTAGGGCCTTCGAAAAGAGTGCACCGAGACTTTATAATAATCTACCAGTTAATGTGAAAAGGTGTGCGAACATAAAGGCCTTTAAAAAGTCACTAAAAACACATTTGTTCAGGGAGTGTTATGACTTAGAAGATGGCACTGTGAGACAAGACTACAAGTGCTAGATGGTTTAAAGGGCAGCTGCGACGAGCGTCACATCTAGTGACGGAGCGCGGCTGAGAAACTCCACACCAAGTAACAAGTAACAAGTAAGTAAGTCTGACTACGACACGGAGACTCTGGGAATCTCTAGTCGGTTCTCTCAATTGGGTTCAACTAACTGTGAAGTTGGGCCGGTTGAAAGTCAAACGTTTAATCTTGGAGGGCAACAAATATTTCCCACTCTTACCGGCGGGAAAATTATGGCCTATCCCAACATTAATACGCAGCTTACTAGCGGTCTGGGCGAAGAGGGAAATGTTGCACTCAGTCATGTCATGGACCTCTCCTCCGCCGACGGTATGGGTGGACACGGATGCGTCAGGGACGATAGGTTGGGGCTTTCAGTCAAACCTAGGGCATCAGGGTCAAGGGCTTTGGTCCCCTTCAGAAACCTCTCACATAACTGTAAAAGAGTTACTAGTCCCCTTGTATTTCCTTCAGGTTCTACTTTACGGGAAAAGTCGGTGGCCTTCAGGATGGACAATCTCAATGCAGTTCACTGCATTCAGAAACAAGGGTCAACGAGGTCTCGGAAGTTGCTAGATGTGTCAGAAAAGATTTTTGTGCTAGCCAACAAGCTGCACATTCATCTTCATGCATCATATCTCCCAGGCGTAGCAAACGTCTGGGCAGACGCGTTGTCTCGGAGACAGAGCACAACAGTAGAGTGGGCACTCAAGCAAAACATTTTCGATCAAATGATTGCAGAACCTTACCGTCCACAAGTGGATCTGTTTGCGTCAGAGGAGAATCACAAACTCCCTCGGTACCTCACACGCCGGACATTAACGCCGGCGGGGGGGCCCCGACGCATTGGTGATGGATTGGAACAGGTGGAGTTCCATTTATCTGTTTCCGCCACCAGACGCTTCTCTAATGTGCCACGTAGTCAACAAACTACAGGATTATCGAGGCGTAGTCTCGTTAATCGCGCCCCTGTGGCCGGCGCAGTTGTGGTACCAGCAATTGAGAATGTGGTGCCCGAACCCAGTGTCGCTCCCGGTCGGGTATTTCCACTTAGACACGATTGGCAACCTAAAGACCTCGCTGACTTTTGCATTGTGGACATTCAGGAGGCCAAGTGGCTAATGCCGTATGGTAGAAACGTGACAGATAAATTTATGAATCAGTACACACAATCTACCAAGAGGCAATATCAATCTCATTGGCAGTCCTTTACTTCTTGGATAGTTAGAACAGAACAGACAGTACCTTCGGTGGCATTAGTTTTTAATTATTTAAACTATTTGTTTGAACAGAAACGTCTATCTGTAGTGACTCTAAAAAATCACTTAACAGCTATCAGGGTGCCATTCTTTGACCTTACAGGTCTAACCATACCACAAGCAGAAGAAACAGGTTTCATGAGAGCATGCTTCAAACTCCGCCCACCTCCCCGTCAGCTCATGCCTACCTGGTCTCTTGACAAAGCGTTATCTTTGCTTCATTCCCGTCTGTATCAGAATACGGCAGATTTTGAATTGCTATTAAAAAAGGCTGTGTTCCTTATGGCTTTGGCAACTGGTAACAGGGTGTCTGAGCTGGCGGCGATGAGCAACACCCCTAATTGCATAAGGTTTGGTAGACTAAATGATTGCATTCATATGGCACCTTCCCCAGGGTTCATCGCCAAGAATGAACATAGTGAACATGTTTTCTCAGAGTTCACGGTGCCGGCGTTGAAACGGGGTAAAGTGCACCATAATTTGTGTCCTGTACAAGCTTTAACCAAATATATGAGAGTGGCACCTCTTAACCAACAAGGTGCTTTATGGGTATCGAGTACAGGTAAAAGATTAATGAAACGTAAAATGGCTTCTCTGCTAGTAGAAGTCATTAAAGAGAGTAATCCCGGTGTAGTGGGTAGGGCCCACGATTTACGCAAATGGGCAGTATCTTTACGTTTTCTAAAAAAAAAAAATCTGTTGAAGACATAGCTACTACTCAACTATGGGCTTCAAATCATATTTTTTTGACTCGATACCTATCGGTAGCACTAGACAAACCATCAATGCCAAGTATAGCGTTACGGCAAAGGGTCTAGATGGGTCTCTAAGTCACTAATTGTTTAGGTTAAGAAAGAGGGGGGGGGGGGGGTGCAGTCAGTGAAACATAAGACACCCTAGACCCCGCCGGAGGATATGTACAGAGTATACGAGTTGTGATACAATGTATAAGTGTTGTGATTAAAATTTCTCTGTAGTAATGCCTACGGGAAATGTTGTTGAGGTACAGTAGTACAACAATGGTTTCTTTCAGTGGGATACACTGTTGAAGCAATTTAATTTTAAGAGTTCTCGGTAGTTGCAACTACGAGTAGCATTTTAGTAAGTACATCTGCGATAGTACAAGAATTTATTCTATTTTTGTGTCTAATTTTAAGGAATATACACATTAGAATAATGGGGTTTATATGTGCACATGTAAACATAAAGTTTTATTTTTCACCACTTACTTTAAGTGGGGTGCCTTTAACTTTCAGATCTGTGAACAGATTCTCATAGTTACCTTTTTTCCTCAAGCAGGCTTCTTTAAGCACGCCCCTGCTTGTACCCCTTTTTATATGTTGTATAAAGTTTATACATAAATATATATTTTTTACAAAGTAAGAATACTATGTGGTTGTTTGATTATCTGCCTATTCTATTTGCAATGGTTATGATATGATTACGAATGTCCCCCTCCAGTCTTAGATATCAGGCATAATCGTCAATGATGGAGGGGCCACTAATAAATTATAGGTTTGACTCCTGCAAGGAGATAAAGAATACCTAATATTTAGTAGTGGCCCCGTAATCATTGACGACTGGGGCCCTCCCGACCATCCCCTTCCCATTCGTTGATGTATTAAGGATTTTGGTATACTTGATATGTCAGTGAAGGTGGATAGATGCGCTAGCCAGCGTCTGGTCCAAGAATCCACAGAAGTACATCCACGGAATATGGAAAGCTTATGAATAGTTATTCTTATTTTATTTTTATTTTTTATTTGTTACAAAGTTTTTTCGTAGTGAGAACCCAATCATAAAGACGAACCATGAGTGATTTAGCGTGTGCTTATGATGAAGGTTCCTCTGAGCTCTGCGGCGGTAGTTTCAAACTGCGCTTATGGGAGAGGTAGCCTTATGTAATAGGCATAATCGTCAATGATTACGGGGCTACTACTAAATATTAGGTTTTCTTTATCTCCTTGCATGAGTCAAACCTATAATAGAATCGTAAGATTCAGAGTCATAAAGATTCCAGGACGAGCTCAATAGCGGCGGATCCCCAGATCGACTGTGGTGATTGTCACCTAAACATCTACAAAAGTACAAAGTATACAGACCTCCTTCTAACTCCCATGAAGATAACACTGCTCTCATTTCGTTTATAGAACAATTCAGTGTGGGAAAGGAACTTATCATTATGGGAGACTTTAACCTCCCCTCAATCTCATGGAATCAACCTGTCATTGACCAGAACCTAACCAATACAGATGCAACATTTCTCAACCTCTTTATCCACTAGGGCTACACCAACATATATGACAGACCCCACCTTTATCTCATCAGGCAACACACTAGACCTTGTTCTCACAACTGATCACGATAAAATTGTTGAAATAACAACCTTCCCACCATTCCCACGCTGTGGTCACGCTCTCCTCTACTTCACTTACCTGTTCCAAGATGAGCGACCCTTAAACAATACAAATCTCTACAGACGCCTGAACTGGGCTCATGGAGACTATCGACCCATCAACTCTGCCCTGGGATCCTATGATTGGGATCTCGAATTCAGCCATTTCGACCCAAGCCAAACAGCGGTTCATCTAACCACCATCCTGTCAAGTCTAGCCCAATGCTACATCCCAGAAAAAAACGCCTCAAAATCATGTTCCACCCTGGCACAAATAAGTTCCCCTTCACTTGCACAGGCAAAAGTCCGAGTGTTGGGCAGAGTATGTAAGATTTAGACAGACACGTATGGTCGTAGATCGCATTTGATTCTCCAGAAGCTTTTTCTCTTCCAGTCCGCCAATATAACCCTAAGACAATCCGTTATTTCCCAGCAGCGTGATTATGAGCAATACCTCATCACACAACAAAAAGTCAAGCCAAAGCTATTGATCCACTCCTATATCAGACACAAGAAGATCGCCCGCCCTTCTGTTGGCCCTCTTCTCATAAACAATCAACTTTCTGACGACCCACAAGACATGTCGGACAAGTTTGTTAGCGCTTTTGCCTCGGTTTATGTTAATAAAGTCCTAGACAACCCTAGCCCCCACCAACAGAGCCTGGCCAATATCTCCCACTTAAACTTCTCAGTAGAAGACGTTGAATATCAACTCAATCTCTAAACCCCGATAGTGCTATGGGTCCAGACAACCTCCATCCTGTTCTCCTAAGACAATGCGCCCTAACTCTTTCCCGTCCATTATATGACTTGTTCAAAAAATCACTTGACACTGGCGTCGTAGCCTACCTGATATTTGGAAACACTCCCATGTCACGCCTATTTTAAGAAAGGCTCTCGTACTGACCCTCTCAATTACAGGCCAATCAGCCTCACCCCTGTTCCATGCAAGTCCCTTGAGCGCATCATAACCAAACCTCTGTAGGCTATGGCTTTCTCGATGATCATCTGCTCCTTGATGATGCGCAGTTTGGGTTCCGTGCCAACAGGTCAGTGACTGATCAACTTCTGCTCTCCTATGACAAAATCACAAAATGGTATGACTCTGGTCTCATTGTTGATCCTATTTGACTTTGTCAAAGCCTTTGACA
Organism: Paralithodes platypus; assembly: GCA_032716605.1. Lineage (NCBI taxonomy): Eukaryota > Metazoa > Arthropoda > Malacostraca > Decapoda > Lithodidae > Paralithodes > Paralithodes platypus. Next base: position 22,608,344 of record CM064485.1, on the reverse strand, counting down.
GAGTTCATCACATGACCTTACTGACCAAGCTGTCCTCCATCGGCATCTCAGGAAATCTGTTTTTGTGGATTAAAAGCTTCCTTACCAGCCGAACGATGAGTGAGTCCATCAGTGGCATCCATAGCAGGGCCCTACCTGTTACAAGTGGTGTTCCATAGGGATCAGTCCTTGGACCACTGTTGTTTCTCTTATTTGTTAATTACCTTGGAGCCCTCCTCACCTGTTACTACAAGTTGTTTGCTGATGACCTCAAACTCTACATCCAGCATCCAAGTAAGTCACCACAATCAAGCTCTCAAGATCTCCAACAAAATATCAACATTTTAGCATCTACCGCCTCCTCTTGGGGTCTAAAGTTCGCACCCAACAAGTGTGTCATCTCCGCTTTAAGCATGGACTCGAGCTACAAAACAATGCTATCTATCATCTAGATGGAAGTGTTTTAAGTACAGTATCCTCACACTAAGACCTAGGGGTTAGCATAGACACTAAACTAAGCTTCCATTCACACATTTGAGAAACTGTGGCTAAAGCTGGAGGTGTAGCTACAAACCTACTAAAATCTACCATATGCCGCTCACCTTCCTTCATGATCTACCTCCTCATCTCCGACACCAGACCCTTGCTTGACTTTGCCTCTCCTGATTGGAATACTGGATTTCAAGGCGATCTTAATATTCTAGAGTCTATTCAACGTCGATGGACGAAACAATTAAGTAACCAACCACTCAAGTCTCGCTTATCATGACCGTCTCTCTACCTTAATAAGCCTGTTTTCAATTAAAGGCAGATTGTTGAGGACCGACCTTATTCAGTGTTACAAAATATTCCATAATCTCTCGCCCATTAAATCCCATGACCTGTTCACTATACAGTATGTCACCCTACCAAGGAGTAAGAGGTCATAAATACAAGATCTTTGTTCCCTACACAAAAAGCGAAGCAAGAAAAAGGTTTTTCTCCTGTCGTATAATCCATCAGTGGAACTCCCTACCAGCTGAAATAGTTGATTCCCTCTCCCTTGCTCAATTTAAATCTAAATTGACCCAACACCTCCACAACTCACTCTTCAACCCATAAAATCTCCTTTCCCATTTTTTAGCAACATCTCAACCCCTGATAAACTACCCCATCATATTATTGGTCCGACACACACTACCAGTCACCCCATTGTCAAGTATCACCAGTACATTTAAATGTTGCATCTGACTGGCGTTTCATGCTATCTCCTGGGCTGCCTAATCCTTGGCCTGTCATGCGCTACCGATTGGCGGCCCTACCAGGTGAGTAAACCAGGTGAGGTGCACAGGTTGCAACTGGTTCTTTGGGTAGGTCTGGATGTTGTGCAGGTGGCGGAATTTGTTGGGCATCTGTGGACGGTGAGGTAAGGCAGATATTGGTGGTACAATTGGGCTGCATTTTCTCCAAGTCTGGTAGGTTCTTTGTGCCCCTTTGTACGAGATATTTAGGTTGTGGTGGGGAGGCTAGGTAGGCTATTTTTCCTGAAGGCTCACCATGGAGATCTTGCTGTTGCTGCATTTTGTGACACCTTGTGTAGGAATAGGTTTTTACACCATACCCGAAAGAGGATTTATATGGAGCTCCAATCTTACTCTCAACCATCTTAACAATTTTACCAACACAACTAAACTTTGTTAGAAGCTGAAATAGTCTCCCGAAAAATGACAAAAATATACTCCCTGGCCGGGAATTGAACTCGGGGCCCTTGGGTTATGAGGCAGGCACTCTACCAGTTAGACCAATAGAGATATCTCACTTGGCCTGGTCGGCTCATTATTTCCGCATCTTGTTCAGTTTAGGCTAACCTATTTTAACTGACTTTACACTACTTCACCGTCCGGGAAGCGAAGGCTCCGAACAAACAGAGAGGAACAAACCTGAGCCGAAATGACCGTGAGTCCGTCAGAGAGACGATCGGAGGTGGTGAGTCAGCCAACTGCGCAGTGCTACCATACACCTTGTGCTATACACTCACAACTAACGGCCCAGTTAGCAACTTGAGGGAGCGCTGGCAACTCCCCAACCAGAGTTTTTTGTTTACGAGTCCACTACACTCCCTGTTCTCTCCTATCCCCTTCCTTATTAGGTTTTTACACCATACCCGAAAGAGGATTTATGGAGCTCCGATCTTACTCTCAACCATCTTAACAATTTTACCAACACACCTAAACTTCGTTAGATGCTGAAATAGCCTCCCGAAAATATACTCCCTGGCTGGGAATTGAACTCGGAACCCTTGGGTTATGAGGTAGGCACTCTACCAGTTAGAGCAATAGAGATATCTCACTTGGCCTGGTCGGCTCAAGTTACTTCCGCATCTATTTTTACTGACTTTACAGTTGATGCCACAGAGTTGTGAAAATTGTTCCCACACTTTTCCAGATAATTCAGGGGCGTTGTCGGAGAGGAGTACTGCAGGGAGACCGAAGTTGGCAAATACTTCGCTGGCGAGGAGTTCTGCTACTGTAGAGGCGCTGTGTTCTTTTACAGGGCAGGCGGCCATGAAGCGGGAGTATATGTCGACAAAAGTGACAACAAATCTCTTGCCCTAATTAGGGGGAAAGGGTCGACTCATCAAGTCCAGGGACAGGATCTGCCATGGTTGTATGGCGGTTAATTTTCCTGCTGGTCCCAGGGTTCTGGTCCTGTCTTTGCCCATGCCGCAGGGCCTGCAAGCTTCAGCGACTCTTTTGGCTATGGTGGAAGGGTTTGTGGTCCAGCCATCCGGCTGGCTCAGTTGATAGCATGCCTGATTCCCATCTTGAAGGTCTCGCGTTCAATCCCCGCTCAGATTGAAAAGTTTTTCTGGGATACAGCCGGCGGTTACCATCTCCCCATGAGCAAGGGGGATGGGTAATGGTCTCTGGTAGACTAAAGAAAGCCAAGCGCTTGTGAATCCTCGAAGGAGGAGATACGGGCGCTATATAAGTAACCAGAAGATTATTATTATTATTATTAATATACCTGTTGGAACACCTGTAACATCTTTATTTATTAGTGGCCCCTTCATCATTGACGATGCGCCATAACATTGGTAATGGCCAATCTTTGAACTCAAGCTTGCTTTTCAAACTTCCCGCCCGGGAGAGATCAAAATACGATTGCCACACATCGTGAGCGAAACGCTCAAACCACTCACGGACTCGTCCTATATGATGTGGGTACCACTACTAGAAAAAACTAGTAAAAAATAATGAAATCAAAAGATTAAACTTTGATCTTAGCGTTGCGCTTCTCATGCGTCTGCTGTTTGTGTACGCTTCGCTTTCCTCCTTGAAGCGTTTGCTCCTCCTTAGTTCTCCCGGGCCCGCGTGGATCGGACGTGCGTCCCTGGCACTCCTGCCTTCCCTTGTTCGTCACCTCCCCTCGTTATAGTGAGTCTTTGCTCATGTGTACATGTTATGTGCTGAGGTCAGGTAGCTTATCGACTTGTGTAGGCTGTGAGTGTTAAATGCGGGCCCTGGAGACTGTTTTTCAGGGTCTATAGTAAACATGTTAGGCGGAGTCCTCGTTGTGATAAGGCGAGGCTCCCACATGTGTGTTTTATTCCCCTAGCTCATTATTAGTTCACTGTGTAGTCATGAGGCTTCTTATAGGGTGAAATGGGGCCTGTTGTTCGGTCCATTTTGGGTGTTCAACAAGTATGCCTCGTGGGCTAGTGCTCGTGGATTGTCTCACTTAGCTGAGGGATCCTGCACGGAGCCATGCTGCTCTTCAACCTACTCTTCGTGATTCTACGTGTTGGTGAGGTCTTCGGTGGATCGCAGGTTTGTGCTACAATGTCTAATTCATCGCTATCTGCCCCCATCTAGTTGGCCTCATGTAGGTTATTATATATATGGTTAGGGTGTGTTATTATTGATGTATTGATTGCTATTCATGTATAACCATGCCATGTATGTACACGTTGTTCATTCCATAATTGGAGGGTTGGCCCTTCCGGTGGGATTTTTATAAAGTAAGACTTAATAACAACGTGTCTCTATTTGTTTCGCGTGGTTTTTCCGCCGGGAAACATCTAAGAGTTATGTTAAAATTCAAAACATCCGCCGTTTGGTACAGGATTGTAATGGATTTTGTCTGTTTTGTTTACGGCGTCTAGTTTGATTCTGGCTGAACCGGTATGTAACTAAAATTGTGTTCCGGAGGTCCGGCTATGCCTTCTCCTTTATCACAACTTAATCTCCGCCGCAAATAAACTTAACAGATAAAAACGTTCGTTGCTTGGTACATTCGGACGTTTATCCTGGGGGTGCATCGTGGGGAGCCACGTCCGCCGGGATATTAACGGCTGAGCCGTGAAACGAACTCACCCATTCCTATCTTGTAGCTTTCAGTTAGACTGTTTTGCTTTAATTTTTGTGCGACTGGCCGCCGGGGGTAAGAATTAATATCCATAGTTGCGCTGGTCGCAGGGGTTAGTTCTTGCATCACAAGATGGGATGAGGTCAGTGCAGTGTTGGTCACTTGGGTAAGAAGTTATATTATTAAAGTAGAACATGGGACTACTACATACTTACTTACATTTTTGGGGAATGTACTTAACGTAAGGGGAACTAAGATTGTATAGTGCTATTCAATTCTTCTTTCTCTTGTAATGTGGAGATTTATTGCTATTTTAGCTTTGCCAGCCTAGCGTGTCCTTATGAGCATTGATTCTTGAAATTTTCTCACACCAGGTTCGCATGTGGGACACTTAGGAGGATTCTGCAATCTCCCTGGCGAGAGGAAGTTATAATGGATAAGAGTACTTTCTCTTTCTGTAAGGCTTTATTTAGGTTGTAACAATTTAACAGTTATCGGACGCACCCTCTGTTTGAAGTGTGTTCCTTGTCTTGACCGTTCACGAGGCCGTTGGCTTTCCCAATCGTGCCCTCATTGTTCAGCCTTCCGCAATGCCTATTTGACCCATGCTGATAGACAATGTAAAACTATTTTACTTCAAATTAGGTCAGATTATGTAACGTACTGTAAGACGGTCGCCCATAAATCTTTGCAGCTGGATGACCAGGTTTTAAATTACTTATTGAAAGGGGCTTTAGTTACTTCACCCCCTGTGGGTTCTCGTGATACTTCCTCCCGCCAACCTAAGCGACCAAGGACCGTTGATCCGCCGGAAGTACCAGCTTCGTCTAGCCGGCGTGACAGGTCCCGCTCTCCTAGAATAAGACCTAAGTCGCCATCTGATGAACAAACGACTTAGAGGTCCCGCACTGAATTTGACGCCGCACTTGATGCCGGCGATGACAAGTCCAGGAAGAGCAAGTCTAGGACGTCCTCCAAGTCGAAGAAGGCGGCTAAGCCACCATCCACGCCGGTCAGGTCTTCGACACACAGAGAGGCACCAAGAGACACATCTAGTCATGTCTCTGGCCAAGCTCACCGGTTCACTATTCCCCACAACCCGCAGCCAGAACCTACGGTCGTGCCAGTTTTGGGAATTGAAAAAAGTAGCAGTGTGTGTTCTAGCCGGCAGGAAGATGATAGCTCTTCTGACCTGCAGCCCTCAGGACATGACCCATTCTTGTACGACATTCCGGATCTGAACCTGAAAAACGTGTCTGAGACCTACGTTCTTGACTCACAAACAGAAACACACGACACCGCTGCCCGGGTCGGCGAGTCTCGGTTGGAGGCTGTGCCGGCCCCCCCGACCCGGTCACCGGGTCCTAACCTACACCAACAAGGAGTATACGACGAGGAGCTGGCGTCTGGCCAACGCCCAGCTTCTCGCCAATCTGGAACGCAGGAGTCAGAGACGTCACGTTCTGCGTCCCAGTCTGATAAAGAAAGTGGTAATTTAATAGTGGCCCCTCCATCATTGACGATGTTGCCTATTAGTATAATAGTCGCCATTCAACACCCACGTTGGCCGTTTGAATCAGCCTCCGCGGGGAAGAAACAAGAGTCATCTTCATAAGTGCAACGCTACTTCTCTTATGGTGTCGTCATAGATTGGGTACCCACTACGAAAAAACTTTCGTAAAAAATAAGAGAAGAAAAAAGAAAAACTTTAATACTTAAATACTGTTATAAACACGCTTCCCACATTCGGTGGATTTCTTGCGTTGTGGCTTCTTGCCGCTTCTCGCCAAGCGCATCATTCTCCTTTCTCTTCCCCGCGGGCAACCTGTCAACACGTGTGCCCCGGGCTCTGCTTCATTCGACGTTCGCTCTCTTCTAGTGAGTCTTTGCTCATTTGTATATATCTGAGTTGTAGTGAACAAGGTTTAGATTAGCTAGCACGGGTTGTGTTATGGTTTGCCCGCAGGAAGTGTTAAAATTAGGGTACATTTCAGGCGCTAACATGTTGTGTTCAAGACTGACGCCACTTGGGTGTTTACTCGTGTCTCTTACTTTGCGCCTTAGTTTTTTGCTTCTCCTTAGTTAGGAGGCTTTTTATCTTCACGAGCTGTTCTACAGTCCAATGTTTCGGCCTAGGGGCCTTGTCTTTTTTCATTGTGCAGGCGTGCCAGTGCAAGGATTGTCACACGTGGTGTGGGATCTTCTGGCGTTCGAGCCTGCTTAGAGGCCCCGTGCGGGGGCTTCATCTGCTTCGTGCTGCTCGATGATGTCTTCAGAGTAAGTGTTATCCTGCGTGAAGATTCTTTGCCTCGTGATAAAGCCTTTAGGGACTCTTTATTGTTAGGGGTGTATGTTTTTTATCTGTATGTGATATATTCTGTGCCCCCTTTTCTTGTGCTCCCATGCATCAGTGTTGCCCACTTTCAGGGAGCTCAAGGAGACGTCCTTGTTGCAGGGGTGTTTTTGTTTAGAGGAAGGTTTTCTCTCAGGCTGGTGCCCGTAGCCGAGGATTGTTCTTGTTTTTGACCCGCCGGTCCTTATGTCTGCGGCCTGAGGTCTGTGGCCGCCGTGCCGGCGTGTGGTCTGGTTCTCTTGTCTTTTCCCCCCTGTTATATTTTGTGTATGTGGTAGTGTGCCACTACCTATCCTGACGCCGGTCCTGCATGTCCGGCAGAAGGATACGTATCTCTGATACGAGTTTCGGCGAGCCAGTTAAGCCTATCAGTTTACCCCGTCATGCGGCGGCTCGGTGAGTAAACTTACCGGCGGCTGCTAGCAATTGTATGTAATGGCACACAGTTAACCGCTGAGTTGGTTTGGCTTTCGAATCTATGACCCATGTCACAGGTTGGCAACCCATTATGGAGCCCCTCCTTATGATTGAAAAGGGCATGAGGAGGGAGACTCTAAAAAATCTCTTAGGGATCAGAACAGGGATTGAGGCTGTGGCCTACCCTTGTTCTGGCGCCGGGAGTATAGGATGTTAAAACCTCTCAGGTTATCCTTATGAGCATTGATTCCTGGAAATGTTCTATTTCCAGATCCCTTCTACAGTCCGGCCAGCTACGGATGAGTTGTTCCCGCCGGGGGGGGGGGGAGACTCTGTTATCATGCCTCTGTTTTCCATTTGTTCGACGCCAACGTGCCTCCTAGTACCTGTCGCAGCACACAGGCTATGTATACGGTGTGTAAGGTGTCTAGACAGATCCTCTTTCTTATGGTCATCTTGCAAATGCCCAGTGTGTTCAGACTTATTTGAGGAATGGCTAGCAAGCCAGGATGTGTCATGTCTATTAACACTCATCGAGATAAAGAACAAATTCGCAGCTTACGTGTCTAGGGTAGCAGACGTTGAGTTATGCTGCGATAATGCTGAATTGTTAAGAATAGTTAAACTATATTCTTTTGAAACCACCCGTTTCTCAGACACAGAACCCCCCGGTAACATGCATGAACATGGCCTCCCCCCATTCGTCTACGACCTCCATACAGAGCTCCCCTCCCCACTACAAGAGGAGTCGCTCGGAGTCGCCGGAATGTCTCTCTCCATCCCAACCATTACCTCCTGAAGGCCTTGGTCGGAGGTCTTCCAGCGTGGAGTTCCTGCCAGATAAGATACGAAAACTATCTAGCCCTCGGCGCAGGGAGAGGGTAACTTTAGACAGCCTTAACTCTAGCTCGCAAGTTTGTCAAACGGAGCAGCAGCCGGTAGCATCGACGTCCGCCGCGGCGATGCCGGTGGTTTTCCCCGGTCTCATCGCGACGGACGCCGAGCGATCGCGGTCTGCGATGAGGGTTAGAAAGTCAGTTACGGTTAGGCTCCAGGGTTCTAGACTTGTGTTGGATACCAGTGACGTTCAGGGACAGGAGTTGTCTTCAACGCCGGAGGCCCCGAGCTCGAACAACAAGGACAGTGTTCACCCTCAGGCTAAGGTGATACAGGCAGATAATCCTCCATCTTTTACCACACTAGAAGTGGTCACAACAGTAGAGTCTGACACTGCTTTAGACCAAATTACAAAAGGGCAGACCGTAAGGCCACCCATTAGGAACACAGTACCAAGCGGCACAGTTCTTCAACTGCCTAAAGTACCAATTATCCCGCCGGGGTCCCGACACCGGGATTCTCCGACACATAGTTCAGACTTAACATCTCAACCTAGTGGTAGTAAGATACTAAACACAAGTTCGACGGTACAAGTAGAAGAACAACAGACACAAGGAAACCGGCCAAAGCCTCTAAAACGACCGAAACCTCCATGTTTTACGTCCAAACAATTGGATGAATTACTACATAAGGTCATGCAACAATGTGCCATAAGACGCCACGTAGTCCCTCCGCCGGCAACGGGACCTCCGCCGGGTAACCCTGTGACCACTCTCCCTAGAGATAAAGGGGGGGGGGGGGTGCCTAGTAACTCTGTTTCCACACCTGGGTCACGGCCAGAACTAGTGTCCATCCGCCATTTGTCTCCGGCCAAAATTAATGTTATAACAGAAACTGATCCTGGCTTCCGACTTCCTCTAACGTAGCTTTCTCCACCGCTGGTAAGCTGGGACAAGGCTTACCGTTGGACGGTCAGTTGCAATCCCGACAAGGGAATGAATCACTGTCGGCAATGTCTAGTACCTCTTTTCAATCACCTATGTTTGGCTCTGGCACTTCGGTGTCTTCCGGGGGTAAAATGGACACTGATTCTGGCTCACTACCTCACGGCGGTGGAAAGGAGGATAGAAGGAGTTCTTACCTACAACCTCCATCTCAGTTTCCCCTTCAGCCTCGTCGACAGCCGGCGGCTTGTCCGCCGGTTCTCGATGAAAGCACAGCTTCTAAATCTCAAAATCTACCTCCAAGGTCTCAGCCAACATTCAATGATCGTTCCCTGATCCAGAAAGTACCGGGGAGGCTTTGGCTCCCGGTTACCGCTATGACTAGAGGGGAAGGGCACAGATCAACTCAGGGGGAGGTCCTGGTGCCACGAGAGTGGTCAATAGAAGTAAACAGGCGCAAGGCTTTTAGGGCAAAGGACGTGCAAGGGAGAGTGTTAGATGTTCTAATTCAGGCAGTACCAGACCCTACTAATTTTCAATATTTTGTATATAACCCTGGCCAGATGACCCCTCTTCCACCGGATGCCCCTAGTCAGGCCCCTCCTCCTCCAGATGTCCCTATTTAATAGTGGCCCCTTCATCATTAACGATATTGCCTATTAGTATAATAGCTCCATTCAACATCCTGTGTCAGCCATTTGAATTAACCGCCGCGGGAGGATCATGTAGTATTCGTCATAAGTGCACGCTTAATTCCCTTATGGAATCGTCATTTTGATTGGGTACCCTACAGAAAAAACTCTGTAAAAAATAAAATAAAAATAACTTAATAATGTTATCATATGACTTGCCAAATGTGGATTTCTTGTGTTTCGCTTCCCCGACTTCAGGCCCTCTAGTGGCCATTTTCGTCCTTCTCCCTCCCGCGGGCGTCCCATGCGGATGGGGGTCCTTGTGCTCCAGCTTCATTCGACGTTATCTCGCTTCTCGTGAGTCTTTACTCATTTGTATACATCTGAAGTGTCTCAGACAGGGTTTTAGATTTAAAGCTAACCTTCTTGCGGATATTTTCTCCACCAACTCAACCTTAGATGAAATAAATCAAGATGTATCTGTACTTAATTTTAATTCGCCTGAAATTCCCTCACTTAAGATCCACACCAGACATGTCAAAACTATTTTGCAGAATCTCAGTAGATAAGGCTCCTGGTCCAGATGAAATTCCTCCAATAGTACTTAAGAATTGCTCCTTGGTGCTCGCTCCTGTATTGGCAAAAAAATTCCGTCTGTGTACTCGTACCTCATGCTTCCCAGTACCCTGGAAAGAAGCAAACATCCATCCAGTTCCTAAAAAAGGTGCCTCTTCAGATCCATCAAACTACAGACCAATAGCTATAACTTCCACTCTTGGTAAAGTCTTTGAAATTATATTAAATAATCACATAATTAAGCATCTTGAGAATAATAAATTAATCAGTGATAGGCAATATGGTTTTAGACGATGTCGATCAACTGCAGACATTCTTTGCCTTCTTACGCATCAAATCAACCAAGCTACAGACCAACATGGTGAAACACATACAATAGCACTGGATATATCAAAGGCATTTGATAGAGTCTGGCATCAATCCTTATTGTCGAAGATGTCACACTACGGCCTTGCATCATTAGTTCCACTAATTTCTTCTTATCTTCATAACAGAAAAATATGTGTAATGGTAGATGGCCTTTATTCTCAATTTCACTCAATAAATGCTGGTGTTTCCCAGGGATCAGTTTTGGCCCCAACTCTGTTCCTCATTCATATCAATGATCTCATATCTACCACTCATAATCCAATACATTCCTACGCAGATGACTCAACACTCCACAGTTCCTTCACATTTACCAATTCTTTCACCCAACCCGATCTTATAAATTCAAAAATAAACACTGCAATTTCTCTGAACCAGGACCTTTCTAGAATTAATGAATGGGGACAAAAGAATCTAGTTTCCTTTAATGCACAGAAAACCAAGTACATTCAATTTTCTAACCGACAGAATCTCACTGACTCCCATATATTTTTTAATGAGGTAAATATTCCCACTTCCCCAAGTATTGACATTCTCGGTGTAACATTAACTACTAACTTGAGCTGGACACATTATGTTAGAAGCATTGCTAAGAATGCCTCTAAAAAAACTGGGACTCCTGTACAGAGTTCGAGAATTCTTCACTGACGAGCAGTTGGCCGTAATATATAAAAGTCATGTGCGTTCTCAGATGGATTACTGTTCACCTCTGTGGAGTGGAAGTGGAGTGGTTGCATTGAGGCAGTTGGACAAAATTCAAAATAAAGCTATTAGATTAATCAATAACCCTGCAATCACACAGGACCTTCCTACATTATCCATACGAAGAAACGTTGCATCCCTTGCATTATTCTACAGATATTTTCACAGCAATTGTTCCGAGGAACTTGCTTCAATTGTGCCGCCTCTCCACATCTTTCCCCGTAGAACTAGGGCAGCCGAGAGCGCCCATGAATTTACTATTTCTCCTCCACAATGCAGAACTTCTGCTTATCAAAATTAATTTATCCCTAGAACTACTACTCTTTGGAATTCACTTCCCTCGAGTTGCTTTTCACAAACTTACAATCTACAAAAGTTTAAATCCAGTTGTTACAAACATTTTATGAATGGAGGATACCTTTAGGCACATGGACCTTTTTGTTTTATCTGTGTTTTTCCTTCCTCCGTTCATTGTCTCTGTTAAAAAATAAAATAAAAAATAAATAAAAAATAGCACAGGCTGCCCCATTGGTACGCCCGCAGGGAGTGTGTGTAAATTCAGTTTAGGGTACTATTGTAACAGGCGCCGACGTGTAGGCCTACCAGGTTCGACGCGCCATGTGGTTTGTTTTGTTTTTATATTTGCGCCTTAGCTCTCTTATAGCTTAGTTAGGAGGCTACTTTACCGCAAGATTATGCTTCAGGCTAGCACTATGCGGCGGTTGCATTTTTGTTTTTAGCAGATGCTCTGGTTTAAGGGTGGCCGCACGTGGTACGGTGCCTTCTGGAGTCCATTTCTGCGTTTGGGCCCCGCTCCGGGCCCCTCTTCCTCGTGCTGCCGCTGTGTGTTCTTCGGAGCGTGTGGTGGCTGCTGTTGCTGCTGTTTTCTTCAGAGCATCTGGGTGCTGCTCCGCCTACGAGTTCGTCGGAGCGTTTGGTGTCTACCATATTTTGTTTCATCGAGCCTCGTGGCCAGCCTCGTTAGGGGTCTCCAGTGTAGGCTAGAGAATATATTTATTGTTTATAAATTTACTCTGTGTTGTTATAGCCTATGTTATGCTTTGGGAGACGTCCCCTTATGTGTGGGGGTTTTCTGGGGGGGGTTTTGATTTCCCGGTTATGTCAACACCTCGGGATACCTTTTGGTTAGTTTCTCCGGCGGCTTTCTCAGCGGGGCCGCCGGGTTCCTCCTCTTGCAGAGGTTTACGTGCTATCCAAATGTCCAGCAGTGGTGTGCATGTTTGCGTTTTTTGGGGGGTTGACTTACCCGGCGTAGTCAACACCTAGAAGATTTTTGGTTTGTTTTTCCGGCGACTTTTTGCTACAGAGCCGCCGGTTCCCACTCTTGCAGAGTTTTTCTGAAACTTTCCAAATGTCCCGGCATTGTGCTTCACCACATACCTCCCGGCGGAAATGCTTTTTCGTAAAGGGAACCTTTTACTCGGCCCGCCGAGGAAACTCGCCCTGAACGTTAGCCTCCCGCGGCGAGCCTTAAGCGCTCGGCGATACTATCTAACCTGGTCCTAATGCTTAGTCGCTCTGCAGCGAACTAGTCAGGTTGGTGGGACTATATGCCGTAGTCATTAATAGTAGCAGAGGAGCAGTGTTACACTTACACTGTTTGCAATAGTCACGGAAAGATAACACGCTGTCAACACGTTTTTGGGCCAGTGAAGCTTGTCACAGATACGCAGTTTCCACACCGAGTAATCCCAGTGTGCTGTGCTGGGTCAGGTCCGGTCGAAGGTTAGAATAGTAGTGGCTATTTCTAATTTTCCGCCGGACTTTTTTTTTTTTTTTTTTTTTTTCTATGTGATTGAGGGAGGCAAAAGGCACTACTGCCCATAGCGAGCGCCCCCCCCATAGTTGAAAGAGTGACAGGGCCAAAATCAAGGGACGTTCGAGCCAAAATGCCTGGACACACGGAGTTTGAAGCAATTTAAGTCATAGGAAGAGGGAAAGACTGATTCTGGGAGAGAGTTCCAGAGCTCAGCTGTTGAGTAGAAGAAAGTTTGAGAGTAACGTTTCACTCTTGGGTTGGAGAGTTGCACAGAGTAGGGGTGGGATTGAGTTGCAAGACGGGTACCACATGCCCTACGTAAAGGAGGTGGTATGCACTGGGATAGCTCTGAGGAACACTGATTATTATAGTAGCGATAGAATAGCGAGAGAGATGCAACATTGCGGCGGAGAGAGAGAGATTGCAGAGAGTTGGTGAGTGGACGGGAGTTAATGATACGAAAGGCCTTCCTTTCAACTTTGTCTAGGAGAGCGGTGTGAGAGGAACCTCCCCACACATGTGAACAATACTCAATACAAGGGCGCACTATGCCCCTGTACAGAGCAAGAAGCTGTGCTGGGGAAAAGAACCCCCTAAGGCGGTTGAGCACACCCAGCTTCTGGGAGGCTGCCTTAGCAAGACTGGTAATATGGTCCTTCCAAATGAGAGCAGAAGAAAAAGAGACACCAAGAATATTGAGAGAAGATGAAGGGTTGATTTTTGTATTGTTGAAGAATAAGGGATAGTCCGCTGGGAGATCCTGATGGGTAGATAGATGGAGAAATTGGATTTTGGAGGCATTAAAGTTAACAAGGTTTTCTCTGCCCCAATTGGAAATAGTATTTAGATCAGAATTTAAGAGTTCTATGGCTTCATTACGTTTATCGTTGAGGAATTGCTGGCTGGGGCGTTCTGAAAAACTGAATGGAGTAGTGTAAGGTTGAGTCGTCTGCGTATGAATGGATGGGAATTAAGGTACAGTTAAGGAGATCATTTATAAAAATTAGAAAGAGAATAGGAGATAGGACAGAGCCCTGAGGAACACCGGAGTTTATAGGGTGAGGAAGTGAACTATGGCCGTCCACAACCGCGGCTATGGAACGGCCGGAAAGGAAATTAGAGACAAAGGCACAGATGGAGGGATAGAAACCGAAGGAGGGTAGTTTAGAAATTAAAGATTTATGCCAGACTCTATCGAAGGCTTTCGATATGTCTAGTGCAATAGAAAAAGTCTCACCGAAGTCCCGAAAGGAGGATGACCAAGAGTTAGTAAGATATGAAAGAAGATCACCAGTAGAGCGACCCTTAAGGAAGCCATACTGGCGATCTGAGAGCAGATTATGAGAAGAGAAATGCTTAAGAAATTTGGAAGCAAGAATAGTTTCAAAAACTTTAGAAAGACAAGAGATGAGAGCAATTGGACGATAGTTGGAGGGTTGAGAGCGGTCACCCTTCTTTGGGACAGGTTGAATGTGAGCAAACTTCCAGCATGAAGGGAAGACGTTAGAGGATAGACAGAGACGAAAGAGTTTGCCTAGGCAGGGAGTCAGCACGGAAGCACAGTTTTTGAGAACAACAGGAGGAACACCGTCCGGACCGTACGCCTTATTAGTGTTAAGCCCAGAGAGGGTAGAAAGTACATCTTTAGAAGAGATTAGGATATTAGGCATAAGTAAGAGAGAGGAGGGTGGAGAGGGAGGAATAGCACCGGAATCATCCAAGGTGGAGTTTCTAGCAAAAGTTTGCGCGAAGAGTTTAGCTTTGTCAGAGGAAGAAGTGATGGTAGTGCCATCAGAGTGGGAAAGGGGAGGGAAAGACGAGGAAGAGAAATTGTTGGAGAGGTTTTTGGCTAGATGCCAGAAAGCTTGGGAAGAGCTAGAGTTGGATAATTCAGTGCATTTATTATTGATGAAAGAGTGTTTGGCAAGTCGAAGAACAGATTTGGCTTGATTCCGGGCAGAAACATAAGAAGAATGAGAGTCTTGAGTTTTAAGGCGTCGGTACCGTTTGAATGCTTCCTCCTTATTGCGGACAGCAGTAGAACAGGCGTGAGTAAACCAAGATTTTTTAGCATTAGTCTGAGAGAAAGAGAATGGAATGTATGCTTCCATGCCCGATAGGATTACCTCGGTAATGCGTTCAGCACTCTCCGAGGGTCCCCGGCCACGGAAGCAGAAATCATTCCATGGGAAATCAAAGAAGTACTGCCGGAGAGCCTCCCAGTCGGCAGCGCCAAAGTACCACAAGCGCCGCCGGCTAGGAGGATCGGGTGGCCGTACTGGAGAGATAGGACAGGTGACAGAGATAAGTTTATGGTCGGAGGAGCCCAGAGGAGAGAAAAGATCGACAGTATAAGAAGAAGGGTTAGAAGTTAGAAACAAGTCAAGAATGTTGGGCCGATCTCCGATGCGATCCGGGATACGGGTGGGTTGCTGAACTAACTGCTCTAGGTCATTTATGATAGAGAAGATGTAGGCTTGTTCACCAGGTGGATCAGTAGTGTGAGAGGAGAGCCATTGGCGGTGGTGGACTTGAGATACGATGTTTAACACCTCTCAGGTTATCCTTATGAGCACATGATTTCCTGGAAATTTTCTTTCCAGGTCTTTTCACCCTGAGCGGCACGGCATAGGGCAGTCCCGTTCCCTGCAAGGGGGGGGGGGGGTTCAGTTCCCTTTTTTACAAGTTTCTCACTTAAGCCTCCATGCCTACTTGTTTGTTGCTTTAACGTTCCGCTATTCGCACACTGAAGATCTGAAGATCTGAAGATCTGAAGATTCGCGCAAAAGATCTACGCCCGGTGGGCGTAGATCTTTTGCGGCACAAATTAAAGGGGGAAAACATTTTCTAGATCATCCGGGCCTTGCGGCCTTGATCGAATTTTACCTACATTCACCTCCTATACCACAGGAGGATATTGATTGTAAAACTTAGCTTTCAATGCTTATTTTCGAGGTCACAGTACTCGTTGTGTTATGCAACAAATACTAGACACTTAATTGAACAATGGGCCATTAGCAGCTGCTAGGGCCAAGTTGAGTTAAACCCAGAACCCCACCCCCACCCCCCGGTCCGAGAACCCGCCCGGCTTCGCCCAACACCGTTCTAGATTGCCACCCCGGCGACGGATCGTCCACTTCCGCCTACGACCCTCGCTCTCCCGAGTGACAGGAGAGAGCCGAGGTTGTGGAAGAGGGTAAGTCAGTCTTCTTTCTAGTTGAATCTAAGGTAAGATGGGCTCACTTAGTATCTCCTTTAATGGTCCCTAAGGTTAATGAAGCCAAGAAAACGGCTCATAATTGTGTTACGCAGTTATGCAGATGAGACGGCTCATAATTTTTCAGCTGAACCTAGGCCGGCAAGACGGCTTATTTTTTATCTTATCCTAACGAACGGTCGGTGAGACAGTGCCTCGTTTTTACCTTACTTTCGTTAATCTATCATAAGTTCCAAATTATTGGTTTGATTCCCGAAGGGAAGTAGAGACAACCTAATAGTTAGTAGGGCCCCGTAATCATGGACGGGGCCCTAGTAAATATGGGACATATGGGTAACGAATATGAATTACAGTTGTTCAGCTGTCACCTAGGGGACATAACTCTTTTCAGCAGAGCTTCAATGGGTACTTTCATTATGTGGAACATATATCACGGTTATTCGTAAACACCAACGTTAATGTATCTACGGGCTGTCTTCTAAGATAGGTACTTGGAAGTATCCTCGCCTAGTTTTCTCTTCTGGAAAAGTATAGGCTCACAACCTAGTACACACGTCGTCTTAGGGCGACGGGTTATAGGATCTAGTCTTGGTCTAACCCCTTGGATTTTGTCACCTGTTATGAACGCAGCATATCCAATAGACCTTTAGCTCTTCTGACCACTGGACTCCGCCGAAGTCTCCGTCGTTTGTGAGTGGTGATATTCCCTCTGGCGCGTTCACCCTTTTTTTGGCAGAACACAACAGTCAATTATGCACTCAGACAGGCAAACTTAGGTTTCAAATCAGGGGCACATGTTGAGTACCTCAAATGACCTCTAGCTTCGATTTCTCCACTTCCCTGGTGGATAGGTAGGAAGCGAAGACAAATACAGAGACACAGTTTCGGAATCTTTACGCTCGGTAGGCTGGGAGGCATATCGCTGTAAACTCTAGGGTCATGGCCCGCCGGAGTTCACTACCTCCCGGTCGAAATACCACGTTATGATACGGGGATATGTGTCGCATCAGTCCCAGGGATTTTTGAAGATCGCCTCATATTTTTGTGTACGAACGATCATCTCGGGCACTATCCTGTTGTTTTCCGACACCGAAATGTCTCTTAATTCTTTGAACTACATATGCCACGTTAACATATCTAATAGGGAAACTGAGAAAATTTTAGCTTGGACACTTGATTTTCGGGTTAATAACACAGTGTTAAGGCGAACCGGCGCATACACGCAAGGGCCGCCGGACAAAGAGTCGCAGTGTTAAGGCGAGACGGCGTATACACGCACTGACCGCCGGCCAAACGGTCAAGATAGACGCCTCAGTTATGCTTTCCACCTTACCCATTTAAATAGTACGAGGGCCAGTCGAGACGACTTTTACAACCTCTACTAAAAAACGGTGATACTGCCTAGGGGGCTTGCCCCCGGCGATAGGTGATTAGCTGGTGCAGTCTACAGGTTTCTCGCTGACCAGAGGGTACGGGGTTATACTATGGATTGGAATCAGTGTAGGTCTAGCAGCTCTGACACTGTCTACCTCCCCGACACAATAACAGTCCCAGGTCGGTTGCTCCACTTTTTCTATCGAGTCGGCTTTTCTTACAAATCTGATGGTATAGGAATAGGCACAACAAATTTTCCTAAGTCCCCCTCGCTCAGAAATCTTTGATTTTAGCATCGAAATCACTTCAAGTACGATATTGGGCTTCGGTTGGTTCGAGATTCAATCTCACCACTCTAACCATAATTTCGCCCCAGGCCTTTGGCAACAGGAGTTTTAGAAATACGCTCCGCCGTACGCACCCGGTGATACACCATGGCTCCCCGGCAGGTTTCCAGACATTAGCACAAGTTACCGTAAAGTAGTGACGTCAACTTCGAGTGGACTCAACCTACCTGGTTACAAGAGATAAAGGCGTGACGTAGGCTCACGCCGTGCTTACGTTTCTACCGGTTGGCGGACTTAGTTCTGGACGTGCAGAAGGGATGGTCTTTAGGAGTTTATAGAATCCCTAACACTTCGCTCCGTTAAGGATTCGTTGTTTTTTGGATTAACATCACCCGAAAAGACAAAGGGGGAACCCCTCGCAGTGGGCGCCTGATGAGGGCCCTACTACGAGTCTAGCCTTTAAGATCGCGTCTTGATCGAGTATCCGGGAGTAGACTCTTCGAGTAAAACGAGCAGTTACTGCTAAGAATAGCAGTACACGTAGCTCAAGGCTTTCCCACCTACACAACGGCTCTAAGGTTGACCCGTCTCCACAGTTTGTCGTGTCTTTTCGTCTGCCTCGGCTAGGTTAGTTTCCGAGAAAAATTTGGTAAAAAAATTTGGGTTTTTTTTCAGCCCCTGGGTTGCAGTCTTGTCTACTCCACGGAGATTTACTTTTTCAAAAATTCTCGAGATAAGGGTCTGTACACTTGTCAAGACGCCTTCAGTTGGCCTGGTGTACTAAGCACCGTCTGAGCAACTCCAGTA
The DNA here is from genome assembly GCA_032716605.1 of Paralithodes platypus. NCBI lineage: Eukaryota > Metazoa > Arthropoda > Malacostraca > Decapoda > Lithodidae > Paralithodes > Paralithodes platypus. Next base: position 22,589,726 of record CM064485.1, on the reverse strand, counting down.
ATTCTACTGGGAGGGTTCAGTAATGCACGTCGTAGAGTACTTAATTTATTAGTGGCCCCTCCATCATTGACGAACATGCCTATTACATAAGGCACCCTCTTCAAACACTCATCCGCCGTAGTTTTGAATCTACCGCGCAGAGCATTTAAAATATGAGGAGCCTTCATCATGAGCGCACGCGACCTCACTCATGGCTTCAGTCATTATGAATTGGGTTCTCACTACGAAAAAACTTCGTAAAATATAAAAACAAAAAGAAAATAAGAATAACTATTCAATAAGCTTTCCATACTATCGTGGATGTACTTGTGTGGATATTTGACCAGACGCTGACTCAGGCGTCATTCTTCCTTCTCTGCTCTGCGCTCAGCCTGCCTGGACGTGTCTCCCCACGCTCCGCTGGTTCCGCATTTGTTGCGTCCCTAGTGAGTTTTTTCTCATTTGTTTACTCCGGGATGTATCGAGTAAGGTTAGGATATGCATAGCAGGAGTGTCCTGGGCTGGTTGCCCACAGTGCAGTGTATTTTGGGTCGTGTGTTTGGGGCATCTATTTCGGATGTACCCTCGTGGTCCTGTTGTGGACTTGTGAACTTTTTCACTGTTAGCTAGCGTTGTGATGCAGGCGGCTTTCATTACGCGTTATTATTGCTTCCTTTTATCTTTCTGATGAGGTAGCTTATTTTTGCTGACGTTCCCAGCGTATTTTTCTTCACTTAGTGAATTTTTTTCTGGGTCCCGAGTCAGTTCTTCCCTTTGCCGGAAGTGTTTGCTACAGTGGTGTGTTGACGGTGGTTCCTGTTGTGATATAATTCAGTGCTTTTTGTTTATATTACGACATGTTTACTTTTATGTCCGTCTGCCTAGGCCTAGCCAGCTTCTCGTAGCTTTGCCACATGTACAAGTGTTATTGATTATGTTATAAATATGTACTACTGTGTCATGTGTGGCCTGGTTTAGTTGTGTATTGGCTAATTCCACAGACTATTTATGTGTCCTGGTTTAGTTGTGTATTGGCTAATTCCTCGGACTATGTTGGGCCCGGCGTTAGTTGTGTTTTGGCTACGCCTCGGTCCTGTTTTGCGTTCAGATGGTATCTGGACGGGGTGGGTTATTTCTGGCGGGTTTTCCTCGGTTACACCATGAAAAACCCGGCTGGTTGCCGAGTTTTAGCCACGCGTGGTTTAAAAACAGGCTTGTTTCCCCGGCAAGTGGGTGTCTGTGGCTCCCCAGGACTGCGTCTCTGTGGTGCCTGTTTCAGGCCCCTTATGAATCCCGGCGGGATGGCTGTACCCATCTAACAGTGTTCATACGGACACGTGTTTGTAGTTTTTTCGGTTTTACAAAGCCAATAAAAACTAAGCTGTTGTTGTTTTTCCTCCCCGGCGATCTTTTACAAAGAAGTGGGGATAGGTTTGGTTGGGGTTAACTTTAAATCACCCGGCGGGTGCAACCTGGAAGGGTGGGATGAACGAATTTACAATAGAAATTCAGTTTAGTTGACCAGACTTTTGAGGGATGCATTGTGTATCACCTTCAACATACGGCGAATTAAGGCACAATTGGGGTTAACGTTTTTAAACTATTATTCACACCCGGCGGGTGCTCCCTGGAAGGGTGGGAATAACGAATTTTCAATTCAGTTAGTTAACCAGACAATTGAGGGATACGTTTTGTATCACCGCCTTCAGCTTAAGGCGTAATTGGGGTTAACAGTTTTTAAACTAATATTCACACCCGGCGGGTGCTCCCTGGAAGGGTGGGAATAACGAATTTACAATTCAGTTAGTTAACCAGACAATTGAGGGATACGTTTTGTATCGCCGCCTTCAACATACGGCGATCTAAAAAGATACTTCGGGAGAAGTTAGATCTCGTATATGTGTCAGGCTTCCCAGTTTTTTATCTACGAGATAATTCGGGGGCCGGCGTCTTTTTTAGGGTTTTTTTCCAAAATTGAATCTGGAAACAAACACCACCGGAAAAACTAAATCAGTTATAAACGCCATGCGGGTCTTTATATTATGTCAGAGGGTATTCATAAATCTTTTTGGACAAGTTAAGATAATTTGAAATCTTTTACTTAGGAACCCCACCGCGTAGCGAGCCGTAGTCGTTGTGGATTGCGTCTCGTTACCCGGCGGGTTATTTAACACTTGTGTGCGGACATGTTGGATTAACCTTATGAGCATTAATTCCTGGAAATTTTCTTTTTTTCCAGAGCTGGGTCCCGGCGGGTCTATACAGAACCTGAAGTAAGTTTCCCACCAGTCTCTGTCATGGCTACCTTTGCCCCGGTTTTTGCTTTATGCATTATGCCCTCCTGTTCAGGTATCCCTATTTTTGCGCACACCCTTTGTATAAAATGTGTTAAATGTCTCGACCGCTCAAGGGGTCTGTGGGTGATGCGAAACTGTACCTTTTGCTCTCAACTCAAGTTTAAAAGTCTTACAAGACAATGACAAGACCGCAGCGGTCGCCTTACGGGAGGTCAGGCAGCAGATGACCGCTTATACTACTATTGTGGCTCATAAGTCACTTCAATGCGATAACGTCCAGTTGTGGGATAAGTTACTATTTGAGCACCCTCCCCTTAAACGTCCCTCTAGAGTAACTGTTCGTAAACCAACAGAGACTGGACAGGGTTCTATACTTGCTCCAGCCCCAGGCACAGCTAAGCGACAGCGAGAACCGATGCCCCCGGTGGCAGCCTCCTCGTCACGGGCGAGATCTAAGTCCAGGTCCCCGCTTAGGCAGCAGCCGCCGAGTCTCTCTTCTTCACCAACGAGCAAGAAGAGTAAGACAGAGGGGTCAACAAGTGGATATAGCGAGAAATCTTCTAAACCCAAGAGCAGTTCGCGGTCGCACCGTAGCCACAAATCTTCCCGGAAGGACTCACATGATCGAAAGGCCTCCCGGCGTTCACTGGAGTCTAGTGCCTCTCGTCATACCTCTACCCCCGACAGAGCTAGTGTGCAATCTCATGGGGAGAATTTAGTACCAGTACCAAAAGATAGTTTACCTCTTAGTATTTTAACTCTAGATTTGGAGAGTTCAGTGGACAGTGATCGTCCACTGGCAGAGTCAAGTGGGAACTCCATAATTGAGGGTATTTCAGACTCCAAAGGGAGTGCAGGCCAAGGCATGGGTGTTTGGCGGTTTTCTCAACCTATGGCTAGAACTACACAAACAGTGGCTGATGTCCACCGGGACGCGGCGATCCCATCATCTATTCCTGACTTGTCTTTACAACAAGATGAGACTCCGGCTTCGGCGGAATCCTCTCGTGGTGAGCCGGATGACAAAGACGATGTATCTATCATCTCAGACATGGAAGTGCAGGAGTCAGGGTCAGTTTTAGACGCCGCACAGGATCGTAATGATTCACCTTTGAGTTCATCATCGAATAAATTTGTCACAGCAGAGGAAATAGATGGGCTGCTAGTTAATGCTCTCACTAAAATTTTGGCCAACAGCCGGAGACTCCTACAGTGGACCTGGGAGCTCCTATGACAAGTTCTAACGTCCGGCCTCTGATGACTTCTATTGCTTTGACTCAGATCCCTCACCCTCCCTCTATATCACCATCGGTGGTCACTAGGCCTGCTACGGCGGCACTGACTACTTCGAATGTAAGGGTTATAACGGATGTCAATCCACCCCCTTTATATAAAGCACCTATGAGAAAGGTAGCTATGCCCTTACTGTACGGCCCAGATGAGTCATGGGTTCACTTGATCCCCACTAATCCAGAGGTCGCTCAACCTACCTTGTCAGGGGAACTTCCGGTGCCACGAGAGTGGGTAATACAAGGCAATAAATCTAAAAAATTAAGGGCCTTGGATACTTTGGGGAATGTACTAGATGTTAATGTTAAGGCCATTCCTAATTATTATCACCAGGACTATTTTGTTTATACTGCTAAACCTGCCCTGCCCCCTGCCTCAGCTTCGAAACTGTTTTCTGACTGGTCTAAGCACGATGGTTTTAATGACATAAAGACACTGTCAACCCTCACACCAGAACTTGATTTGCAAACTGTCACAGACTCAGCCGCTAATCCAGTGTTGAAGGTGGGGCAGTTGGGTCCGGGACCTTGGGTGGATTGGGAGACGGAGGCTCAGAACTTGGCGACCACCTTCACCTCAAAAACTTCCCACCAGATCCCTCAGGATAGTCATTCTTGGTTTTCGATGCCAGTGTGTTCTGCTGGCGGAGTCCCTTCAGCTTTGTTTGATTTCTTAGCTGCCCCCAAAATCAATTTATGTGAACTCAAGGACCCTTTCACTACCTCTACCCCTACTCACCTAGACCGAGAATTTAGGCTACGGGGGAAAGCATTTAGACTGTTCTCACAGTACATTGTGACGCAACAGGTGGCTAAATCGATGCTCCGGTCCACTCAGGCAATCGCAGACGCGGATGCTAGAAGATCGGTTGAACTGTCTCGGCGACTGCTCCTTCAGTCGTCAATTCAGTCATTGGGTGACATACGCACAGCCTTGCTTGAGGCGGTGCGAGCACGACAAGATCTCAGGATGTCCTTAGTACGGAAGCTTCCTGATCGTATTGCGAATCAGGTGGTCATGTCACCAGTGCTCACTCCCTCTTTAATGTCCCCTGAGGTGTGGAGAACCGTTTTTAATATGGCTCAGGCCTTTAAACATAGTCCCACCCCTTCTAAGAAACCTGCCTTTAACTTCCCCAAACCCAAGCCAGTCGCAAAAGCACAGCCGGGGGGATCTAAGCCCTTTCATCTACCTAAGTCCTCCTCCACTCAAGGTCAGTACAGGTACAAACAGGGTAAGTTTACAGGTCAGAAAGGACGGGGCTATAATAAACCAGGTCAGGGCACGTCTTCTGCCAACGCCAGCCAGCCGGCGAAGCGTCCACCACCACCACCATAAAAAAACTAATGTCTCTCTCATTCCCGGGGCCGGTCTTAAGGCGGGTGGATCCGAGGGTAGTACAGCCGACGAACCCTTGTCTGCCAACTGGGTCGTTCCAAACGTGTCACCAAGCATGGCCGTTAAACACTTGGGCAAGGATGGTGGCACGCAAAGGCATCACTTGGCAGTGGCTCCGGCGACCTCGTTTACGTCAGCCGACAACGGCGAATCTAGTTTCTTTAGAGGTGGAGTCACTGGTCACGGAAATGATGGCCAAGAATGTCATCATCCCGGTCCCTCAAAATTACCCAGTCTTCACATCCAAGCTATTTTTGGTTCCCAAAAGGGACAGTGTTCAGATGAGACCCGTCGTAGACCTGTCATATCTGAACCTTCACATTCACAATGAGTCATTCAGGATGTTAACAGTGCACCAAATTAGGCTAACACTTCCGCCGGGAGGTTCGATGTGTTCCTTAGACCTGACAGACGCTTATTGGCACGTCTCGGTAAACAAAAGATTTCAAAGATTTCTGGCCTTACGGATCAGGGATCAAACTTATGTTTTTCAGAGGATGCCATTCGGTTTGAACCTGGCACCTCGCTTATTCACGAAATTAGTCCGGCAAGCACTGATGCCATTGTTAAAACAAGGGATCAGGATTTTGTGGTACCTAGACGACTGGCTGGTGGTGGCAGAGACAGAGCAAGTATGCATAAATCATGTCAACATAACATTAAAACATGTCAAAACTCTAGGGTTCAAGGTAAATCTGGTAAAGTCAAACCTTGTTCCCTCACGAGTAGTTCAGTGGATAGGGCTGGTTTGGGACACAGCTGCTCTCACTCTGAGTCAGAGTGTGGACAATCGAAACAGATTTCGCAGGAAACTGTTCAGGTTCCTTCACAGTCTGACTACGACACGCAGAATCTGGGAGTCTCTGGTCGGCTCTCTCAACTGGATTCAACTAACTGTAATGTTGGGCCGGTTGAAAGTAAAGTGTTTAATATTGGAGGGCAACATATATTTTCCGCTATTGCCGGCGAAAAAATTATGGCCCATACCAAAATTAATCCACAACTTACTAGCGGTCTGGGCGAAGAGGGAAATGTTGCACTCGGTAATGTCATGGACCTCTCCTCCGCCGACGGTATGGGTAGACACGGATGCGTCAGGAACGATAGGTTGGGGTTTTCAGTCAAACCAAGGGCACCAGGGTCAAGGGCTTTGGTCCCATTTAGAAATCTCCCACATCAATGTCAAGGAATTACTAGTCCCCTTATATTTCCTTCAGGCTCACGGCTCTACTTTACGGGGCAAGTCGGTGGCCTTCAGAATGGACAATCTGAATGCGGTTCACTGTATTCAGAAACAAGGGTCAACAAGATCTCGGAAGATGCTAAACGTGTCAGAAGATATTTTTACTCTAGCCAACAGGCTGGACATTCATCTTCACGCATCTTATCTCCCAGGCGTAGCAAACGTCTGGGCAGACGCTCTGTCTCGGAGACAGAGCACAACAGTAGAATGGGCGCTCAAGCAACCCATTTTCAACCAAATGATTGCAGAGCTTTACCATCCACAAGTGGATCTGTTCGCGTCCAAGGAGACTCACAAACTCCCACTGTACCTCACCCGCCGGACGATAACGCCGGCAGGGGGGCCAGACGCCCTGGTGACAGACTGGAACAGGTGGAGTTCCATCTATCTGTTTCCGCCGCCAGACGCGTCTCTAATGTGCCATGTAGTAAACAAACTACGAGATTATCGGGGCTTAGTCTCGATAATCGCGCCCCTGTGGCCGGCGCAGTTGTGGTACCAGCAATTGAAAACGTGGTGCCCGGACCCGGTGTCGCTCCCGGTCGGGTTTTTCCACTTAGACACGATTGGCAACCTAGCGACCTCGCTGACTTTTGCATTATGGACATTCAGGAGGCCAAGTGACTAGCACCATATGGTAGAGAAGTGACCAATAAATTATTGAATCAATATACTCAGTCTACAAAACGAGAGTACCAATCGCATTGGCAAGCCTTTACTTCTTGGATCCTTAGAACAGAACAAACTGTGCCCTCGGTGGCGTTAGTTTTTAATTATTTAAATTATCTGTTTGAGCAGAAACGTTTATCTGTGGTAACGTTAAAAAATCACTTAACAGCGATTAGAATACCATTTTGGGACCTTACCGGTCTCTCAATACCAGTTGCGGAGGAAACAGGTTTTATGAGGGCATGTTTTAAACTCCGCCCACCTCCCCGTCAGCTCATGCCTACTTGGTCTCTGGACAAAGCATTGTCATTACTTCACTCCCGTCTGTACCAAAATACTGCAGATTTTACATTACTCTTAAAAAAGGCTGTATTCCTTTTGGCTTTGGCCACCGGGAACAGAGTGTCAGAGCTGGCGGCGATGAGCAACACACCTAATTGCCTCAGGTTTGGTAGGCTTAATGAATGTATTCACATTGAACCTTCCCCAGGGTTTGTAGCCAAGAATGAGCACAGTGCACACGTGTTTTCTGAGTTCACTGTGCCGGCGTTGAAAAGGGGAAAGGTGCACCATAATTTATGTCCAGTGCAAGCTCTAACCAAATATTTGAGGGTAGCTCCTCTAAACCCCCAGGGTGCTTTATGGGTGGCAAGTACGGGTAAGCGCTTACTGAAACGTAGATTGGCTTCTCTTTTGGTCGAGGTCATTAAAGAGAGTAATCCCGGCGTTGTGGGTAGGGCCCACGATTTACGCAAATGGGCAGCCTCTTTGCATTTCCTTAAGAATTTTTCTGTGGAAGATATTACGTCCACGCATTTGTGAGCCTCTAATCATACGTTTTTGACTCGGTACCTGTCAGTAGCTCTAGACAAACCTTCCTTGCCATGTATAGCTTTAAGGCAGAGGGTGTAGGTGGCCCTTAAGTAACTTTTTGTTTTAATTTCAAGGAAAAGGGGGGGGGGGGGGGGGTGCAGTCAGTGTAACATAGGACACCCTAGACCCCGCCGGAGTATAAGAGCTGTGATACGAGTATGGGTAATGTGATATGAAAATTTCTCTGTTCTATTCAGGGCGGGAAATTGTGCTAGTACAATGTTAGTACAAACAACAGTGTTGTTATAATAATTTTGGCTGTAAAAGCAATTTAGTTTTAAGCATTGGATATATTTTACAAAATATTTCCACGAGTATTATGGGGTTATATGTGCACATGTAAACTTATAAGTTTTTATTTTTCACCACTTATGTTGAGTGGGGTGCCTTTTTAACTTACAGATCTGTTCGCAGAGTCTCAAGAGTTAACCTTTTGTATCAAGCAGGCTTCTTTGAAGCACGCCCCTGCTTGACCCCCTTTTTGTATATATGTGCTGCGCCATTAAATATATATTTTTCAAAGTAAGAATACTATGTGGTTGTTTGATTATCTGCTTTTCTAGAGTTATGATATGATTACGAATGTCCCCCTCCAATCTTAGAAATCAGGCATGTTCGTCAATGATGGAGGGGCCACTAATAAATTATAGGTTTGACTCCTGTAAGGAGATAAAGAAAACCTAATATTTAGTAGTGGCCCCGTAATCATTGACGAATGGGGCCCTCCCGACCATCCCCTTCCCATTCATTGATGTATTAAGGATTTTGGTTACTTGATATGTCAGTGAAGGAAGAATGACGCCTGAGTCAGCGTCTGGTCAAAGATCCACACAAGTACATCCACGATAGTATGGAAAGCTTATTGAATAGTTATTCTTATTTTGTTTTTGTTTTTATATTTTACGAAGTTTTTTCGTAGTGAGAACCCAATTCATAATGACTGAAGCCATGAGTGAGGTCGGGTGCGCTTATGATGAAGGCTCCTCATATTTTAAATGCTCTGCGCGGTAGATTCAAAACTACGGCGGATGAGTGTTTGAAGAGGGTGCCTTATGTAATAGGCATGTTCGTCAATGATTACGGGGCCACTACTAAATATTAGGTTTTCTTTATCTCCTTACAGGAGTCAAACCTATAATGTAGACCAAGCGCCGGCAGGGCCTTCCCAATCATTAGATTAAGATGGCTCTGTTAGGTAAGTCATCAAGGACTCCACAGTGGTGGTCCATACTTACGGTACCTACCCCTCGTGACTGGCTCGCCTCTTCTATAAGGAGAGATGGTTCGTTATTTGTAAAGTCCACGGTGGCAGCACGCCGGGTTTCACTAGGTCCCGGCGCCATCTTCAACACAGTAGACACGGCCGCGGAGCCTCCACCGGGTGTCACTGGATCCCGGCGCCCCTCCTTAAGACAGTATGGGCAGCCTTCTGTCAGTTGACCCTAATGTTGAAGTTTTTTGGGTAATCAACGATTCTTGATATCCAACATATCTTCTCTCATTAGTTTGTTTTTTCGCCCCGGCGTGCGCCGGAAAATGGCAGAATAATCATACCTCCGGTTGTTTCACCCCAGTGGGTCCCCAATGTAAAGTCAGTGAAAGTAGGCTAGCTTAAACAGACCTCGGATGCGGAAATACCCTGAGCCGAACAGGCCAAAGGGGATATCTCTATTGGCCTAACTGGTAAGGTGTCTGCCTCACACCCAAGGGTCGAGAGTTCGTGGCCCCACCAGGGCATGATATTTTCGTGAGGCTATTTCCGCATCTAACGAAGTTTAGGTGTGTTGGTAAAATTGTTCAGATGGTTGAGAGTAAGATCGGAGCTCCATTAATCCTCTTTCGGGTATGGTGTAAAAACCGATCCCCACAGGACAAGGAAGAGGATAGGAGAGAGCAGGGAGTGTTGTGAGACTCGATTGGGTTGGGTTGTGGAGTTGCCAGCCGCCCAAGCGAGTTGCCAACTGGGCAGTTAGTAGGTGCGTGTATGCATCGCTCAGTGAAGTTGACTCACCATTTCCGTTCATCTCTCTGACGGACTCTCGGTCGATTCGGCTCAAGCTTGTTCCTCTCTGTTCGGAGCTTTCGCTTCCCGGAAGGTGAAGTAGTGTAAAGTTAGTGAAAGTAGGCTAGCCTAAACAGACCTCAGATGCGGAAATACCCTGAGCCGAACAGGCCAAGGGGGATATCTCTATTGGTCTAACTGGTAAGGTGTCTGCCTCACACCCAAGGGTCGAGAGTTCGTGCCCCCACCAGGGCATGATATTTTCGTGAGGCTATTTCCGCATTTAACGAAGTTTAGGTGTGTTGGTAAAATTGTTCAGATGGTTGAGAGTAAGATCGGAGCTCCATTAATCCTCTTTCGGGTATGGTGTAAAAACCGATCCCCACACCAACACCCGCAGTGAGGTACTTGAAGTTGGGGGGGCTAATCGAGCCTTGGGCAGGACCCGATTGTCGTATGCCAGATGTGTTCTGGCTCCACAGTCACTAACTGAGCCCGATTTTAACAAGTTCCACGAGCAGACACTGGTTAGGATCGCATTCCCTGTACCAGTTAGGCTAGAATGTGGTGTTCATCGAGAATAATGGAACCAGATCGACCTGAAATCTTCAGGCTCGCTCACATCCCCTTGGATAATTCATTCAGGCGTGATGTCACAACCCCTACGTGGCAACTGGAGGGGGTCTCTTCCCCCCCCCCCCCCCTTATAATATTTTGTTCCTAAATGGGGTAACGTGTTTACGGCCAGTACTCACCCTCCTCCCCTCCACCCAAGCACAATGGGGATTGCGCCGGAGGCATGGACCCGGGAATATCCCTGGTACAATAGATACATTACCGTTGCCCTTGGCACGTTTCTCCTCTACCGGCTCGGTTACTAATAGACCGTGCGTTTGACTACATTTTTGGCAGGCTCCCGGCGTTTGCGGACATCGAACTAGCCACCGGCGTAATAGATCCGGTGCCTGAGTTCCAGGCAAGTAATATGATTAGCCTGGCCTAGCCAGCCTAGTCTTTTCATGGGTTATCTTCCCTCTCTCTTTCTCGCTTGCCCAATCTCTCTATGGGCCTCGTTTCGCACGGGGTCTGAAGGTATGGTACCTTCTGAGTATGCTGCATTTTAAAAAGGGGGGGGGGGGTGAGGGTACTAGAGGACCATGATCTTCAACCCCGCCGGACTGGTAATACGTAGGTCAGTACAGACAAGAACAGACCGAGAAAGTGTTTGCAATAACGATTTTTTTTTCTTTTGGTCCCCAGTATTATTGGACAATCCAAGCAGAGGATCTGTCCTCGTTTAGAGACGGAGTTCTTTTACTCCCACCGGCCACAAATGGGCCGCCTTTTTCATTAAGCCAGTTAGAGTTTTTTACCCCTCAAGTTTTGCAAACTCTTTCATTGAGGGCATAACTTGCTCTAAGTTGGGAAGTTTTTTCCCGACCGGGGTCTCTCGACACAATGCATGGTGGTGGCTCTGAATAAGCCACAACTGCCCTGTGTGGCATCACGGCAACGGGTCTAGCTAGGCCATGGGCTTAGGGGTAAGGAAATAGGGAGGGGGGGGGGGGATGTGCTAGTAAGCCCATAGACCCCTCGAACCTCTCCGCCGGATAATTATAGGAAGTCACGATCGGTGACATTAAGGAAGCGAGCTGAGTTTACGGCTCGCCAATAATTTTTGTTTGTTTTGGGTTAAGATCTCATTGTGAGATACGACCAGGAGGTGGGCGGTGTAGCCCATACCTCACGTAGTCTCCGTCAGCCGGAGAACTGTGATGATTCACTAGTTATGTTCGAACTGGGGGTACAGTTCAACAAGTTTTAAATTTTTATGTTTTTGTTAATTCTCAGAAGAAATCTAACATAGTTGCAACTATGTACGATTATCAGGATGTACAGACATATACTGTACAAATTATGTTAAGGTTAGGACTAAATTCTACAGAGTTATAGTTCTATTGTCGGGGACACATGCGTGTCCCCACAAAATACTATGCATAGATCTTAAGGTAAAGATCTGGTCATGGGTAAGCAGACTTTCTTTGAAGTCACACACTACTTACAATCTTTTCTATTTGTTACATATTGTTTGCATAAAATACAACTTAAAAAATGTTTTTACGGATTCTTTTGTCCCAAGAGGTGAGGATATTATCACGAATGTCCCTCCTCCAGTCTTGGTACTCAGGCAATATCGTTAATGATGAAGGGGCCACTAGTAAATTATAGGTTTGATTCCCGAAGGGAAGTAGAAAAAACCTAATATTTAGTAGGGCCCCGTAATCATTAACAATAAACGTCCCTCCCAGCCATCCCACTTCCCATTCTTGATTTCTATAGTTTTATCTTGGTATATCAATGAAGGACGAAAATGGCCACTAGAGGGCCTGAAGTCGGGGAAGCGAAACACGAGAAATCCACATATGGCAAGTCATATGATAACATTATTAAGTTATTTTTATTTTATTTTTTACAGAGTTTTTTCTGTAGGGTACCCAATCAAAATGACAATTCCATAAGGGAATTAAGCGTGCACTTATGACGAGTACTTCATGATCCTCCCGCGGCAGTTAATTCAAATGGCTGATGTAGGATGTTGAATGGAGCTATTATACTAATAGGCAATATCGTTAATGATTACGGGGCCCTACTAAATATTAGGTTTTCTCTACTTCCCTTTGGGAATCAAACCTATAATTTGCCCTGTTTGCTCTCAACGTTGCGGCATCAATGGCTGCCAGGCCTTTAACCCAGCAAGTGCGGATCTCCTTATAAGAGTTTTACCGCTGCGCTGAGGAACTCCTCATATAATCCAAGGCCTACAAAAAAAACATTTAAAAGTATAATTTTTTTTTTGTTTTTTTTTTTTGTATTGCCCCTTGGCCATGCCAAATATCATTCCTCCACATCCCCTCCTTCCACCCCCCCCCCCCTTCAATTATCACCTATTATCCCTGTTATTCCCTTATTCTTAGGTATATATTCGTGCTAACATTAGCGAGTTGCTAGCAGGGCGTGGTCATCTGTGTTACCAAGCGTGGGAAAGAGCGATAGAGAGAGATTACCACGCAACAGTGTCTCTCCAGCCATCGTCACGGCTGGCTGGCTGGCAGGCTGGCTCAGCCATAAGTTATGTAACTCCCGGCCTCTATCGCCGATTTTGACCATCCAAACACTGTTTCCACTTGTTTTATTGCTGTAACAGGTTAATACCTTTATAATCAACGTAAAATAGGCGCATATGGATAAGTATTAATGATATTTATGGTACAATGACGATTTGAGTTTAGGAAACAGTCTAAATACCTCCGCACAGGGAGGGGTGGCCAATACCCCACCTACGCAGCGGAGAGGTTAAGGATGATGAACCAAGCCATAAGTTTCATAGATGTAATCCTCATCAGGATCAAAGGGAATTGAATCTGAGTGAGGTGGGGCATGGCCCTTGGGTAACGTGGGATCAGGAGCTCCAACATTTTGCTGTCTTTGTGTCTTCTAATACCTCGTTACCGGTTCCCAATCTGCCAAAGACTGAATTTGACTGGCTTAAGCAAGAACCCAGCGGAGTGCCCAGAGCTATCTTTGAATTCCTCATTGCCCCCCAGTTAGAGGTAAAGGATTTTCCGGCTCTTTTTGTAACCCCAGATCCCATTGACCTCCAAAGAGATTTCCTGGTCAGAGACAATGCACATAGAAAATTTATCGGCTTTCTCCTAACCAAGGATACAGCCCAGGCTGTTGCCCAACCAGTACCGAATCCTCCTCGTCAGAGGACGGACATAGTCAAAGCTTTTCAACAATACCTTCTCCCTTTTCCGGCTCAATCATTGACAGACATAAGAACCGCCTTATTTAAGGCAGTCAGGGCGAGACAGCTACTCAGACTCAGTATGGTGCAGGGGCTACCTAGTAACGCTTATTATAGGGTTCTCTACTCTCCTATATTAACAGCAACTCCAATTAATGAACAAACACTGAGAGATGTTCGGGTGATGATTCAGGCTAACAAAGGTACACCCCAATAATTATCCCTAAGTTCAGCATACACTGGATGGCCGGCGATCGGTGGACGGTTTACCGGAGCCTCACCAAAAGTTATCATTTAGACCCAACATTTTTGTCATAAGAAAGCTGCTTCACGTAATCTTGCCTCCCCCTCTAAGCCAAGCTGGGCACAGGGGTTCGAGATAGGAGACTGTGTTACCGCGCCTTGGCTGCGCCAAAGTAATTTTCTGCTGCACATTAGGACTGCGTCATAGAGTGCATAACGGTCGGGATACGGGAGGCTATGCAATGTCCTACCCGGCACCCAGAAGTAAGGTGAGCGCTCTCCCTGATGACCGGACAAAATAAAGGCGGAACACTAATGAGAAGGTTTTTCAATCCTCGGCGGAAACAGATCCCGCCGGGACGGGTAGAGACTTGTAAGCCTCATCACCATCAGATTAACTCCATCAGCGTAGGGTAGAACCACCTCAGGTTTTCTCTACGATAAGACTTGTTGAGAGGCACCATCTAAAGTTTTCTCTACTATAGGACTTGCTACACAAAGGTTCGACAATTCCTGAGCTACGCATGCCTATTCCGTGTCGGCTTACCGAGTTTCCTTTTTTGGTTTCAAAGCACAAAGTACTTTTGGTTATTTACCGCAAACAGTTGTATGCATAAAATGTTAAGTTCATGGTGTTACACCGAGGGAGCACACTCCGTGCCGGCTAAATCTGCCGACGAGTTGGTCCTCAGCATCTAGCATGCTCGAGTTCAACTAGTAACTTTCAAAGCTCCCCCGGCGTATTACCTAGCATAGCATTCTGGTCCTCCGATGCTAAAGGATGACTCAGAAGATAAGTTAAGTAACCTTAGATATATGCCAGCTCTTGTTTTTTCTACGAGCTGTTGTTTTACCCGTGAAAAGAGAGTTGCCCTCGATGCCTGAAATATTTTTGATTTTTTTTCATTTTTCTTTTAGATCTTCGAGTAAATTGTCATTTCCCCTGTGTACTTGCACACCGGTCCCGGTCTCTCTCTCTTCACTAATAGTTGTTTTAAGTATTCACGGCTTTAGAGTTTTTGTACTGCGATAAGTGACACCCATTCTGGGCGAAGAAAAGGGGGGGGGGGAGGATATGTGTATCCCAGTACACCGAAAGGTATAACCCCCTCCGCCGGAATACACAGGTATCCAAGTATGTCGGGATGTAGCTCCCTCCGCCGGAATACACGGTCAAGCAGGGCAAGCCAGGCGCGGCTTCCACCGAGGCAGAGCCCAGACATGCTTTACGAGCTAGAAGCTCAAGTGTTTATAATTTTTAGGTTTAAGTGAATCTATCATTATTTTAGAATACTTGGTCCGAGATCAATTAAATTAAGAACCAAGCTTTATAAAGCTAGTAAAATTTGTTTTTATGTATGTAAAAGTTTTCTATCTTAAGTTGCAACTAGATAGTTGGTGAGTGTTCACCTAGTCAAGTGACATAGTGATTTTCACAGAGGATAAACTATTCACAGCTGTATAGAAGAGTGAGGAGTAAGTAAGATGTGGGTTTGCTTCAAGGAGATGTGGAGGGCATGAAGGGATGGTCTGAACATTGGTTAATGCCTTTTCATCCAAAAAAATGCAAGTACATGCGGATTGGGACAAGCAAGATAGACAAGGTAGGATACAGTATGTATGAAGCAATGGAGTAAGTTAATACAGAAAAGTATATAGGAGTAGTGATAGACAATAAGTTAAATTTCTCAGAACATTTAGCGGAAAAGATAAACAAAGCCAATAGAATTGTAGGGCTGATAAGGAGGACATTTGTGTCACTTGACGAAGAAATATTCAGGAATCTCTATACAGCGCTGGTTAGGCCGCACCTGGAATATGCGAACCAGGTGTGGGCTCCATATATGGTAAAGGATATAGAAGCAGTGGAGAAAGTGCAGAGGAGAGCTAGCAAGCTAGTACCAACGTTGAAGAACGCGGGCTATGAGCAGAGGTTGAGGACACTGGGGCTTCCGACACTGGCATATAGGAGAAAGAGAGGGGATATGATAGAGACTTTTAAGATATTGTCAGGAAAGTATGATGAGGATGTGTGTGATGGTATCTTCTTGATGCGGGAGGGAACAAGAACGAGAGGACACTCTAAGAAAATTTACAAAGAAAGAAATAGGCTTGAAAAGGCAAAGAACTCATTTTGTGATAGAGTGGTAAATGAGTGGAACGCACTGCCCCAGTATGTAGTCGATTCCGAATCAATAAGGAAGTTTGAAAGTAATCTTGATAAAGCATGGGGAAGACAAGATTTGAAGTTTGATTATAAAGCAAAAATACAGACTAGTAAAAATGTTACGTCTGCTACCGCCGCCGCCAACACCGTGAACGACCGCAGCAGTGCAAGTACTGGCACCGAGCTGGATACACAGGCCTAGTTTGCCTTTTTCCAGAGCATCTACTGTAAGAAACTGTAAGAAAGTGATAAAAGTTTTGTATTAGCTGTTATTATCACATTGTACAACAGGTACCTCATGTAGAGGCCCTAAGTATGGAGCAGGACTTCTTCGAAGAAATGCACTGCTCACACTCTTTCAATTTTGTATTTTCTATATTGTATGTGAACAATAAAATGACTTATTCTGTTAGACGAATTCTGGACTTTACCTTGCGGTAACGGAGGTTCAGATATTGTTGCGAATGTCCCCCTCCAGTCTTGGGAATTCAGACAACATCGTCAATGATGGAGGGGCCACTATTAAATTATAGGTTTGATTCCCGGAGGGAAGTAAAGAAAACCTAATATTTAGTAGGGGCCCCGGAATCATTGACGATGAGGGCCCTCCCAACCATCCCCTTCCCACCCGCTTGATATCTGGAGTTTTATCTTGATATATCAGTGAAGGGAGAATGATGCGCTTGGCGAGAAGCGGCAAGAAGCCACAACGCAAGAAATCCACCGAATGTGGGAAGCGTGTTTATAACAGTATTTAAGTATTAAAGTTTTTCCTTTTTCTTCTCTTATTTTTTACGAAAGTGTTTCCGTAGTGGGTACCCAATCTATGACGACACCATAAGAGAAGTAGCGTTGCACTTATGAAGATGACTCTTGTTTCTTCCCCGCGGCGGCTGATTCAAACGGCCAACGTGGGTGTTGAATGGAAACTATTACACTAATAGGCAACATCGTCAATGATTCCGGGGCCCCTACTAAATATTAGGTTTTCTTTACTTCCCTCCGGGAATCAAACCTATATTTTTGTAGCTAAGGAACAACTGCAAAGTTATTTGACTTTATGAGACAGGTTAAAGGCGAGCGACAGGTAGTGGTGCCAGTACCAGTAGCCCCGGTGGTGCGACCTCTAGGGCAAGTACCAGTGCAACCTCAAGTTAGCGTAACTTTGCCTCCCCCTACTGTCACTACTCAGGCTCCCACTTCGGGTGCCACAGCATTGTTGCCATCCAATTTGAAACTGTTTCCAGATTTGCTACCCCCCCCCCCCCCCCCCCCCCACACACACACACTTGACAAGTCTATTCCCGGTAAGAAGGGCCCTATGCCACTTTTATACGGACCTGACAAATCTTGGTCAGTCAATTGTTAAGCCACTACACCCCGAGGTCGCACAACCCACGGTTACAGGGGAGTCGCCTGTGCCGGAACATTGGGTTATCGAGGCTAGTGAGGCTAAAAAGTTGAGGGCCAAGAACCAGTCGGGAGAGGTACTTGATGTTGTCGTCAGGGCCATTCCCACATTTTATAATCCTGATTATTTTGTCCATATGCAATCCCCTGCCTTGCCTCCCGTATCTGCCGGAAAACTTTTTTCCGACTGGTTTAAGTCAGAGAGGTTCAATTTAGAGAGGCCTTTACAGGGTTTGACCCCGGAATTAAATACTATACCCTTCAGGGACTCTCATGGGTCATCTTTAGTTCATCTTCAAGGTGGGGAGTTTGGGCCATGGGTTGCGTGGGCACAAGAGGCCCAGCTGTTTGCCAGCACTATTACAAACAAGAGCAGTCATCAGCTCCCGTCGGAAGACAATCACTGGTTTTCTATGCCGGTAGGCAAGGCGGATGGGATACCTCAATACATTTTTGAATTTTTGGGTGCCCCTAAACTATCTTTATGCCAGTTGCCTGAACCTTTTTGTCCCCCCACACAGGTCCAGATCGATAAAGATTTTAAAATGAGGCAGAAAGCCTGGAGACTGGCGTCTCAATACCTACTCAGCTGCCAACTAGGGGCCTCTCTGGCCAGGACGACTGAGTCGGCAACAGACGCCGGGTCCCAGAAGGCTCTTTCACTGACCAGGGGTCTTCTTCTCCAAAATTCAATTCAGTCTCTCGGCGACGTCCGGACTGCTCTCTTTGAGGCGGTACGGGTCCGCCAAGATCTGAGGGTATACTTGGTGAGGAAGCTCCCGGCGGAGATTCGTAGGAGACTTATTTTGTCCAATGTATTCACCAAAACTATTGCCTCTGAGGATGCCTGGCGCACCATATTTTTTTTACTAGACTCACAGACTGCTACCACTTCTAAATCTAAGGGTGAGCAGCCAGCTAAATCTAACTTTAAAGCTAAGAGTTCTTTTCGTGGTCAAGCTCAGTCATACCAGTCATCAACGACTTACTCCACCCCTGCAAATAATGGGACACCTAGAGGGCCAGGTCAATTCAGGGGTAGAGGGCGTTGGTTCAGGGGTAATTCTAGGGGAAAACCCAGTAGCGATGGTAGCAAGGTCTCTCATCCCCCACACCAAAATCAGAGTCACATCCCTCCTCTTCAAAAAACTGATCACTTACCACAAGGCTCTCTCACTCCCAGTGCCAAGGCAAGGCGTGACGGAAACGAGAGTAGTACTGCCGGACAACACCAGTTATGCAACTGGCAACTTCCGAGAGTGTCATCGGGCATGGCCCCAGCGAACATGGGCAAGGACAGTGGTCCGCAAAGGCCTCTCCTGGCGGTGGCCCGGCGACCCCGTTTACGTATCCCCACAGAATTCAATCATGTTTCATTGGAGGTGGGATCAATCGTCAAAGAGATGGCTCAAAAGCAGATCATTATCCCCAGTCCTGTGTTAATGCCCGTGTTCATATCCCGGTTGTGTTTGGTGCCAAAACGGGACAGTGTTCAGATGAGGCCGGTGATCGACCTATCATATCTCAACACACACATTCACAACCAGTCATTCAGGATGCTCACAGTGAATCAGATCAGATTAACACTCCCTCCACAGGGCTGGATGTGCTCAATAGATCTAACAGATGCCTACTGGCATGTCCCAATCAACAAACGCTTTCAAAAGTTTCTAGCTTTACGCAACGGGGATCGAACGTTTGTCTTTCAGAGAATGCCCTTTGGATTAAATCTAGCACCCCGAGTTTTCACAAAATTAGTCCGACAGGCTTTGCTACCATTGTTCGAACTGGGGATCATGGTGTTATGGTACTTAGACGATTGGCTAGTGGTAGCACAATCCAGAATAATATGCCTTCAACATGTTCAACAGGTATTAGATCATGAAGCTGCCTTGGGGTTCAAGGTGAACTTAGCAAAGTCATCCTTAATCCCCACCAGGAAAATTCAATGGGTGGGCCTTATCTGGGATACCGAGTTACTCACTCTGAGTCAGAGCGAAGACAACCGTCAGAGATTTCGGAGGAAACTCTTTCGGTTTCTTCATTCTCTGACAACAACGAGGAGGATCTGGGAATCTCTGGTGGGCTCACTCAATTGGATACAGCTGACGGTACCGTTAGGTCGTCTGAAGGTCAAAAGAATTATTTTGGAAGGAAACAGCTGGTGCTTTCCGCTGTCACCAGCGGAAACACTGAGGAAAATTCCAACTTTAATCCACAACCTCCTGGCGGCCTGGGCGAAGCCAGAAGTAATACACTCCTCCTTGACTTGGACAGCTCCGCCTCCAATGGTCTGGATCGATACAGACGCGTCAGGAACCCTGGGATGGGGTTACCAGTCAAACCTAGGACACCAGGGTCAGGGTCTATGGTCAATATCAAATCATCTTCATATCAATGCCAAGGAGTTGCTAGTCCCACTATTCATTTTACAGGAGCACGGCATGAGCCAGGCGGGAAAGTCTCTTGCCTTCAGAATGGACAACTTGACTGTAGTGACATGCATTCAAAAGCAAGGGTCAGCGAGATCTCGAGTGTTACAAGGGTTGTCGGAAAAGATCTTTCATCTAGCTGCGAAGCTAGAGATTAATCTTCACGCAACATATCTGCCCGGCGTGGCGAACGTCTGGGCAGATGCTCTGTCTCGGAGACAGAGCACTCAAGTAGAATGGGCTCTCAAGCAAAACATCTTTCAAAGGATGATTGCCGAACCCTACCATCCACAAGTGGACTTGTTCGCGTCAGAGGCAACACACAAGCTACCTCTGTACCTCACACGGCGGAGTCAGACTCCGGCGGGTGGTCCCGACGCATTTCTGGTAGAGTGGAACAAATGGAGCTCCATTTATCTCTTTCCACCTCCAGACGCATCCTTAATGTGCAAAGTAGTTCACAAACTACGGGGTTATCGAGGCATGGTCTCGATGATCGCGCCAATGTGGCCGGCTCAAGTTTGGTACAATCAATTGAAGACGTGGTGCGAGAACCCGGTGTCGCTCCCTATCTTGTACTTCCATTTAGACACAATTGAAAACCTCAAGACCTCGCTGACTTTTGCCTTGTGGACATTCAGAAGGCCAAGTGGCTAGGCCAGTTTAGGGAATCCGTGACTCACAAATTGATTAATCAGTATGCTAAATCAACCCAAAGACAGTATCAATCGCACTGGAAGTCGTTTACTACCTGGATAGTAGAAACTGATCAACAACAGTCCTCGGTGGCTCTGGTTTTTAATTACTTAAATTACCTCTTTGAAATTCAAAAGTTATCAGTTGTCACATTAAGGAATCACCTCACAGCAATTCGGACACCGTTTTTAGATTTAACAGGCCTGTCCGTGCCGGAGGCGGAGGAAAAGGGTTTTATGAGGTCTTGCTTCAGGCTTCGCCCCCCTCCTCGTCAACTCACACCCACCTGGTCACTTGATCTGACCCTTGAAATGCTTCAATCACGTAAATATTGCCATGATCCTCCTTTCGAGTTAAAACTTAAAAAGGCCATTTTTCTAATGGCATTGGCGACAGGTGACAGGGTGTCTGAGTTGGCAGCGATGAGTTCGGAGCCAACCTGTTTACGGTTTTCAAGGCGCAACATGAGTGTCCATATTGCCCCTGCTCCTAACTTTATTGCAAAGAATGAACATAGTAATCATGTATTTACAGAGTTTGAAGTTCCAGCTCTGAAACAGGGCGATCGGCACCATATACTTTGTCCGGTCCAAGCCCTTATGTTATTTATGCGGGGGTCCCGGCCGTCACAGGCGGGCTCCCTCTGGGTTTCGCGGACAGGTAAACGTCTCCAAAAACGCCGGCTAGCTGCGTTATTAGTAGAAGTGATTCGGGAGAGTAATTCGGGCGTGTTGGCTAGGGCCCACGATATACGGAAGTGGGCGACGTCACTCCGATTCCTCCACAATTACTCTCTCGATGATATTCAACAGACACAGTTGTGGTCTTCTAATCATACATTTCTAACACGTTCCCTGTCCGTGAATCTCATGAAACCTTCTCGTACATGTGTAGCATTAAGGCAGAAAGTCTAGTTTTAAGCTATTTTGTAAAGAAAAGGGGGGGGGGGTATCCTAGCTAAGGACTCTGACCTGCCTCTTATGTGATACAAGATATGACGAGAATGAGAGGTCATGTGATAACCCATTCCTTAGACTCAAATAAGTCTAGTCAGGAAAATGTTATGTTTACTTTATAGATGCAATAGAGTTCACTATATAATTATACTCATTAATCTTAAGGATTAGGGTTAAAAGAGAGAGTACATATATTTTGTAATATAGTACCTGAGGCCATAAATATATAGGCCAAATTATTATCAGTATTGATAAAAGATTTATTTATTTATGTATTCTAAGCTATTTGTATAGTTTATGTGTTTCACCAACTGTTCTGCCAAACGTAAAGGTGACAACACCGCAGGCTACCTTTAACCCGTTGAGCCCTGGCTAGTTATAATATTTTGTTCACCCCAGTCCCAAGCCATTTTCACTTATTTTTTTTGTTTGCTAAAATGGAAGACAAGGATGAGAAATGAAAAAAAAAACAAAAAAAAATCACCTCTGACATTTTTTTTTTGGGGGGGGGGCCGGTGGGGGGTTGGGGGGGGGGGGGAGCTTCAAAAAAATTTGTTGAGCCAAAATGGAAGAGAATGGTGAGAAATGAACACACAAATAAAAAAAAACTCATTTCGGTCATTTGGGGGGCGGGGGGGTTTCAATAGTTCGTCTCCCCCGCATGACCACCCGCCCGGGAGCACTAGGGTAAAAACTGAGTATGGCATTGTACGGCATACATCCTAAGGAGTATCTCACATAAATCTCAAGCCTCTAGCTCCCATACGACCGGAGTAATGAAGGTTCAAAGTGGCGGTAAACTAGGGGTGTAAACTATCCCCACTAAGCCCACCACCACCAGCCGCGCGGCTGTCTCGGCCCGCTCACACCTACTGGCCCGGCTCCCCCACACACTACGGTACCGCCCCCTCCTATTCTCCCGCCATTTCCTACCTTACGAGCCACGTAAGTGTTTTTTATATGTCGGACGCACGTGATGCGTCGCTGGGAGTTGGTGATCAAAGACTGCCGACGCAACACGTGCGACGCTGGGTCTCAACGGGTTAAGGAACGCCGCCTGTACAATACTTTATTATTTTTTATTAAACTGATCTTTTTAGTACGTATCTCCTTGGACCTTCGTAATTTATTAGTGTTTTTTTGATGTTCATGATGAATGTCCCCCTCCAGTCTTGAGATATCAGGCGCATCGTCAATGATGAGGGGGCCACTAATAAATTATAAGTTTGAGTCCCGAAGGGAAGAAGGAAAACCTAATATTTAGTACCGTAAAGTGGGGTAACTTCGTACTGCGGTTATAACTTCGGACATCGGCGATAATAAGTAATTAGACATTGTCATTATATAATGGAAACGCTTTTTATTTTATTTTTTTGTGGGGTCCGTTTAGAGAAATGGCAAAGGCAGAGCATGTAAAAGTCCTAGGGAACTGACATGAGTATATGTACAAAAAAAAAAAATTATATATGTGACGAAAATATGTACAGGCATTTTTCGCTACCCTGCCAAACTTCTATCACCCTGAAGAAATTTGTTTGTATGAATGATGTTGTGACTGATATAATTTTGTAGTAACATTACCAGAGACAACATCCACCAAAGGAAATTTGTTACACTTGTATAACGCTCTAGCTAGAACACTATCATTTAACCGATTGTGTTTTAAAAAAAAAATTGTAACTTCGGACATGGAACAAAACAATCGTTTGTTATTATTTTCCCTATGAAAATCATTCATAATACTTGTACATCATTAACATGGTGGTAAAAGATCAAATAATCATTCTCTGAGTCCAAAAACCCATAAAAATATGATACTATGCTAACCGATTTATGTATTTCGGATAATTCTGGATATATAATATATATAAATTAGGAGAGGCATATATCTTGTCCAAACAAAATTTTATCTGCCGAAAGAAACACCAACAAATACGTTATACCTATAAAAATGCTCAAATTCATAAAAGTGTATATGCAGTGATATATTATACATACCTATATTTTCACTAGGCCTAGTTAATTTTCGAGTTATTGATTTGACAGCATTGGTTATTTTTCCTGCTCAATATTTTCTAGGAGTGAGCTCGATGCCTAACGAGAACAGATCCAAACAGAATATATGTTAAACATCGTATATAACTCCCTCCTATACTGATTATACAGGCCTAAAAGTATTGACTGTGCATTTTCCACTATAACATCGGACAGGAATAAGCAGCAATAATAAAATATTCATATAAAATAGTAGGAGCCGAAAAACGAATGAAATAAGGCCACGAACGTAGGTCCGAAGTTCTCCTCCGTTTGTCCGAAGTTATCTCAGCTTTCTTGGCAACCATTTTCCATAAGAAACACCGTATGTCCGAAGTTATCCATACATGTCCGAAGTTATCAACTTTTCAAGCAACCTTCGGACATCATTTAGGATAAGGATAGCTCTCTTCTTATGGGGGATAATTTTAGGAGGCTTCCTGGATTACGGCGCACTATCACCATACATCACTTGACCTAGTTGTTGTTGTTGTTGTTGTTGTTCCCCAAGCTGCCTGGCCGAACAGCCCCAAGGCCCCGAGCAAGGCCAAGGCCATAAACGAGCGACCCCACAGAACCTTCCGTGCCGACCACAGTAAAGCCTGGGTGACCGAAGCCACTCCATGGCGGGGAGCTGAGGAGGGTGCGGAAACGCCCGGGAAACCAAAGCCTCACCCAGGGCCTTGTGCCCCTCAGCAATTATGAAGAGAAAGTTGAGGGGCAAAGGAAAAATGTGACGCTTTAGCTTCTAATCTTGGTAGATTGGGAGGTCAATCCACAGAAGAGACGCCGTCACTTGAGATCTACAAAATATATAAGTAAAAGGAACAGTCACAGTAAGCTATGGGTATGGCAGAGATTGCTCAGTTCTCACTCTGACAGACCAGCCCATCACCTAGTTAAATCTCTATAATGTGTTTACACTCAGGAGAAATTGTTAAAAAACAGCGAAAAATTTCCGAAGTTACCCCAGTTTACGGTAGTGGCCCCGGAATCACTGACGATTTTGGCCCTCCCTTCCCATTCAAATGCTATGTTTTGAGAGTCTTGATATATCAGTTAAGGAGGAGCAAACACTTTGAGGAGGAAAGCGAAGCGTACACAAACAGCAGACGCATGAGAAGCGCAACGCTAAGATCAAAGTTTAATCTTTTTATTTCATTATTTTTTACTAGTTTTTTTTAGTAGTGGTATAGGATGAGTCCGGGAGTGGTTTTTAAGAGCGTTTCGCTCACGATGTGTGGCAATCGTATTTTGATCTCTCCCGGGCGGGAAGTTTGAAAAGCAAGCTTGAGTTCAAAGATTGGCCATTACCAACGTTAAGGCATATCGTCAATGATTCCGGGGCCACTACTAAATATTAGGTTTTCCTGCTTCCCTTCGGGACTCAAACCTATAGTTTGTCCTAGGTGGATTTCGTTCCTCACGTGTATGATGAGGAAAATGTCTTGGGCGGTGTGGGGGTCGACAGCTATGTGGCCGGAATCAGTGTAGAGTTGATCACCTGTTTGATGTAAATGATAAAAGAGGTCTTTTGGGATCCATTTAGGTTTTATCTTAGTCAGCCATGATGTTAGGAGAGAGGCGTCTTTGACCACAGTCCAGTTGTGCTTGTAGGCGCTGCAACACGTCCAATCCCATGTAGCCGTCATAATGCGTGCAGTCTGATTAGAATACTACAAAATGTTGGTGGCAGGAGGCTTTTGGGTCTGAGGTGGTGATACGTAAGGGTGTGGTCTCTCCCCTGATGGGTAGGGATGTGTCCCCAGCATTGATAAGCTTAGTGGTGGCGGCATTTAACATCTCGAATCTGCGATGGTTTTCGTCATAGAAATGGTTGAATAGACAGGATCTAGCAGCTCCAGTGTCTATCAGGAGACGTACTGGTACCCCTTCCAGTTTCGACAAATAGTAGATGGGAGGTGGAATCCCCCGCCGAAGCCATGATGGGCAGGGGAGGCATAAAAAACCCTAAGGGAATCTTCTTCCTCTTCTTGTTCTTCTAAATTTGTTGCCATAGTCTGGACTGAGGTGGGAACTTCCAAGGGGTCTTCTCCTTCTGAATTATTGCCCTCTATCTCCAATAACCGGGATTCCTCATCCGCGGCAAGTACTCTGGAAGCCTGCCGTTGTTGTTGCTTTGCATGATACCTTATGTAATGTAAGGGACAGGTGGTGTTACAAGCACTGAAGTCGAACGAGTTGATCAGGATCAGAGGCCCGTTCCGGAATCTAGGTGTGGCGGTGCTCGTGGGTCGCCCTCGATTTATGGGGTTAGTGGGTGGAGGGACCCTGTTTGGGGTGTGGCTTGGAGGGTACGCCCTGTTGTAGGAATGTGGGCAGTTCTGGAATGGTGGTTGTCTGGACCCGTAGCTGTGTGAGGGTCCTGGCCTTCGTCCTCCTTGAGGGTGGGTGGGGAACCTTTTAATAGCCCCGACTGTTGAGGTCTTGGGTTTGGTGGCCAGGAGCTTCCTGATGGTGATGATGTCTCGGTCATAGCCTACAGGGTCATGGATGGTGAAGTGCTCTTTAATGAAGTTGGGGAGCACTCGCAGCAGGGTGTTAAAAATTTGTTTTTGTTGTTGCATATTGCTTTGGAGAGGATATGCAGTCCTGACATGTGCCAGGAGTCCGAGGGTGGTGTCCAAATCTCCCTCGTACATACTTCCCAACTTGACTAGTTCCTTGAACATGACGATGGTGCGTTGTTGTGTGTGTGCGATTGGTTTGCTTGGGAGGCAGATTGACTTGCTCATGTGGTGGTGTACACCCAGTGGTGGATTGTGTTCTTATATTTCATAAAATTTTCATTTTAGTAAGCATTGTTTCCACATAGCAATTTTCATGAGTTATTTTGCCTTTAATTTGTCTTTGTCCAGGTTTTGGTTTGTCTAGTTTGCAAGTTTTACATTTTAATTATGTCATCTATTTTGCTCAGGGCGCCGACAGTGCCCAAGGGGGGTTGAATAGCATCAATAACAATCTGCCGGAATTGTACCAATGTGAGATCAGGGGTAATATGTCCGGCTACCAGGGTCATGGCCTTTCCCAGGTGAGTTAACAGAACAGCAATTTTGTTCTCTGTCTGTTTGATACGCCAGGCTGAGCGCTGGGTTAACCATATCCAAATATGTCCTGATGTCATATGTGTCTGACTATCTATCTATCTATCTATTGCCTGACGCCGTGATCCCCGAAGGGGTGGCCACGAACGAACCGCCCCCATGCACCTCTGTCCCCAGTCAGTCGACGCCCCTCCCCCCAACCAGCACCGCCTTCGTTCATGTAGTTCCTCACTCCATCCTTCCACCTCATATTCGGTCTACCTCTCCCCCTCTGTCCCTCCACCTCGCTCTCGTACACCCTCTTAGTCATTCTCTCGCTTTCCATACGTTCCATATGGCCGAACCATCTCAAGTTGTTCCTTTTCACACTTTCCAGCACATCAACCTCCACACCACACCTCCTTCTTACTTCCTCATTAGTCTGTCTATCCCTCCATGTAACTCCGCATGCACTCCTTAAGTAATTCATTTCCACTGCTCTCACTCTTGGTCTGAGTCTCTCAACCAACGTCCATGCTTCGCTTCCGTAAGTCAGTGTCGGGATTACCACACTGTCATGCAAGGACTTCTTCACTTCCGCTCTCGTACACCCTCTTAGTCATTCTCTCGCTTTCCATACGTTCCATATGGCCGAACCATCTCAAGTTGTTCCTTTTCACACTTCCAGCACATCAACCTCCACACACTCCTTTACTTCCTCATATCTGTCTATCCTCCATGTAACTCCGCATGCACTCCTTAAGTAATTCATTTCCACTGCTCTCACTCTTGGTCTGAGTCTCTCAACCAACGTCCATGCTTCGCTTCCGTAAGTCAGTGTCGGGATTACCACACTGTCATGCAAGGACTTCTTCACTTCCGCTCTCGTACACCCTCTTAGTCATTCTCTCGCTTTCCATACGTTCCATATGGCCGAACCATCTCAAGTTGTTCCTTTTCACACTTTCCAGCACATCAACCTCCACACCACACCTCCTTCTTACTTCCTCATTAGTCTGTCTATCCCTCCATGTAACTCCGCATGCACTCCTTAAGTAATTCATTTCCACTGCTCTCACTCTTGGTCTGAGTCTCTCAACCAACGTCCATGCTTCGCTTCCGTAAGTCAGTGTCGGGATTACCACACTGTCATGCAAGGACTTCTTCACTTCCATACTGACCACCCTATTTCTTGTTACTGCTTTTAGCGTTCCTACAACCCTCTTCCCCTGTTGTACCCTCTCCCGCACCTCTTCATCCATAGTCCCATCTTTACTCAACACACTGCCCAGATACTTAAAAGAGTTGACGATCTCCATAGCCTGACCGTTCAGCTTCACCTCACACTCTGTGACTTCACCCCTTTCGAAGACCATAACCTTGCTCTTCCCCGTATTTACCTTCAAATTCCGTTTTTCGCACACTGTTCCAGACTCATTTACCAGACCCTGCAACTCCCATTCATTATCACTCATCAGAACTGTATCATCCGCAAACAGCAGTATAGGTAGCTTCCACTCAATTCCCTCCCTTTTCAGCGATACACCAACATCCACTGCTCTTGATAGTATTTCTTTCATGACTCCATACATGCTCTTCACTGCTTTCAGCAACTTGCCCTCTACTCCGTATATTCTAAGTACTTTCCACAAACCTTCTCTATCCACTCTGTCATAGGCCTTCTCCAAGTCCATAAAGGCAACATACACCTTTTGTTTCTTCTCCAGATACTTCTCCACAACACAATTCAGGGTAAAAATCTGATCTACACATCCTCTTCCCTTCCTAAAACCTCCCTGCTCGTCGCCTATCAATTTCTCCGTTCTCACTCTCACTCTCTCAATCACTAACCTACTGTATACCTTCCCTACTACGCTTAGAAGACATATTCCTCGGTGGTTACCACACACTCCTCTTTCCCCTTTGCCCTTATATAGGGGGACTATTATGCCAGTCTTCCAGTTATCGGGTGCACTCCCCTTCTCCCATGCTAGTTTGCACATTTTCCATACCCATTCTATCACTATCTCACCACCATACCTCAACATTTCCCCACACACTCCATCTGTTCCTGGTGCTTTCCCCAACTTCACTCTTTTCATGGCTTCCCACACTTATGACCTCCTGATCCCCACCTCCTCCTCCACTACTTCTCTTCTTCTCCCTCCCATACCATATCCAGCTATGTTTGCTGGATCTTCATTCCTTACATTTAGCAACTCACTGAAGTACTCCCTCCATCTTTCGACTCTCTCTTGCTTCTCGGCTAGCATTCTCCCATTCTTATCTTTCACACCCTTACTGTTTCCCTTGCTACCTTCCCTAACTTTCTTGACTTCTTTCCAGAACAGTTTCTTACTCTCCCTCCATTTTACACTTCTTTTGTA
The DNA here is from genome assembly GCA_032716605.1 of Paralithodes platypus. Classification (NCBI taxonomy): domain Eukaryota; kingdom Metazoa; phylum Arthropoda; class Malacostraca; order Decapoda; family Lithodidae; genus Paralithodes; species Paralithodes platypus. Next base: position 22,560,798 of record CM064485.1, on the reverse strand, counting down.
TCCTAACCTTAGCTACCACTACATAATGATCAGACAGACCCCCTCCAATACCCCTATACACCCTAGCATCCATCACAGATTTCTTCATTCGTTCATCCACACATACATAATCAATCAATGACTTTCGTTCCACCACGGTCTTATCATAACCTGACTCATGCTTAGGTATGGGAATGTGAGAACGGTTAGCCATGATGACTTTATGTTCTATTTCCTTTGATTTTGTACCTAATGGCCTCTTCCTCCCAAATCAAGACCTACCGTCTGCTGCCAATGTTATACCAGGTTTTTACTGGGGTTGTATTGACTTTATATTTTGAAAAAAGCATTTAAAGATAAAGAGATGAATGAAGAACAGGCAAGAGAGGTGGTGATGAATAGGAATGAATGGAGAATGATTGTGAATAGTTGAGTGATAACGCGGTCGTAGGGAGTGGGGGTCAGGCGCCAGTTAGACTAGATAATAATAGATATTAATAGTTCATCAGGTGCCCAGCCCGGGGAACCAATGTACTGTATACATTAAGGGCTATGCCTTGAAGTGACGTGGGCGGGCATTGTGGTGCGCTCCGCACCCCAAATGGGCCTTGATCTCTAGGTCTTCTCCTGGACGACCAAGATGTATGTTAAGTTTTTATTTTTATTTAATTTTTATTTTTTGCTTCTATTCGGGATCTGTCTCAAGTCAGCCACCCCCAGCTATGGGGTGCCTGAGTACAGTATATGCATATACATACTGTACTTAGTAACCCATAGCATGTCGGACCAAACAGGGCTAAAGATGCTCGCATGAAAGATACTAAAATGGAAGTAGGATTAACAATGTTATTGTTATGATGTTAATTACTCATACTAATATTTATTATTTTGTTATACAGATAGGTAACATTAAGAGTCGTACACCCAAGTATTTCATTTGTACCGTCAACTGGGGTGAATTCTGACAATTTTTCTGTGTTTTTGTACCATCGAGTCTATTTTTTTTTTCTATCGAAGATCTATCGAAGAAGTATGTGAGGCTGGTCCACTAGTGTATCAAGTCATAGCAGTAAAAAAAAATTAAATGTCTTCTACATATTTTTAAAATATATAATTATGGGTGTCCGAATTCATACCCAATCCGGGGTCATTTCGGACATTCATAGAAAATGAAGGCATATGACTACCCTGGGATCCCAGTATGAACTCGGACGTGTGTGGGGCTAATTTATTCATGTGTGAGGCTATTTTGGACTTGTGTGGGCTGTCAAAACTGGTATATATACTGTGTATATATATATATATATATATATATATATATATATATATATATATATATATATTTTTTTTTTTTTACCGTATATATTTTAAAAATAGCACGATTCCTATCCTTCCCTCCATCCCCATCTCTCTAATATCCCTCTGCAGCTCTGCCCCCCACTCCCTTTCCCACACTACCGGTCTCTCTCCCTCTCATCCCACCTGCCCTTTCTCCCACACTCCCCCTTCTCTTTCTTTTATTTATATTTTTTATTAGATAGCCTTTCTCTCACTTTGTTTCACTCACCAACTCTCTCCCTCCTTTTCTCCCTCTCACCCTGCATTATCCCCCTCCCTTTTATCTTTCTACCTCTATGCTGCTTCTCCTCCTTCATCCCTTTTCCCCTCTTCACCACTCTCCTCCCTCTTATTACTATTGTACTTCCCTCCCCTCTCCCTCTCCACCACTTTATGCTTGTGTTCTTGTTTCCTTTTCCATTTCCACACATTCTCCTTACCCTTAACTAGCCAATTCTCCACTTTGTATTTTTACAAAGTTGGAGGTGGTTATGATTTTTGTCTCTATCAGTCTGTCAGTTTGTCTGCAAACTAGATATCTCACAAAGTTATGAACCGCCAGCATAGGTGGCTCACAAAGTTATGACCCGATGTTCAAAACATTGGATGGGCAGATAGGATATGCACAAAGGAGGAAGTGATTCAATTTAGGAGGCGATTGGTAGAGTGCCTACCTCTGCCAGCATAGGCAACTCAAAAGTTATGAACCGATTTTCACAAAAAATGTTTGGCATACAGGATATGCGGCAAGGGAAAAATTGTTAAATTTAGGAGGCGATCGTTATAGCGCATACCTCCGCCAACGTAGGCAGAGGTAAGCGCTCTACCGAGTGCCTCCCTAGTTTACAGCAGTTTATGCTACCTGTTCTGCTTCTCTTCTTCCAGTCTGTGTCTCATTTTATCATAGTACCGGTAACATCTACATCTGATGCTGGTATCAATTCATTGGAAAAATAGCATATTACTTCCCGTATCCGAATTTACCCAATTTGCAATATAATTTTTAAATTTAATTAAATATCCAATTTAGTGAACAACTTACAAAAATAATGGCAATTAGTTATTTTGCACTTTGACACTACTCAATAGAGTGCACCAGGGCACCCATGAGTTTATTGTATCTACTCTTCACTATTCCTGTCAAAAAAAAGTTTGCTAATATTACATAATTTAATTTATTTTTTGTGTCTTGATAGCGTAATAAATGTGCAGAATTTCTGTGAGTATCCTAGGTTCGAGTCCTTGCAGTGCCACCTGCATTTGTTGATTACATTAATTGAGTTTAGAAGTAAAGTTGGTTGGTGAAAAAATATGAATTAATAATTCAATACTTGTATCAGAATATAATAAAGATTTTTAATCACAAAATTAAAAGAAAGGCATAACAAAAAAAATTGAGTGAAAACAGGTTTCCATCATGTTCATTAAATAATTATTAATTTAACACATTGGCTGCGGGAGACGTTCTAGAACGTCCTGGCAATTTAAAGCAATTTACAGGCTCTTAAAGCCTGTGGAAACGAGAGTTAGTGATCGGGAGCGCGGCAGGCTCCCCTCCGCTCTTCAGCACGGCTGCCGGGGAACTGAGACTCTCGCCTCATATCTCGCGAGACAATGCAGTGCTGCCAAAGGCAAATGTAGCGCGACATTGTTCATAATTAGCAAATATTTGCCGATGTCTATGGTAGCGCTGCGGATGAAAATGTGGAAATATCCCCGCATCGCAAGTGTTAATATAATCTTAATTAAGACAAAGTCCGAATTCGCCCCAGTTGACGGTACTGTAAATTCTCCAGCTATAATATAAGACTTGCAAAATAAACAAACCAAAACAGGGATGACACAATATAAAGGCAAAAGAAATTATCAAAATCGCTATGTGAAAATAACGCTTTAATCAAACAAAATTATGTAATAAAAGAACACAAAACCACTACATAGGGTGTACATCACTAAGTTAATCTGTTTCCCAAGCAAACTAATCGCACATAATTATAACAACGCACTATCGTCATGTTCAAGGAATTAGTCAATTTGGGAAGGTCAGGACATTCTGGTTAATTATACTAAATTCTGTATGAACAAAGAAACTACAATTAATAATATTTTATTTTTTTATTAACCCAGCAACTGCTGGAAGACTCTTAAGAGTTTCCCCGGGCGACTGCAGGAAGACTTAAGATCCTGGGCCTAAAAAAATCCATTTAAAACCCCAAAAAAACTTGAACCTATTTTTTTTTTTTCCCCTGGGCCATGCAAAATATCACTCCTCCACATCTCCTCCTTCACCACCTCCCCCCCCTCCTTCAATTATCACCTATTTTCCGTTATTCCCTGATTCTGTGGTCTATTTTCGTGCTAAAATTAGCGAATTGCAAGCAGGGCATTGTCATCACTGTTACCAAGCGAGTGCAAGAGAGAGAGAGAGAGTATCGATCGACAGTCTCTCTCCAGAGGTGGGGAAGTGTGGAGGGGAGGGGGGTTGCCTCAGCCATAAATTATGTAACTCCCGGCCTGTATCGCCGATTTTGACCATCCAAACGCTGTTTCCACTTTTATTGATGTAACAGGTTAATACCTTTATAATCAACGTAAAATTGGAGCATATGGATAAGTATTAATGCTATTTATGGTAAAATAACGATATTAGTGATGGGAACAGCTCAAATACGTGCGCACAGGCGTGTGGTGTCTCATACCCCCCATGTGCACGTCTTGGGTTAAAGCACATTTGCAATTTGACAGAATATTAACAATAGTACAAAATACATATAGTACTCACTAAGTACCGCAACATTTTTGCACTCATAGGAACTAACATTTATACAAAGATATTGCATTAATTTACATAAGTACAGTCTTGAGTAATTATACAACATACTTATATTGCACCCATAATTTAATTTTACACAAAGCTATTGAACTCATATAGAAGTACAGTACCTTGTACAGTCGTGGACAGGAATTGTTTGACAGTTGTTGGAGTCATAATTATCATACACCAACTACAGTATTTTGAGAAACTTATTGATACACAAATATCAAATACCTGGGATTCACTAGTTAATATTCTCCATCTTGTTTTTTCTTTAAGAGGTGTTATAATATTCCTGACCTTTACATTAGAGTAATAACTTAACACACTGAACGCACTGTACTGAACTCATAATTTCATAAATACATACAGTAATATAAACTGTAGTGACCCTCCCAATTCCACACGGTCAAAATCAATGCTTTAATACCATTTACACTAAAGTGAAGAAGACTTATTTATTTGGCATCAATTAATCACTTACAAAAATACAAGGACATGCTTACTTTATCCCAGCTATTTATCATTACAACTTAGGTAACAAGGGAACGCCCTAGCCCTGTCAATCAAGGGAGTGCACGGCGTTATATACTGCATCATTATCAAATATTAATGAATGAAATTTTGATGTTATGTTTCCACCTGTACACATAATGAGGATTTGACATAATATTTGTATATATTGGACTGGGTATAAATGGGTGATGAAAACGTGAAAATTATTATCCCTTTTAGTACTTCTTAATCCTATCAAACTATTAAAAAATATAATGAACTTTTAACCCGTACAGCCCCAGCGACGCGTCTGACGCGTCGGCGATGTATGTAACGCACAGCCCCAGAGACGCGCCTGACGCGTCACCCTAATTGCGCCGACCGTAACCTCAGGTGTAGCCACTCAAGAGGGCTCAGATTTGTATGGGAACTGTGTACGTATCCCACGCAACCGTGCCGATGGTTGAAAACTCTCAAAGTCCACGTGCGTGCGCGCGAGCGCGCAATAACCTGTTTTTTTGGGATAATTGCCTTCAATTTTTTACTCTTGTAAAATCCGTTTTCGGGGGCTCTGTAGGACCATTTTTTAAGCTTTTTGAGCGGTTTTTCATGGTTTTTCCTTCATTCCTAACCCATTCGCTATTGTTTCTGGAATAAAACAATTTTTTGAAAACCGGCCGGGTTCTGGTGCGCAAACATTACAAAACTAGCCGGGGCTCCACGGGTTAATTAGTTTTAAAACAATCCTTGCCATAAACGTAATTCGGTAACTTCCAGGCAATATGCTACCCCTGATGTCCACCAGGTGACAAACACATGTTAGCAGAGGATCTGCTTAAAATCAACAAATTTATAAATACTGTACATTATTTAACCCGTTGAGCCCCGGCTAGTTATAATATTTTGTTCACCCCAGTCCCAAGCCATTTTCACTTCTTTTTTTTGTTTGCTAAAATGGAAGACAAGGATGAGAAATGAAAAAAAAAAAAAAAAAAAATCACCTGGGGCCCCCCCCCGGTGGGGGGTTGGGGGGGGTAGCCTCAAAAAAATTTGTTGAGCCAAAATGGAAGAGAATTGTGAGAAATGAAGACAAAAATAAAAAAAAACTCATTTCGGTCATTTGGGGGGGGGGGTTCAATAGTTCGTCTCCCCCGCATGACCACCCGCCTGGGAGCACTAGGGTAAAAACTGAGTATGGCATTGTACGGCATACATCCAAAGGAGTGTCTCACATAAATCTCAAGCCTCTAGCTCCCATACGACCGGAGTAATGAAGGTTCAAAGTGGCGGTGAACTAAGGGTGTAAACTATCCCCACTAAGCCCACCACCACCAGCCGCGCGGCTGTCTCGGCCCGCTCACACCTACTGGCCCGGCTCCCACACACACTACGGTACCTCCCCCTCCTATTCTCCCGCCATTTCCTACCTTACGAGCCACGTAAGTGTTTTTTATATGTCGGATGCACGTGATGCGTCGCTGGGAGTTGGTGATCAAACACTGCCGACGCAACACGTGCGACGCTGGGTCTCACCGGGTTAAAACACTTAGATAATAATAATAATAATAATAAGCATGTTACTTATTTCTCATAAGCGCCAATTTTTCCGAAGAATTCACTAGCGCTCGAAAAGAGCGCTACATGCATGCATGCTACATACATGCATGTATGACAAACCTGCATGCCTGTTATGAGCCATGGTCTCCCAAAGGCAGCACTCTAGGTAGCAAAACTATAACACAGCAGTATTACGACCGCAGCAGTGCAAGTACAGTTTGTTGTTGTTGTTGTTGCTGTTCCTCAGGCTGTCTGGCCGAGCAGCCCCAAGGTCCCGAGCAAGGCCAAGGCCATAACTGAGCGCCCCCACAGAACCCTCCCAGCTTACCACTAATATGCCCAGGTGACCGAAGCCACTCAAAGGCGGGGAGCTGAGGAGGGTGCAGAAACACCCGGGAAACAAAAGCCCCACCCTAGGCCCTGTGCCCCTCAGCAATTATAAAGGGAAAGTTGAGGGGCAAAGGAAAAATGTGACACTTTGGCTCCCAATCTGCCAGGGTTGGCAGTAGGGAGGTCAATCCACGGAAAAGATGCCGTCACTTGAGATCTAGAAAATATATAAGTAAAGGAACAGAGTAAGCTATGGGTATGGCAGAGAACGCTCAACTATCATTCTGATAGACCAGCCCATCACCAGTACTGGTACGGAGCTGGATACACAGGCCTAGTTTGCCTTTTTCCAGAGGATCTACTGTAAGAAACTGTAAGTTACATGGGAGCCCCTGGCTCCAGCACTACCTTCCCATCTCTAGATAATTTGGGACAGTATGGTTAACAGTGGCCCTATCCATTTTTCCTAGTGGATTTTGAGCAGATCCTCTTCTGGAGTGTGTTCCTAGCCTTGTTATCTTCAGGGGTAGTCTCTTACCTTGGAACTTGACCATGCGGGGATTGCATTTGTGACCGTTAGGGAGTTAATTGTTCATTATAATAAACAATAGCCTATGTATGTATATGGCTTGGGTATATTTACTTAAATCTATGGATAGTAAAGTATGACCTTTAAATTCTAGTTTCATTACAAAATAATATAAAAGTACTAACCCCTGGGGGTTAGGGAATAGAATATGCCCTACGTGCCTTCTGCGTGTCGTAAGAGGCGACTAAAGAGGTTGGGTCGGTGGGCTTGCGACCCCCACCCGGAAAAAATATCTAAGCAAAGAAAAACGAACGAACAGCCTCGGATGCGGACGGAACCTACGTTGACGAACCACGACCGACTAAGGACATACCTTCGGACATTCTGAGAATGGCTACGTGGAATGTTAGTGGCATGAATGATGGCACAAAAGAGAGAGGTTCTGGAAGTGTTAGTGAATGCCAGACTGGATGTATGTGAAATGACAGAGACCAAATGGAAAGGTTCAGATGTGAGAGAGTGGGAGTGTGGAATGGGTGTGTGTGCTGGAGTGAGTGAAGGAACAGCGAGAGAAGGTGCATGTTTGTTTGTAAGTAGCAAATGGAAGGAATGTGTAAGAGAGTATGGGTCTGTGGGTTCAAGGATTGTGTGGGTGAGAATGAAAGTAGGAATACAAACGTGGGTGATTGTATGCGTGTATGCCCCGACAGAGGATATACTTGAAAGAAAGAAAGAGGAGTTCTGGATGAATGTGGAGGTGTGCCTGGAGAAGTTTGACAAGAACGAAAGAATATTTCTGATTGGGGATATGAATGGTAAGGTGGGTGATAGGAAAGTTGAGGGAGTAGTGGGAGGATGGGGGGTACCATCAGAGGTGAATGGGAATGGTAGTGCACTTGTGGACGTATGTGTGGGGAGGAGGCTGTGGATAGCCAACACCTTCTTCCGACACAGAATGATCCACAGGTACACGTGGAAACGGATGTTGACGATGAAGGATAAGACAGTGGTGGAACGAAAGTCATTGATTGATTATGTATGTGTGGATGAACGAATGAAGAAATCTGTGATGGATGCTAGGGTGTATAGGGGTATTGGAGGGGGTCTGTCTGATCATTATGTAGTGGTAGCTAAGGTTAGGTTACAAAAGAAGTGGGTGAGGAGAGCTGGAGGGAGGCGAGAGGAGGGTGGAATGGTGAGGAGGGTGGAGAGGTTGCAGGAGGAGGAAGCCAGGGAGGAGTACAGGAGAGCAGTGGATAGACGACTAGGTGGGTTCGACCTGGAAGTTGTGGAGGAGATGAGCAAGGTGTTTAAGGATGAGATCTGTGCAGCATGTGAGGAGGTGTGTGGAGTGAGAAGAGGGAGGGAAGTGAAAGGTACAGCATGGTGGACAGAAGAGGTAAGAATAGCTGTGAAAGAAAAGAAGAAAGCATATAGAGAGTGGTTGGGTAGTAGAGGGAATAAAGATTTCGAGAGACAGAAACGAGCGAGGTACGTGGAGAGTAAGAGGGTGGTGAAGAGAGTAGTGAAGGAAAGTAAGAGAAGAGTAGATGAGGAATTTGGAAGGAATCTAAGTGAAAAATGGAGGGAGAGTAAGAAACTGTTCTAAAAAGAAGTCAAGTAGCAAGGGAAACAGTAAGGGTGTGAAAGATAAGAATGGGAGAATGCTAGCCGAGAAGCAAGAGAGAGTCGAAAGATGGAGGGAGTACTTCAGTGAGTTGCTAAATGTAAGGAATGAAGAGCCAGCAAACATAGCTGGATATGATATAGGAGGGAGAAGAAGAGAAGTAGTGGAGGAGGAGGTGGGGATCAGGAGGTCAGAAGTGTGGGAAGCCATGAAAAGAGTGAAGTTGGGGAAAGCACCAGGAACAGATGGAGTGTGTGGGGAAATGTTGAGGTATGGTGGTGAGATAGTGATAGAATGGGTATGGAAAATGTGCAAACTAGCATGGGAGAAGGGGAGTACACCCGATGACTGGAAGACTGGCATAATAGTCCCCCTATATAAGGGCAAAGGGGAAAGAGGAGTGTGTGGTAACCACCGAGGAATATGTCTTCTAAGCGTAGTAGGGAAGCGCAGTAGGGTAGTGATTGAGAGAGTGAGTGAGAACGGAGAAATGGATAGGCGACAAGCAGGGAGGTTTTAGGAAGGGAAGAGGATGTGTAGATCAGATTTTTACCCTGAATTGTGTTGTGGAGAAGTATCTGGAGAAGAAACAAAAGCTGTATGTTGCCTTTATGGACTTGGAGAAGGCCTATGACAGAGTGGATAGAGAAGGCTTGTGGAAAGTACTTAGAATATACGGAGTAGAGGGCAAGTTGCTGAAAGCAGTGAAGAGCATGTATGAGGGTGCAAAGGCGGCAGTACGTGTGGAGAGTGAGCAGAGCGAGTTCTTTGACCTAAATGTTGGTTTGAAACAGGGGTGTGTGATGTCCCCGTGGTTGTTTACTGTATATATGGATGGAGTCATGAAAGAAATACTATCAAGAACAGTGGATGTTGGTGTATCGCTGAATAATAATAAAAACCATTTGTCTACAGCCTACTGGGCAAAAGCCCTCATAAGGCTGGGGGTGTATCGCTGAAAAGGGAGGGAATTGAGTGGAAGCTACCTATACTGCTGTTTGCGGATGATACAGTTCTGATGAGTGATAATGAATGGGAGTTGCAGGGTCTGGTAAATGAGTTTGGAACAGTGTGCGAAAAACGGAATTTGAAGGTAAATGCGGGGAAGAGCAAGGTTGTGGTCTTCGAAAGGGGTGATGTCACAGAGTGTGAGGTGAAGCTGAACGGTCAGGCTATGGAGATCGTCAACTCTTTTAAGTATCTGGGCAGTGTGTTGAGTAAAGATGGGACTATGGATGAAGAAGTGCAGGAGAGGGTACAACAGGGGAAGAGGGTTGTAGGAACGCTAAAAGCAGTAACAAGAAATAGGGTGGTCAGTATGGAAGTGAAGAAGTCCTTGCATGACAGTGTGGTAATCTCGACACTGACTTACGGAAGCGAAGCATGGACGTTGGTTGAGAGACTCAGACCAAGAGTGAGAGCAGTGGAAATGAATTACTTAAGGATTGCGTGCGGAGTTACATGGAGGGATAGACAGACTAATGAGGAAGTAAGAAGGAGGTGTGGTGTGGAGGTAGATGTGCTGGAAAGTGTGAAAAGGAACATCTTGAGATGGTTCGGCCATATGGAACGTATGGAAAGCGAGAGAATGACTAAGAGGGTGTACAAGAGCAAGGTGGAGAGGTAGACCGAATGAGAGGTGGAAGGATGGAGTGAGGAAGTACTTGTGATGCTTCTGCATAGTAGCCACGTGCGGGCGTGCGCGTCGGCTGCCCAGCCGTTTAGAAACCGGCTGACGGCAGCCGGCCGGCAGGCTTTTCCTTAGTATATATCCTACGACAACGTAACTAATGTCTGGGATATTCTTATGTTGTTTCACAGCTTGAAGCTTCCCTTATTCTTAACCAACGCATCTTAGTATATTTTATTCTCGATAGTTGATTGTTTCATTATAATATATAAGATGTAAGTCTAGTGAGAGTGGGAGGAGACGAGCGGGAGAGAGAGACCGGCTGGGGGACGTTGCTTCGCGCGGAGAGTCCAGCTTGGGACGAGCCTGATGTTGCCACGTGCATCTGATAGCAACGTTAGGCTTAGTTTCGACTCACGCCAGGGGTAGAGGATTTTGACCCGGCAACTGTGTTGAGTGTTGCCAAGCATGGGATGTATTTTGCATGCCTAGGGTGGGGTCCAGACAGATTCTAGCCTCAGAGCTCACCTCACTGTCGTACCCTTCGGACCCCCTTGATATCTATCCCTCTCAACCCCACTTAGAAACTTTCTCTCTTACTTTGTATACCTTCCTTCCACTACTTCACCAATCTATTTAATTATCCCATCCCCTTGATAGACCTTATATCTATTATTGTATTAACGACGAGCTCTCAGATAACTAGATAGGATTTTGGGCCTTATGCAGAGATTTAATTGTTAATGAGACCTAGGAAGCTTTTTTGTTGTCTCATATTTGGTGGTTTCATGCTAGCTAGTGTGTTCTTGTGTCAGGTTAGCAGGGGCTAGACCGGAGGGGAGGCTTTTTGCGATCCTTTAAGTAAAGTCTGCTGGTGCGAGTCCTGTGGACCCACACGACTTTACTAGGATACCCATGGGAGTCTGGGGGCATTTTCTTGTCTGTGTCCCTGTGTGTCTAGTGTTGTGTTGTGTGAGGGCCCTTGCCTAGTCCACTCAGCACTGCGCTAGTACGTCTTGCTTTTGTTTTAGGGTCGCCAGGAGAGAGTCAGATACTTGCGATCCGAGTCTCTCAAGAGAGCACCCTTTCAATTAGAGTAATTTGGCGCACAGACTTGGGAACGTCCCTAGGCTAGAGCAGGTGGCTCAGCCCGGGTATCCGAAGCCTATATCCTTCCAGCTAGACTGCCACCTGGCAGATTAACAGCTAGGGGTTTATTATTTCTGCATGCTTGTTATTGTGCCACAGTTTACCATTTTTGTGAGCATTGTGAGTCAGGGTGTGGCTTAGAGACTCTGTCCGAGCAGGCTTGCCTGACTAAGAGTGAGAAGCACACCTGTATGTGGTTATGTTGCAAGTTGCTGCCTTTATTTAATTATACCTATGCCATTATACACTGTATGGCCTATCACTAGTATTTATTCCTGCTTATGAGTTAAGAGTTCTCTAAATCCGTAACATACTTTCTTTGCTAAGCATCAGATCCTACAGTAGCCGCATGCAGTTTAGAAACCCGCATCTTGTCTACCTGTACGATGCTTTGAAGACCGTTTGCTTTCACCTTCTTTCACGCAGGGGTGATTAGTTGTATTAATTAACGTAACGTTAAATGTACTTTCTTCTAGTTTGTTATTAAATTGTTTCTGCAATTTAATTCTGTTATCTATCTTTTCCTTGAAGCTTTAAGTCAACTTAATTGTGTGATCTTTTATATAGCCTGCTTGACTATCAGCAGTCTATAGTGCGTGCACCCTGTAACCGAGTCATAGGATACCTTGTTGTCCAGGCAGGACTCTTGACGGTTTAGGGTGGTTTGTTGCCTGGGTTTATAGATAAGGGTTGGATCTAGCGTTTTCCGTTGTTGCTTGTTGCCGCATACCTAGTCCAATAGAAAGAGCCCAGTGTTTATATATCCCGGGACGTAACAAATGGCGACCTTGCATAGGATTTACTGAACAGAGGAATATAGTGGTCATTTGTTTTGAGATTCCTTATGATTAGAGGAATGCAGTGGACAGTTTTTTTTTTGGAGCAACCAATATAACACATTAAAGACTTTAAATAACATTAGTATATACATACTTGCATAGGAGATAAGGCACATTCTATAACCGTGATAATTACTGCAGTGCACAAGCATGTCTAATACATCAAAACACAGTGATGGGTCAGGTCACGATACGGGCTCGGAGGGAGAAAGATCTGTGGAGTGGCTAGTCGATAGCGAGGAGGGTGCTAGAAGAATTTTAGAGGTGCCCCTTACCGCTGCCAGGGTGTTGAAGCTGAATAAGTATGGCTTAAAGTGTGTGGCAGGTCTTCAGGGTCACCAGGGTTTAAGTGGCATGAGGAAAGATCAGCTGAGGACTTTGATATTGGGTTTAGAAGGGAGAGACCTGGGTGGAGAGGCGACTGGGGGCCCCGGTCCCCAGCCCCCCCTCCACTCTACCCCCGTGTCAAACGTCAGGGTGCCTGAATTTAGTACATACCCCCAAGTTGATGGTCAATGGCAGCGTGGAATTCAATCACAGGGACCCTCTCCATTAAATGCACCTTCCCCTCCTCAAGGGTTGACTCCAGATTTGTTGTTTCGGCTTGAGATGGCCAAGGTTGAGGCCGCCGAAAGACAGGCTAGTGTGCAGGCTGAGGCTGCAGAGAGAACAGCTATACGAGAGGCTATACGAGAGGCTGAACTGCAGGCAGAGTCTACTAGGTATCGGGCTGACAGGGAGCTGGAGAGATCTCGAGTGGAGGTAACAGGGCGAAATATTGGGGGAGGTAACAGACATCGGGACCAATCATTGTCGCACCTGCTTAAACTAGTTCCTGTGTTCGATGAATTATGTGTGACTGAGTTTTTTATGCGATTTGAGAAGAAGTGTCAGGAACACCAGTGGCCTCAGGAAAAGTGGGCAGCATTAGTTTCATCAAGACTCCTAGGAAAGGGGCTAAAAGCGTATGATGCACTACCTTTAGAGTCCTGTGTAGTTTATGATGAGCTAAAGAAGGCTGTGCTACGGGCCTATGAGTTACAACCAGAAACTTACCGCTTGAAGTTTCGGGGTGTTACTAAGGGCAAGGATAGTACCTTCCTAGAACACGCCCGGTACTTGTCTGATGCACTACGACATTGGCTGCGTTCTGAGAGGGCAGCTACTTTTGAGGAGTTGAGTGAGCTGGTTCTCTTGGAGCAGTTCTTTAAGTGCACAGGCGGGGACTTATCATTAAATATAAAGGAAAAAAATCCTAGAACTCTCCAGGAGGCAGCAGAAATGACTGACCTCCGACTGTCATTAATTCGAGGGTGCGGAGCAGCAGCTAGGAGTGAGTCGGGTGCAAAGGATCGTACCCCTCCCCCTCCCAAGAATTTTGATACACATAAATACACAAAACCATCTAGCACTGACAATAAAACTGAACATAAACCAAATACCGTCCCGTATAAGATGTCTAATGGTACCTCCCACTCCCAAGGGAAACCAAAGAGTAAAGAGTGCTTTGCATGTCACAAGGAGGGTCACTTTGCAAATGCTTGTCCGAACAAGCCACCAAACAAGGTTGTGTCATTGGCCCGCAGCATAGGGGTGTCGCCTATATCTTCTGAGTTTGCCAAGGGTAGTTCGTCAGAGGTTGGGACACAGCCTGTGTTCAAGAGTCCGGAAGGCTCGAACCCTGTCCGCGACGTCTTTGGGGGTCATAGAGGGCATGGTTTTGTGAGGTGGGCTGGCGAAAGGCGAGGAGTTAAGCTATTGCGTGATACGGGGGCTTCTCAGACCTTGTTAAAGAACTTTACTGGTAGGCCGATTAACGCTGCTCGGGTGGTGGTAGTTCAGGGGATCAATGCTACGAAGTCCTACCCGCTGGTGCGGATGGAGCTGGAGGTGGGTGGTGTGGCGAAGGAGCTGGATGTAGGAATTGTAGAGAACTTGCCTGTTGGGGGCGTCGACCTCCTCCTCGACAACGACTTTGCGGTGCCTGCTTCTAAGGTTTCACCCTTGGTCGTTGCCGAGAAGGCGGCCGACGTTAGTAGGGAGGAACAGGAGTGGGTTGAGAAGTGTAGCGTACAAACCATGGCGTGTGTTGTGACGCGTTCTCAGACATCCGGAGCCTTGCAGCCACCACCTCAGTCTATCAAACCGCGGAGGAAAGGTCACAAGAAAACGGGAAGTGTTGGTCAATTGGAGAGTTTTGAGCCGGCAGTGTTTCTTGGTGACTCATTATTGGCACCTATGTTAGAGTCTGGAGAGGCCCCGGGGCCTGTCACCGCTAGTGCAGGTGCAGGGCAGGAAGAGACTCTGCGACAGCATCGTTATGCGCAGCGTGAGGAAAGGATGGCTCAGCGGGACATTGGAGGTGGAAATAAATTATTTAAGATGAACTTGGATAATCTCGCACCTGCTGATATATGTTCCTTGCAGCTGGAAGATCCTGAAGTCAGGGCGTGTGGTAATGGTGCTATCGAACTGGAGAGCGATGGGGATGCGCAGCCTGGTGATTTTTTCTTGTCCGAGGGGATCTTGTATCGGAGACATCAGGATCCCAAGAAAAAGTGGGATGGCGGGTCAGGATTAGTGGACCAGTTAGTAGTACCGAGGGTGTGCCGTGAGAGCTTATTGAGATTAGCTCATGATGTGCCTTTGGCAAGGCACCTGGGGGCACGTAAGACGGAGGCAGCTCTGAGCAAGCTTTTCTGGTGGCCTGGGTTGAAGGCGAGTGTCGTGTCATGGGTGTCACAGTGTCACACTTGTCAAGTGGTTGGGAAACCCAATCAGGTCATCCCGAGAGCCCCGTTACAACCCATCCCTGTCATCGGGCCGCCCTTCAGCAAATTAGTTATCGATATGGTTGGCCCATTGCCCCCCACTAGTGCCGGCAATAAATTTTTACTAACTGTAATGGATGTAGCAACACGGTATCCAGATGCTTACCCCATGCGCAACGGGATGGCTAAGACTGTTGTCAAAAACCTACTTGTCTATTTCTCTCGTTATGGCTACCCTCAGGAGATCCAGTCTGATCAGGGATCCAATTTTACTTCTGCTCTGTTTAAGCAGACCATGCAGCAACATGGGATAGTGTCTGTGGGGTCATCTGCCTACCATCCCGAGAGTCAGGGAGTTTTGGAAAGGTGGCACTCGACTCTCAAGAGTATGTTGCGGTGTTATTGCATGGAAAATGGGAAGGACTGGGATCTAGGTCTCTCATACGTTTTATTTGCTGCGAGAGAAGTACCTGGGGAGAGCTTGGGATTTAGCCCGAACGAGTTGGTTTTTGGACACAGGGTCAGGGGGCCCCTCCACATAGTCAAGGAGATCTGGGAGGGAGTCACAAAGCCATGCTCGCTTCTAAAGTATGTTGTTGAAAGCCGTGAGAGAATGCTAAAGAGCTTGGAGGTAGCAGGTCGGAACCTTAAGAGTTCACAAGCTCAGATGAAGGACAGATACGACCAGAAGGTGAAGCTGAGGGAGTTTGAAGTAGATCAGGAGGTACTGATACTACTGCCTCTGGTGGGACACCCCTTGTCTGCCAAGTATTCTGGTCCGTATCGGGTTGTAAGGAAGGTTTCTGATCTCGACTATTTAGTAGCTACTCCTGATCGTAAGAAAAAGAACCAACTTTGCCATGTAAATCTGATGAAAGAGTATGTGAGTCCGAGCCTCTCACTGTCCCGGTGTTGATCTGCAGCGATCGTGGTGGAGGAGGAGGAAGGGACAGTCAAGCTGCGGGGGAGGATAATTGGGATTGTCATGTTTCCGCGGATCAGTGGGCGGGGAATTCTAGACAAGTGGCTCACGAGTTGATATTGCACCTGCCTAAGCAACAGCGTGTAGCTGTGCAGCACTTGTTTGATTCAAACCCAGCTGTTTTTGCGGAGCATCCTGGCCTCACTACTCAAGCGGTGCACGATGTCGATGTTGGGGACCACCCGCCCTTTAAATCAGTGCCATACCGTGTTCCCCCTATTAAATTACCAGCACTTAGGGAAGAGCTGGATTATATGCTGAAACGTGGGCTGATTTCTGAGGGTGCAGTAAGGTGGACTTCCCCCGTCACACTGCAGCCCAAACCAGATGGCAAGGTGCGGTTTTGTATAGATTTCCGCAAGTTGAATGGTTTAACCCCCACAAATGCCTACCCTCTCCCTCGCGTGGACGACAGTGTGGATAAGATAGGAAAACCAAAGTTCCTCACTAAGATAGACCTTGTTAAGGGTTATTGGCAAGTGCCCTTGTCTGAGCGAGCGCGAGAGGTGTGTGAGTTTGTGGTGGACGGTGCCACATATCGTTGCCATGTTATGCCATACGGGCTGAAAAATGCCCCTGCAACGTTTCAGAAATTAATGAACGACATTGTAGCCGACATTCCCAACTGTTCGGTGTACCTAGATGATGTCATAATATACGACGATGATTTTAACAGTCATTGTGCTCACATCGGACAGCTTTTTAATAAACTGAATGAAGCAAGTTTGGTGGTAAGCCAGGGTAAGTGCGATTTTGTCAAAGCCACAGTTTTGTACCTGGGGTTCGAGGTGGGGATGGGTCAGGTGTGCCCTCCACAGACAAAGATCAAAGCCATCGATCAGTTTCCCCAGCCTACGACTAAGAAACAAATCATGCGGTTTCTAGGTATGATAGGCTATTATCGTCGCTTCATCAAAGGCTATTCGACTGTACTTGCACCTTTAACTGACTTATTATCTAAGGACAAGAAGTTCCGGTGGTCTCCTGAGTGTGCAGAGGCGTTTTCCTTGGTGAAACACCTGTTATGTACCCACCCCATACTCAGGGCCCCGGACTTCAGCAGACCTTTTCAGCTGGCGACTGATGCCTGTGGCGTAGGGGCTGGGGCTGTCTTGTTACAGACAGATGATGAAGGTATCGAATATCCAGTGAGTTTTTACAGTAAAAAATTCAATAGTGCACAAAGGAATTACTCTGTAATTGAAAAAGAACTCCTGGCGATAGTGCTGGCGCTCAGGCACTTCGATGTATATGTTCCTGCTTTCGGACCAGTCGTAGTGGTTTATACCGATCATCACCCTCTGAAATTCTTGAATCAGTTTCATAACCGGAATATGAGGCGGACCAGGTGGTCACTCATGCTTCAGGAGTATAATCTGGACATACGCCATATTGCCGGTTCTGATAACGTGATAGCGGATTGTCTATCAAGGGTGGATGATGTTGGTTAGACTGCCACAGGATTGAGGGTTGAGTGTGGAGGAAAATAGGCTGTCACTGTAGTTCGGCCGAAAAAAAACAAATTAAAAAAGCAAAAAACCTTATAAAACTCTTTATTTTTATAACGGGTAGAATTTTGTATAAGATGTTGTAGCAGTATCTAAGTTGAATGTTTTCAATAATTGTCGCTAAGTTAGTTGAACTTGCTCGGTGGAGCGCAACAGTCTTTATTTTTTTTATATATAGTGCCCTGTGTTGCAACAGTGTGTGGTACTATGAGAAGCTTTCTGTTAGATATGAAGAACTTAGTCAAGGGTCTTATATCTTGGGGGAGGTGTGACGCTTCTGCATAGTAGCCACGTGCGGGTGTGCGCGCGCGTCGGCTGCCCAGCCGTTTAGAAACCGGCTGACGGCAGCCGGCCGGCAGGCTTTTCCTTAGTATATATCCTACGACAACGTAACTAATGTCTGGGATATTCTTATGTTGTTTCACAGCTTGAAGCTTCCCTTATTCTTAACCAACGCATCTTAGTATATTTTATTCTCGATAGTTGATTGTTTCATTATAATATATAAGATGTAAGTCTAGTGAGAGTGGGAGGAGACGAGCGGGAGAGAGAGACCGGCTGGGGGACGTTGCTTCGCGCGGAGAGTCCAGCTTGGGACGAGCCTGATGTTGCCACGTGCATCTGATAGCAACGTTAGGCTTATTTTCGACTCACGCCAGGGGTAGAGGATTTTGACCCGGCAACTGTGTTGAGTGTTGCCAAGCATGGGATGTATTTTGCATGCCTAGGGTGGGGTCCAGACAGATTCTAGACTCAGAGCTCACCTCACTGTCGTACCCTTCGGATCCCCTTGATATCTATCCCTCTCAACCCCACTTAGAAACTTTCTCTCTTACTTTGTATACCTTCCTTCCACTACTTCACCAATCTATTTAATTATCCCATCCCCTTGATAGACCTTATATCTATTATTGTATTAACGACGAGCTCTCAGATAACTAGATAGGATTTTGGGCCTTATGCAGAGATTTAATTGTTAATGAGACCTAGGAAGCTTTTTTGTTGTCTCATATTTGGTGGTTTCATGCTAGCTAGTGTTCTTGTGTCAGGTTAGCAGGGGCTAGACCGGAGGGGAGGCTTTTTGCGATCCTTTAAGTAAAGTCTGCTGGTGCGAGTCCTGTGGACCCGCACGACTTTACTAGGATACCCGTGGGAGTCTGGGGGCATTTTCTTGTCTGTGTCCCTGTGTGTCTAGTGTTGTGTTGTGTGAGGGCCCTTGCCTAGTCCACTCAGCACTGCGCTAGCACGTCTTGCTTTTGTTTTAGGGTCGCCAGGAGAGAGTCAGATACTTGCGATCTGAGTCTCTCAAGAGAGCACCCTTTCAATTAGAGTAATTTGGCGCACAGACTTGGGAACGTCCCTAAGCTAGAGCAGGTGGCTCAGCCCAGGTATCCGAAGCCTATATCCTTCCAGCTAGACCTCTGCCACCTGGCAGATTAACAGCTAGGGGTTTATTATTTCTGCATGCTTGTTATTGTGCCACAGTTTACCATTTTTGTGAGTATTGTGAGTCAGGGTGTGGCTTAGAGACTCTGTCCGAGCAGGCTTGCCTGACTAAGAGTGAGAAGCACACCTGTATGTGGTTATGTTGCGAGTTGCTGCCTTTATTTAATTATACCTATGCCATTATACACTGTATGGCCTATCACTAGTATTTATTCCTGCTTATGAGTTAAGAGTTCTCTAAATCCGTAACGTACTTTCTTTGCTAAGCATCAGATCCTACAGTAGCCGCATGCAGTTTAGAAACCCGCATCTTGTCTACCTGTACGATGTTTTGAGGACTGTTTGCTTTCACCTTCTTTCACGCAGGGGTGATTAGTTGTATTAATTAACGTAACGTTAAATGTACTTTCTTCTAGTTTGTTATTAAATTGTTTCTGCAATTTAATTCTGTTATCTATCTTTTCCTTGAAGCTTTAAGTCAACTTAACTGTGTGATCTTTTATATAGCCTGCTTGACTATTAGCAGTCTATAGTGCGTGCACCCTGTAACCGAGTCATAGGATACCTTGTTATCCAGGCAGGACTCTTGACGGTTTAGGGTGGTTTGTTGCCTGGGTTTATAGATAAGGGTTGGATCTAGCGTTTTCCGTTGTTGCTTGTTGCCGCATACCTAGTCCAATAGAAAGAGCCCAGTGTTTATATATCCCAGGACGTAACATACTGTACATGAACGAAGGCGGTGCTGGTTGGGGGGAGGGGCGTCGACTGACTGGGGACAGAGGTGCATGGGGGCGGTTCGTTCATGGCCACCCCTTCGGGGATCACGGCGTCAGGCAATAGATAGATAGATAGACTATGGATATACTGTAATATGAACACTACAAAAAATATATAAATAAAATATGCTATGTACACAACTTATGCAAAATTAAGAAAATGTGCAAAACAGGCTCTTTGCACATTAATAAAGTGTTCTATAACTGTTAACCTATGAAAATAAAGTACATTAAGTACTAATAATTAAATTAAATAAAGTCAGCAAGTAAATTTTTTAACCCTATCAGTGCAGGTGACATATGTTTTATCTTATTCTGACTTCCATTAGACCATTTGATCGGCTTTGGAAGAACCTCCAGGCCGTAGCGCAGTTGGTGGAGCACTCGCCTGCAAACTGTATGGTCGAGGGTTTGAGTTTCGGGCCAGCCAGTGTGCTATTTGGCAGACGCCAGTGCTGTGGTGGACGGTGCGGTCTAGAAATCTGGTAACTCTTCACTGAAGTCCCTGATCATCAGGGCATCCACCTTAGCCCAGCTATTGAGCAGGGAGTGCATGGTGGTAAAAACTGCATCATCATCATCAATTGACCATTGCAAGTTTTGGTCTATAAGGAAGTTGGAGCTGTGGCCATCAATATTTAGTAGAATTATCAGCTAAAATACGGTCATAATACATTTACAAATATACAAAACCAAATTATCATACTTATAATCCATCAGAAACCACATTATTTTTGCATTTCTCTATAATATCGATGTTCACGACTCCAACTTCCTTATAGCCTGAAACTCACAAGTGGTCAATTGAATGGCTATCAAACTCTTTAAAGTACCACAGATCCTTTCCAAGCTGCATAAAATATGTAAAGATCTCTAGAATAAAATGAATACAGTACATGTCAGCCACACTGTAAGGTTTGGAAACTTGTTCAAATAACACAGTTGAAACATAGGACTACTGTATATTCAATTATAATGTTTATATATCTATCTATTTATTTACTCAGGCCCAATCCCCACTTTTCCTATTTATTTGTTTTGCCTTTCTTTTTCCCACCTTTTCCTTTTTTTTTCTTTTTTTGGGGGGTGGCCGACTCAAGACAGAGCAAGAACAGGGAGAACACAAAACACAACATAAAACAACGAACACACACAGACAAAACATAAATTCACACATATCTAGGTCACCCAGGAGAAGACCCAGAGACCAGGGTCACCAAGGTTCCTCCAGCACTACCCCGGCCCCCGACCACTTGGAGAGGTTCCGATCTCGGCAGGCAGGCAGGCAGGCAGCGGAGCCGAAGCCACAAGCCCGCCCACCACACTTCCAGGCGCACCCTTCATATTAATCGTCTCCCCGAGCCAGGCGCCTGATGGACTATTATCTAGTCCAACTTGCGCCCGACCCCTTCCCCCAAATGACCACGTGTTCACTCATCTATTCACAAGCATTCTCCATTCATTCCTGTTTATTACCACTTCCTTTGCCTGATCTATAGTAATTCCTCTATCATCCAAAGCTTGTCTTACAGTCTCTCCATCTCAATGGGGGTCTTCCTGCCCTTCTATCTCCCCTTGTATCTGACTCACATATTGTAAGCCTTTCATCTCCCATTCGTTCAACATGACCATACCAGCTCAGCACCCTTCTGTCCACTCTGGCTGACAAATGTTCCTGCTGCCCCACTCTCCTACATATCTCTTCATTCCTCAATCTGTCTCTATGAGTAACTCCACACATAATTCTCAAGCAGCTCATCTCCATCACATCCAGCTTTCTTCTCCCCTTTTCCTTCATAGCCCACGTCTCAGCCCCATACATCACTGTTGGCACAACAATTCCTTGATACATTGCATTTTTTACTTTCATTCCGAGATTTCTCGTCTTCCACATACTGTACTTCCCATTGCTCCGAAAACCTTCCTTCCTTGCAAAATAAATAAACCAAAACAGCGACGACACAATACAAAGGCAAAAGAACTTATCAAAATCGCTATGTGGAAATAACGCTTTAGCAAATTAAAATAACACAAAACAACATAGGGTGACAGTGTGGTAATCCCGACACTGACTTACGGAAGCGAAGCATGGACGTTGGTTGAGAGACTCAGACCAAGAGTGAGAGCAGTGGAAATGAATTACTTAAGGAGTGCGTGCGGAGTTACATGGAGGGATAGACAGACTAATGAGGAAGTAAGAAGGAGGTGTGGTGTGGAGGTAGATGTGCTGGAATGTGTGAAAAGGAACAACTTGAGATGGTTCGGCCATATGGAACGTATGGAACATATGGAAAGCGAGAGAATGACTAAGAGGGTGTACGAGAGCGAGGTGGAGGGACAGAGGGGGAGAGGTAGACCGAATATGAGGTGGAAGGATGGAGTGAGGAACTACATGAACGAAGGCGGTGCTGGTTGGGGGGAGGGGCGTCGACTGACTGGGGACAGAGGTGCATGGGGGCGGTTCGTTCGTGGCCACCCCTTCGGGGATCACGGCGTCAGGCAATAGATAGATAGATAGATAGAACATAGGGTGTACAGTACATCACTACATAAGCAAGTTAATCTGTTTCCCAAGCAAATTAATCACACGCATAACAATGCACTCTCGTCATGTTCAAGGAATTAGTCAATTTAGGAAGTTCAGGTAAATTCTACTAAATTCTGTATGAATAAAGACACTACAATTTATGTCAAAATGTATATAAAGTAAATTTGCAATTTTGACAAGGTATTAACAATAGTACAAAATACATACAGCACTCACTAACGATAGTGCTATCGGGTTACGGTAGGTACCTGCAAGCATGGCATGCTTCACATGACCCCTACCAATTACTATCTTTCAAATAACCTTCATTTATAGTACAAATAAATTAAGGATATCACAAATGTAAGCAATTGATACTATCAAAAGTGAATAAATACAATAAAATAAAGTATAATAATTGCAAATACAGTACGAAGAAGCAACAACAGATTTAAACACTATTTTCATCAGGCTTACACTTAACGATTATATTCAGCTTAGGAAAGGCCAGCTGTATGCGAGTTATAGTATGGAGCTCATGTGGCCTGGTTAAACTATCTACAGTATCTATCTATTGCAAGAACACCGTGATCCCCGAAGGGGTGGCCACGAACGAAACGCCCCCATGCACCTGTCCCCAGTCAGTCGACGCCCCTCTTCCCATCCAGCACTGCTTTCACGCATATACTTCTTAACTCTATCCTTCCACTTCTCTCTCGGTTTACCTCTACCTCTCTGTCCTTCCACCTCGCTCTAGTACACTCTCTTAGTCATTCTCTCGCTACCCATACGTTGCCTGGTTAAACTTGGAGAAAAAAAATCAGCTTACGAAAGACATTTCATAGATAAGGGATCTACCTCTACCTCAAGTGAACTCCCCCCCTAGTACTATGCTCCTTGTCGCGGTGGGGGGGCTTCAGGGCCGGCGACTGGAGCTTGTTGGGGGATGGTTCTTGCCCTCTCCCCTCGAGCTTTCGTCGTCGGCTTGACTAATTTTGCCTAGTTTTCTTTCCTCTTTCTATGTTTTCCCCCTTCTGTTCTCATTGTGTCTCATTTGACTGTCCTTCGGGCAGCCTATATCATATGCCACCCTGTCGGGCCCTCTTAGTTGGCCTGGCTTAGTTGTTGGGTTCTGACCTGATTTGTCTCTTCGGCCGCTGGTGCGGTCGAGCTGACTCAATTCTTGAACTGGTGAAATGGCGAGAAATATCTGCGTGTCTTCACCTTCCTAGATTTGTTCACCTCCTGCCCTTCCCTATTTATCTCGTCTCGATTAGTTGTCCATCTTGTTCTAATCCTACGGGCAAGCCCTAGGAGAGTTCTTGAGGTGCCGGGGGAGTGCTGGAGGGACCTTGGTGATCCCTGGTTTCTGGGTCTTCTCATGGGTGACCTAGATGTGTGTGAATTTGTGTTTTATTTTTGTGTGTTCATTGTTTTCTGTTGGATTGGGTTGTCCTTGTTCGGGCTGTCTTGAGTCGGCCACCCCCAGAAAAGAAAAAAAAAAAAAAAAAAAAAAAAAAAAAGGGAAGGGGCCTGAGTACTGTACATACATACATACATACATACATACATGTATGCGATACCAAGGCTTCATCTCCACCTTCCTAGACATAACATGTGGAGTCCCACAGGGCACAAAGATGGGGCCTCTATTGTTCCTCATCTTGATTAATGATGCCCTAAAGGACACCCCATTCCACTGGAAGTACGTGGACGACTCGACAGTCGGCATTACTGTCGATAACACCTCCCCTAACTATGATCCCCTACAAGACATCCTCGACCGTCTTCAAGCCTGGACCACAGACAATCATGTGACTATCAATCATGACAAGACAGTGGTCATGCACATCAACACTTCCGTTACCGACCTTCCTCCACCCACTGTCACAATTGGTCCTCATCCCCTTCAGCTTGTTGAGTCCACCAAACTCCTCGGAATCACTGTGGACAACAAACTGAACTGGAAGAAACATGTAACTACCACAGTCAGGACCGCCACTTACAAGTTGTTTATGCTAAGGTGGTTGAGATCCCTGGGGGTGCCGGAGAATGAGCTGAAGAGTATATATAACACCTTCATACTCCCTAAGCTCACCTACGCCTCTCCCGCCTGGTCCTCCTCTCTAACCCTGACACAACGTCAATTGGAGAGAGTTCAGAGGAGGGCATGCAGGATCATCCTGGGAGGCACATATCCAGGGTACGAGGAAGCTCTCACCACCCTTAGCATACCTGCACTTTCAACCCACCACTACAACACACTCAAACAGTTTGCATCTAAGCTGCTTGTTCACCCACGACACAGAAACTTACTTCCACCAGATGCCCCTTGACCAACACGTGCAGCTCGTCATTTCAACACACTCCAACCAATAAGAGCAAGAACTGACAGATATAAAAATAGTCCTATCCCAACCATTGTTAATATTATTAATAATGTGTAATAACGGCCTGTCACACCATATATACGCGCCCACCTTTAATAATGTATGCATAAGTGTGTGTGCGTGTGTGTATTAGAATATAATTATGTATGTATTTGCTTGAGTTTGTTTATGTATATGTGTATATGTGTATCTATGTATGTACAGTATATGTGTATGTATGTATGCGTTATTTATGTATATATATGTGTCTATAGTGTATACTGTTTGTGGTTCGAGCCCGGCTGAGAGTATCAGGTAGGATAAGAGAAGAGCATATATGCATGTAATGTGCATATATTTATGTATATGTATGTCTGTGTGTATGTGCTGTCAATGGTTCGAGCCCGGTTGAGAATATAAGGTATATAATATATATATGTACTGTACGTGTATTTATATAGTCATATGCACATATGTATGTAAATATACGTACATATGAGCGAGAACATATTGCTCACTAGCGCAACTTCTGATTATAAATCTATGCATAAGCATTATCTATTATTAAGTGTTCGCGTATCTTCATCCATGTATTTCCACCCTTAACAATAGAACGCCCAGCTTTTCCATATTTCGCCTTCTATCACACACACACACACACACACAAATTGGGCTTGTCTCCTTTCATGTGTTAGCCTCAGTTCACCTAGCTGTAAATAGGTACCTGGAATAAGTGGACGACGTTGTGACGTCCCATCTGGGGTTGGCAAAAATGGTACAATGCGAGATGGGTATCATATGGTTCACCTAAGCTGATGGCTACCTAAGTCTTCGGGCGAGACGGTACTGTCTATAGTGAGAATGGTACCATACAGATCCACCCTAAGCCTTCGTTTCCGATGCGCCAATTGGCTAAAATACAGACTACACACACATCCACAGCCATTCCAACAGTACATAAAACACTTAACATGCATTTCACGCAATACATTCCCAGTTAAGGAGGCGCGATAATAATGAGCTTAGCTCGCATTGCGTGGATTCCCCTTGACGAACAAGTAACTGAGTAACACACACACATTTTTGGTGGAATTTGCCACCCCCCTTTGCTCGATAATTAATGCCTCCTTAAGGCAAAGCAATTGCCCTGCAGACTGAAAAACTTCATACGTCACTCCAATCCCCAAAACACCCTCCCCACATTCTCTTAACCCGGGAACTGCAGGGAGACTCTTAAGAGTTCCCCCGGCGGACTGCGGGGAAACTCTTAAGAGTGAGTGAAAAAAAAAATCAACTTATGACATCGAGAAAAAAAAAAAAAAAAAAAAAAAAAAAAAATTTGGGCCCCAGGGCCATGCAAAATCTCAGTCCTCTACCTCCCCTCCTTCCCCACTTTCCTCCTCTCCTTCAGTTATCACCTATTTTCCCTGTTATTCCCTTATTCTGAGGTATATTTTCGTGCTAACATTAGAAATCCGGTTGGAGGGTGTGGTCATCTTTTAATATTAATAATAGTTCTTAAAGCTAGCGCATGCTAAGCTAGCTAAGGATAGCTCAATAAGGCCGATTAGGCGTATTTCCATTGGGGTCCTGTACTACTACCCCATCCCTTTGCTCATGAGGGATGGTAACGACTCAGTGCTTGTGAAAAATCTTTAATGCGCCGAGCGTGGGCGCGAACCCGGGCCTTCTGGGTGGAAGTCCGAGACGCTAGTCACTACACCAAGCGAGCCGGTATAGCACTGATTAGCACTGATAGCAAGCGAATGCAAGAGAGAGAGAGAGAGTATCGATCGACTGTGTCTCAGTGGCCTTGGGGGAAATTGGCGGGAAAGCAGCTTGCCTCACCCATACATTATACAACTCGCGGGCTATATCTCCGATTTTGACCATCTAAACGCTGTTTTCACTCGTTTTATTGTTGTTTCAGGTTAATACCTTTATAATCAACCCATAATAGGTGCATATGGATAAGTATTAATGCTATTAATGGTACAATGAATATTTTAGTAACGGAAACACCTCAAATACATGCGCACAGGGAGAGGTGTCTAATTACCCCTATGCGCACTTCAGAGCTTAATGAACTCAGACCAATTGCCATTACGCCCATCCCTAGTCTAATCTGTGAGGACTTTGTATTCACCTGGGCTTACTCACAAATCCATCACTTGATAGATCCCCAACAGTTTGGCAACGTAAAAACCTCCTCCACCACTCACTGTCTTATTAGCTTCCTGGGTTATATTTACACAAATCTTGAGAAGAGAAAGACTTCCCTCACCCTTGCCTTTATTGACTTCAGGAAAGCATTTGACCTTGTTGACCACACCATCATCATCAACAAGGCCATAAAGTTGGGGCTACATCCTACCCTGGTTGCGTGGTTGACCGACTTCCTTAGTGACAGACGACAAGCAGTGCGATACCAAGGCTTCATCTCCACCTTCCTAGACATCACATGTGGAGTCCCACAGGGCACAAAGATGGGGCCTCTATTGTTCCTCATCTTGATTAATGATGCCCTAAAGGACACCCCATTCCACTGGAAGTACGTGGACGACTCGACAGTCGGCATTACTGTCGATAACACCTCCCCTAACTATGACCCCCTACAAGACATCCTCGACCGTCTTCAAGCCTGGACCACAGACAATCATGAGACTATCAATCATGACAAGACAGTGGTCATGCACATCAACACTTCCGTTACCGACCTTCCTCCACCCACTGTCACAATTGGTCCTCATCCCCTTCAGCTTGTTGAGTCCACCAAACTCCTCGGAATCACTGTGGACAACAAACTGAACTGGAAGAAACATGTAACTACCACAGTCAGGACCGCCACTTACAAGTTGTTTATGCTAAGGCGGTTGAGATCCCTGGGGGCGCCGGAGAATGAGCTGAAGAGTATATAAAACACCTTCATACTCCCTAAGCTCACCTACGCCTCTCCCGCCTGGTCCTCCTCTCTAACCCTAACACAACAACGTCAACTGGAGAGAGTTCAGAGGAGGGCATGCAGGATCATCCTGGGAGGCACATATCCAGGGTACGAGGAAGCTCTCACCACCCTTAGCATACCTGCACTTTCAACCCACCACTACAACACACTCATACAGTTTGCATCTAAGCTGCTTGTTCACCCACGACACAGAAACTTACTTCCACCAGACGCCCCTAGACCAACACGTGCAGCTCGTCATTTCAACACACTCCAACCAATAAGAGCAAGAACTGACAGATATAAAAATAGTCCTATCCCAACCATTGTTAATATTTTTAATAATGTGCAATAACGGCCTGTCACACCATATATACGCGCCCACCTTTAATAATGTATGCATAAGTGTGTGTGCGTGTGTGTATTAGAATATAATTATGTATGTATTTGCTTGAGTTTGTTTATGTATATGTGTATATATGTATATGTGTATCTATGTATGTACAGTATATGTGTATGTATGTGTGCGTATATGTGTATGTATGTATGCGTTATTTATGTATATATATATGTCTATAGTGTATACTGTTTGTGGTTCGAGCCCGGCTGAGAGTATCAGGTAGGATAAGAGAAGAGCATATATGCATGTAATGTGCATATATTTATGTATATGTATGTCTGTGTGTATGTGGTGTCAATGGTTCGAGCCCGGTTGAGAATATAAGGTATATACAGTAAACTTCCGTTAATCCGAAGGGCAGCGGACCGGCCCTCGTTCGGATTAGTGGATTTTTCGGATTATCGGACTTTACCCCTATGAACCTGTGTATGACGAAAACATTGAGGCATTAGGCCACCCAAATGACACAATGGTGCACACACACATATCATATGTTCATGAAATCACTTCAAAAGTTTACCATTGTCATTGTAGCCTATTACCTACTTCAAAACATTCAGATTAATGGTCAAAGGAATCTGCTGATATAAACGTCTTCTTCTTCTTCCGTCTACTAGCGAGTTTGTCTTGCTATTGAAGATCAGATCAGATGTGGTTCGGGAAGTAATGCCTTAACAACGGCACTTCCCTGAGAGGTTCTTGTAATTTTCATTTTGTGACGTGCTCTGTTATATTATATGGTATTGAAAGCACCCTTGTCTTGTTGTCTTGAAAGCACCCTTGGGACGCTCCGATCACTGAACTATAAATAGTAGCGTATCGGAACGTCCAAAGGTGCGTTTTCA
Source organism: Paralithodes platypus (assembly GCA_032716605.1). Taxonomy (NCBI): domain Eukaryota; kingdom Metazoa; phylum Arthropoda; class Malacostraca; order Decapoda; family Lithodidae; genus Paralithodes; species Paralithodes platypus. Next base: position 22,531,942 of record CM064485.1, on the reverse strand, counting down.
AGCTCAAGACTAATACGTCCAAAGGTGCATTTTCAAGCTCAAGACTGAATGCGCTTGCAGAAAATGCGGTGCAAGCCAGTAGCGCATCGGAGCGTCCCAAGGATGCGTTCAAGAGCAAAACAAACTCTCTAGCAGACGATGTGGAAGAAGAAGAAGAAGAAGGTGTTTACGTTTATATCAGTAGCTTCCTTTGACCATTAATCTGAATGTTTTGAAGTAGGTAATAGGCTACAATGACAATGGTAAACTTTTAAAGTGAATTCATGAACATATGATATGTGTGTGCTCCATTATGTGTCATTTGAGTGGACTAATGCCTCAAAAAGGGGACTTTGGGACTTCTTGAAATTCGGACCATCGGGTGAATTCGGATTTGGCCTCAAATTGAAAAATTCGGACTATTGGGAGATTCGAATCATCGGTCGTCGGATTAACGGACTTTTACTGTAATATATATATGTACTGTACGTGTATTTATATGGTCATATGCACATATGTATGTAAATATACGTACATATGAGCGAGAACATATTGCTCACTAGCGCAACTTCTGATTATAAATCTATGCACAAGCATTTTCTATTATTAAGTGTTCGCGTATCTTCATCCATGTATTTCCACCCTTAACAATAGAACGCCCAGCTTTTCCATATTTCGCCTTCTGTCACACACACACACACACACACACAAACTCACACACACACCTACACTACCGAGGATTAACCTCCCATTGTAGTAGGCTGTACCTGACCATACCTGTACGGACTTGAATTGCTGCACCCTCTTTACCCTTCAACTCTTTACCCTGACCCTACCAAAACAGTTTCTGTATGTATGTATGTTTGTGTGCATACGTGAGCGTTTGTGTATACAGACATGTGCACACTTACTGCATGTTCTTATGTTCCTATATATGTATGTATATGTATGTGCGCACGTACGTGTATATACGTATGTTCTGTATATGAGTAAGTAAATAAATGTGTATATGTACTGTATATCACTTACTCTCATGGTTATTTTATGATAATTTGTATTCTGCACATGCATCATTATTGTATTTATTTATTTTGTTTGTAAACTGAGCTTACCATCCTCATATCTGTACATCTCATGTTCATCCACTAAATTGTAAAATGTGTATTTTCAGCTCATGAGGCTGCCATTCTTTAACCCTCTCACCACGGAAGGGCTCTTGAACGCCCATAAAAAAGCATATAACAGCTGCCCGGAAGGGCTCTTGAACGCCCAGTGGTTGAAAGCCTGTGAGCTTCGTGTGCGAGGCGTCGGTCCGACGCATGTAAACAACAGCCGGCTGGACCGACGCCCCGCATCTCCGGCCACAAGAAGGAGAGCATCGCTTGTTCGTGTGTGCCTGTATGTTGTTGTTAAGTATCGAAAAGTAGTGTAAAGTGGCTGTTTTGGCCATAAAGTTATCTCCAATGAAATCATCATCACAACTCAACCAGTTGACTTAGAGAGCTCTACTTAACCCGGGAGCTGCGGGGAGACTCTTAAGAGTTCCCCCGGCGCACTGCGGGGAGACTCTTAAGAGTCAGAGAAAAAAAAAATCAACTTTTGACATCGAAAAAAAATGTTTTTTTTATTTTTTTGTTTTTTGTTTTTTATTTTTTTTTGGCCCCTGGGCCATGCAAAATCTCAGTCCTCTACCTCCCCTCCTTCCCCACTTTCCTCCTCTCCTTCAGTTATCACCTATTTTCCCTGTTATTCCCTTATTCTGAGGTATATTTTCGTGCTAACATTAGAAATCCGATTGGAGGGTGTGGTCATCACTGATAGCAAGCGAGTGCAAGAGAGAGAGAGAGTATCGATCGACTGTGTCTCAGTGGCCTTGGGGGAAATTGGCGGGAAAGCAGATTGCCTCACCCATACATTATACAACTCGCGGGCTATATCTCCGATTTTGACCATCCAAACGCTGTTTTCACTCGTTTTATTGTTGTTTCAGGTTAATACCTTTATAATCAACCCATAATAGGCGCATATGGATAAGTATTAACCCTTAATTAGCGGCGAGCAACATAAGTCGAGTTAAATAAAGCTGGACTATGTGGCGGCGCTCGATAGAGAGAGACAAGTGGTGGCAGGAGACTAGCGAGCGTATGACTGCTCCAGACCACCGCGGCGAACCTACTGACACAAATCTCAGCTCCCTCCTCCCTCTCTCACTCGCTACATACTCAATTATGTACCGAAACTACCGAATTACCTGCTTTTTGCACTCGCGTTGCACGGTTATTGCAAGAAAACTATCCAGCATACAAGGATCGTTATGGTGTCATTCGAAAGCTCTGTTTATGCCCTTTCAGGGATAGGTACTTGTTTTACGTTCTGGGTCTTATTTAGGCATGAAAATGATCACGTAAACAGCCCTATTTTGGCTAAAAACACCCCGCTGTGCGGTACATATAAATAAACCGCATAGGCCGCTCGTAAGGTGTTAATGCTATTAATGGCACAATGAATATTTTAGTGACGGAAACACCTCAAATACGTCAGCACAGGGGGACGTTTCCAATTACCCCCATGCGCACTTCAGAGGTTAATGCCATTCTACAGGTAAATAACACAGCTACGCTTGGGGATGCGCGGGAATGCGGGAAGCAGTCAGATTAACACATATACGGTGCTAGACGTTTTTCGGCCAAAACACCCGGGTTTCGAGGAATATATATATAATACATAGCCGGGGCTGGAGGGTTAATAAACCGTTTATTATTATTATTACACACACACACCTACACTACCGAGGATTAACCTCCCATTGTAGTAGGCTGTACCTGACCCTACCTGTACGGACTTGAATTGTTGCACCCTCTTTACCCTTCACCTCTTTACCCTGACCCTACCAAAACAGTTTTTGTATGTATGTATGTTTGTGTGCATACGTGAGCGTATGTGTATACGGACATGTGCACACTTACTGCATGTTCTTATGTTCCTATATATGTATGTATATGTATGTGCGTACGTACATGCATATACGTATGTTCTGTATATGAGTAAGTAAAATAAATGTGTATATGTACTGTATATCACTTACTCTCATGGTTATTTTATGATAATTTGTATTCTGCACCTGCATCATTATTGTATTTATTTATTTTGTTTGTAAACTGAGCTTACCATCTTCATATCTGTACATCTCATGTTCATCCACTAAATTGTAAAATGTGTATTTTCAGCTCATGAGGCTGCCATTCTTTAATAAACCGTTTATTATTATTATTATTATTATTACATACATACATACATACATACATACATATAATAAAAAGAAAATTTTAAAATCATGTGAACACTTTCAGTACATTGATAATGTCTTACTACATTCACGCACAAACCGTCTGCTTTCATGCATCGTTTGGGACTCAGGAAAAGCAAGTACTGTACTGTACAAGCTTTCGTTAGGACTGCATGCAAGCAGGAGTCACATGACTGACTGGCTATGTGTTCTTGCTCTTGTTGATTATACGGATCACCCGCTAAGACAACAACACTTTCTCTAGAGTGGTTTTAAGCCATGAAATAAGGCTATGGAACTATGTAGGCCAGCCGTGTGTTATGGAGAAAGCTCGATATGGAGCTATGTAGGCCACCCGGGCGAGAAGGGTTAAAACTTGAGCAATGCCTCTTATAGTCAAATACATACATACAATGGCTAAATATCCTTTTCTATTATGTGTATTGGCTCTGGCAGGGTTGTCTTTCAGCAAGGTGTCAAACTGGGGCAATTCAGTTTTAAGACTGGGACGAATATGTGAAGGAATACAGCAAAATTAACATAAAATTCTATTGTTTTGGCTATTATATTACTTCAAAAGATATAATAAGAACTGTGAACTGTAATTCTAACTTTACATATACAATAATAAACGCTAAAATTAAGCGACTTGGTATTTGTTAGACACCCTGTCTTTCAGCTGTTGGATAGTTTGCCATAACACTGACCTATCATATCATCAATATGGCTGATTTTAACTTTGAGTACAGAGACACCATTCTGCTACCTGCTGCCCTTCCAATGCTGAGAAAAATTGTCTACTACTAGCCAAAATAAAATGAGAATGAAGATATCAAACTGAAGGGGTTAATACAAAAAATAAAACTTGGATACGATCACGCCAAGCCTGCGTCTCTGGCCATTCCGTAGAATAGGGAGTTTTCGTTTTTGAGCAGGTTGGCTGGTATGTCAAATTCTTTGATCTCGCCCGCATCCAGAACCAAAACTCTGAAACACAAAAGACCACGAATTTAATAATTATGTTGCATATGTAAAATAATGCTAAGTAAGTTTATGTAAATTAATTGCATATAACATACTATACCTATATCTTGTTGATCTTGACCCAGGAATGGCGCCGAGGCTCTTAAGAGGTTTTATTGGGCGAAGGCGACGGGACTCTTAACCCGGGAACGGCAAGGAGACTCTTAACCCTTATTTAGCGGGTGGTAAGGTATTTTACACCGTGCGGCCCAGCGGGCATAATCCCAAAATATTCGCTCACTTTCACTCGCCCTAGCGCCATTAATATGGCTCCAATGCGAACGAAACGATCATTTTTGGAAAGAGCAACTCTTTGTATCCCTATATAAGTCTATTATGGATGTTATGAGCGAGTGTGGAGGGTGGGAAGAGGTGAGGAAGAGGAGGTACTTTTTGGTCTATTTCCCGGGGGCATTTGGATGCGTTCGCTTTGACCTGACTTCGGCCTCCCGCGCTCTCTCTTTGGCTCGCTCACTTTCCCTCTCTTGCGCGCTCTGTCTCTCCCTCTCTCCCTCATCCGTATATGTAATTCTCATTATTATTTTCTCTAACTAATCCCTCTACAGTATTTCATTTATTTGCTTGTAATATTTCTGTATTATTATATCTTTTTCACTCTTTCTTCAGTTCAGTTTCTGTATTCTCTCTCTTTCTCATCCGTATATGTAATTCTCATTATTATTTTCTCTAATCCCCCTTTCTTTATTGGCTTGTAATTTTTTTTTTTTTTTTTTTTTTTTTAAAAGAGACAATGAACGGAGGAAGGAAAAACACAGATAAAACAAAAAGGTCCATGTGCCTAAAGGCATCCTCCATTCATAAAATGTTTGTAACAACTGGATTTAAACATTTGTAGATTGTAAGTTTGTGGAAAGCAATTCGAGGGAAGTGAATTCCAAAGAGTAGTAGCTCTGGGGATAAATGAATTCTGATAAGCAGAAGTTCTGCATTGTGGAGAAAGTGTAAATTCATGGGCGCTCTCAGCTGCCCTAGTTCTACGGGGAAAGATGTGGAGAGGCGGCACAATTGAAGCAAGTTCCTCGGAACAATTGCTGTGAAAATATCTGTAGAATAATGCAAGGGATGCAACGTTTCTTCGTATGGATAATGTAGGAAGGTCCTGTGTGATTGCTGGGTTATTGATTAATCTAATAGCTTTATTTTGAATTTTGCCCAACTGCCTCAATGCAACCACTCCACTTCCACCCCACAGAGGTGAACAGTAATCCATCTGAGAACGCACATGACTTTTATATATTACGGCCAACTGCTCGTCAGTGAAGAATTCTCGAACTCTGTACAGGAGTCCCAGTTTTTTAGAGGCATTCTTAGCAATGCTTCTAACATAATGCGTCCAGCTCAAGTTAGTAGTTAATGTTACACCGAGAATGTCAATACTAGGGGAAGTGGGAATATTTACATCATTAAAAAATATATGGAAGTCAGTGAGATTCTGTCGGTTAGAAAATTGAATGTACTGTACAGTGGAGCCCCCATCCTAGCTGCTAACCGGTTCCGCAGAAATAGAGCTAGGATTGAAACAGCCAAGATCGGGGCACTGTTCTTATGGGGAAAATTCAATCGGTTCCGTGCTCATGCCAAAATTTGCGTCTTTCTATTTTTTGCCTACGAAAACATGTTTTATTGTACACAAATTAAATTTTATGCATTATACTGTATCATATAATACACCATAGAATAAGTTTTTAATAACTAGAAAATAAAAGGCCCAATATCTAAACAATTACCGCACTTTTTCCCAGTGTTAGGCTATGAAAACATGTTTTTTTGTCTAGGCTACATCAAGTTACTGTATTTACAGGGTGTCAATCCAGAAAATATGAATTGTGTTATCATTATGGTTTATTATTTTGTTATCATTATAGCGCGGCGAAGGCGCGAGCTCTAGGGGGGTTCGGGGGCATGCCCCCCAGATTTTTTTTTTGAGAATTTAGGTGTCTAAAACAGTATTTCCTGCAATCAAAAAACAATCAAGATGGAAAATATGGATACCAAAATTGTCAATTTAGCCTAGCCTACCTTTTTTTTGGGGGGGGGGGGAAAGTTTCTGTTATCATTATACAAAAAGTTAATTTGCGTGATCACTCAAAAAAACAGCGTCGTTAGGCTAGGCCTAAAAAATTTTGCATGATAGAAACAATGCCCCAATCTACAGTATTTATGGTTAGGACTGTCATTTAGCCATGTCTATATTATTATTTACAATGCATAAGATTTAGGCCTAGGCTACTTGAATAATTATTATTCAAGTAGCCTAGGCCTAAATCTTACGCATTGTAAATACTAATGTAGACATGGCTAAATGACAGTCCTAACCATAAATACTGTAGATTGGGGCATTGTTTCTATCATGCACAAAAATTTAGGCCTAGCCTAGGCCTAGGTTCTAAATTCGTCCAGCCACCCCTCAAGTACCCATTTCGCCCCAAATACATCCAATAAATACATATTATGAGGAAAAGACGTATTATGAGAATATTACTTACCACACATATTTTATTATAAATCATTGTCATATTTAGCCTAGCCTAGGCTAACATCGTCTAGGCTAGGCAATTCAATCGCTTTCGTCCGACATGGACTGGTCTTTGCTGTGTTTTGAGCATGAAATTCCTTCATTGCTACCACCAGGCCAATCATCCCTATCACTAGATGTACTAGAGGTTATAATAAACGCGAGAGATAAGGGGTTCAGGCACAAAAAGGCTTGCAAACGGTTGTTTTGTCAACACAGATACTAGCTAAACTGCAAGCGTCTGCTTAGTGATGACGTCATACAAAGATGGCGGCATCTTGCGCATTTGACGAACGGATCTCGGATTCACTCGGATTTCGTCTCTAAACGGCAAGCTACTGGCAGATTCTTTCGTTATGTTAAAACAAAATTATTGTTTTTGTTTGTTTTCTAGTTTTATGTCGAGTTTTTCGTTATTTTTGCTATTTTTTCGGGTTTCGGCTGGGATTTTGATGCGAGGAATGAGGCTTTTGGCGCGAGAATTGAAATGGGGAATATTTGGTGTGTGGTGCGAGAATTGAATCAACGAAGACCGGTGTAGCGAAGATGGGGGCTCCACTGTACTTGGTTTTCTGTGCATTAAAGGAAACTAGATTCTCTTGTCCCCATTCATTAATTCTAGAAAGGTCCTGCTTCAGAGAAATTGCAGTGTTTATTTTTGAATTTATAAGATCGGGTTGGGTGAAAGAATTGGTAAATGTGAAGGAACTGTGGAGTGTTGAGTCATCTGCGTAGGAATGTATTGGATTATGAGTGGTAGATATGAGATCATTGATATGAATGAGGAACAGAGTTGGGGCCAAAACTGATCCCTGGGGAACACCAGCATTTATTGAGTGAAATTGAGAATAAAGGCCATCTACCATTACACGTATTTTTCTGTTATGAAGATAAGAAGAAATTAGTGGAACTAATGATGCAAGGCCGTAGTGTGACATCTTCGACAATAAGGATTGATGCCAGACTCTATCAAATGCCTTTGATATATCCAGTGCTATTGTATGTGTTTCACCATGTTGGTCTGTAGCTTGGTTGATTTGATGCATAAGAAGGCAAAGAATGTCTGCAGTTGATCGACATCGTCTAAAACCATATTGCCTATCACTGATTAATTTATTATTCTCAAGATGCTTAATTATGTGATTATATATTATAATTTCAAAGACTTTGCCAAGAGTGGAAGTTATAGCTATTGGTCTGTAGTTTGATGGATCTGAAGAGGCAACTTTTTTAGGAACTGGATGGATGTTTGCTTCTTTCCAGGGTACTGGGAAGCATGAGGTACGAGTACACAGACGGAATTTTTTTGCCAATACAGGAGCGAGCACCAAGGATCAATTCTTAAGTACTATTGGAGGAATTTCATCTGGACCAGGAGCCTTATCTACTGAGAGATTCTGCAAAATAGTTTTGACATGTCTGGTGTGGATCTTAAGTGAGGGAATTTCAGGCGAATTAAAATTAAGTACAGGGACATCTTGATTGATTTCATCTAAGGTTGAGTTGGTGGAGAAAATATCCGCAAGAAGGTTAGCTTTACCTCGTGGGTCACTTACAAGATTGCCAGTCGGAGATTTTAATGGTGGAATGGATGAAGCAGTAGTGAAGTTGGATTTGAATGAGTTAAGAGTAGACCAAATATTTTGTTATCATTTGGATTATTTAGAAGTTTATTTGCCTGCTTATGGAGAAAGTTTGATTTAGTTAGGTTTAATACAGTTTTGGCATGATTTCTGATGTTTCTAAAGTAATTAAAGGCTTAATGTATTTTTGATCTTGTGTATGCATTGTAGGCTATTGCTTTTTGTTCAGTTACTCTAGCACAATTATGGTCAAACCATTTAGGTGAATTAGATCTTTTACTGTACTTTTGATGAGGAATAAAAGTTTCCATTCCAATTTTTACAAAATCTTGTATGTGGCTCAAGGTGGAGTGTGCATCATTAGAAAAGAAAGAGGTCCAGGGAATATCAATAAAGAAACCTTGAAGACCCTCCCAGTCTGCCCTATCGTAATGCCATTTAGTCACCAAAACAGGTTCAGAGTGGGAAGGTGTGGTAGGTGATAGACAGGTGGCCTGTATCAGACAGTGATCAGAAGATCCAAGCGGGGACCTCACTGTAACATCATAATTTTCTGAATTGGTTGTTAAAAATAAGTCCAGTAGGTGGGAATTATGATTAGGATTATCAGGTAAACGGGTGGGTTGGTTGACTAGTTGAGTGAGATTAAATGAGTCTGCAAATAGCTCACATTCAAGACCAGCATCATCAGTCCTGGCTGAATGAGTGAGCCATTCAACATTATGGACATTAAAATCACCCAACACAGTGATTTCAGAAGAAGCATTTAAGTTGAGGACACTGAGTTGTGAGGACAGAGAATCAAAAAGACTTTGCTCTGGAGGAGTATTTGGGGAACGGTAGATGCAACATATGTATTTAAATTTACCAGCAGAAATTAATTTGTATATAGAATAATCAAAATAGGGACAATTGAAACTAGTAACCTCCTCCAGGGCAATTTCAGATTTTGCGAAGCAACATACACCTCCTTTAGGTCTGAAATTTTGGAGCAGTTGATAACCTGGAAAATTAAATCTAGACGTGTCAGATGTGGATGTTACTTGAGTCTCTGTCAAAAAAAGGAGAGTAGGGGATTCTGCTTGAAGAAATTGGTGTACAGGAATTGATGTTAGAGTGAAGTCCCCTTATATTACTAAAGAAAAAGCTGCACCGACGAGCAGCTTTGGGACGTTGCAATGCTCTTGACACAGTCGCATGATGACGACCGGGAGGGCCCTGTGTCAATGACCCAACCCTGCCGGGGTTGGATATCCGAGGGACCACCAGGTTTGCTCTTAACAATTGTACTGCCATATTTAAAAGGTAAGTGTATGGTGTTACATGTATGATATGTAGTGGGAAGAGTAGTGTTTTATGGATAGAGGATAGCGATGTAGGGCAATGTCGTGAAGTTGGATGTGTACGTTATATAAAGAGGGTTTTCCTGATACCCCTGATGTGTGAGGCAGAAAGATATGTATCCAGCTACCAAGGCCTGGGAGAGAAAATGGAATTCAGGCTATTCCCCGAGTCTCCCGAAACCTTGGCGGTAGTACTTCCCTGGGCGGGGCTGCCTACCCCTACTACCTGTCTGTATTATTATATCTTTTTCACTCTTTCTTCAGTTCAGCTCAGTCTCTCAGTCTCTCAGTCTCTCTGTCTCTCAGTCTCTCAATCTCTCTGTCTCTCAATCTCTCTGTCTCTCTGTCTGTCTGTCTGTCTGTCTGTCTGTCTCTGTCTCTCTCTCTCTCTCTGTCTCTCTCTCTCTCTCTCTCTCTCTCTGTCTGTTTCGCTTGCTTTGCAGGATTTTTGTTTTATATATAATATTATTTCAACACATTTCCAAATCACCCTATGGAGTAGTGTTGACGACTCATTTTTTTTTGTGGTGTTCCCAGGAGGTGTAATCCACATGTGATTGAGGTAGGCAAAAGGCAGTTATGTGATTGAGGTAGGTAAAAGGCAGTTATGTGATTGAGGTAGGTAAAAGGCAGTTATGTGATTGAGGTAGGGAAAAGGCAGAACTGCCTATAGCGAGTGTATGCATGTGATTGAGGTAGACAAAAGGCAGAACTGCCTATAGCGAGTGTATGAATGTATGTATGAATGAATGACATGGATGTATGAGGTGGACCAAGAACCAGATGGATGGATGAGATTCGAAACTTATGGATGTAATGGGTGATGTTGCTGATGATGATGAATGCACTTGTGTTTGGGTAGTGTGCTATTCCACCATATGAATGATTGAATTACATGAATTCATGAGGTACTTTGAAATAGATGAATGAATGAAGTTATGAATGACATGAATTCATGAGGTACTTTGAAATAGATGAATGAATGAAGTTATGAATGATTGGCAAGAAGGGAGGAGGTTAGAAGTGTTGTTGTTGTTGTTGTTTTTCCCCAAGCTGCCTGGCCGAACAGCCCCAAGGCCCCGAGCAAGGCCAAGGCCATAACCGAGCGCCCCCACAGAACCCTCCCTGCCGACCACAATAAAGCCTGGGTGACCGAAGCCACTCCATGGCGGGGACCTGAGGAGGGTGCGGAAACGCCCGGGAAACCAAAGCCCCACCCAGGGCCCTGTGCCCCTCAGCAATTATGAAGAGAAAGTTGAGGGGCAAAGGAAAGATGTGACGCTTTGGCTTCCAATCTTGGTAGATTAGGAGGTCAATCCACGCAAGAGACGCCGTCACTTGAGATCTAGAAAATATATAAGTAAAAGGAACAGTCAGAGTAAGCTATGGGTATGGCAGAGATCGCTCCGTTCTCACTCTGATAGACCAGCCCATCACCACATGACTAGAACCCAATCCTCTAAGCATCAGCTAGGAAAGGCCCTAGAAAGCCGCCTTTGGCGGGGGGATAGCTCCCCTATTTCAACCCTTTTCGGGGTTGGGTTAGAAGTGTTCCAGTGTGTGGTACTCGGTGTAGCAAGGAATAGGACAGAGTCCCACATCACACCGACTACACTTGGACGCGACTTCCCTCCTATGTCGGGGCCTCCTTGTCGTGTGACTGCAGACGTGGAACACCTTCTTTCCGGCCACCCGGCCAGCAGCAAGTTGGTTAGGGTTGGGAGGTACAGTCACAAGCCTGTGGGTCAAGAGGGAGTCCCGGCACTCAAGGCGGCTGGGCAAATCCACGATCGCCCTCGGAACTGGTGCCGCACGTGTGGTTCCGTGCTTACGGAGGATGGCCTCTATGATGTCCTTGGACAACAGCCTTACAGAGGTCTTCTTTCCTGTGTGCGTCATCCACAGGTTGGATGCGTTGATGACAGTGACATCAAGAAGATAGAGTACGACCTTCTTGTACCATTTACAGGTCTTCCTCAGGCAGTCAACAGCAGTGATCTGCATATCACTTTTGTCCACCAACCGCATGTTCATATTATACTCCAGGACAGCGTCAGATTTGGAGATAACAACTACAGTCCTGTTGCCTGTGACACGGTCCTGCAGGTATCTCCTCTTCCCGCTATCTAGCAAAAAAAAAAATACCGAAATCGCCGATATATAATAATTTACTTATCATTACTTACTATATCTTATAAACAATAGTAGGTAGCCAACTTACCATAATACCGATACACCAAACCGATGCGCATGCGGTTTTGTTTATCACCTGTTTACTAAAGTGCCACCATTATCGATTTTCTTCGAGCCGACTCGAGCGGGAGGGTTACCAATTGAAGTTAAATCCGCTAGCATATATTGTTAGATGTAAGACATGATAAATACCACTAGAAATATGAATTGGCAAAATCCATATAATATCACTTCGAAATTGTTCTTAAATTTCAAAACAAAACCGCTAGTGTAAGTCATTGCTGCTAGATCGAAGTAAAGGTCTCTAGATCTAGCGGAAGTCGCTATACGTATTGGCAGTACTGCACACTGCCGATGGCGATACGTTGTTGACATTGTTGTTGATGTTCCAGTGGAGGGATGAACAAAATATTTTCCTTGTCCAATAATAGCTATTTCATAGTCCCACAGGACCTATTTTGATATATTTATGACCCCTGGTATGAAGGTATGTTGCCAATATAATAATAGAGACAAATAAATAGTTAAAAGGACTAATAACCTAATAATAATGACAAATAAATAATATACTCTGTGTATCCGAATACTCCCTGTGACCGAACTGGCCATGGCCCATATAGTTCGATTATAGGAGTGATCACTTGTAATGCCAAGCACAAATATTCAATCTTTCGTTGGTTATATTACCGTAAGAAATTTACTGAACGCCTGAAAGTAATACGCTATAAAATGCTTGCAATCAAACTTTCAAGCAATTACAAGGTCACATGCAATTATAAAAAGGTATATTGTAGACCACAATCTTCGCCAAGCTTCGTTGTTGCTTGTATTATCGTGAGAAATGTACCGTACACCCTGGTTATCCTGAGAAATTTACCGAACGCCTGCAAATAATACGCTATAAAATGCTTGCAATCAAACTTTCAAGCAATTACAAGGTCACATGTAATTATATAAAGGTATATTGTAGACCACAATCTTCGCCAAGCTTCGTTGTTGCTTGTATTATCGTGAGAAATGTACCGTACACCCTGGTTATCGTGAGAAATTTACCGAACGCCTGCAAATAATACGCTATAAAATGCTTGCAATCAAACTTTCAAGCAATTACAAGGTCACATGCAATTATAAAAAGGTATATTGTAGACCACAATCTTCGCCAAGCTTCGTTGTTGCTTGTATTATCGTGAGAAATGTACCGTACACCCTGGTTATCGTGAGAAATTTACCGAACGCCTGCAAATAATACGCTATAAAATGCAAAGGAAATTTCTTGTAGAGTGCAATTTTGAGGACGTAATGTGCTCTGAGAGAGAGCGGAGCGGTGATTAGGAGCATAAATTACCTCCTGACCGCTCGCCACGGCCGCCGTGGCCCGTGGACCTACTGAGCTTTACTCCACTTACATCTACCCTCCCTCCCTCGCCACACAGGGGATTATATAAGGAAATTACCGTATTTTAGGGTTTTTGCACTCGTGTTGCACAATCGTTGCAAGACAACCAGTGATCGTAGAAGGATGGTTCGGGTGTCATTGGAAAGCTCAATTTACGCCCTTTCAGGGATACATACTTGTATTACGCTCTGGGTCTTGTTTATGCATGAAAAAGAGATCGGAAACAACCCCATTTAGGGTAAAAAAAAAACCCGCTGGGCGGCACAGTGAAATATACTCCACCACCCGCTCGTAAGGTGATAAAATGCTTGCAATCAAACTTTCAAGCAATTATAAAATGTAAATTGTACTTACCAACACCCACACCAGTACTGTATGTTCTTCGTCAGGAACGTCTCCATTTTGCTCAACGGTCTGTGCAACATCAACCACAACATTTGCGACACGCAAATTATGCTTGGGGTGAAGGCATATTTTCGTCTTCCGAGTCATCCACACTATCAAAACTCTCACCCAGACCTTCCATGGTTTCATTCAACAGCCTATTAGAAAGTTCTGAAGAGTTCAGCATGATATCTAGTTCCTGGGCGGTGAGCCGGGCGTGATGAGTGGGCCGTGATGAGTGATGAGCCGGGCGTGATGAGTAGGGTGGCGCGACGCACTAGGGGCCACCGAATCGGACACAGGCAAATCTTGACCTTCCATTACGGCTGCTTGAGGGTTACTGAGTCACGGTCATGCAGTGGGGATGTGTGGGTGGGACCTTGTAGTACACCGCCTGACCACCAAGTTTCGCTTTCCACCTAAATTAGGGCAGGAATACGCCCACGGACTTTAGTCGGACCCCGCCATTTAGTCCAATTTTCTCGATTCGGACTTAAGTCGGGCCCCGATCTTTAAGGGTTAAGAGGTTTTGGTGGTGAAAGGCGACGAGACTCTTAACCCGGCAACTGCTGGAAGACTCTTAAGAGTATCCCCGGGCGACTGCGGGAAGACTCTTACGAAGTCTGGGGGGAAAAAAATCCATTTAACCCTTCCTACCCGGTCTGCCTTAGGTAAGGACAGCACGAAAGAAGGGCCGCTACCCGGTATGCCTTATCTAAGGCATGAGCTTAATAGCCTAATTAAGCTTGGTCCGAACGCCGTGCGTACGACGTATGTCAACAAACCCAAGCGTTCGTCACCGCACCTCCGAAAACAAGAAGGAGAAGACTCCTCAATGTTATTGTTCTGACGTCATGACGAAATTAGTGTCTAAAAAGCCCCCATATTGGCAACATCTCTGCAATATTGGCTCCACTGAAATCGTCATCACAACTGAACCAGTTGACTTACAGAGCTCTACTCAATGCCAAAATACAGATTGAAAACCGCACTACGATTATAGATGAGTGGGAAAGTTCTAGCAGTGAAAATAAACATAAATACGGTAGCCTAGGCCTAGACGTTTTTCAGCCATATCGCCCGGGTAGGGGCGACCGTCATTGGGTAAGACAGCCCAGGGAGGAAGGGTTAAAACACCCCCAAAAAAAAAAAAAAAAATCTGTTTTATTTTTGTTGCCCCTGGGCCATGCCAAATATCACTCCTCCACCTCCCCTCCTTCCCCACTTTCCTCACCTCCTTCAGTTATCACCTATTTTCCCTGTTATTCCCTTATTCTGCGGTCTATTTTCGTGCTAACATTAGCGAGTTGGTAGCAGGGCGTTGTCATCACTGTTACCAAGCGTGGGAAAGAGCGAGAAAGAGACTATTGCGTAACAGTGTCTCTCCAGACAAGGGGAGGAGAGGAGGGGAGGGGGGTTGCCTCAGCCATACATTATGTAACTCCCGGCCAGTATCGCCGATTTTGACCATCCAGACGCTGTTTCCACTTGTTTTATTGATGTAACAGGTTAATACCTTTATAATCAACCTATAATAGGCGCATATGGATAAGTATTAATGCTTTTTATGGTAAAATAACGATGTTAGTGATGGGAACAGCTCAAATACGTCAGCACAGGAGTGTGGTGTCCCATACCCCCCATGCGCACTTCTTAGGTTAAGAGCCAAGGCCTAAAAAAAAACTTTTAAAAGACCCCAGTAACACTCAAAACAAAGGAATATGTGATTAAGTGAGATAATTCCCCTCCGTACCTCCTATTACTCCTCCACATGTGTCAAAACCCCCTCCTGCCCCTCCCCCTTCAATTATCACCTATTTTTCCTCTTATTCCCATGTTTATCGTTTTCTTTATCGCGCCAATATCTCCAACCTGGTTCCAAGGTCATCTAGCGCACATATAGAGAGCGTGGGAAGAGAAAGAAACCGAGAGAGAGACATCAGTCTGCCTTCAGGCCTCGAAGAGGGAGGATATACGTCTCGTTCGCCTCTCACCTCATGACTGGAGGGTCGGCAATACAGTAATTGGTATTTTTCATCCCCCAAATACTATTCCTACTTGTTTTATTGGTGTTACCGGTACATGTTAATATCTTCATATTAAATGAAAAATAGGCGCATATGAATAAGTAATAACGATATGTATGGTAAAATGAAGATTTTAGGCGGGAATGAACCAAAATATCCTCGCATGGCGGGAGGGTTTGTACTACAAATGGCGCCCCACTCTCGGGTTAAGCTCTATCTATCTATCTATTGCCTGATGCCGTGATCCCCGAAGGGGTGACCACAAATGAACCGCCCCCATGCACCTCTGTCCCCAGTCAGTCGACGCCCCTCCCCCCAACCAGCACCGCCTTCGTTCATATACTTCCTCACTCCATCCTTCCACCTCTCCTTCGGTCTACCTCTCCCTCTCTGTCCCTCCACCTCGCTCTCGTACACCCTCTTAGTCATTCTCTCGCTTTCCATACGTTCCATATGGCCGAACCATCTCAAGTTGTTCCTTATCACACTTTCCAGCACATCTACCTCCACACCACACCTCCTTTTTACTTCTTAATTAGTCTGTCTATCCCTCCATGTAACTCCGCACGCACTTCTTAAGTAATTCATTTCCACTGCTCTCACTCTTGATCTGAGTCTCTTCTCAAAAGTCCATGCTTCGCTTCCGTAAGTCAGTGTCGGGATTACCACACTGTCATGCAAGGACTTCTTCACTTCCATACTGACCACCCTATTTCTTGTTACTGCTTTCAGCGTTCCTACAACCCTCTTCCCCTGTTGTACCCTCTCCCACACTTCTTCATCCATAGTCCAATCTTTACTCAACACACTGCCCAGATACTTAAGAGTTAACGATCTCCCAGATACTTAAAAGAGTTGACGATCTCCATAGCCTGACCGTTCAGCTTCATCTCACACTCTGTGACTTCACCCCTTTCGAAGACCATAACCTTGCTCTTCCCCGCATTTATCTTCAAATTCCATTTTTCGCACACTGTCCCAAACTCATTTACCAGACCCTGCAACTCCCATTCATTATCACTCATCAGAACTGTATCATCCGTAAACAGCAGTATAGGTAGCTTCCACTCATTTCCCTCCCTTTTCAGCGATACACCAACATCCACTGCTCTTGATAGTATTTCTTTCATGACTCCATCCACATATACAGTAAACAACCACGGGGACATCACACACCCGTTTCAAACCAACATTCAGGTCAAAGAACTCGCTCTGCTCACTCTCCACACGTACTGCCACCTTTGCACCCTCATACATGCTCTTCACTGCTTTAAGCAACTTGCCATCTACTCCGTATATTCTAAGTACTTTCCATAAACCTTCTCTATCCACTCTGTCATAGGCCTTCTCCAAGTCCATAAAGGCAACATACACCTTTTGTTTCTTCTCCAGATATTTCTCCACAACACAATTCAGGGTAAAAATCTGATCTACACATCATCTTCCCTTCCTAAAACCTCCCTGCTCGTCGCCTATCCATTTCTCCGTTCTCACTCTCACTCTCTCAATCACTACCCTACTATATACCTTCCCTACTACGCTTAGAAGACATATTCCTCGGTGGTTACCACACTCCTCTTTCCCCTTTGCCCTTATATAGGGGGACTATTATGCCAGTCTTCCAGTCATCGGGTGCACTCCCCTTCTCCCATGTTAGTTTGCACATTTTCCATACCCATTCGATCACTATCTCACCACCATACCTCAACATTTCCCCACACACTCCATCTGTTCCTGGTGCTTTCCCCAACTTCACTCTTTTCATAGCTCCCACACTTCTGACCTCCTGATCCCCACCTCCTCCACCACTACTTCTCTTCTTCTCCCTCCCATACCATATCCAACTATGTTTGCTGGCTCTTCATTCCTTACATTTAGCAACTCATTGAAGTACTCCCTCCATCTTTCGACTCTCTCTTGCTTCTCGGCTAGCATTCTCCCATTCTTATCTTTCACACCCTTACTGTTTCCCTTGCTACCTTCCCTAACTTTCTTGACTTAAGATCCAAGGCCTAAAAAAAAACTTTTAACCCATTAAGCGCGTAAGGAATGAGAAACATATGGACGAGTGGTAGGAAGTACTAGAGGGGAATGATCTCACCTAATGACATATTTCTTTGTTTTGAGAGCCCCTGGGGTATTTTGGAAGGATTTGCTAGATGACCTACAGCAGTCCGGAATTAGTGACATGGCACTTGCTCTGCTTAAATCATATATTTGTTAGTAGTCTTGGCAAATCCAACGTCAAGGCTATTAACCTAATTGCAATGACGACTTGTCTATTTTGACTGCTATGCCGTCATTCCAACCGCGGTTAAAAAGAAAACGTCTAGAGTCTACTCCTTATCTTGCTCTAGGAGACGTTGTACATTAACCAAAACTACCACCGAAGGTGAAAAAAGCATAGAAGAGAAGAAAAAGGGGTTTACCTTAGTTACCGCTTAAGGCCCATCCCGTGTTCCGTCATGTGCAGATCCCTGTCGAACGTGCGCATGAGCGACCCTCTCTTGTCATCATTTTTTCACGCGCTCCATTGAATGAAGTCGCTTTTGTTGTGCTCCTTTAATTCACCCTGTTTAGGTTCGTTTCGGCTTATCTGGCCTTCTTTTTTGTTAGACAGATGTTACGTGATCTAGGGCACACGTAAATGGGCTCCTAAGTGTGTATAATGGAGACGCGTGTGGAAATAGCCTACCGAAGGTACGGGGGCGCCTGGCGTTCCTCGTATGTTTTTCATTCTTTCTCTTT
Source organism: Paralithodes platypus (assembly GCA_032716605.1). NCBI lineage: Eukaryota > Metazoa > Arthropoda > Malacostraca > Decapoda > Lithodidae > Paralithodes > Paralithodes platypus. The sequence continues at coordinate 22,513,444 of CM064485.1, read as the reverse complement.
TCATATTCTTTTTTCCTGTTAGTCTGGGCATAGTTTAGCTTTTAGCTTAATTTAGCCTAGCTCGTTTTCTCATTCAGGAATTGCTATGCCCCTATGAGTTTTCATTTTTTCATAGCCTAGGTGTACCGTTGGTAAACAATCTGAGATTTCGTTGGTGGCGGTGCTGTTTGTAGAGTTTGTGTCGGCCGCATTATTAGCGTTATTCCCGAGTCCCCCCTTTCGAGTCCTTCACTGTGTCTCAAGGGCCTGGGCGACAGGTGGTTCGTGATACTCCAGGGGTACCCCACGGGGGCCCCTCCTTTACACCACAGGGTTTTTCGCCCCTGACACATTCTCTGCTCACGGCTAGGCCACCCTTTTTCTCACCAGTTTCATTTACTGGTTTTTGTTTTCTCTTCCTGTTTCACCTCCATCCTTTCATAGTCTTTTGCCCAATCCAGGGGTACCCCACGGGGGCCCCTGTTTGTGCGAAACCACCCTCCCTGCCACTTCTCCTCATGGGCTTTGCTCTATCTCTGTGGGTTGGGTGGTTCCTAGGGGATGTGCCTCCTCTCCCCTGGTGTGTCTTCCTTGCCTCTCCCTTTACCGGTTGAGTCAGGATAAATTCAAGGAAGACACTGCTCAGCTTGATGGCCATCATTGCTTGGAGTTCATAAGGAGATGACGCATTTTTTGTGGCCTTTTTTGGTATTCCCTAGACGCTCCTCTCGCTTTTTTCGGCGCCGGACCATCTCGGCTGGTCCCGCAAATTTGCGGGAGCTCGATTCGGTCCTCTGGGACGTTTCGGCTCCCCGCAAATTTGCGGAGATCGTTGGGGGGTCCCGCAAAATTGCGGGAGGGTGGTGTCGGTACGGTTATGCCTCCATTGGCCCGCAAATTTGCGGTAATAGTTGGCTTTCACTATTGACTTTTTTTATGTCGTCTTGTTGCCTGATACTATATTGGTGTATGCACTTTACTGGTGTTATAGGCCCTGCATGTAAGATGTTGAGTGGTGGTTAACACTTTCTCCATCTTTGCAGGTTCTGCTAGTGCTCTTCCGCCTCGGCCGCCCTCCTCACCTACCTCTGTGCTCCCAGTTTAGGGTGAGTACGGATACCTGTTTGCATGTGTGTTCCTGTTTCCCCATGCTCCTTCCCTGGTTCTTCTTGGACATTCTCTCCACTTACTCCTTCGACGTGCTGATTATGGTGTGTGTTCTTCTAGTGCAGGTAGGCTGCCTTGCTTTCGCCTTGGTTGTCGCTCCCCGTGCTTGGAGAGCCACAAGTCCTGCTTGCGCCACTCGCTCTGTGTGTCCTCTACGGCCTACCTCCCTGCTCTGTGTGGCACGTGTCTGGCCCTGGTGGTTGTGCTGCTCCATGGCCCTGGTTCCTCGGCGGCGGCTGTGGCCTCTGCTTCCCTTCCGTCGGTGTGGACGATGGTCTCCCGCCACATTAGGACTGTGGGCCACCGTTCCCCGGCCTTTGTTGCCGACCGGATCTGCGTCGCCCTGGGTATCCCTGACCCGACTGAAGGCCGTTCACCTGGCCCTCTCCCTGCTCGGGCCCTCTCCCCTGGGTCCCGCAGCCGGTCGTCCCATCGTCGGGGGTTCCCCAGCTCCGTCCACGCTCTCGCTCGCCTCGTCGTCCGTCCTCTACTGCCCCTCGTCGTCCTCCTGATCGCCTTGACGACACCCATCGCCCTCGTCATGGTTCTCGCCCTGAGGCCGGGGTTAGCGGCTCTGTCCCTGTGCGCCCTCCCCTGGCCTCTACGGATAGGGGCTCTACTCCCTTCCGCCCGCTTCCCCAGCCCAGACGACTTCCTCTTACGTTGTCCTCTCCGCGCGCGGTTGTTCATGCTGTAGCTGGCCCTCTGCTCCCTCCTCCTACACTGTCCAGGAGGGTCCGCCTGGATGTCGTTGCTTCTCCTACTTCACCTGCTTCAGTGCCTATTCTTCCTTCACGGTCTCATCCCACGGTGGAGGTCCCTCCCTCCTCCGCCTCGGTGTCGGGCCGCCCTGTTATCTCAGCCCCGGGGATCCTTGCTCTGTTTCCCCCCGCGGCTCCTTCTGGCCTCCTTTCACCCGGCCAGCCTTCCCACTCCCGTCGTCCTGCTCCTCCTCATTCTTCTCTTCCTGACCTTCACTTACCGTCTCGCCAGGGGGGTACCCCTCCTCTTGCCTCGGTGGGGTTTCGCGAGGTTTCGGGGTCCCCTTTTGTCAGGAGCTGACGTGTCGCTGGAAGAGGGGGATGGTGCTGTTTCCCCCTCGGCCGTTCGTGATCGGGGACGAGTCCCTCAACGGCGACACAACCGTCGTCGCTCGCCTTCCTTGGGCCGCGACGCTGCTGGTTCGTGTCGTGGGTCTCGCTCACGCTCACGCTCTCCCCTGCAGGCCGACCAATCTGGGGGGGGGGGGGGGTCGCATCTCTCGGATCGATTGTCGGCTATGCAGGGCTGGGTTGTGTCACGCTTCGACGGGCGCTTGGAGTCGATGGAAGACTCCCTCTTCTCGCGCTTCTTGGCGGTGACTCACCCTCAGCGCCTCACCCTACCTACCCCTGCTACGGTCCCCCTCCCTTCTGCAGGCCTACGCTCTGGTCAGACTTCAGCCGCCCTGACATCCTTCCGGCTGTTCAGTCCCTGGCTGTGTTGACGGGTCTGTCCTCCTATGGGACAGGTTTGTGCGACGCCGGTACGCCTGGCTTAGCCATCATGCTCGGTCACCCTCTCCCATTGGAGGCCTGGTTTGCTGAGGCCTTCGACTTCACACATCGATCCGTCGACGGCTCTCCTTCAGTCCCTCCCCCGGAGTCATCACTGATTTTGCCTCCTCTTGTGTCTGTCGGCGGGTTGGACGGCGCGTTCTGGTCCTGGATTAGCACGCCCGTTCTTGAACTTTGTTCTATTGCTACCCCGTTCTTCTCTCACCCGGATCAGCCCTCTGTCGCCAAGGCTTTTCCCTTGCGACAGAGGGTGACGGACTTATTGTCTTGTCTTTAGGTTCCCTCCAGACGTCTGTTCACCACCTGCGGCTTTTCGAGGCGTCTGCGCCAGGCGATCTTCGCGAGGGTTTGGACCGCGTTCAGCGGGTCCACCTTC
>CM064485.1:21440173-21910266 GCA_032716605.1 Paralithodes platypus | reverse complement strand
CAAGGGGCCGCAAGATAGACAAGTCAAGGTTCACTGTCATGTTTACTGTGAACCTTTCCGGCAGCCACAAGATGCGGCCTGTAGTGGTGCACACAGCTGCCCACCCTAGATGTTACAAGAACCTGCGCGACATGAATGACACTGGAACTTATTGGTACAAGAGCGCTAATGGGTGGATGACTAATGCCATTATGTCTGACTGGCTTGTCAAGCAATTTGTTCCTGACGCCCCGCCTCAAATGCCAACAACTAGGCCTACCTTTCAAGGCCCTGTTATTGATGGACAACGCCCCTTGCCACCCACACTATTTAGAGACTCTACATCCCGACGTACAGATTGTTTTCATGCCACCAAAAACAACATCTCTCATACAGCCACTGGACCAAGAAGTCATATCGAATGTGAAGCTCTTTTACCAGACACGACTCTACAATTATCTACGCCAGAAGACAGAGAGCAATGAAGAGATTTTGGCTATGCAGCAGGAGTTTGCATCATCGTCTGATGAGGAGCAGGCACCCCAGGCAGAGGCAGCAGAGGCACCCCAGGCAGCGGCAGCAGAGGGCCCCCAGGCAGCGACACCCCAAGCACCACAGGCAGAGGCAGGGATGGCCGTGACACACTTCTGGCATGTTTTTACCATCAAATACGCAATCGACTTCCTTCTTCTAGCATGGGCTGATATAAATGATGCCACAATTAATCATGCCTGGCGAGCACTTACTCCTCATTTATGTGCTCCCAAGGCCAACAAAGTCCAGTCAGTCACCGAGGCAGAGGCAGAGGCAGTTCAAGCGGCCCGCGCAGTGGCTAGTTTCGGGGCAGTGACAGCCGAGGAGATTCGTGAGGTTATTGAGGCAGGTGAACAACAGACTCAAGGTGACACAATTGAGCAGATTGATGCCGAAGATCAAGCACATCAAGCACGACAACCGAACAACGACGTTGAACCAGCCCCTGCACCTGCTAACATGGATCTGTCTGTAGGTAAACTGAGCGAAATCTTGGCTTTATTTGCCCACTCAAGGAAGGATTTCGGTCGGTGGAGCAGTGCCCTGTGAGAACACATGAAGTCCTGCTGGGCGTTGACAGTGTTTTCCGCTTTTATTCCGACAAACATCATCAGGAAGTCAACAAGAGGAGACAAACTTTAATGACAAGATTCCTTGCCCGCCAAGAACCTCAACAAGAAGATGATGACGAAACCCAACCTTCGACCTCGGCAGGCTCGGCTGCTCAGGTTGACATGCCCGACGATGATTTTGGTGGCTTCATGAGGGAGGTTCAGGTGGAACAAAGGCGCCTGGCCCTCAACAGAGTGCTAGATGCCAGGGATAGTTCGTCGGACGATGATGATGCCGGGGCCGGGGCCGGGGCCGGGGCTGGGGCCGGGGCCGGGGCACATTAGCTGAACTCGCCCTGCCTCGGAGCCCCCACCCTTCATATCTACAGTTACTGTTAATTTTAAGGTGAGTTTATTATTATTGTTATATTTTCTTATGATTTGGATGTTTATGTATACATAATCAGTAGGGTCCCGCATAAAACGTGTTCGCATAAAACGAGTCTCGATTAAAACGACCGACCTAAAATATTAATATTTAATTTTCGATCAGAACGAATGTGATCACATAAAACGAGTCCGCCGCCAAAGTGGGGCAAATCCGAGGAGTTTTCATATAGAGCGCCGAAATATCGTACAAAACGTACAAAATATTGTTCGCTTTGTACGAAAATTTTCGCTTACAGTGAACATTGACGATATTGCGCCACCAAAATGCTGTGTTCGCATAAAACGCCCTCGTTTATCGACCATAAACTCGTTTTATGCGAGACCCTACTGTATGTACCTTTTGTGGCAATTGACGGAGATAAATAGGCCTAAAGTAGACAACTTGGAGTCAGTGCCGCCCATATGAATTTATTCCCATATAATACTCTATTGCTAATACGCGAATTTTCATTCCGCGCCCTCGCGTGTCGCCCATATTCTCGCGTATTGGCAGGCCAGACTGTACTCAGGTCCAATCTCAAAATAAAGAACTGGACAACAGGGCCGCCTGGATAGCCGCCATTTATGACGTGATACTGTAACCACATTCTCTGTGGACAAGTCTTTAAACTTGTATGCATAAAGAGCGAGGACTTATAAAAAAAAATATATATATTTTTTTAGCTGACAGGGGACATTAGAAAGTCTATATTTTGATTACAGGTACTTATCATATTTTCCCAGTAAGTACTGAACAATTAACTACTAAGGGATTCAATTTTACTGTTAGCTGGACTAAGTGATAATCATAATCACTATGGTGATGATAATGCTTTATATTAATTTTGAGTTTTGAAACAATGTGTTGGGGAGTTATCTTTAGATTTCTGGCCATTATACTTCTTGACTGGCTTGTTACTTATTACATACTTATCACTATCAAAACAAATTATTAGCAGCTCTGTCAATCTTGATAAGTTAATTTGACTTTATATTGTCTTGTCCCAGTTTAGTTTGCAAGTTTTACATTTTAATTAATACAATCCCAGCTATAAGTATATTTATTCCTTGCATAGTAATTTACAAGATAATTTGAACAAAGCGAGGAACACATGATAGCCAGAGGATCTGATCTACTCAATCCCTACCCCAACAAAAATAATAAATTAAAATATTTTAGTTAAGGCCAAGATACAGGCATACATTTATAATGTAAACTTGCAAAATAAATAAACATATAAGCACATGTGAATATTGGTCAACCAAAGGTGATGATGAGTATTTTGATACTAAGCCTATGGATCCTGGCCCTTGTAAGTGTCAGCTAAAAGTGGAAACAGAAAGAGAATCCCTAACATCAACATAGCAGTTGTGTGGGAGCCACTGGTTACAGCACCACCTTGCTACCTTTCAGACCCACATGGAGACGTTGGGAGTAGCATATCATACTTTATTTTAATAGTTGGTGTTGTTGTCCGTTCCCTAGGCTGCCTGGCCGAGCAGCCCCGAGTCCCTAATTTAATAGTTAAACCACTACCTTATCTATCATGAAACAGAGCTTTATCATTTACATCACCAACCATTTATTTAAATATGAACCCCAACCAGTTTTCCTAATCCCAATAAATAGAGATCCTGCTCTAAAATAAACAGGGGACAGGTTCAAAGAAGAGTAACTCCTAAAGAAGAAAAACTTAAAACTACTTCACTACACTAAACATGCACACCACACTTCATTCCTCCACACCAATTTTTTTGTTAAATTATTAATTTTAGCCCAGCCTCAGAGTCCCCAGGGGGGGGGGGGGGGGGGGGAGAAAAATTCCCCCACACCCAACCGGCCCTCCCCCGACGGCCCCACAAAATTACCTGGACCTCGGCCTGTTACCCTTTCTATTGATTTCTGCAACATTTGCGGACTTTCCTCTAACTTTCACTCTGTTGAACACCATCTCTCCTACAAACCTGATCTTCTCTTCCTCACCGAAACTCAGATGTCTGTAGCAACATCCAGCAGCCCCTTCTCTGTATCCTTTTACTTTCTCTATCCTAGTTTCAAAGCCAGAGGCGGATGTTGTGCATACGTTGCACAACACTCACTTGCTCTCGTGTTCCCGATTTAGACTCCTCTGAATTCTCAACTATATGGCTCAAACTTTCCTGTCATTCTCTTACTAAATATTTCTGTGCTTGTCTATCTTTCCCCTAACTCTACCAACTTTCTCAAATTCTTTGACTATTTAAACTCTACAGTGGAACACATTCTATCCATTTCTCCTTTCTCAGAAATCTCCATCTTAGGAGATTTCACGTTCACCACCGCCAATGGCTCTCCTCTCACACCAATGACCCAGCTGGTGAACAAGCCTACGTCTTTTCTATCCTAAATTACCTAGAGCAGTTAGTTCAGCAACCCACCCGTATCCCGGACCGCATCGGAGATCGGCCCAACATTCTTGACTTGTTTCTAACTTCTAACCTTTCTTCTTATACTGTCAATCTTTCTCTCCTTTGGGCTCCTCCGACCATAAACTTATCTCTGTCACCTGTCCTATATCTCCAGTACGGCCCCCCGATCCTCCTAGCCGGCGGTGCTTGTGGCACTTCGGCGCTGCCGACTGGGAGGCTCTTCGGCAGTACTTCTTTTACTTCCCCATGGAGTTATTTTTGCTTCCGTGGCCGGGGACCCTCGAAAAGTGCTGAACGCATTAACGAGGTAATCCTATCGGGCATGGAGGCATACATTCCATTGTCTTTCTGTCAGACTAATGAGAAAAAATCTTGATTTACTCATGCTTGTTCTACCGCTGTCTGCAATAAGGAGGAAGCATCCAATCGATACCAATGCCTTCAAACTAAAGAATCTCATTCTTCCTATGTCTCTGCCCGGAATCAAGCCAAATCTGTTCTTCGACTTGCCAAACACTCTTTCATCAATAATAAATGCACTGAACTATCCAACTCTAGCTCTTCCCAAGCTTTCTGGCATCTAGCCAAAAACCTCTCCAACAATTTCTCTTCCTCGTCTTTCCCTCCCCTTTTCTACTCTGATGGCACAACCATCACTTCTTCCTCTGACAAAGCTAAACTCTTCGCTCAAACTTTTGCTAGAAACTTCACCTTGGATGATTCCGGTGCTATTCCTCCCTCTCCACCCTCCTCTCTCTTAATTATGCCTAATATCCTAATCTCTTCTAAAGATGTACTTTCTACCCTCTCTGGGCTTAATACTAATAAGGCGTACGGTCCGGACGGTGTTCCTCCTGTTGTTCTCAAAAACTGTGTTTCCGTGCTGACTCCCTGCCTAAGCAAACTCTTTCGTCTCTGTCTATCCTCTAACGTCTTCCCTTCATGCTGGAAATTTGCTCACATTCAACCTGTCCCAAAGAAGGGTGACCGCTCTCAACCCTACAACTATCGTCCAATTGCTCTCATCTCTAGTATTTCTAAAGTTTTTGAAACTATTCTTGCTTCCAAATTTCTTAAGGCATTTCTCTTCTCATAATCTGCTCTCAGATCGCCAGTATGGCTTCCTTAAGGGTCGCTCTACTGGCGATCTTCTTTCATATCTTACTAACTCTTGGTCATCCTCCTTTCGGGAATTCGGTGAGACTTTTTCTATTGCAATAGACATATCGAAAGCCTTCGATAGAGTCTGGCCACAAATCGTTAATTTCTAAACTACCCTCCTTCGGTTTCTATCCCTCCATCTGTGCCTTTGTCTCTAATTCCTTTCGGCCGTTCCATAGCCGCGGTTGTGGACAGCCATTGTTCACTTCCTCACCCTATAAACTCTGGTGTTCTTCAGGGCTCTGTCATATCTCCTATTCTCTTTCTAATTTTTATAAATGATCTCCTCAACTGTACCTCCAATTCCCATCCATTCATACGCAGACGACTCAACCTTACACTACTCCATTAGTTTTTCAGAACGCCCCAGCCAACAATCCCTCAACAACAAACGTAATGAAGCCATAGAACTCTTAAATTCTGATCTAAATACTATCTCCAATTGGGGCAGAGAAAACCTTGTTACCTTTAATGCTTCCAAAAACCCAATTTCTCCATCTATCTACCCGTAAGGAACTCCCAGCGGACTATCCCTTATTCTTCAACAATACAAAAATTAATCCTTCATCTTCTCTCAATATTCTTGGTGTCTCTTTTTCTTCTGCTCTCAGTTGGAAGGACCATATTGCCAATCTTGCTAAGGCAGCCTCGTGCTCAACCGCCTTAGGGGGTTCTTTTCCCCTGCACAGCTTCTTGCTCTGTACAGGGCATTGTGCGTCCTTGTATTGAGTATTGTTCACATGTGTGGGGAGGTACCTCTCACACCGCTCTCCTAGACAAAGTTGAAAGGAAGGCCTTTCGTATCATTAACTCCCGTCCACTCACCAACTCTCTGCAATCTCTCTTTTTCCGCCGCAATGTTGCATCTCTCTCGCTATTCTATCGCTACTATAATAATGAGTGTTCCTCAGAGCTTTCCCCAGTGTATACCACCTCCTTTACGTAGGGCACGTGGTATCCGTCTTGCAACTCAATCCCACCTGTGCAACTCTCCAACCCAAGAGTGAAACATTACTCTCAAACTTTCTTCTACTCAACAGCTGAGCTCTGGGACTCTCTCCCAGAATCAGTCTTTCCCTCTTCCTATGACTTAAATTGCTTCAAACTCTGTGTGTCCAGGCATTTTGGCTCGAACGTCCCTTGATTTTGGCCCCGTCACTCTTTCAACTATGGGGGAGGCACTCGCTAAAGGCAGTTATGCCTTTTGCCTCCCTCAATCACCCCCCAAAAAAAAAAAAAAAAAAAAAAAAAAAAAAAAAAAATCTGATTAACCTTGTCTGAAGACGTGACCACTGTTAACCCCAAGGTAGAGATATCTGGTGGGGGGTTGACAGCCATAATGAAGTCCCCACATAACAAACTCTGACCTAACCTGTACTACTACATATATACCCAATCAACAATTTCAAACTTCAATCAACCAAACATTCTAAGCATCTCTCTCTTGAATTACCCAAATACAGTGGTGCACCAACTTTTGCTACATCTTGATTCGCGGGCAGCCTCTAAATATTCCACCGATTAGACTTACGCGGTAAAAACTCGCATTTTCGCGCCCTAGCTTCGAAAATTGAAGACCTATTCAGCCACAAGCAAGAGGATTCGGTAGAGGAAAAATACATTTTTGTGTCGAAAAACGACCCTATACCAGTATATAGTCACCAATGACTAACTAATCAATACACTGGTGATGGGCTGGTCTATCAGAGTAAGAACTGAGCGATCTATGCCATACCCATAGCTTACTGACTGTTCCATTTACTGTAATTATATTTTTCTAGATCTCAAGTGACGGCGTCTCTTCCATGGATTGACCTCAATCTACCAAGATTGGAAGCCAAAGCGTCACATTTTTCCTTTGCCCCTCAACTTTCTCTTCATAATTGCTGAGGGGCACAGGGCCTGGGTGGGGCTTTGGTTTACGGGCGTTTCCGCACCCTCCTCAGCTCCCCGCCATGAAGTGGCTTCGGTCACCAAGGCTTTATTGTAGTCGGCAGGGAGGGTTCTGTGGGGGCGCTCGGCTATGGCCTTGGCCTTGCTCGGGGCCTTGGGGCTGTTCGGCCAGGCAGCTTGGGGAACAACAACAACTAATCAATACACATACAGTCCATCCTCTACAACGTGAGTTTAGGGGCGGCACTGCGCCTCGTGTTCTAGGTATTTCGCATTGTAGGAATAACACTTTAAATGGAGATAAGGATGTTGTTTTGGAGGCAAGAAGATAACATTGCATTGAGGGTGGAGATTTTGCAGGTAGGCAGGATGACAGGGGGCATTATCCATTAGCAAATCATCTTAAAATCCAGTGCGCATCGACGTCATCGCGCTGTAGGTGAGGGGGGGGGGGGGGATCGCGCAGTAAGAGGAGGCGCCCGGGATTTGAAGCACTCGGCAAGGCCATTCCCGTTATATGTTTTCGGCTCGGGTTATAAGAGGTTTAGGTAATTCGGGACCCCCCCCTCGTGTTGAAGGAGGATCGCGTTGTAGGAGCTCGTGTTATAGGAGGATGGGACTGTACTTACAAATACTCAATAAAATTATTTGTACTTACAAATAGGCCTACTCATGTTGAACGTACCTAGCCTAGTCACCCAATGACCCAGAATTGCTGAACCAACTAAAACTGGAATTGGTATACTTACTTAAAAATATTCAATACTGTACTTTAATGAGTCTATAATGCTGATTAGCAAAGCATTACAATGGGTTACAGTACTTAGACATAAGGTTAACCTGTGCCACCGCCATAGGCGCCATTTGCATTTGCACTGTTTTGGGTTCAAGCGGTGCTATGATGCCATCTAGTGGCCATAACTGAAACTGATGTCTTGGTCCAAATCATAGGCTCATTTTTGCTTGAGTTTTGGCTTGAGCCAAAACGCGCCTCATAGTATCACATACGGTTGGAGCGTCAGTATCGTACTGTAACGCTAACTGAACTCTACCAAAATATTGCATAGGCCTATGGCGGTGGTTCAGTTTCTGTATAAGAACTGTAATTCATTGTTATGCCTTGCTAATCAGCACTATAGACTCATTAAAATTACCTGTAAGTAAGTGTACCAATTCCAGTTTTAGTTGGTGTAGCAATTCTGGGTCATATATGTATTTCATGATGGTTTGTTCAACTTGGGAGTGAGTTTTCGTACATGCTGGTCCCTATTAAATTAATTCCTATTACCTCAATGCCCCAACTTTCGCTAACCGCTCATTCGCGCCACTTTCGGCGGTGCTTATTGGCCGCGGAAGTTGGTGCACCACTGTAATCTGAATCTAAAATTAAGAGTACCAGATTCAAAGATATTAGAAAATCTAAACCATATAACTCATATTAGTTAATTTTAATCCTATCTTATTTTATTGGATTTGAGAATCTTTAGATGAAGATCACTGTCTCACTAACCATACTCTAATTACAGTATTTCACTATAAGCATCTCCCAAATTCTAAATACAGTAAATAGTAAATAAACATAAACACTTACCTTGTCCGAAGCCGAGCCCGCCGTAGACCCCAAGGACGAGGTACCTGGTGGCCGGGTTGTTAGATTCCTCCTCGGACCAAATTGACAGCCATACTGAGGTCCCCACGATGCAAACCTGACCTAACATGTACAGCACCAGTACCACGCCCAGGTACCGTACTCCGATGGCCCCCAAGTAGTATTTGTACACTTCAAACCCAACCTGAGAAATACAAGAGGTGGTGTGTTAGTACGATCAGCTGTCGAATAAAGTAACATCCATATTACTAAGTCGCCCCTATAATAAAGTTGCCACCCATACAGAACACGGAATAGCCTTTTCAACCAATACTGATAACAAAATGTCCTAAAGGTCACCATAACTAACTACAAATCCTAATATTACTGGAGACACGAAACCTAATCAAGAAATGCCATGTATTTTGCAAAGTAAATTACTTTACAGGATAAAGTAGTGACTTTACAGTGGTTGACGATTGTCACTAGAGTTCTGAGTTAACTATAAGATTAAACAAAAGATGGTTATGGTATTACAAGTTTCTTTTTGTCAACTTTTTACCAAAAAGTATTATGAAATTAAAAAAAACATAGCAATACAGGTCTCCCTCGTTTTACGATTGGGTTACGTTCCTGGAAACCCGATCTTAAATAGGAAAACTGTATAGCAAACCCTAAAATGAATGGGGTAAATGGGAATACGTTCTGGGATCAGCCAAAACACAAGCCCAAACACCAAAAAAAACTATAATATCGTAAATCGGTGCATCGGATAGTGAGCGAGACCTGTTTTAAGATATTTGCTTTCTTAGTTACTACTTTCATTTTACTATTATGATTGTATTTATGCATTACCAATATGCAATACAAATGTTAATAATTAGTAATTTGGATCATTATTATTATTTATTTGTCTTACATATACTAGTTTACCTTATATCTGTGTTTGAATAGATTTGAATTTAAACATCCTGTTCAGATGCTCATTTGTTTTTGTTTGGTAACTAACTGCTAGTCAGCTGAGAGACATTTTGGATCTAGTGCCCTGTGACACCTAGCAGCTGCTGTGGTAGGGCGAAAAGTGGATGACCCTCATCTACAACGCCCTTCAAATCCTCAAGATTCAAGAGACATTTTGGAGGGAACTGTATCATTTGAATTTGTCAACTTTAACCCCTCAGACCTGGTAGGGCTCTGAGGCACCCATAACAAACTAGGGCCAGGAACACGGAAGGGCTCTGAGGATCCGGCAGCTTGAAAGCCTGTAAGCTTGTTTTGAAAGCCGTCCGTCCGACGCATATAAACACAGCCGGTTGGACCGACGCCGCGCACTTCTGAACACAAGAAGAACAGGCGTCAGTAGGATAGGTAGATATAGAAGGGGGGAGATGAGACCTATAAGGGTACCGTTTAAAACCAGGGCAGTGGCAGAGACAGTGACAAATTTTAGTTGGAGACTAAACACAAATGAAGAACTGAAACATATAAGATTAAAGAAGGATTTGAGCATAGAAAAAAAATAAAAATAAAGGAACTACAGGAAAAGGCTGATTAGGTAAATGGAAAGTTGGGTGAGGAGGATAAGAAGTTTTTCCTGGAGAGTGAGGGACGGGAAATTGAAGAAGTGGTTTATACAAATAGAAGGGAGAAGGAGATCTGGGAGGGAAGAGAATGTGATAGAAGTTGTGGCAGAGGTGGAGAGCAGGGTGGAAGCGTCTCGGGGAGAGACAGGAGAAGAAGAAGCTGCAGACCCAGTACCGGTAGTGTGAGGGGGGGAGTAGGGCACGGACAGGAGGAGCGGGATGATGTAGCTGCTGAAGGAATGGTAGAAAGATTAAGGATTATGTTTAGCAATGTTGATGTGTTTACCCAGGACAAGAAAAGAGAACTGATATGTAGGTTGCAGGATGAGGAGGAAAAACCTGATGTCATAGCCTTACAGGAAGTAAGACCAAAAATTTTTAGAATTGAAAGGGAACTGGTGGAGTATAATTTGGAGGGTTTTGAGTTGTATGAGAGGAATGCTATTAGAGCAGAGGTTGGAAGAGGACTGTTTATTTATATAAGAAAAGAGCTCAAGGTAAATGAGGTGGATATGAGACAGCAGTATTGTGAGTATTTGTATATTGAAGTAAAATGTGCAAGAGGGTCAATTCTAATTGCCTCTATATATAGAAGCCCAAATAATAGTATGGAAGAGGATGATAACCTACCGTACTGAAAGCAATGGAGGAAATAGATAATAGAGAACAAATATAAGATTTTGATTGGAGATTTCAATTTGCCAAGGATCAACTGGGCAAATTGTACTACTCCAGCGGGACAGTGTAGCCTGGAAAACAAGTTTATAGAGAAAGTGAGAGACTGTTTTTTAACGCAACATATTACAGAGATGACAAGATATAGAGATGGGACGCAGGGGAGTGTACTTGATTTGATTTTTAGCAATGAGGAGGATATACTGTAGTGGAACATGTCAATGTGGATAGCCCTATAGGTCGTAGTGACCATGCCTGTGTAAGTTTTAGTTGCAATATTAAAACAGAGAGGGATAATAGAAGCAATAAAAAAATATACATGTATGATAAGAGCAGATTATGAGCTGCTGAGAAGGTGTTTGGACATTGACTGGGAGGAATACTTGAACGGTGAAGATGCTGAAGGAATGTGGAGGAAGATTAGAGTCAAACTGGAGAATGCTATATCCAAATGTGTACCAGTAAGGGAATATAAGGATAAAACAAAATTGAGGAAAAGAACGAACCCAGAATTACCAATGAAAAGAAAGCTTTGGACATTGATAAGAAGAAAGAAACGATTGTGGGATAGACTAAAAGTGTTAAAAAGAACAGGGGGTCTAGTATAGAAGCTAAAGAAGTGAATTTGGAACGTAGACAAATAAACAATAAAATAAGGTGGGAGACAAGGAGGGGGGTGAAGGAGAGGGAGAGAGAGATTACAAAAAACGTGAAGGATAATCCAAAAAATATTCTGGAAGTACATTCAGGAAAAGTTAGCAAGAAGAGTAGGTATCCCAGAACTGATAGGAGAATTGGATGATAGGAATAGAGCAGAAACTGATAAGGAGAAAGCAGAGGTGCTGGGGAAATACTTTGGGGAGGTACTAACAGTGGAGTCGGATGATGTAGTGCCTACTATTCCAATCAAACAGGCACCGGCACTAGAACTAATAGAGTTTTCCCATGCTAGAATAAGAAGGGCTATAGAAAAAATGAACAGAAGTAAGTCCCCGTGACCGGATGGGATACATCCAAGAATCATAAAGGAAGGAGGTGAGATGTTAGAGATGTTATAGAGAAAGTGAGAGATTGTTTTTTTAACGCAACATATTGTAGAGATGACAAGATATAGAGATGGGACGCAGGGGAGTGTACTTGATTTGATTTTTAGCAATGAAGAGGATATAGTGGAACATGTTAATGTGGATACGCCTATAGGTCGTAGTGACCATGCCTGTATAAGCTTTAGTTGTAACATTAAATCAGAGAGGGATAATAGAAGCAATAGAAAAATATACATGTATGATAGAGCAGATTATGAGCTGCTGAGACGGTGTTTGGACATTGACTGGGGGGAATACTTGAACGGTGAAGACGCTGAAGGAATGTGGAGGAAAATTAGAGTCAAACTGGAGAATGCTGTATCCAAAAGTGTACCAGTAAGGGAATATAAGGATAAAACAAAATTGAGGAAAAGAACTAACCCAGAATTGCCAATGAAAAGAAAGCTTTGGATATTGATTAGAAGAAAGAAATTATTGTGGGAAAGATTAAAATTGTTAAAAAAGAACAGGGGATCTAGTATAGAAGCTAAAGAAGTGGATCTGGAACGCAGACAAATAAAACAATAAAATAAGGTGGGAAAACAAGGAGGGGGGGTGAAGGAGAGGGAGAGAGAGATAGCTAGAAATGTGAATGATAATCCAAAAATATTCTGGAAGTACATTCAGGAAAGGTTAACAAGAAGAGTAGGGATCCCAGAGCTGGTACCCCCTACCAGCTCTGGGAGCCCTACTCTTCTTAACTTTTCCTGAATGTACTTCCAGAATATTTTTGGATTATCATTCACATTTCTAGCTATCTCTCTCTCCCCCTCCTTGTTTCCCACCTTATTTTATTGTTTATTTGTCTGCGTTCCTGATGGGAGTAGAGCGGAGACTGATAAGAAGAAAGCAGAGGTGCTGGAGAAATACTTTGGGGGGGGGGGGGTACTAACAGTGGAGTCGGATGATGCAGTGCCTACTATTCCCATCAAACAGGCACCGGCACTAGAACTAATAGAGTTTTCCCATGCTAGAATAAGAAGGGCTATAGAAAAAATGAACAGAAGTAAGTCACCAGGACCGGATGGGATACACCCAAGAATCATAAAGGAAGGAGGGGAGATGTTAGTAGAGCCATTGAAAATGTTATTTGAGGTATCGTTTAATACAGGACAAATCCCGATGGACTGGAGAGAGGCGAACATAACAGCTATATTTAAGAAGGGAAAGAGAAATGACCCAGGAAATTATAGACCAGTCAGTTTGACAAGTGTTGTGTGTAAACTAATGGAAACGGTAGGTAATTAGAGAAGGAATAATGGAGCATATGAAATCAAACCAACTTTTCAGTGGGAGACAGTTCGGATTCTTGCCGGGGAGGTCGACGGTCCTACAGCTAATTAAGGTGGTAGATGATTGGATGCAAATTCTGGAGGATGGTGATGTTATAGACGTGGTATATTGCGATTTTATGAAGGCCTTCGATAAGGTTCCACATAAAAGGTTAATAGAGAAAGTTAGAAGCTATAATATAGGGGAGAAATGTGTGAAATGGATAGAAGCCTTCCTGAAAGATCGGAGACAGAGGGTACTGGTGAATGGAATAGGCTCGGGGTGGAGGGAAATTACAAGTGGGGTACCTCAGGGATCTGTGTTGGGACCACTACTGTTCGTTATATTTATCAACGACTTACCTGAAGTTATAACTAATGGAAGTGAGATATACCTGTATGCAGATGACACTAAGCTGTATAGAAGAGTGAGGAGTAAGGAAGATGTGAGTTTGCTTCAAGGAGATGTGGAGGGCATGAAGGGATGGTCTGAACATTGGTTAATGCCTTTTCATCTAAAAAAATGCAAGTACATGCAGATTGGGACAAGCAAGATAGACAAGGTAGGATACAGTATGTATGAAGCGATGGAGGAAGTGAATGCAGAAAAGGATATAGGAGCAGTGATAGACAATAAATTAAATTTCTCAGAACATTTAGCGGAAAAGATAAAACAAAGCCAATAGAATTGTAGGGCTGATAAGGAGGACATTTGTGTCACTTGATGAAGAAATCTTCAGGAATCTCTATACAGCGCTGGTTAGGCCGCACCTGGAATATGCGAACCAGGTGTGGGCTCCATATATGGTAAAGGATATAGAAGCAGTGGAGAAAGTGCAGAGGAGAGCTAGCAAGCTAGTACCAACGTTGAAGAACGCGGGCTATGAGCAGAGGTTGAGGACACTGGGGCTTCCGACACTGGCATATAGGAGAAAGAGAGGGGATATGATAGAGACTTTTAAGATAGTGTCAGGAAAGTATGATGAGGATGTGTGTGAAGGTATCTTCTTGATGCGGGAGGGAACAAGAACGAGAGGACACTCTAAGAAAATTTACAAAGAAAGAAATAGGCTTGAAAAGGCAAAGAACTCATTTTGTGATAGAGTGGTAAATGAGTGGAACGCACTGCCCCAGTATGTAGTCGATTCCGAATCAATAAGGAAGTTTGAAAGTAATCTTGATAAAGCATGGGGAAGACAAGATTTGAAGCTTGATTATAAAGCAAAAATACAGAATAGAAAAAATGTTGCGGTCTGCTACCGCCAACACCGTGAACGACCGCAGCCAGTGCAAGTACTGGCACTGAGCTGGATTACACAGGCCTAGTTTGCCTTTTTCCAGAGGATCTACTGTAAGAAACTGTAAGTTTGTTTTTGTGTGGCTGTATGTTGTTGTTTCAGTAGTGAAAAGTGTCTCATATGGCTGACATCGCCACAAAGTTATATCCACGGAAATTGTCATCACAACTGAACCAGTTGACTTAGAGAGTTCTACTCAACGCCAGTCTACAGGTACGAAACACATCTACGCTTGGAGATGCGTGGGAATGCGGTAGCAGTTAAAATAACAAAGATACGGTAGCCTAGGCGAGACGTTTTTCGGCCAAATCCCCCGGGTTTCAGGGATATCTTATAGAATGCGAAGCCGGTGCTGGAGGGTTAAGTGAATATAATGGATGAACAAAATTTGGAGAAAAGATGCAGGTCTGTGATTGTGGAGGGAGCTGCCACCAAGGGGTGAACCGAGGAAGACCTGGGATCGGACTATACATGCCGATCTCAAATCCAAAAACTTGACAAGTGAAGCAGCCCTTAACAGGGTTGCCTGGAACGCCGCCATTAAGGCAAGAGATTGAAACTGCACGTATGTGTGGAGCACTCAGTCTTAACATTTTATGTACTGTATGTATGTATTTTATATATATGTTTTAGTAATTCCCACTATGGAGGTGTAAGAATATACATGGAAATGAGTTATCACCCTGTACTGTATCAACATTGTCAACATCAAGACCAACCCTTCCAGTGCGAGACTTTTCATCCTCTATTAGCTTCTCTCCCGTCTTGACATCCTTCCTGGTTTCCCCGTCAGTCTGTACAATTGGCTTCAGCGATTCACTTTCACTTGGCTTCTTGCTTCCTCGCCGTCTTGTTAAACTGATGGAGAAATATATAAAGTCAACAAAAACTAAAGAAGGGACACAAAGATGGTTGACGTTAGCCAGGGTTATAGATAACCTTTCCATGATATTATGCTATAAAAAATCCTTATGTCTTTAGTAGAATACAAGATACAGTATTTATATTATTTACTCCAGGTGTTTTTACCTAACTTCGGAAGAACCCTTATATCAAAGGGATAATTTAAACACAATAATGTTAATATTTAGGAAGGAGCTCTAGGAACCAAGGAGTAAAATTATATCAATTAATCTTCTAAATATTACTCTCAATTAATATACTAACTGTAACAGGTCCTTCCTAAGATAAGTATCCTCTGAATATAGCTAGAAACAAACCACTGACGTCATCTGATTGAGTTCGGGAGTACAGTCCATCCTCCTATAACACGAGCTCCTACAACGCGATCCTCCTTCAACACGAGGGGGGGGTCCCGCCCGAATTACCTAAACCTCTTATAACCTGAGCCGAAAACATATAAAGCGAAAATGGCCTTGCCGAGTGCTTCAAATCAGGCGCCCCCTCTTACTGTGCGACCCCCCCCCCCCCAACCTACAGCGCGATGACGTCGATGCGCACTGGATTTTAAGATGATTTTGCTAATGGATAATGCCCCCTGCCATCCTGCCTACCTGCAAAATCTCCACCCTCAATGCAATTTTGCCTCCAAAAACAACATCCTTATCTCCATTTAATGTGTTATTCCTACAACGCGAAATACCTACAACACGAGGCGCAGTGCTGCCCCTAAACTCGCGTTGTAGGAGGATGGACTGTACAGTATTGGGGATGGTCATGTAGTAGATCCTGCAGTAAGAGAGTGGCTATCTCTTGCTTTGGACGCCATTTTGGTGCCTCAATAATAAACAATATTCACGTGGATGGGACTCGTCAGCCTTGGTCAGCAACCTATTTAGGGGAAACAACCATATAAAAATCCAGGTGGATGGGACTCATCAGCCATTCAGCCTTGGTCGGCAACCCGTCTAGGGAAGTAAGCCTTATAGAAGTCCATATTGCTTACCTAAAGGTGAAGAAGGTTAGTGGATGGACTAGCCATACACCACTCTCTCTATCTCTACCCATCTATATCTATTTAACAATTCACACCTCTCCCTCCACCCAATATACAGTACAGGTATCCCTCGATATCCGATTGGGATACGTTCCTGGAAACCCGATCGGTTAGCAAAATATTGTATAGCGAGGGTTAAATACATACATATATACATAAAATTTTAAGACTGAGTGTTCCACACATACGTGCAGTTTCAGTCTCTTGTCCTAATGGCGGCGTTCCAGGCAACCCTGTTAAGGGCTGCTTCACTTGTCAAGTTCTTGGATTTGAGATCGTCATGTATAGTCCGATCCCAGGTCTTCCTCGGTCCACCCCTTGGTGCAGCTCCCTCCACAATCACAGACCTGCATTTTTTCACCCAATTTTGTTCATTCATTCTCTCCACATGTCCATACCATCCCAGTCTACTTGTACACATCACCTCGCTAATACTCTTTATACCTAAACGTCTCCTCAGCTCAACATTTGTTATTCTATCCTGTAGCCTGGCCCCACACATCCATCTCACCATTCTCATCTCATTACGTTCCATTCTGTTGACATCCTCTACTTAATGGCCTATGTTTCTGAGGCATCACTTCTAACACATGAGGTATACACCTTTCCCTTCAGGGGGAGAGGCATTCTTTTCATGGTCAGGATTGGCATCAGTTCTCTGAACTTCCCCCAGCCACACCTAATTCTAGCAACAGTGGCAGCCTTGGCCCCACCACCAGCAGAGATGGTATCTCCTAGGTAACAAAACTTGTTCACCAGCTCCAATGACTCATTTCCAAAATTCACAGCCACAGGATCATCACTTAACACAAGCTCGCCTTTGCACACTACGCACTCAAATGTCTCTATTTCTGACTTATCCTTCGGCAGGGGTCCCTTTATTCTACTACAGCACTTACTCCCATGGTGTACCCAACATCGACAGATGCTACATTAAATTGAGTTAACGCCCACTCCCTTTCCACACACTGCACATGGGTATGCACCGCTCTTTTCCACATTGCCTCGTCTCAATCTGCAATGCAAAACCTTGGTTTTGTTAATATTGACTCTTAAACCTTTGCTTGCCATGCCCTCTCTCCACTCTCTGAATTTGGCCTCAGCATCTTGCATACTGTCAGCTATTAGGACTAAATCGTCTGCATAAAACAGTTCCAACGGAAGTCCGCCTCTAAAAGCTCTAGACAGTGCCTCCAAGACCATAATAAAGAGGAGGGGCTTAACACTGAACTCTGATAAACTCCAACACGGAGTGCGAACTCATCACTCAGTACACCCTTTACCCTCACCGCACTTCGCGAATCCTCATACATCTTCATTATCACACGTACCAGCCACTCTTCCACACCAAGTTTCCTCATAGCCCACTGCACAACATCTCTAGGCACTCTATCAAAGGCCTTCTCCAGGTCTACAAACACAAAGTAAAGATCCCTGCCTTTTAGTAAGTATCTTTCCTGTATCTGCCGGACTATGAAGATAGCATCGGTTGTACCCGTCCTGGCATAAATGAAACTGCATATCATAACAAGAAATAGGGTGGTCAGTATGGAAGTGAAGTAAGTCCTTGCATGACAGTGTGGTAATCCCGACACTGACTTACGGAAGCGAAACATGGACGTTGGTTGAGAGACTCAGACCAAGAGTGAGAGCAGTGGAAATGAATTACTTAAGAAGTGCGTGCGGAGTTACATGCTGGGATAGACAGACTAATGAAGAAGTAAGAAGGAGGTGTGGTGTGGAGGTAGATGTGCTGGAAAGTGTGAAAAGGAACAACTCGAGATGGTTCGGCCATATGGAACGTATGGAAAGCGAGAGAATGACTAAGAGGGTGTACGAGAGCGAGGTGGAGGGACAGAGAGGGAGAGGTAGACCGAAGGAGAGGTGGAAGGATGGAGTGAGGAAGTATATGAACGAAGGCGGTGCTGGGTGGGGGAGGGGGCGTCGACTGACTGGGGACAGAGGTGCATGGGGGCGGTTCTTTCGTGGCCACCCCTTCGGGGATCACGGTGTCAGGCAATAGATAGCCTAGATAGATATCATCAATGGAGATGCTTTGCCTGATCAAACCCTCAAAGACTCACTCACAGACCTTCATGATTTGGTCAAGTATTTTCAGGCCCCTATAATTTCCTCTATCTAGCGCATCCCCTTTTCCTTTGTATATATTTACTATTACACTTTTGAGCCAATGAGATTTTCTCATCTTTAATAATGGTGTTTATCAACTCAGTGACTAAGTTTACACGTCTCCCTTGAGGCTTTTATCATCTCAGCGACAATGTCAGAGCAACCTGGAGCTTTACCGTCCTTCATTTTATTGATTGCGTCGCTCACTACAGCTGGTGCTATCAAAGGAGGGGGCCCAGATATTGGTTTTTCGATATTAAGCTGTTCCTTATCCCATTCAAACTCTACATTTAATAATCGTTCATAGTGTGCCTCCATGCTTCTCTGATTTAATTTTCTGCATACCCAATCTTCCCATTATCGTTTCTAACACACTGTTTACCTATAATATCCCTAGTGTCATTTTTAACTCGCCTAGCTAGGTTGAAGATCCCATTGGGATTGTCAGTGTTCCACACTTGTTCGAGGACCAGGTCCTTAATGCCTTTTTTAGCATTGTAAATACTTCTTTTGGCAGTTCGTTTAGCTGCCTGGTATTCCTCCTTGCTGCCTCCCTTCTTCCATGCTTTGAAGCATCTCCTTTTTTCTTTCACAGCATGTTCTACCTCATCGTTCCACCACCAGGAGGTCTTATTCATGGGGTGTCCCTTTGTTTTCCCACAGACTTTGTCAGTGGCAGCGATAAGGCTATGCTTAAGAAAGTTCCATTGACTATTTACATCGTTAGGCCTAGCTTCCTTATTTCTATTAATTTCCTCCAGTTCACTATGAAACCTATCCCTAACTTCCTTGTTTTTCAGCAGCCACACTTTCCTTTTGGGTATGTATACCTTCTTGCGCTTAGGATCTCTGTATAAGCTCATGTCGCACATAAGAAACTTATGCTGGGGGATACATTCTTCGCTCGGGATGACCTTTACATCTCGAACCAGTTTCCAGTCTTTCCTGTTAACCAAGAAGTAATATATCTGACTAC
The DNA here is from genome assembly GCA_032716605.1 of Paralithodes platypus. Lineage (NCBI taxonomy): Eukaryota > Metazoa > Arthropoda > Malacostraca > Decapoda > Lithodidae > Paralithodes > Paralithodes platypus. The sequence continues at coordinate 21,890,747 of CM064485.1, read as the reverse complement.
TGGAGACCCCAGAGTTATATGTGATCAGATGGCTCTGTCTTTTCTTGAACTTCGTGTTACACACAACCATGTTGAGTGCAACGCAGGACTCCAATATATATTCGCCTTCCAGATTCCTCCTTCCGTAACCATTTCCTCCATGTACCCCCTCGTATCCATCTGCAGATGCTCCCAAGTGACCATATAAATAACCCACTGAACTAAAACCAGTGAAATAACCTCGAGTTAATTGGATATGTTCCTAGACCGCCGATCCCCACCCATACACCCACTAGAACCTAGTAACCCAATCATCCAGAATTGCTACACCAACTAAAACTGGAACTGGTACACTTACTTACAAGTACTTAATACATTAATGAGTCTATATTGCTGATAAGCAAGGCATAATAATGAATTACAGTGCTTATACAGAATCTGAACCAGGGCCATTTGCAAAGTTTTGGTAGAGTTCAGTTAGCGTGACGGTACGATACTGACGCTCCAACCGTATATGATACTATGAGGCGCGTTTTTGGCCTAAGCCAAAACTCAACCATAAATGCGCCTATTATTTGGACCAAAACAATGCAAGCGGCTGTGGCAGTTTAACCTTACAACCTTACATTAACCTTATGTCTAAGCATTGTAACCCACTGAGGAGGGTGCGGAAATACCTGGGAAAACCAAAGCCCCACCCAAGGCATTGTGCCCCTCAGCAATTATGAAGGGAAAGTTGAGGGGTAAAGGAAAAATATGACGCTTTGGCTCCGAATCTGCCAACCTCTAGGTTGGCAGTAGGGAGGTCAATCCACGGAAGAGACGCCGTCACTTGAGATCTAAAAATAAGTAAAAGGAACAGTCAGAGTAAGCTATGGGTATGGCAGAGATCGCTCAGCTCCTACTCTGATAGACCAGCCCATCACCAGCCCAAAGTACCACGTGGATGGCTGTACAAACAAGTACCTGGTGACTTACTTGCACTGTGTGCTTTCGGCTGACTGTATCGTATTGCTGACCGTATTAGCGAGTCATACCTGACTTACATGAAGTTATAACTACCGGTAATGGAAGTGAGATATACCTGTATGCGGATGACACCAAGCTGTATAGAAGAGTGAGGAGTAAGGAAGATGTGGGTTTCCTTCAAGGAGATGTGGAGGGCATGAAGGGATGGTCTGAACATTGGTTAATGCCTTTTCATCCAAAAAAATGCAAGTACATGCAGATTGGATCAAGCAAGACAGACAAGGTAGGATACAGTATATGTATAAAGCGATGGAGGAAGTGAATGCAGAAAAGGACGTAGGAGTAGTGATAGACAATAAGTCAAATTTCTCGGAACATTTAGCAGAAAAGATAAATAAAGCCAATAGAATTGTAGGGCTGATAAGGACATTTGTGTCACTTGATGAAGAAATCTTCAGGAATCTCTATACAGCGCTGGTTAGGCCGCACCTGGAATATGCGAACCAGGTGTGGGCTCCATATATGGTAAAGTATAGAAGCAGTGGAGAAAGTGCAGAGGAGAGCTAGCAAGCTGGTACCAACGTTGAAGAACGCGGGCTATGAGCAGAGGTTGAGGACACAGGGACTTCCGACACTGGCATATAGGAGAAAGAGAGGGGATATGATAGAGACTTTTAAGATAATGTCAGGAAAGTATGATGAGGATGTGTGTGAAGGTATCTTCTTGATGCAGGAGGGAAGAAGAACGAGAGGATACTCTAAGAAAATTTACAAGGAAAGAACTAGGCTTGAAAAGGCAAAGAACTCTTTTTGTGATAGAGCGGGAAATGAGTGGAACGCACTGCCCCAGTATGTAGTAGATTCCGAATCAGTAAGAAAGTTTGAAAATAATCTTGATAAAGCATGGGGAAGACAAGATTTGAAGTTTGATTACAAAGCAAAAATACTGAATAGTAAAAATGTTCGTCTGCTGCCGCCGCCGTCAACACCGTGAACGTCCGCAGCAGTGCAAGTACAGTACTGGCACTGAGCTAGATACACAGGCCTAGTTTGCCTTTTTCCAGAGGATCTACTGTAAGAAACTGTAAGAAACTGTAAGAGTCATACCGATTGTACAGTAGACCCCCGCCCTTTCTGACTAATTGGGGGAGACCCCTGTCCGAAAGTGTCAAAAGTCCGAAAGGGCCGAGTCCGAACTTCACACTTCAGCCATTCGGACTTGTCCGAATGGCTGAAATAATGTCCGAAGTTTATAAATCCGAAACTCGGCTCTTCGGTCCGAATGCGAATTAATTTTTCTCAGCCTTTCAGACAAATCCGAAAGGCTGAAATAATGTCCAAAGTTTATAAGTCCGAATACACATTCACCTAACCAGACAAGTCCGAAACTCGGCTCTTTGGTCCGAATGCGATTTAATTTTTCTCAGCCTTTCAGACAAATCCAAATTGAAATGCTAGTCCGAAAGTCTGGGAATTCCGAAAGATTGAAGTCCGAAAGGGCGGGGGTTTACTGTATAACGAAAAATGGGTAGTAATATAGAACAATCGTATACGCGAAATATCGTAATTCGAGCCATCGGTTAGCGTGGGAGACCTGCATAGGGTAAGATGGGGTAATTTTGCCGTAAATCATGTTTTTTGACGAATAGAAACTGCCACAAATGGAATTTGGATTTGTTTTTATCTATACATTCAGCCTTTCTGCTATAGATGCAAAAAAATAAAAAAAAATAAATATACATACAGTATATAATGTTTTGGCCATGCCGCCGAATTTTTGAAGAAAAAAAAATTCTCTCGCTGCAATATTACCCCATCGGGCGGGGTAATTTCGCCGCAACCTATTTTAACAAATAAAAACACATCTTCTTGCTATTAAACTAGAGAACATTATATGTTTAATGGCCAGACAAAACACTAGCGCGCAGGTACAACCAATTAAAACATGCACAAACCCAAACTGCCACTAAACATGCCAATAGAAAAACGTCGCACACACACACACACATAACTGAACGGGGTGGGCAGAGATGCAGGTGTGTCAGACGTGTAGGTGCCACTGTGTCTAGTGCGGGTGTAGACGTGTAGTGCGGGTGTGGACGTGTCTAGTGCGGGTGTGGACTTATTTAGTAGGCCTACGGGTGTGGACATATTTAGTGCGGGTGTGGACGTATTTAGTGCGGGTGTGGACGTGTATCGTGCGGGTGCGGCTTGTAGGGTGCTAGTGCGAAGCACCAGGCAGAAGCTGACAGCGACTGCCGTCGCCCACAAACACCCAACCATACCGTCAAACGCGCCGCTCACCCGAATCCATGCAATAGTTTCGGAGATATTGGCGTTTGAATGCAAATTATTAGTCGCGGCGAAATTACCCCGTCTCACCCTACACATACAGCACATGCAATAGTACTACACTACAAAAACTTGCCACAACACAGCTCTATCATGTCACCACAGTGGCCAATGTTGGTAAAGCGCTAACAGTGTCTCAGCAAGGCTCAACAAAGTCCCCCTGAAGCACTTGCACCTGGGGAATTCGCACCACACCAGCCCCCACCGTGCTACAACAAGAAATCACTGTAACTGCTACACACATACATACATACATACATACATACATACATACATACATACATACATACATACACACACACACACACACACACACCACCGACGAGACAACACCTCCGCACCCACGCTCCCGAAAATCAGCTGATCTAGCAAGCTGTTTACAGCGCTCATCAAATAAACTCACCTAAACTTCAGTATAAGGATATTTTGTGTTGTCCTGTATTAAAATGCAGTATTAAAATAATTTGAGATTAAAAACAAGTGAGGATATTTCGAGTGATAAAAATAATTTAAGTAATTGTGAATGCGAGTGGATGTAAACAAATATGGCTGACTTTGATGGATTTGAAGTCGGTGAGACCGAGGGCATTCTAGGGAAAATTATACGTGAGCTGAATGACATTAAAAGGTGGAAGGAGGATATGCAGGAGTGGAAGGTGAGTGTTAGTTCACAGATTGAGGCTATATGTTCAATATGTGGTGCTCAGGCTGGGGACATCGAGCCTGGACAAGATTTGAGTCGGGCTAGCCTAAAAGATATTCAAACTCATATGGGGCAACTCCAGGACGAAAATGAAGCTTTAAGATTGCAACTTGAAGAATACAAAGGGCAAACCAAGGAAATGAAAACACATGTGGAGGAGATTAAGGAGAAACACAATAAATGGGTTAATGACGAAGGAGGAAAAGTGAAGGAAGTGGCAATGAAGGAAATCATGGAGGAACAAAAGAAACAATCAGAAAGGGAAAATAGAGATTTAGAATCAGTGGTAGTAAACGCTATGAGGAGAAATGAACAGGTCCTGCGTGAAACAATAGATAGAAATAAGTGTATTATTGTATTTGGGGATATAGAGGAGCACATTATTGAGAGGAAAGCTAGGGATAAGGAAGAAATTAATAAGGTAAAAACATTGATCAAGCATGTCGATGAAGAAGGAAACAACTGGAGAGATGATATTGAAGAAGTTAGGAGAATGGGTAAATATAGTAAGGGAAACACAAGGCCAATGAGAGTGCAGTTTAGGTCTAGGGTAACAGTGGATGCAATAATGAACGTAACATGGAGACTTAACTTGACCAGCAAGTTTAAGAAAATTACAATTAGAAAAGACATGAGTATTGAGGATCGAAACATAAGAAAGGAATTGCAAACCGAGGCAAATGTAAAGAATGGAGAAAGGACGAAAGAAGACGAAAAGAAGTTTTTCTGGAGAGTGTGGGAGGGAAACTAAAGAAATGGTATATAAAGCGAAGGGACGAAGTAGGGAGGGAAAGGGAGATGGTGCGGGTGACGGGGGAGAAGGCAGAGGGAGGGGAGGTGGAGATGGAGAGAGAAACAGTCCAAGTGGAGGCAGAGGGAGGGGAGGTGGAAACGGAGCGAGAAACAGTCCAGGTGGAGACAAGAGGAGAGGAGACAAGCTAGGAAATAAATTGGGAGGGGTACGTACAAAAAAGAAAGGAACGGGCAGGGGAGAGAAAAATAGGGAAAATACTGGAAATGCTAAGTTCATGTATACAAATATTGATGGGTTAATTTCCAAAAAGATTGAGTTTGACGAATATGTAAAGAGAGAGAGGCCCGGGGTAGTATGTTTGACTGAAACTAAGCTTAACCAGGAGGTAGACACGAATATAATTAGTTGTGCAGGATACAGTACATGGAGAAGAGACAGGTTAGGAAAGCTAGGAGGAGGAGTGTTGATCATGGTAGATAATAAAATTACTGCTAAAGAATTAAAACTTGGTGATAGCATTGCTGAAGTGGTAGCAGTTGAAATTGAGGATAATGATAGGTCAAAATTGGACATTGTATCAATGTATTTACCTCCTAAGACTAAATCTTGGAGCAATGATGAATATAATGAATTAATTTTGGAAACCTTGCGTATGTTAGAAATTATTTGTAAAAGGAAAAATAGGCTTATTCTTGCAGGGGACTTTAATTGCGGGGAGGTGGATTGGGAATGTTTGGATGCGGGTTCAAATGAAAATACTTGGGGTAGCAAATTTCTTGAACTAACAATGGGGTATCTATTAACACAACACGTTACGGAAAATACAAGATTTAGAGGAGGTGATGAACCATCAAGACTTGACTTACTATTCACCAAAGACCCCCAAGAAATAAAGAACCTAACATATTTGAGTCCCATGGGAAAAAGTGATCATGCTGTGATTGAATTTGAATTGACAGTGGAATTTCTGGAAGGCAGAGAGGAGGAACATAGGGAATTTAGACTAAATTATAGTAAGGCGGATTATGAATCATTACGAGGATACTTTGCAAATATAGATTGGTCATTTATTGAGCAAGAACAGAATATTCAGGTAAAATACACCATGTTACTAGACATTTACAGGGAGGGGGTAGATAAATATGTACCAACATTTAAGGATGGAAAGCTGGCTAAGGAGAAAGAGTGGTTTAACATGCGATGTCACATTGCCCAGAACAAAAAGGACTCTGCATGGAATAAAGTGAGAAGGAGACACACTGAGGAAAAATGGGATGAGTATAAGAATGCTAGAAACAACTATGTCAAGACTATAAGAGAGGAGAAAAAGAACTTTGAAAAAGATATAGTAAACAAATGTAATAAAGAACCCAAACTGTTCTATAGTTATATCAACGTAAAAACTAAAATAAAGGACAAAATAACAAAGCTTAGGGTAGAGGGTAGAGGGTCAAGACACAGTGGGTATGTGTGAAATTATGAATCATACATTAACATCCGTGTTTGTGGAGGAGGATGACTATGTAGAACCTGTGGTGGAATTGAATGAGATACAGGGACTAGAGTCGATAGAAGTCAACAAGGATGAACTAAAATCATTGTTGGAAGAATTGGACGTGAGAAAATCTAGGGCCCAGATAACATTTGCTGGATGGGTATTAAGAGAATGTTCTGAACAACTAGTGAGACCTATTTTTAATATTGTTCAATACTCATTAAACAAGGGGGAGCTTCCCTTAGAATGGAAACAAGCAAATATAACTCCAATATATAAATTAAAATGTAAAACTTGCAAACTAAACAAACCAAAATTGGGACAAGGACAATATAAAGTCAAATTAAATTATCAAAATCGCTATGTGGAAACAACGCTTACTAAAATGAAAATTATTAAATAAAAGAACACAATCCACCACATAGGGTGTACATCACTACATGAGCAAGTTAATCTGTTTCCCAAGCAAGAAAAAGTGGAAATAAAGAAGACCCGCTAAATTATCGACCGGTATCCTTAACGAGTGTTATATTCTTACAGTTTCTTACAGTAGATCCTCTGGAAAAAGGCAAACTATGCCTGTGTATCCAGCTCAGTACCAGTGCTTGCACTGCTGCGGTCGTTCACGGTGTTGCAAGCTTTATGCAAGCTATATGCAAGCTTTGTGTAAAGATTATTAGAAAAAGATGGGTGGGTATGTTGGAGGAGAGGGAAATAATTTCAAGCAAGCAGTTCGGGTTCAGAAAAGGTCATTCGTGTACCACAAATTTGTTGAGTTACTATGATAGGGTAATTGACATTGTACAAGGGAGGGAGGGGTGGGTAGATTGTATCTACTTAGATTTCAAGAAGGCATTTGATAAGGTGCCTCATAAGAGATTGTTGTGGAAGCTCAGGACTGTGGGGCGGGTTGAGGGAGTATTATTAAAGTGGATGGAAAACTATTTAATTGGGAGGGAAATGCGAACAGTAATAAAAGGAAAGTTCTCCTCATGGAAAAGGGTAAAAAGCGGAGTGCCTCAAGGATCGGTGTTGGCCCCAATCATGTTTTTGGTTTTCATCAACGACCTTCAAATGGGAATAGACTCATATATATCTATGTTTGCTGATGATGCAAAACTAATGAAGCATATTACAAGTAGGAGTAGTTGTGAAGAATTACAGAGAGATCTAGATAAGTTATATGAGTGGAGTCAAACTTGGAAAATGGAATTCAACACGAGTAAGTGTCAGGTTCTTGAGATGGGAAAAAGTAAATATAGACCTTCTTGGGGATATAAAATAGGAGATGAAATAATTAGTAAAGCTGTGAAAGCAAAAGACCTAGGGGTAGTTGTGGCAGACAGCTTGTCACCTGAACAGCATATAAATAAAATAACTGGTGAAACCTATGCAGTGTTGACTAACATGAGAATAGCTCTGAATTATTTAGATGAAGAGATGTTAGCAAAAATAATAGGGACAATAATACGACCAAGACTGGAGTATGCAGCAGTGGTGTGGTCTCCACACCTTATAAAACATAATAAAAAACTGGAAAGAGTTCAGAGAGTTGCCACTAAGATGATAGCTAGCCTTAGAGACCTACCTTATGAGGAGAGATTGGAGAGGCTAAAGCTGCCAACGCTGAGGGAGAGGAGAGAGAGAGGTGACATGATCATGATGTTTAAGTGTGTGAAAGGTTTTGAGAAGATCGACAAGGGAGATTTTGTGGTGAGGGACGAGGGAAGAACCAGGGGTCATGATTGTAAGTTGAGGAAAGTTATATGTAAGTCTGATGTAAGAAAGTTCAGCTTCCCGTATAGAAGCATTGAGTGTTGGAATAAGTTGGATGGGGAGGTGGTGGGAGCAAGAAATATCCAAACTTTTAAAGCAAAATTGGATAAATGTAGAGAGAGAGACAGGACAACACGAGCTTAGGCTCAAATCCTGTATACTACAATTAGGTGAGTACAATTAGGTGAGTACAAACATATACTGTACATACCATACAGAGAGAGCCAGACAGACAGACATGTAGGAATAGGTTTTTACACCATACCCAAAAGAGGATTTATGGAGCTCCGATCTTACTCTCAACCATCTTAACAATTTTACCAACACACCTAAACTTAGTCAGATGCTGAAATAGCCTCCCGAAAATATGCCAGGGCCTGGGATTGAACCCGGGACCCTTAGGCTATGAGGCAATCACTCTGCCAGTTACACCAGGCCAGGCCATTCCTACAGGGCAAGGAAGGGGATAGGAGAGAACAGGGAGTGTAGTGAGACTCGCTTGGGTTGCGGAGTTGCAAGCTTCTCCAGCGAGTTGCCAACTGGGCCGTTAGTGTGCCTGTGTAGCACAAGGGTGCCTTGTGCGCGCTGCTCAGTGAAGTTGACTCACCATTCCCGATCGTCTCTCTGACGGAACGGTCGTTTCGGCTCAAGCTTGTTCCTCTCTGTTCGTTCGGAGCCTTCGCTTCCCGGACGGTGAAGTAGTGAAAATAGGTTAGCCTAAACAGAACCAGATGCGGAAATAACTTAAGCCGACCATGCCAAGTGAGATATCTTTCTTGGTGTAACTGGTAGAGTGTTCACCTCAGGCCCTGGCATATTTTCGTGAGGCTATTTCAGCATCTAACGAAGTTTAGGTGTGTTAGTAGAATTGTTAAGATGGTTGAGAGTACGATCGGAGCTCCATAAATCCTCTTTCGGGTATGGTGTAAAAACCTATTCCTACAGACAGACATGATAGATAGTGGGGGAAGTTATATATAAATATGTCTCCAGTTCCATGCAAGCATAGAATCACCCCAAATACCCCAAGGCAGCCATTCAGGGTAAGATCAGCCATTCCAGAGGTTGTATCTGGCACACTGATGTCCAGCAGCTACCATGAAGCTGAAGTGGACCAAATAGGATGACCCCAAACATAGGTCACCCACCTTTCAGTGGCCTATTACAACAAACAGTAGACACATTTAGTGGCCTTTTACAACACACAGTAGACACATGAGGAATATTTGTATTCTTCCTCTACCACAAGGGTAGAGGCCTCCTAACCCCCTGTAGAAAAATAGTGCTTGAAAGATGCATAAAGGGCCTTAGACACAGAAGACCTGAAGTTGAGTGGTCAATCCTGTAAATCCTTAACCCTCGTCTAGCGGGGGGTTTTGGGCTATTTTGGGCATATTCAGGCCCTCCTAAATGATCAATCAAGTATCTGCATGAAAAGAAATGTATTCAGCAAAAAACTAGGCGGTACAAGCTTCAAAATGAGACCAGAACGAGCTACGTAGCACTCGTCATTTTGATGCAGTGGTACCACCAACATGGGAGTTTAGCGTATAGCGGCATATTTTTTCCAGCTACGCTCACTACTGGCTACACTGCCGGCCTCTCGAGAACAGAGGGAGCGTCAGTCAGTGGGCGGCGGTAAGCCCTGGGTGTCGGCCGTGTGGCCTGCTGCGCTCCCCGGCCATTTGCACTCGATTTTAACCCTTTAAAAGCCTTAATAATGCTCCCAACTTGCTGGTTTTAGATACAGACTTAAGTCGGGCCCCGCTCTTTAACCCTTCAACCCCGGGTGGTACACGTGTGTACCATTATGTTTTGCCCCCAGGAACCCGGATGGTACAACATTGTACCATTGCTTGAAAGCCTGTGAGCTTCGTGTGCGAGGCGTCGGTCCGACGCATGTAAACAACAGCCGGCTGGACCGACGCCCCGCATCTCCGGCCACAAGAAGGAGAGCGTCGCTTGTTCGTGTGTGCCTGTATGTTGTTGTTAAGTATCAAAAAGTAGTGTAATGTGGCTGTTTTGGCCATAAAGTTATCTCCAATGAAATCATCATCACAAATCAAGCACTTGACTTAGAGAGCTCTACTTAACGCCATTCTACAGGTAAATAACACAGCTACGCTTGGGGATGCGCGGGAATCAGTCAGCATAACAATGATACGGTAGCCTAGCCTAGACGTTTTTCGGCCAAAACACCCGGATTTCGGGGAATATTTATGTAATGCGTAGCCGGGGCGGGAGGGTTAAGTGTTAACCCTTCCTGCCCGGGTGTCATTTCAAAATGACACCGCGGCAGATGGCCAGGAGCCCGGGTGTCATTTTAAAATCCGTAAGCTTGAAAACCTATTAAGCTTGGTTTGAAAGCCGTGCGTCCGACGCATGTAAACAAAGCCTGTCTTTGCGACACCGCACCTCCGAAAAAAAGAACGAGACGTCGGATCAACGTTGTTGTTGTATGCTATGACGAGATTAGTGTCTGGAAATGTCTGATATTGCTAACATCGCATCAAATCTCTCTCCACGGAAATCGTCATCACAACTGAACCAGTTGAGCTAGAGAGCTCTACTCAACACCAGGCTAGAGATAAGAAACAGAGCTACGTTTAGAGATGTGTGGGAATACTGTAGCAGTTAAAATAACAAAGATACGGCTAGCCTATTACGAAGTTTTTCGGCCAGATAGCCCGGATCTCAATAATGTCCTTAGGATGGCGAGCCCGGGCAAGAAGGGTTAAATAAACTGGCATGGGCAGTCTTTCTAACAGCGGACAGGTCTGCTTGGGGGCGTTTTGTGTATGTCCACCCTCAGGCAGGGTGTCCGGGAATAGATAGATAGATAGATCTAAAAATAAACAACAGGGTGTTATTCTATTTTTTCTTTAAGTAGATCCTATATCAAAAGACCAAACTATACAACCCGTACCAATATTCCTGAATGATAGTTATAGATATGAAGATATTATATACGGTAGTACAGAGAGGAAAGCATCACCAGTGACATCAAGATGGCAGAGGTTGGCCAATCTGTTACAATAGGATCTCTAGTTACATGTAGTTTTTTTTTCTGTGTATGAAGGAGACAAAAGGTAAACAAAAAAATCTGTGTATGAAGGAGACAAAAGGTAAACATGCCTGTAACAAGTGTCTCCCTCAAAGTTGAAAGATTGATAGTCGCTATTATAAACTTTTTTCTTTGTTTTTGGTGTATTGCAAAAAATGTGTGGTGTGCTTGTATAGTGTAGTGAAATTAATAGCAGGAGGTGTTTGTGAGAGATAGCTGGATAACTCTCTGTGAAGGTAAGACAAACAGAAAAAGTGAGGCAAGCCAGGCAAATGAAACAGGAGTTCCAGCATCTCCTTATCACATGCCTGTGAGGCCTATCCTGGGTATTGCCCTCCTCGATTGGTGTATATCGGACACAGCAAGGGTATTTTCTATAATATGTGGGCAGGCGTATGGCAAAGTATGGAAAATTTACATAACACATTTTTCAATTCCAATACTATCTCCCCTAACTGTATTGAACTGACCTGACCTCGGATATGCTCTCGCTCTCACTCTCTCTCTTGTGTCGACTCAGTTGGCGTTCCACCATTTCTCGACCCAGGGTGCTCTCCAACTCCTCCTTCATGTCCTCCAAATCTCGTATATAAAGAAATATGCATGTAACTTATACTTATCCTTTATTAAAACAATTTAGTTTCTCTGTCAAGTTTAATACTGTACAGTACAATCATAGCCATAAAAGTAAACCTTCCATTTCCAAAAGTAAGAGGCTACCTGTGAGGTTGACCAGGCACAGAACATAATATGGTAGCAAAGGATCATTCAAAACCCACAACAAAGTCACTATTATATTTGACAGTACTGTAAAAGGTTTAGATACATGACTGAGTCACATATACTTATTCAAGTGTAAGCATTAATCACCCAAATTAATGTTAGAGGTTACATACATACATATATACATAAAATTTTAAGACTGAGTGTTCCACACATAAGTGCAGTTTCAGTCTCTTGTCATAATGGCGGCATTCCAGGCAACCCTGTTAAGGGGAGGTTTTTAGTTTGTTTCCTACTCCTCCAGCAATCTAAAAATGTCCTCCCCTTGACCCCTTTTCAAGATAAATTTTTAAATTTCCCGGCCGAAGGCCGGTTACTCTTAAATTACAGGCTCGCTATCGCTCGCCAGGATAAAATAGACACCTAAATGGCATGAAAGATCTTAAAATTACCAGAATGGGGCGTAAATTCTTAAAATCGAGAAACTAATGGGGCGAACGTCTTAAAATCTCAAAAGCAAGGGGGCTAGACATGAGGGAGAAAGGAGTCAAGAAAAAAGTCCCTCAAGTGGAAATCTCCCCTTAACCTCTCGGCTGCGCATGGGGGTATGAGACACCACACTCCTGTGCTGACGTATTTGAGCTGTTCCCATCACTAACATCGTTATTTTACCATAAATAGCATTAATACTTATCCATATGCGCCTATTATAGGTTGATTATAAAGGTATTAACCTGTTACAACAATAAAACAAGTGGAAACAGTGTTTGGATGGTCAAAATCGGCGATACAGGCCGGGAGTTACATAATGTATGGCTGAGGCAACCTCCCTGCCCTCCACCCCTCCCCTTGTCTGGAGAGACACTGTTCCGCAATAGTCTCTCTCTCGCTCTTTCCCACGCTTGGTAACAGTGATGACAACGCCCTGCTACCAACTCGCTAATGTTAGCACAAAAATTAACCACAGAATAAGGGAATAACAGGGAAAATAGGTGATAACTGAAGGAGGGGAGGTGGAGGAGTGATATTTGGCATGGCCCAGGGGCGCCAAAAAAAACAAAAAACAAAAAAAAACAATTTGAGTGTTTTAAATGGATTTTTTTTTTTCCCTTACTCTTAAGAGTCTTCCCGCAGTCCGCCGGGGGAACTCTTAAGAGTCTCCCCGCAGTTCCCGGGTTAAGGGCTGCTTCACTTGTCAAGTTCTTGGATTTGAGATCGGCGCGTATAGTCCGATCCCAGGTCTTCCTCGGTCCACCCCTTGGTGCAGCTCCCTCCACAATCACAGACCTGCATTTTTTCACCCAATTTTGTTCATCCATTCTCTCCACATGCCCATACCATCCCAGTCTACTTGTATGCATCACCTCGCTAATACTCTTTATACCTAAACGTCTCCACAGCTCATCATTTGTTATTCTATCCTGTAGCCTGGCCCCACACATCCATCTCACCATTCTTATCTCATTACGCTTCATTCTGTTGACATCCTCTACTTTAACGGCCCATGTTTCTGAGGCATAAGTCACTGCACTTCTAACACATGAGGCATACACCTTTCCCTTCAGGGGGAGAGGCATTCTTTTCATGGTCAGGATTGGCATCAGTTCTCTGAACTTCCCCCAGCCACACCTAATTCTAGCAACAGTGGCAGCCTCGGCCCCACCACCGGCAGAGATGGTATCTCCTAGGTAACAAAACTTGTTCACCAGCTCCAAAGACTCATTTCCAAAATTCACAGCCACAGGATCATCACTTAACACAAGCTCGCCTTTGCACACTACGCATTCAAATTTCTCTATTTCTGACTTATCCTTCGGCAGGGGTCCCTTTATTCTACTACAGCGCTTACTCCCATGGTGTACCCAACATCGACAGATGCTACATTGAATTGAGTTAACGCCCACTCCGTTTCCACACACTGCACCGCTCTTTTCCACATTTCCTCGTCTCAATCTACAATGCATAACCTTGGTTTTGTTAATATTTGACTCTTAAACCCTTGCTCGCCATGCCCTCTCTCCACTCTCTGAATTTGGCCTCAGCATCTTGCATACTGTCAGCTATTAGGACTAAATCGTCTGCATAAAACAGTTCCAACGGGAGTCCGCCTCTAAAAACTCTAGACAGTGCCTCCAAGACCATAATAAAGAGGGGGCTTAACACTGAACCCTGATGGATTCCAACACGGACTGCGAACTCTATCACTCAGTACACCCTTCACGAATCCTCATACATCTTCATTATCACACGCACCAGCCACTTTTCCACACCAAGTTTCCTCATAGCCCACTGCACAACATCTCTAGGCACCCTATCAAAGGCCTTCTCCAGGTCTACAAACACAAAGTAAAGATCCCGGCCTTTTAGTAAGTATCTTTCCTGTATCTGCCTGACTATGAAGATAGCATCGGTTGTACCCCGTCCTGGCATAAAACCAAACTGCATATCATCAATAGAGATGCTTTGCCTGATCAAACCCTCAAGGACTCTCTCACAGACCTTCATGATTTGGTCGAGCATTTTCAGGCCCCTATAATTTCCTCTATCTAGCGCATCCCCTTTTCCTTTGTATATATTTACTATTTCACTTTTGAGCCAATCCTCTGGGATTTTCTCATCTTTAATAATGGTGTTTATCAACTTAGTGACTAAGTTTACACCAGTCTCCCCTGAGGCTTTATCATCTCAGCGACAATGTCAGAGCAACCTGGAGCTTTACCGTCCTTCATTTTATTGATTGCGTCGCTCACTACAGCTGGTGCTATCAAAGGAGGGGGCCCAGATATTGGATTTTCGATACTAAGCTGTTCCTTATCCCATTCAAACTCTACATTTAGCAATCGTTCATAGTGTACCTTCCATGCTTCTGTAGCAGTGGACTAGTAGTCTACCTCTTCAGAACACTCCTATACCCAATTTGATGCTGGCCAGGGCCCTGTGGAGGTAAAGAAAATAGCAAAACAATGGTGGAAGTGCCGTCCAGTAAGGAATAGCTCTAAGCCTGCTCCTTCAGTGCTAAAGTCTTAGTCCATGTACAGTACTGTAGTGCAAATAGCACTGTGGAGTGGGCAATATATAGAGGTGGTTTCTGCCATGGCCATCCCTTTTGGAGAGAAAGCAAGGCGTCATTCATTCATAATAAATAGTGACTTACCTTCCAACTCCTCGGCAGCAGATGAGAGGTACTGCAGAAGGAACTCTCTGAACGGTCCCTGTTTGTGTAATAACTCTTTATATGTCCCGCGTTCACTGACTTGTCCATCTTTCAGTACTATGATGCTATCCACTTGGGGCAGGTAGGTCAGGCCATGGGTCACCAACAGTCGAGTCTGGTTGTGGAGGGCAATGTTAGAGTTTTGCATGGTTCTGCTAGAGCATTATTCCAGTTTTATAGCAAAGATACATATGCATAAACTTAAAGACTGAGCGCTCCACACAAAGTGCGGTTTCTGTCTCGCGTCCTAATGGTGGCGCTCCAGGCAGCCCTGTTCAGAGTTGCCTCACTTGTTAGGTTTTCGATTCAAGATTAGATCGTAAGGTCTGATCCCGTGTCTTTCTTGGTCTTCCCCTTGGCGCAGATCCCTCCACATTCACGGACTTGCATCTTTTCACCTAACTTAGTTCATCCATCCTCTCCACATGTCCAAACCATCCAAGCCTGCTAGTATGTATCTCATCCCTGATACTTTTGGTACCTAACCATCTCCTCAGCTCTTCACTAGGTATCCTATCTTGTAGTTTGGCACCACACATGCATCTCATTACGTTCCATTTTGTAGTACTGTACAGTGTAGTACCGTAAATTGGGGTAATTTCGGACATTTTCAAAGGTTTTCTAACAATTTCTCCTGACTGTAAACACATTATAGGGATTTAACGATGTTAAGTGATGTGTGGTGATAGTGCGCCGTACTCCAAGAAGCCTCCTAAAATTATCCCCCATAATAAGAGAGCTATCCTTATCCTAAATGATATTTAACAGTTTCTTGAAAATTGGAAAACTTCGGACATAGTGATTTCTTATGGAAAATGATTGCCAAGAAAGAAGGGATAAGTTAGGCCAAATGGAAGAGAACTTGAGACGTACGTTCATGGCTATATTTAATTCTTTTTTCGGCGCCTACTGTTTTATATAAATACTTTATTATTGCAGCTTACTTCTGTCCGATGCTTTAGTGCTACTTTTAGGCATGTTTAACCTTTAAAAGGCGAGCTATGTGTAGTGAACACCACACTTCTGGGCGGCAATATTAGGCTCTATTCCTGCCTATAATCGTCATTTTACGATAAATATCGTTACTTACTCATATGCGCCTATTTTACCAATACAGCTGTACTATGAAAATAGTAACCTGTAACAACAATAAAACAAGTGGGAATATAATTTTTCTGGTCAAAATCGCGAATAAACATGGAGCGGCCCATTCATGAATGTGGAGCACAGTGAGGCAACCCCTCCCCTCGCGAGCTCTGGAGCATGACAGAGTCTCACCCCACAGTCTACCTCTGCCAACACACTCGCTAGGTACATAACCACAGCCTGCAACCAGCTTGCTAATGTTAGCACGAAAATATACCAATGAATTAGGGAACAACAGGGAAAATAGGTGATAATTGAAGGGGGGGGGGGGGGGGGGGATGTGGAGGAGTGATATGAAGTATGGAGGGAAAAAAACAAAAATTGTTTTAAGTGCTACTGGGGCATTTAAAAAAAAAATTTTTTAGGCCTTCCCTCCTAAGACTTTTCTCGCCGTTGCCCAGTAAAACCTCTTAAGAGTGTTCTCGCCGTTCCTGGGTTAATCAGTATAGGAGGGGGTTTGCCTTTTCCAGAGGATCTACTGTAAGAATATACAAGTTTTAACAGATATTCATTTAGGATCTGTTCTTGTTAGGTATTGAACTCGCTCTTAGAAAATATTGAGCCGGAAAAATAACCAATGCTGTCAAATCAATAACTCGAAAATTAACTAGGCCTAGTAAAAAAATACTGTATAGGTACACTTGACCAAAAAACAATCTTTACACTAACACTCTAAACATTCTGGAAGTGGGTCGAATTATTATGATAATAACTCCCACACATATGTTTCACCTGATTCATTCCGTTCACACTAGATTATTTACAGCTCACCAGTGTAAAGATTGTTTTTTGGTTGAGTGTACATGTGTGTGAATTTGTATTTTGTTTTTGTGTGTTCATTGTTTTCTGTTGTGTTTTGTGTTGTCCCTATTCTGGCTGGCTCTGTCTTGAGTCGGCCACTCCAAAAATAAAAATACAATCAAAATAAATAAATAGGAAAAGTGGGGATTGGGCCTGAGTATATAGATAGATAGATAGATAGATGTATACTCTATTACTGAATATAAATGTTTATGAATTTGAGCATTTTTATAGGTATAACGTATGTGTTGGTGTTTCTTTCGGCAGATAGCATTTTTTTTTGGAAAAGATATTTGCCTTTCATACATACCTAGATGTGTGTGAATTTGTGCTTTCGATTCAAGATTAGATCGTAAGGTCTGATCCCATGTCTTTGTGTGTTCATGTTTTCTGTTGTTGTTGTTGTTGTTCCCCAAGCTGCCTGGCCGAACAGCCCCAAGGCCCCGAGCAAAGCCAAGGCCATAACCGAGCGCCCCCACAGAACCCTCCCTGCCTACCACAATAAAGCCTGGGTGACCGAAGCCACTCCATGGCGGGGGGTTGAGAAAGGTGCGGAAACGCCCGGGAAACCAAAGCCCCACCCAGGGCCCTGTGCCCCTCAGCAATTATGAAGAGAATGTTGAGGGGCAAAGGAAAAATGTGACGCTTTGGCTTCCAATCTTGGTAGATTGGGAGGTCAATCCACGGAAGAGACGCCGTCACTTGAGATCTAGAAAATATATAAGTAAAAGGAACAGTCAGAGTATGCTATGGGTATGGCAGAGATCGCTCAGTTCTCACTCTGATAGACCAGCCCATCACCATTGTTTTCTGTTGTGTTGTGTTGTCCCGTTTCGGGCTCTGTCTCGAGTCGGCCATCCCCAGGAAAAAACAAAAACATGAATTGGTTAGCATATTATCATATTTTAAAGAGTTTTTGGACTCAAGATTGAATATTTTATCTTTAACCACCATTTTAATATATACATAACATTTTAAGATTGAGTGCTCCACACATACGTGCAGTTTCAGTCTCTTGTACTAATCATAATGTAAAACTTGCAAAATAAACAAACCAAAACTGGGACGACACAAGAATAATGCAAAAGAACTTATCAAAATCGCTGTGGAATAATTATTATGTTCTCTCCACTAACCAACTTTACTCCTAAACTCGATTAATGAAATTAACAAACACATGTGGCAGTCCGGGGATTCGAACCCAGGACGCTCATACCGAAAATCAACACACTTATGCATTACACCACAAACACAACCATCCAAAAAAAAAAAAAAAAATTCTATGTGATTTAGGGAGGCAAAAGGCATAACTGCCTATAGCAAGTGCCTCCCCCATAAAGAGTGACAGGGCCAAAATCAAGGGACGTTCGAGCCAAAATGCCTGAACACACAGAGTTTGAAGCAATTTAAGTCATAGGAAGAGGGAAAGACTGATTCTGGGAGAGAGTTCCAGAGCTCAGCTGTTGAGTAGAAGAAGGTTTGAGAGCAACGTTTCACTCTTGGGTTGGAGAGTTGCACAGAGTAGGGGTGGGATTGAGTTGCAAGACGGGTACCACGTGCCCTACGTAAAGGAGGTGGTATGCACTGGGACAGCTCTGAGGAACACTGATTATTACAGTAGCGATAGAATAGCGAGAGAGATGCAACATTGCAGCGGAGAGAGAGAGAGATTGCAGAGAGTTGGTGAGTGGACGGGAGTTAATGATACGAAAGGCCTTCCTTTCAACTTTGTCTAGGAGAGCGGTGTGAGAGGAACCTCCCCCCACTTGTGAACAATACTCAATACAAGGGTGCACTATGCCCCTGTACAGAGCAAGACGCTGTGCAGGGGAAAAGAACCCCCTAAGGCAGTTGAGCACACCCAGCTTCTGGGAGGCTGCCTTAGCAAGACTAGCAATATGGTCCCTCCAAATGAGAGGAGAAGAAAAGAGACACCAAGAATATTGAGAGAAGATGAAGGGTTGATTTTTGTATTGTTGAAGAATAAGGGATAGTCCGCTGGGAGATCCTGACGGGTAGATAGATGGAGAAATTGGGTTTTGGAAGCATTAAAGTTAACAACGTTTTCTCTGCCCCAATTGGAAAAAGTATTTAGATCAGAATTTAAGAGTTCTATGGCTTCATTACGTTTGTCTTTGAGGGATTGCTGGCTGGGGCGTTCTGAAAAATAAATGGAGTAGTGTAAGGTTGAGTCATCTGCGTATGAATGGATGGGAATTAAGGTACAGTTAAGATCATTTATAAAAATTAGAAAGAGAATAGGAGATAGGACAGAGCCCTGAGGAACACCGGAGTTTATAGGGTGAGGAAGTGAACAATGGCCGTCCACAACCGCGGCTATGGAACGGCCGGAAAGGAAATTAGAGACAAAGGCACAGATGGAGGGATAGAAACCGAAGGAGGGTAGTTTAGAAATTAAAGATTTATGCCAGACTCTATCGAAGGCTTTCGATATGTCTAGTGCAATAGAAAAAGTCTCACCGAAGTCTCGAAAGGAGGATGACCAAGAGTTAGTAAGATATGAAAGAAGATCACCAGTAGAGCGACCCTTAACCCTTGTCTAGCGGGGTGTTTTGGGCTCATTTGGGCATATTCAGGCCCTCCTGCATGATAAATCAAGCATCTGCATGACAAAAAAAATAATTTACCAAAAAACTAGGCACTAAAAGCTTCAAAATGAGACCAGAACGAGCTACGTAGCACTCGTGGTTCTCTTGCAGTGGTGCCACGAACATGGAAGTTTAGCATATATCGGTATATTTTTCCCAGCTATGCTCACTACTGGCTACACTGCCGGCCTCTCGAGAACACAGGGAACATGAGTTAATGGGCGGCGGTAAGCCCTGGGAGTCGGCTGTCTGGCCCGCTGCTCTTCCGGCCATTTGCATTCGATTTTAACCCTTTAAAAGCCTTAATAATGCTCCTAACTTGCTGCAAATTGGTGCACGACTTAAGTCGAGCGCCGCTCTTTAAGGGTTAAGGAAGCCATACTGGCGATCTGAGAGCAGATTATGAGAAGAGAAATGCTTAAGAAATTTGGAAGCAAGAATAGTTTCAAAAACTTTAGAAAGACAAGAGATGAGAGCAATTGGACGATAGTTGGAGGGTTGAGAGCGGTCACCCTTCTTTAGGACAGGTTGAATGTGAGCAAACTTCCAGCATGAAGGGAAGATGTTAGAGGATAGACAGAGATGAACGAGTTTGCCTAGGCAGGGAGTCAGCACGGAAGCACAGTTTTTGAGAACAACAGGAGGAACACCGTCCGGACCGTACGCCTTATTAGTGTTAAGCCCAGAGAGGGTAGAAAGTACATCTTTAGAAGAGATTAGGATATTAGACATAAGTAAGAGAGAGGAGGGCGGAGAGGGAGGAATAGCACCGGAATCATCCAAGGTGGAGTTTCTAGCAAAAGTTTGAGCGAAGAGTTTTAGCTTTGTCAGAGGAAGAAGTGATGGTTGTGCCATCAGGTGGGAAAGGGGAGGGAAAGATGAGGAAGAGAATTGTTGGAGAGGTTTTTGGCTAGATGCCAGAAAGCTTGGGAAGAGCTAGAGTTGGATAGTTCAGTGCATTTATTATTGATGAAAGAGTGTTTGGCAAGTCGAAGAACAGATTTGGCTTGATTCGGGCAGAAACATAGGAAGAATGAGAGTCTTGAGTTTTAAGGCGTCGGTACCGTTTGAATGCTTCCTCCTTATTGCGGACAGCAGTAGAACAGGCGTGAGTAAACCAAGATTTTTTAGCATTAGTCCGAGAGAAAGACAATGGAATGTATGCTTCCATGCCCGATAGGATTACCTCGGTAATGCGTTCAGCACTCTCCGAGGGTCCTCGGCCACGGAAGCAGAAATCATTCCATGGGAAATCAAAGAAGTACTGCCGGAGAGCCTCCCAGTCGGCAGCGCCAAAGTGCCACAAGCGCCGCCGGCTAGGAGGATCGGGTGGCCGTACTGGAGAGATAGGACAGGTGACTGAGATAGGTTTATGGTCGGAGAAGCCCAAAGGAGAGTAAAGATCGACAGTATAAGAAGAAGGGTTAGAAGTTAGAAACAAGTCAAGAATGTTGGGCCGATCTCCGATGCGATACGGGTGGGTTGCTGAACTAACTGCTCTAGGTCATTTAGGATAGAAAAGACGTAGGCTTGTTCACCAGGTGGATCAGTACTGTGAGAGGAGAGCCATTGGCGGTGGTGAACGTTGAAATCTCCTAAGATGGAGATTTCTGAGAAAGGAGAAATGGATAGAATATAGGTTTGACTCCTGTAAGGAGATAAAGAAAACCTAATATTTAGTAGTGGCCCCGTAATCATTGACGAACATGCCTATTACATAAGGCATCCTCTTCAAACACTAATCCGCCGTAGTTTGAATCTACCGCGCAGAGCATTTAAAAACTGAGGAGCCTTCATCATGAGCGCACGCGACCTCACTCATGGCTTCAGTCATTATGAATTGGGTTCTCACTACGAAAAAAACTTCGTAAAAAATAAAAACAAAAAGAAAATAAGAATAACTATCCAATAAGCTTTCCATCATATCGTGGATGTACTTGTGTGGATTTCTGACCAGACGCTGAATCAGGCGTCATTCCTCCTTCACTGACATATCAAGTAAACCAAAATCCTTAATACATCAACGAATGGGAAGGGGACGGTCGGGAGGGCCCCAGTCGTCAATGATTACGGGGCCACTACTAAATATTAGGTTTTCTTTATCTCCTTACAGGAGTCAAACCTATAATTTATTAGTGGCCCCTCCATCATTGACGAACATGCCTGATATCTAAGACTGGAGGGGGACATTCGTAATCATATCATAACTCTAGAAAAGCAGATAATAAAAACAACCACATAGTATTCTTACTTTTGAAAAATGTATTTAATACGGCATAGGCCGGAAATATACAAGAAAAAGGGGGTTCAGGCAGGTGCGTGCTTCAAAGAAGCCTGCCTGACAAAAATAGGTAACCCTGAAGATTCTGAACACAGATCTGTAGTTACAAAAGGCACCCCACTCAACGAGTGGTGACAAATAATAAGTTATAAGTTTATATGTGCACATCATAAACCCCAAAATACATGTGGAGATCAATTGCTAATGAACTCCATTGAACTAATGTTACATTGCTTTCGCAGCTAAAACTACTATAACAACACCGTTGTTTTGTACTAAACTTTGTACTAGCACAAATTCTCTCAGAGAAATTTTCATATCACATTTCAACCTTAAATTGTATCACAGCTCTCATACTCCGGCGGGGTCTAGGGTGTCCTATGTCAACTGACTGCACCCCCCCCCCCCTTCCTTGAAAATAAACATAAGTGACTGCAGGGCCACCTAGACCCTCTGCCTTAAAGCTATACATGGTAAGGAAGGTTTGTCTAGAGCAACTGACAAGTATCTAGAGAGAAACGTATGATTAGACGCCCACAACTGTGTGGACGCAATATCTTCAACTGAAAAGTTTTTCAGGAAACGTAAAGAGGCCGCCCACTTGCGTAAATCGTGGGCCCTACCCACAACGCCGGGATTACTCTCTTTAATGACTTCTACTAGAAGAGAGGCTAATCGCCGTTTAAGTAAGCGTTTACCCGTACTCGCTACCCATAAAGCACCTTGGGGGTTATGAGGAGCTATTCTTAAATATTTGGTTAGAGCTTGCACTGGACATAAATTATGATGCACCTTTCCCCTTTTTAACGCCGGCACCGTGAATTCAGAAAACACGTGTGCACTATGCTCATTCTTGGCTACAAACGCCGGGGAGGGTGCAATGGAAATTGAATCATTAAGTCTACCAAACCTAAGACAATTAGGTGTGTTGCTCATCGCCGCCAGCTCAGACACTCTGTTTCCGGTGGCCAAAGCCAAAAGGAAAACTGCCTTCTTTAAGATTAAAGCAAAGTCTGCAGTATTTTGATACCGACGAGAATGAAGTAAAGACAAAGCTTTGTCCAGAGACCAAGTAGGCATGAGCTGACGGGGAGGTGGGCGGAGTTTAAAACACGCTCTCATAAATCCTGTTTCCTCCGCCACCGGTATGGATAGACCTGTAAGGTCGAAAAAGGGCACTCTAATCGCAGTTAAGTGATTCTTCAAAGTAACCACAGATAAACGTTTCTGCTCAAACAGATAGTTCAAGTAATTAAAAACCAATGCCACTGAGGGTACAGTTTGTTCCGTTCTAACAATCCAAGAAGTAAAAGCTTTCCAATGAGATTGATATTGTCGCTTAGTAGACTGAGTATATTGATTGAGCAATTTATTGGTCACATCCCTACCGTATGGTGCTAGCCACTTGGCCTCCTGAATGTCCATAATGCAAAAGTCAGCGAGGTCTCTAGGTTGCCAATCGTGTCTAAGTGGAAGTACCCGACCGGGAGCGATACCGGGTCCGGGCACCACATTATTAACTGCTGGCACCACACCTGCGCTGGCCACAGGGGCGCGATTAGCGAGACTAAGCCTCGATAAACTCGTAGTTTGTTCACTACGTGGCACATTAGTGACGCATCTGGCGGCGGAAACAGATAGATGGAGCTCCATCTGTTCCAGTCTGTCACTAGGGCGTCTGGCCCCCCTGCCGGCGTTATTGTCCGGCGGGTGAGGTATAGAGGGAGCTTGTGAGTCTCCTCGGACGCAAAAAGATCCACTTGTGGATGGGAGAGCTCCGCAATCATTAGGTCGAAAATGGGTTGCTTGAGCTCCCATTCTACTGTCGTGCTCTGTCTCCGGGACAGAGCGTCTGCCCAGACGTTCGCTACGCCTGGGAGATAAGATGCGTGAAGATAAATATCTAGACTGGTGGCTAGAACAAAAATCTCTTCCGACACGAGTAGCAACTTCCTTGACCTCGTTGACCCTTGTTTCTGAATACAGTGAACTGCATTCAGATTGTCCATTCTGAAGGCCACTGACTTGCCCCGTAACGCCGGGCCGTGAGCCTGAAGGAAATACAATGGGACTAGTAACTCTTTGACATTTATGTGAGAGATTTCTAAGTGGGACCAAAGTCCCTGACCCTGGTGCCCCTGATTTGACTGAAATCCCCACCCTATGGTGCCTGACGCATCCGTGTCTACCCATACCGTTGGAGGAGGAGAGGTCCATGACATGATTGAGTGCAATGTTTCCCTCTTCGCCCAGACCGCTAGTAAGGTGTGGATTAATTTTGGTATGGGCCATAATTTTCCCGCCGGTAAGAGTGGGAAATATTTGTTGCCCTCCAATATTAATCGTTTTACTTTCAACCGGCCCAACTTGACAGTTAGCTGAATCCAGTTGAGAGAGCCGACCAGAGACTCCCAGACTCTTCGTGTCGTAGTCAGACTGTGAAGAAACCTGAACAGTTTCCTGCGAAACCTGTTGCGATTGTCCACACTCTGACTCAGAGTGAGAGCGGCGGTGTCCCAGACCAGCCCTATCCACTGAATTACTCTTGAGGGAACAAGGTTTGACTTTACCAGATTTACCTTGAAGCCTAGAGTTTTGACATGATTTAAAATGATATTGACATGTTTTATGCATAATTGTTGTGTCTCTGCCACCACCAGCCAGTCGTCTAGATACCACAACACTCTGATTCCCTGTTTTAACAATGGCATCAGGGCTTGCCGGACTAGTTTTCGTGAATAATCGAGGTGCTAGGTTCAAACCGAACGGCATCCTCTGAAAAACAAAATTTTGGTGCCTGATCCTCAAGGCCAGAAACCTTTGAAATCTTTTGTTGACCGACACGTGCCAATAGGCGTCTGTCAGGTCTAGGGAACACATCCAGCCACCCGGCGGAAGTGTTAGCCTGATTTGATGAACTGTTAACATTCTGAAAGACTCGTTGTAAATGTGAAGATTCAGATACGACAGGTCTACGACCGGCCTCATCTGAACACTGTCCCGTTTGGGAACCAAAAACAGTTTTGACGTGAATACAGGGTAATCTGGGGGTACCGGGATGATGACATTCTTGGCAATCATCTCCTGGACCAGCAACTCCACCTCTAATGAAACACAATTTGCCGTTGTCGGCTGACGTAAGCGAGGTCGCCGGAGCCACTGCCAAGTGATGCCTTTGCGTGCCACCATCCGTGCCCAGGTTTTTAACGGCCATGCTTGGTGACACGTTCGGAACGACCCAGTTAGCAGACAAGGGTTCGCCGGCTGTACTTCCCTCGGTTCCTCCGGCTCTAAAGTAGGCACTGGGAGTGAGAAAGACTTTAGTTTTTTGATGGTGGGTTTGGTGGTGTTGGACGCTTCGCCGGCTGGCTGGTGTGGGCCGAAGACTGGCCCTGCCCCGGCTTATACTGGCCGCGTCCCCTCTGTCCTGAAAACCCTCTCTGTCTATGCCTGAACTGACCCAGGGGGGATTGGGAGGACTTAGGCGGAAGAAACGGCTTAGAACCCCTTGGCTGAGCTTTAGTAGGAGGCTTAGGTTTGGGGAAGTTAAATGCGGGTTTCTTAGCCTGTGCGGGACTGTGCTTCACGGCCTGTGCCATGTTAAACACTGTTCGCCATATATCAGGGGACATTAAAGAAGGTGTAAGTACTGGGGACATTACCACCTGGTTAGCAATGCGACCAGGCAGCTTGCGAACTAATGACATCCTAAGATCCTGTCGTGCTCGCACCGCCTCAAGTAAGGCTGTGCGTATGTCACCTAAGGATTGAATTGACGACTGAAGAATCAGACGCCGGGATAATTCAACTGATCTTCGAGCATCCGCGTCTGCGATTGCCTGAGTAGACCTGAGTAAAGACTTAGCCACCTGTTGAGAAACTATGTACTGTGAAAACAGGCGGAAAGCTTTTCCCCTTAGCCTAAATTCTCTGTCTAGGTGAGAAGGGGTAGGGGTAATGAATGGTTCCTTTAGTTCAAAAGGGTTAATCTTAGGGGCAGCTAAAAGGAAAATAAAGCTGACGGAACTCCGCCGGCAGAACCTACCGGCATTGAGAACCATGAATGTGTATCCTGAGGGATCTGGTGGGAAGATTTAGAAGTGAAAGTGGTTGCAAAGTTTTGAGCCTCTACCTCCCAATCCACCCAAGGTCCTGGTCCTAACTGTCCCACCTTCAACACTGGATTAGCTGTCTCGTCTGTGACGGTCTGTAAATCTAGTTCAGGAGTAATAGCCAACAGAGCCTTAATATCATTAAACCCATCCAGCTTAGACCAGTCTGAAAAAAGTTTTGAAGCTGAGGCAGGGGGTAAAGCAGGCTTAGATGCATAAACAAAATAATCCTGATGATAATAACTAGGTATAGCCTTGATATTTACGTCCAAAACATTACCCAAGGCATCCAATGCCCTTAATTTCTTAGACTTATTTCCCTGGATAAACCACTCACGTGGTACCGGGAGTTCCCCTGACAAGGTAGGCTGGGCAAGCTCTGGCTTAGAGGGGTTCAAAGGGACCCATGACTCGTCTGGCCCATAAAGCAGGGGCATAGCTACCTTTCTAAGAGGCGCTTTGTCTAGAGGGGGTGGATTAACATCCGTAATGACCCTGACATTTGACGTAGTGAATGCCGCCGTAGCTGGCTTAGAGCTCCCTGCCGGTGACAGAGTAGGAGGGTTAGGAATCTTAGATAAATCGATTGACGTTATCAGAGGCCGTACCGCAGAACCTGTCAAGGGAGCCCCCAAGTCCATTGTGGGGTTTTCTCGTTGTTGATTAAAGAATTTTGATAGAGCATGAGTAAGTAACCCATCAATTTCTTGTGCTGTAACAAACTGGTTAGGTGCAGAACTTTCAGGTGAATTAGTTTTATCATGGGCGGCGTCCAGGCCTGAGCCTGACCCTTGTCCTTCCCTATCTGAAATTAATGACACTTCATCTTGTTCCTCCCGATCCTCCTGAGAAGACCCCGCCGAGGCAGGGGCACCTTGTTTCCAAGATAAATCAGGGATAGAGGATGGGGTCGCCGCGTCCCTGTGGACATCGGCTACTGTGTGACTCGTATGAGTCGGACGTGGATGGTCAGACCCTGGCTGAGCAAACCGCCAAACACCGAGGCTCTGGCCTACGCTCTCTTGAGAGTCTGAAACATTCTCAATTATTGAATATCCTGAACTCTCCATTTCTAGGGTTAAAATATCAATAGGTAAATCTTGTTTAGGGACAGGCGCTTCACTATACTCTGAGGCTGTAACAGAAACATTGTCAGGTGTAGAGGTACGATGAGATGCACTAGACTTAGTAGAATGTCGAGAGGACTTCTTATGGGAATCCTTTTTGGAGGATTTGTGGCTACGGTGTGACCGCGAACTGGACCTAGGTTTGGAAGAATCACCACCATGGCCCCTGGGGGAAGCTTCAGTCTTGCACTTCTTACTAGCCGGGGAAGAGGCCCGACTTGAAGACCGTTGTCTGAGGGGTGACCTTGACCTCGATCTCGCCTGCGACGAGGAGGTGGCTGCCCGGGGAGTAGGCTCTCTCGGGCGTTTAAACGTCTCCACAGACGATACAGAATCCTGGCTAGTCTCTGTCGGCTTAAAACCCCTTACTCTAGAGGTACGTTTAGGGGGAGGGTGCTCTGACAGCAACTTATCCCAAAGTGGGACGTTGTCACATTGAAGTGACTTATGTGCGACAATGGTAGTGTAGGCCGACATTTGTTGTCTGACCTCTCTCAACGCTACCGCCGCCGCGGTCTTGTCATTATCACACAGGACTTTATTGGTTAATTGGGAGCAAAAAGAACAATTACGTGTAACCCAGAGACCCCTTGAACGGTCTAGACATCTAACACACCTTATGCAAAGGGTATGTGCAAAAATTGGGATACCCGCGCAAGTAGGGGTAATGCACAGGGCAAAAACTGGGGTCACATTAGCCATGACAGAGACTGGTGTGAGGAACTACCGCCGGGTCTGTATTGGTCCGCCGGAGCTCAGCTCTGGAAAAATAAAGAAAAATTTCCAGGAATTAATGCTCATAAGGTTGTTGTTGTTGTTGTTGTTGTTCCCTAAGCTGCCTGGCCGAACAGCCCCGAGTCCCTGAGAAAGGCCATGGCCACGATCGGGCTTTCCCACAGAGCTCTCATTGAGTGTAGATTGTGTTGTTGGCGTAAGTGGTTGTGTGAAATGCAGTCTTCTATGATGTGTTTAATGGTATGGGGTGCTGTGTTACATCCCGGGCAGGCGTCGACAACGGAGTCATCCAGTCTCTTCTGATAGCTCAGGAGAGCTGGATGGTGTCCGCATCTCAGCCTGGCCAGGTGGACTCTGTCCTCGCGAGGAAGGGAGGATTCGGAAGGATGGATTTCGGGAGGTCGTGCATGCAGCTGTGTGTTGTCTGTGAGTGAGTGGATGGATCGGTGAGAGATATGAGTATGGATGTGCTTCTGGATGTTGGTTCGGGGTGGGCAGGGAGGGAGAGAGGACAATAATTGTGTGTGATACCGTGTGCTGGGTGTTGTTTTGATATTTCTTGGTGTCTGTGGGTGTGTTGCCATGTAGTTTAGTGGGTGGTCTTGGTTCGTGGAGGCTGCTGCCAGGAATTGAGTGCCTCTCATGTCCAGATGGTCTTTGACTTTGAGGATTTTGGTTTCTTGATGTAGGTGATCTGTGGGTGCAGTAGCTGTGCAGCCTGTAATGATCTTCAGGGCTTTGTTTTGAATAGTCTGTAAGGTCTTATGATGTGTTTCAGCTAGGTTAGAAGCCCAGGCTGGGCTTGCGTATTCCATCACTGATCTTATGTATTGTTTATATACTGTGGTGGTAGTTTCTTTGTTGTGTCCAAATTTTGTGTGAGCAAGTGACCTGAGGGCGTTAAGTCTGGGTGTCAGTTTCTTTTTAATGTTTGTGGTGTGCTGTTTGAATGTCATATGAGTATCATATGTTACTCCTAGGATTTTGGGTGTGTGTGTATGTGTTAGGGGTGTGTTGTTTATGGTGAGTTGAGGGATGTATTCGTGTTCTCCTGTCCAACTTGTGAGCAGGGTTGCGGTGGATTTGGCTGGGGCTAGATTAAGTCTGTTTGTAGTGCACCAGCCATGTAGTGTGTTGAGATAGGGTTGAAGGAGATCTGTTGCTCTTTTTGGGTCATGGTGTGTGCATGTGAGTGTTATGTCATCTGCATAGGAGGCTAAGTTTATTTGGGGCGTATTGGGTGTAGTTATATCGTGCATGTACAGATTGAAGAGTGCGGGCGATAGGACGGATCCTTGTGGGACTCCGTTTGGAAAGTTTCTGATTTTAGATGACTGACCGGCAAAAGATACGTGTGCACATCTGCCTGCTAGGAAGTTGGCCAGCCACCGTTTTGTGTTGTTGTGCATGTTTGTGTTGTTCATAAGGTTAACCCAAGTGTTCGCATACAAGTGTTAATAACCCGCCGGGTAACGGGATGCAAAGACACAGCTAACACATCTCGCCACGCGGCTGGGTATAAAGAGGCTAAACAAGTCTTCTTAGCTAAGAACATGAAGAATACCCTCTGATATAATGGTCCAGTATGGCACTAATAGTCTGTAGGAGGTGGTGACTGTCTCAAGATTCAATTTTGTAACAAAGCCCCCCCTCATAAAGACGCCGGCCCTTGAAATATTTTAGTAGAATAGCCCAGGGCAGGAATATACGAGATCTGATTTTTTAACGAATTGTCCCAAACGATCGTCGTAAAAATAGAAGGCGGCGATACTGAAAGTATCACCCAATTAAGGTTAATCGAAATTGAATTTGTTTATAAATTCCTTAGTTCCTTTACTTAGGGGCACCCGCCGGGTGTGGAAATCGATTTGGTTAAACCTCACTGATCCTTCAAATGCCGTAAGAGTAAAGGCAGCGATACACAGAGTATCACTCACATGGATTGGTTAACTATAAGAGACCTAAGTCGTTTATCCCACCCTGCTCAGGTGCACCCGCCGGGTGAGAAGTCTAAAAGTTAACCCCACAAGTTCCTGACCCCACTACTTTGTAAAAGATCGCCGGGGAGGAACGCCTAAACAACAGCTAGGTTTTCCCCGTGGTTGTCGTAAACCAGGCAGAAAAACCTATAAAAAACGAGTGTTCTCACGAACGTCGTTTCTTTATATATAACTAAATATATGTAAGGATGGGTACAGCCATCCCGCCGGGAATTATAAAGGAGGCCTGAAACCAGGCACCCACAGATACGCAGTCCTGGAGAGCCACAGACACCTCCCCTCGCCGGGGAACCAGCCAG
Organism: Paralithodes platypus; assembly: GCA_032716605.1. Lineage (NCBI taxonomy): Eukaryota > Metazoa > Arthropoda > Malacostraca > Decapoda > Lithodidae > Paralithodes > Paralithodes platypus. The sequence continues at coordinate 21,860,608 of CM064485.1, read as the reverse complement.
TGTTAAAAACCACGTGTGGCCTAACACTGCTCATCGGTCAGGATTTTTCACGGTGAAACCGAGAAAAACCCGCCGGAAGGCAAACCCCACCCTGAACAGACACCATCTGAACAATACGACACGAGGAGAGACACGCACGACTAACCAAGGTCACAACATAATCCGTGGAATTAGCCAATACACAACTAAACCAGGAAACAAATATAGTCCGAGGAATTAGCCAATACACAACTAAAACCCGGATACACATGACACAGTAGGGCATATTTATAAAATAAATAATAACACTAGACATGTGGCAAAGCTACGAGCGGCTGGCTAGGCCTAGGTAGACGGCATGAAAATAGTTGAAATATAAACACACACTGGAATATCACAACAGGAACCACCGCCAACACACCACCGAAGCGATAACTTCCCAACCCCGGGAAGCCTGACACGGACCCAGAAAAAACTTCACTAAGTGAAGAAAAATACGCTGGGAACGTCAGCAAACACACAGCTTACCTCATCAGAAGGATAAAAGGCAGCAATTATTAACGCGTAATGAAAGCCGCCTGCATCACCAACTAAACCAAACTGTGAAAAGTTCACGTGTCCACAACAGGACCACGAGGGTACATCCGAAATAGATGCCCCATACATACGACCCAAAATACATTGCACTGCGGGCAACCAGCCCAGGACACTCCTGCTACGCCTATCCTAACCTTACTCGATACATCCCAGAGTAAACAAATGAGAAAAAACTCACTAGGGACGCCACGAATGCGGAACCAGCGGAGCCTGAAAGGTACGTCCGGGCAGGCTGAGCGCAGAGCAAAGAAGGAGGAATGACGCCTGATTCAGCGTCTGGTCAGAAATCCACACAAGTACATCCACGATATGATGGAAAGCTTATTGGATAGTTATTCTTATTTTCTTTTTGTTTTTATTTTTTACGAAGTTTTTTTCGTAGTGAGAACCCAATTCATAATGACTGAAGCCATGAGTGAGGTCGCGTGCGCTCATGATGAAGGCTCCTCAGTTTTTAAATGCTCTGCGCGGTAGATTCAAACTACGGCGGATTAGTGTTTGAAGAGGATGCCTTATGTAATAGGCATGTTCGTCAATGATGGAGGGGCCACTAATAAATTGTGTTCCACTGTAGGGTGTACATCACTACATGAGCAAGTCAATCTGGTAAAGGGCTGCTTCACTTGTCAAGTTTTTGAATTCGAGATCGGCACGTATACTGTAGTCCGATCCAGGTCTTCTCGGTCCACCCTTTGGTGCAACTCCCTCCACAATAGGAGTGTTCAATCTGTGGACACACTTGCCAGATGTCACCAGATTCTTTAATTTATCACAAATAAAATAATAAAATATGAACATTGCTAATACTTACTATATCTCTTTAGTTGTGATTTCAAAACATCAAGTATAATTTTAGAATAATTTTTCCTACATTATGGTGTTTAACAGATACATCTAATGGATATATATTTTATAAAGTAAATTTCTATTTTTCATTGTAGAGTAGAATATTGTATACAGAAGATGCTGATTGGTTGTTGATTGATTTGTGTTGATAAAGATGTGATAGCTTCATTATTCCATATATATTATTGAAACTCTAAACTTGTAAGCAATTTTAATGATAATGTGATAATCTAAAGTGATATGCGAACCCTAAGAGCTAAAATATATCACATATAACACATTAATAACATAGATATTATAAAGTGAACACAAGCGAAATACAAATTGCTAAAGCCAACAAGTAAGCGAGATTTGTAGACTGACTGAGCCTCGGCTTACATATCACCTGCCTTAGCCAATCACAAGCCTCTGTATTTTTATCATATGCACTGGCTTCCTAACACCAGGGTAAGTCAACATGGTGGTGGTAAGTTAGAATATCAGCCCCTGATTGGCTGATAGCCTCGAGAACTCCGCTCTCTCGTCAGGCAGTCTACTCTCTCGCTTAGCAATTTTTCTCATACCTTTTTATTTTGTCTGTGTTCACTTTATAATATTTACGTTAACCCACCAGACCCGGTTGGGCTCTGAGAAACCCATCTACTGTAAGAAATAACAAATGCGCCCGCGGAACCCGGTAGGGCTCTGAGGCACCGGCAGCTTGAAAGCCTGTAAGCTTGGTGTGCGAGGCGTCCGTCCGACGCCGCGCATCTCCGACCACAAGAAGGAGAGGCGTCGCTTGTTCGTGTGTGGGTGTGTGTTATTGTTAAGTAGTGAAAAGTAGTGAAAAGTGGCTGATATCGCCACAAAGTTCTCTCCACGGAAATCGTCATCACAACTGAACCAGTTGACTTAGAGAGCTCTACTCAACGCCATTCCACAGGTACAAAACACATCTACGCTTGGGGATGCGCGGGAATGCGGAAGCAGTCAAAATAACAAAGATAAGGTAGCCTAGGCGTAGACGTTTTTCGGTCAAAACCCCCGGGTTTCGGGGAAATTATAGAATACAATAGCCGGGGCTGGAAGGTTAATAGTGTATTTTATGTGACATATTTTATACCACGGTGTTCGGATATCACTCTAGAACATGACTCAATTGTTGAAATTGCTTGTAATTAAAGTATTTAAAAATTATATATGAAATAATGAAGATATCTTGATTTACTACAGTACTCATACTCTTATCCATTAGCCAATCAACAGCCTCTATAAAAAATTAGCTGCTTCTCAAGTCCGACAGTCCTGTTCAGAGAAAAATAAGTAACTGAATGAAATGTAAATTTAATTATAAAAGCGTTGTTTAATTTAGATACCACTATTATAAATATATCATTAGCATACAAAAGAAGGTATATCATATACTATTTATTTTTTGCAACTAGTATTTACCATTTTTTAATGGGTTTATTTCACAACACAATATTTTTTCTTGCTCTCTTATTTTAAATATACGATATAGTAGTGAGCTAAAATATATAAGAGATTATTATAATATATATGAAGAATATATGAGATTAAAACCGCTTGTCATAAGACTCTATTAACTACAGGAAAAATCGACAAATAATTTAGAAACTGACACCCTTCTTAGTCTTGTTCACATTTTATTACAATAATTGGAGAATCTGGTGACATCTGGCAAGCTTGTCTACAGATTGAACACTCCTATTACAGACCTCTATCTTTTCACCCAATTTTGTTCATCTATTCTCTCCACATGCCCATATCATCCCAGTCTACAGTACTTGTACACATCTCCTCGCTAATACTCTTTATACCTAAGCGTCTCCTCAGCTTATCATTAGTTATTCTATCCTGCAGTTTGGCCCCACACATCCATCTCACCATTCTCATCTCATTACGTTCCATTCTGTTGACATCCTCTACTTTAACGGCCCATGTTTCTAGGCATACGTCATTGCACTTCTAACACATGATTCATACACCTTTCCCTTCAGGGGGAGAGGCATTCTTTTCGTGGTCAGAATTGGCAGCAGTTCTCTGAACTTCCCCCAGCCACATCTAATTCTAGCGACAGTGGCAACCTCGGCCCCACCACCGGCAGAGATGGTATCTCCTACGTAACAAAACTTTTCCATCAGCTCCAATGACTTATTTCCAAAATTCACAGCCACAGAATCATCATTTAACACAAGCTCGCCCTTGCACACTTCGCACTCAAAATTCTCAATTTCTGACTTATCCTTCGGCAGGGGTCCTTTTATTCTACTACATTGCTTACTCCCATGGTGCACCCAACATCGACAGACGCTACACCGAATCGAGTTAGCGTCCACACACTGCACATGGGTATGCACCGCTCTTTTCCACATTGCCTCGTCTCAATCTACAATGCATAACCTTGGTCTTGTTAATATTGACTCTTAACCCGTACAATCCCAGCGACGGCTGCCAGCCGTCAGTAGATAAATCACTCCCAGCGACGGCTGCAAGCCGTCAGTAATATACGGGCCTTGTAACTGCCAGTATCAGGCAGTGGCTGGTACCATGACTTGTAAACACTGTTCTAATTAATTGGCAACACTTCTTAGGTTGGCTGCAAGCTTCCACAGGCTGTCTGGGTCAGTGTTTCATCAACTGTTGAGGTGGGAGATTGTTATATCTTGCCTCTGAAGCCATTTTAGCCACAGTGCTTGGTACTGGGGGGTACATTTATGGTAGTACCCTATGGTACAGTAGGGGTTAAAACCTTGCTCGCCATGCCCTCTCTCCATCTTCTGAATTTGGCCTCAGCATCTTGCACATTGTCAGCTATTAGGACTAAATCGTCTGCATAAAGCAGTTCCCACGGGAGTCCGGATCTAAAATCTCTAGATAGTGACTCTAGGACCATAATAAAGAGGAGGGGGCTTAACACTAAACCCTGATGAACTCCAACACGGACTGTGAACTCCTCACTCAGTACACCTTTCACCCTCAACGCAGTTCGCGAATCCTCATACATCTTCATTATCACACGCAACAGCCACTCTTCCACACCAAATTTCCTCATAGCCCACTGCACAACATCTCTAGGCTCCCTGTCAAAGGCCTTCTCCAGGTCTACAAACACAAAGTAAAGATCCCTGCCTTTTAGTAAGTATCTTTCCTGTATCTGCCTGACTATGAAGATAGCATCGGTTGTACCACGTCCTGGCATAAAACCAAAATGTATATCATCAATGGAGATGCTTTGCCTGATCAAACCCTCAGAGACCCTCTCACAGACCACCATGATTTGGTCAAGCATTTTCAGGACCCTATAATTACATCTATCTAGCGCATCCCTTTTTCCTTTGTATATATTTACTATTACACTTTTGTGCATATTCTCGTCTTTAACCCCTCAAACCCGGTTGGGCTCTGAGGCACCCATAACAAACGCGGCCCGCGGACCCCGGAAGAGCTCTGAGCCTCCGGCAGCTTAAAAGCCTGTAAGCTTGTTTTGAAAGGCGTCCATCCGACGCATATAAACACAGCCGGTTGGCCCGACGCCGCGCACCTCCGAACACAAGGAGGCGTAGTTTGTTCTTGTGTGGCTGTATGTTGCCGTTTCAGTAGTGAAAAGTGGCTAATATGGCTGACATCGCCACAAAGTTCTCTCCATGGAAATTGTCATCACAACTGAACCAGTTGACTTAGAGAGCTCTACTCAATGCCATTCTACAGGCACGAAACACATCTACGCTTGGGGATGCGCGGGAATGCGGAAGCATTTTTTCGGCCAAATCCCCCGGGTTTCGGGGAATATTTATAGAATACATAGCTGAGGCTGGAGGGGTTAATAATAGTGTTTATCATCTCAGTTACTAAGGTGACACCAGTCTCCCCTGAGGTCTTTGCAACAATGTCAGAGCACCCTAGAGCTTACCGTCCTTCATTTTATTGATTGCGTCGCTCACTGCAGCTGGTGCTATCAAAGGAGGGGGTCCAGATATTAGTTTTTTGATACTAAGCTGTTCCTTTTTCCATTAAAACTCTACATTTAGCAATCATCCATAGTGTGCCTTCCATGCTTCTCTGATTTTATCTTCTGCATACACAATCATCCCATTATTGTGTCTAGCACACTGTTCACCTATAATATCCTTACTGTAATTTTAACTCGCCTAGCTAGGTTGAAGATCCCATTCGAATTGTCCGTGTTACACACTTGTTCGAGGACCAGGTCCTTAATGCCTTTTTTAGCATTGTAAATAACTCTTCAGGCAGTTAGTTTAGCTGCCTGGTATTCCTCCTTGCTGCCTCCCTTCTTCCATGCTTTGAAGCATCTCCTTTTCTCTTTCACAGCATGTTCTACCTCATCGGTCCACCACCAGGTCTTATTCTTGGGGTGAACCTTTGTTTTCCCACAGACTTTGTCAGTGGCAGCGAGAAGGCTATGTGTAAGGAAATTCCATTGATTATTTACATCACTAGGCCTAGCTTCCTTATTTCTATTAATTTCCTCCAGTTCACTATGAAACCTATCCCCAATTTCCTTGTTCATCAGCAGCCACACTTTCCTTTTGGGCATGTATACCTTCTTGCGCTCAGGGTCTCTGTATACGCTCATGTCGCACACAAGAAGCTTATGCTGGGGGATACATTCTTCGCTCGGGATGACCTTTACATCCCGAACCAATTTCCAGACTTCCTGTTAACCAAGAAGTAATCTATCTAGCTACTGGAAACCCCAGAGTTATATGTGACCAGATGACACCGTCTTTTCTTGAACTTTGTGTTACACACAACCATGTTGAGTGCAACGTAGGACTCCAGTATACAGTAATCCCTTGCACAACGAATGGGTTATGTACCGAAAAAAACGTTCATAGTGTAAATTTTCGTTACGTGAACTATTAGTTATATGGGATTAATTAGGTTAGGTGCACAGACTCTCATTTTCGCCCCCTTTTATTTATATTTACTCAGTTTGAATCAATGTTTGTGTTTACTATGACTTCTTAACCTTATAATACACCTTACATCTACAATTTAACATGCAGGGTGATAATAGAGTCGACGCTCGATTTAACGGACCCCGATACAACGGATTTCGGATTTAACGGACTCTGTCCGTAGCCGGACAATGGACCCAGCAACGGACAAAGTCCGTTGCTCGAAAAAAAGTTGGAGCAAAGTCCGTTGCTCTATCTATTTATCTCTCTAATGCACCTACCTAAATCCCTTATACATTAACATAACTATGTCTTATTTGGACTTTTTGTAATCTTTGAATCATTTCTAATGTGATGGAATTGAAAAATATAATATCCTTCCAGCACATAGATAAATAATAAATAAGATAGTCAAAAAAATATTTCAACTCTCCCCTCCGTGCGAGCAGAGACGGAAGATTTACGTTTGATAGATTTTTTGTTTTGTTTTTTTCCCTCGATATGCACACTCTTTCTATCTATCTATCTCTCTAATTCATCTACCTAAATCCCTTATACATTAACATAACTATGTCTTATTTGGACTTTTTGGACTTTTTGTAATCTTTGAATCATTTCTAATGTGATGGAATTGAAAAATATAATATCCTTCCAGCACATAGATAAACAATAAATAAGATAGTCAAAAAAATAGTTCAACCCTCCCCTCCGTCTAGGCGAGCTTCTGAGACGGGAGATTTACGTTTGATAGATTTTTGTTTTTTTTGGTTCCCACGGTATACACAAAATGATGGGGAAATATTCTAACATGTTTTTAATTGACATTTGTATCGTTTTTGCTGATTATGAGTTGGTGGAAAAAATTTTCTTTAATTCTATCATATCGGAAATGATTCACAGATTATATAGAGACCAAATAACATACATTTTTAAGTGTGTTCAATAGTTTTGCATTATCAATAGGGTGTAGCACAAGGCTTATCAACATTATCACAGTAACGGGGTCGGGGTTGAGGCCGGGAGGGGAGGGAGTAGGCCTACAGCGGCGGGATATCCTTCCTTTTTTTTTTTTTTTTTTTTTTTTCCCATGTGAAATTTATCATATCAATGACAAATACAACCTTTATTATGTTTTCAGGGACAGTACAGCACAAAGTGTCCCTCCAAAAAAAAAAAAAAAAAAAAAAAAAAGGCGAAATACGAAGGCAATTTTCCAGCTACGGACTTTTTCCAGCAACGGACTCGGTCTCCCCCCTATTAGTCCGTTAAATCGAGCGTCGACTGTACAGTAAAACACCATGCACAAATCATGTTCTATTTTGGCCTACGGTAGGCTAGGCTACTGTATTATACTTTCGTGACTTAAACTAATTCTACGATACTGCATGACTAATAAAAAATAATTATGCTCTTAAACTTTTATTTCTTACATTTCTTACATGAATAGTTTTAAATTTCTGAATCGGAGGAACCTTGGAGTTCTGGGGAGTCGGGGTTGTCTGGGGAGGCCAGCTGGGAGGCAGCGGCGGTGGTGGTGGCGCGGCTGGTGCCAGAGGTGGATGCCACGGGTGTGAAGATGCCAGACGTAGAAGGGATGCTATCATGTGACAGCTCTGGTGACGGTGAATGACTTGATGATGGAGTAGAAGGGGTGCTTGGCCTGAAGTAGGATGTCACAGTGCTCTGCTTAGCTTTGTCCCGCTTCTGGTTGAGAATTTCGTGGTAGATTGCAAGTGCCTTCTCTATGTGATGCGCTGCAGTGCCGCTTCTAGCTGGGTTCGGGTCGGTGTCTCTCATGATGTCTATGTCTCTGGCGAAACCAGACAGAAATTCTTGCAAGATTTTTATGGTCAGCTCACGTTCTCGGACTGAATCATTATCCTCGGCTGGATCTTGACGACGCTGCTGCAACATTTTTTCAAGCTCTTCATTACTTAGGGGTTCACTGTGGCTGTCTAGCAACTGTTGAATGTCGTCTTCATCTACGTCGGTGAAGCCAGCACGGTGGGATAGGCGCACAATACTTTGCGGAGATCCTTGACAGTGGGGGCAGGTCCAAATCCTTTGAAATCATTTACACACTCGGGCCACAGTTTACTCCAAGCCCCGTTCATTGTTTTGGCTTGGATCTCATTCCAGGACGCTTCAATGTTGTCAACTCCCTTTTTGATATGGTAACCACGCCAATACTTCTTGATGGTCAGCTCGGGGTTGTTGTCAATGGCCTGGACAATCTGTGCCATCGTGCGACATTGATAGTAGGCTTTGAAGGTTGCAATGACGGTCTGGTCCATAGGCTGTATTAACGATGTGGTGTTTGGTGGCAAAAAGAGCACTTCAATATTGTCACACCAATCAGACATGATATGAGGGTGGCTTGGGGCGTTGTCGAGGACGAGTAGGAAGCGGTTTGCAATATTATTTTCTTCTGCATAAGCTTTCAATGCAGGAGAGATATAGCCACACACATAGTCTTGGCAGAGGACGGAAGTAAGCCACGCTTTTTTGTTAGACCTCCACACTACGGGTAGCTGTGCCTTTGCAAGACCCCTCATTGCCCTAGGGTTCTCTGATTGATAAATTAGCAGAGGTTTCAGTTTTAGGTCCCCATTTGCATTGCCCCCTAGACTAAGTGTCAACCTATCCTTGGTGGCCTTAAATCCAGGGGCTCTTTTCTCCTCACGTGCTATGAAGGTTTTTGATGACAGTTTTTCCAGTAAAGACCTGTTTCATCAGAATTTATCACTTGTTGGCTGGAGTACTTGCCCTCTTTGATGCGGTCCTTCAGGATAAGCTTAAAAGGATAAGCTTAAAAGCATCCGCGGCTGGGCGATCGGCACTAGCAGCTTCCCCTGTTGTTTTGATATTATGTAAGCCAGCCCTCTTCCTAAACCTATCAAACCACCCCTTGCTGGCACCAAATGGAGTCTTGCATCGCTCATCCTCACTCAATTTAGCCTGGATATCAGACCAAAGAGATAGGGCTTTGGCAGTGACTAGGGCTGTGGAGATGGGCATACGACGACGTACCTGATCACTTATCAAAATTTCCAAAAGCGTCTCCATCTTATCCATTGCTGGGTCACGGGTTCGAGTGGTCCTTGTAGTTTGCACAGTCGACACAGTTTCTGCAGCCTTCTTGATAGCATCCGATGATTTGAAGATCGTAGACACAGTCGAGGGGGACAAGCCATGTTGGCGAGCGATACTATTAGTCTTTTCACCACGCTCACGTCTTCTTATCACATCCAACTTCATTTCGAGGGTAAGGCTCTTCCTGGAGGCCTTGGCTACTTGTTTTCCAGGGCTAGTTGCAGGTCATTTAGGCATGGTGACTGATGTGAAACAATACACGTGTAGGTAGGTAGGACTAGGTAGCGTGCGCCGTTCAGTTACCGGTACCTGTTGCGTTCGGTGGCGTCTCGGTACGCATTGGTAAATCTCGGTAAAAAGTTTGTTAAGTTGAACCCAAAGTGTTTGTTGTGCGGGCAAGGGGTAGTAATATGAAACCTTCGTTAAAGTGAAAATTCGTTGCAAGAGTGTTCGTTGTGCAAGGGTTTACTGTACTGTACTGTATATTCGCCTTCCAGATTCCTCCTTCCGTAACTATTTCCTCCATGTACTCCCTCGAATCCATCTGCAGATGCTCCCACGTGACCATTCAGGTCCCCTCCCAGGATTGTTATTTCATTCTCCGAGAGGCCTGAAATGACACTGACGGTGTCATTCCAGAAGTCCTCTTTTATCTCTTTATGCCCTGTGCAGAGATCACATTCAGAATTCTTTCACCAACTTTCAACTTCAAAACAATCAGCCTTTCACTAACTCTTGTAATCTGAAGCACACTTTCCACCCACTCTTCAGCCACCAGAACACCCACTCCTCCTTTTGCTTTATCAGTCTCAACCCTCTTCCAGTAGATCCTATATCTTTTCTTTCTTCCAACAATCCACTGTGCCCCATACCCTTTCCAGTGTTTCCTGGGCACAGCAGACGTCCACTCGCCTCCTCTCACACATCTCGACCACTTCAATTGCACGCAGATTCAAACTTCCAACATTCACACTAGCAAGTCTGAGACTGTGGGGGCCCATTTGTCCGTATCCTGTGCATTTTTTGAACATCGGACTTCCGTTGTTTCTCTTTAGGTCGAGTCGTAATTGGTGATTAGGCTGGCAAATGGGCATCCCCCTCCCCCCAGAACTCCGGCTCCATTCTACCCCGGGGGATATTACTTTTGGATTATTTGGGTTGCGTTAAGCTATTCTCTGAGTGGCCTTAGGGGACCTGGGGAGCCCTAATAGTTGATTAGGCTATCACATCATTGACGGAGAGAACCACTACTAAATATGGGTCTTGCAATAAGGAGGTCTAGTAACGATTATTTTTAACACCTTTAGCACAATGACGTCTTTTTACATTTGATTCTGGCAACAATTTGATGATTTTATGCAGTTTAAAAAGTACCTGTGTTACTCAGAGGGGTTTATGGAGATCGTATTTACCCCTTTGAGTCTTAAGAGATAGATTATATGCTACAGAAAATCGTATTAGTTTTGAAGACTAAAACTTTACACGATATCCAAACACCTCCCACTAACCTTCTTTTTGAGCATGCCATTTGGGCCAATGACCTGGTTGAAGATGTGTCGGCCCACATGTGTATCAACAGCACTCAGGGGGTCGTCCAGGAGGTAAACATCAGCGTCGGTGTACACCGCTCTCGCCAGACTTACACGCTGTTTCTGGCCCCCGCTCAGGTTGATGCCCTATAAACAATGGTTATTTGTTTTAACACATTCAATCTGATGTTTTTTTTTCACCTAGCTAGGATGCAGTTACTAATGCTATGCACTCCCTGGATTGACATGAGCTAGGGCATGCACTTGTTACAGGGACTTAACTAGACATTTGTCACAAATTGCTAGACCGTGCTGCTCAGACTCTTGCCATCTACCAATGGCACGGCGTGGGATCGAACAGCCGACCTTTCTATCAGCAGTCAGATGTGCTACCAACCATTCCACGACCCATGACAGCCAGCTACCTCCAGTCAATTTTATTCAACTTACAAAATATCGGCTGCGAGAGAGTTAGAGGGTTGTTGTTGTTGTTGTTGTTCCCTAAGCTGCCTGGCCGAACTGCCCCGAGTCCCTAAGGAATGCCATGGCCACAATCGGGCTTTCCCACAGGGTTTTCAAGGAGTGTAGATTATGTTGTTGGCGTAACTGATTGTGTAGAATGCAGTCTTCTATGATGTGTTTATTGTATGGGTGCCGTGCTGCATCCTGGGCAGGTGTCGATGACGGAGATATCCAGTCTCTTCTGATAGCTCAGAAGAGCTGGATGGTGCCCACATCTCAGCCTGGCCAGGTGGACTCTGTCCTGGCGAGGAAGAGAGGATTCAGAAGGATGGATTTCGGGAGGTCGTGCCTAGCTGCGTGTTGTCTATGAGTGATTGGATGGAACGGCGGGAGATATGAGTATGGATGTGCTTCTGGAAGCTGGTTTGGGGTGGGCAAGGAGGGAGAGAAGACAGTATTTGTGTGTGATACCGTGTGCTGGGTGTTGCTTTAATATTCCTTGGTGTGTGTGGGTGTGTTGCCATGTAGTGTAGTGGGTGGTGTTGGTTTGTGGAGGCTGCAGCCAGGAATTGAGTGCCTCTCATGTCCAGGTGGTCTTTGACTTTGAGGACTTTGGTTTCTTGATGTAGGTGATCTGTAGGTGTAGTAGCTGTGCAGCCTGTGATGATTTTTAGGGTTTTGTTTTGAATAGTCTGCAAGGTCTTGTGATGTGTTTCAGCTGGGTTAGAAGCCCAGGCCGGGCTTGCCTATTCCATCACTGATCTTATGTATTGTTTGTAAACTGTGGTGGTGGTTTCTTTGTTGTGTCTAAATTTTGCGTAGGCAAGTGACCTGAGGGCGTTAAGTCTGGGTGTCAGTTTCTTTTTCATGTTTGTGGTGTGCTGTTTGAATGTCATTAGAGTATCATATGTTACTCCTAGGATTTTGGGTGAGTGTGTGTGTGTTAGGGGTGTGTTGTTTATGGTGAATTGCGGGGTGTATTTGTGTTCTGTCCAGCTTGTGAGGAGGGATGCGATGAATATGGCTGGGGCTAAATTGAGTCTGTTTGTAGTGCACCAGTCAAGTAATGTGTTGAGATAGAGTTGAAGGAGAGGTGTTGCTGTATTTACCTATTTGTAGTTTACAGGAATTGAGCAGCGCTCGTGTTGTCCTGTCTTAGTTACTTTATAATCAATCCATTTTACTTAGACAAGTATCATAATGGATATTCCCAATTCCCAGTATTTTGGACTAACATATCATAGCTTATGTTGTCCTATTTCCATATTTACTTTTATCCAACCTGTGATGATTTTTAGGGTTTTGTTTTGAATAGTCTGCACGGTCTTGTGATGTGTTTCAGCTGGGTTAGAAGCCCAGGCAGGGCTTGCATATTCCATCACTGATCTTATGTATTGTTTGTATACTGTGGTGGTAGTTTCTTTGTTGTGTCCACATTTTGTGTGGGCAAGTGACCTGAGGGTGTTAAGTCTGGGTGTCAGTTTATTTTTTATGTTTGTGATATGTTGTTTGAATGTCATTAGCGTATCATATGTTACTCCTAGGATTTTGGGTGTGTTAGGGGGGTGTTGTTTATGGTGAGGTGCGGGGTGTTTTTGCATTTGGCTGTCCAGCTTGCAGTAGATATGGCTGGGGCTAATTTGAGTCTGTTTTTAGTGCACCAGTCATGTACTGTAGTGTGTTGAGATAAGGTTGAAGGAGAAGTGTTGCTCTGCCTGGGTCTTGGTGTATGCATGGGAGTGTTATGTCATCTGTGTTGGAAGCTATATTTATTTGGGGTGTGGGTATATCATGCATGAATAGATTGAAGAGTGCGGGCGACAGGACGGATCTTTGCGGGACTCCGTTTTTTGAAGTTTCTAATGTTAGATGACTGACCGGCAAATGATGTGAGCACATCTGTCTGCTACGTAGTTGGCCAGCCACCTTTTTGTATTGTTGTTGTTGTTCCCCAAGCTGCCTGGCCGAACAGCCCCAAGGCCCCGAGCAATTCCAAGGCCATAACCGAGTGCCCCCACAGAACCCTCCCCGCCGACCACAATAAAGCCTGGGTGACCGAAGCCACTCCATGGTGGGGGGCTGAGGAGGGTGAGGAAACGCCCGGGAAACCAAAGCCCCACCCACCCTGTGCCCCTCAGCAATTATGAAGAGAAAGTTGAGGGGCAAGGGAAAAATGTGACGCTTTGGCTTCCAATCTTGGTAGATTGGGAGGTCAATCCACGGAAGAGACGCCGTCACTTGAGATCTAGAAAATATATAAGTTAAAGGAAAAGTCAGAGTAAGCTATGGGTATGGCAGAGATTGCTCAGCTCTCACTCTGATAGACCAGCCCATCACCACATGACTAGAACCCAATCCTCTCAGTATCAGCTAGGAAAAGCCCTAGAAAGCCGCCTTTGGCGGGGGGATAGCTCCCCTATTTCAACCCCTTTCGGGGTTGGGCACCCGCCCTGTTTGTGTTGTAGATTTTGTTTGTCAGGTTGTGGCGGTGGATGGCATCGAAGGCTTTACTAATATTGAGAGTGGCAAGTAGTGATCTGTGTTGTGGTCTGGCTGAGTTGATGCCGTCGAAAGCTCTTACAGGTGTAAGGTCTGTAAGAAGAGTGTTTGTGGAGTGCAGTGGCCTGAAGCCATGTTGTGTTGGAGCTAGGGGTAGAGGGTGTGTGGTCAGTTGTAGTAAGAGGCGTTCTGAAGCTTTGGAGGAAGTGCAAAGGAGTGTGATGGGTCGATGTGAGGAGGGCAGCGTCGGGTCTTTGTTGGGTTTAGGGAATGTAATGAGGACACCATGCTTTCAGATGTCTGGTATTGTGTTGTGTGAATAAATGTTGTTTGATATGTTGGTGAGTGCTTGTATGCCCTGTGGTCCTAAGTGTCTGAGGTGTATGTTGCTTATGTTGTCTGGACCACAGGCGGGTGAGTGCTTGAGATTGTTGATGACGTGCTTTGTCTGGTTGTTGGTGAAGGGTGCGTTGTCAGGATCTGTGGGGAATTATCTCTTACGTCGGATGACACGGTCGTCTTGATGGGGATTTAGGAGGCTGACATGAGAGAAGTGATTAATGAGAGTGTTTGCTTGTTGTTTATATGAAGGAATAGAGTCTGTTGTTGTGATTGCAGCATGTGATTTTATTATGTTGCTGTTGGAAAGTGTGATGCTGTTTATTTTTTGGGGGTCTGTTTTGTGATCAAGTGTTTGGAGGTAGTTATTCCAATTTATTGTTTGTTTTAATATTTTGTTGCTAATCTGTGTGTTGAGTGCTTGGATTTGTTGTGTGATGTCCCGTGTGTGGGGTGCTGGGGAGTGTTTCAATGTGTCACGTTGTCTGGTGAGGTTTTGAATTTCTGGTGTGAATCTGGGGTTGTTTCTTTTTCTGTTACCACTTAAAATGTGTTCCTTGTCAGCATTTTGGATAGTTGTGTTGTATGTGTGAAAAGCATTGTTGATGTTAGTGATGGGTGTGCTGTTTAGTGTTTCAAAGTGTTGTTCTGTCTTATTTGTGAAAGCTTCCCAGTTGGCTGTTTTATAGTTGGTGTACGTGTATCTGGGGTTAGTCTGGTTTTGGTGGTGATAATGATCGGGAAGTGGTCGGATTTGTGGTCTGTAGTCGTTGGTTACTGTGGGTGATTTTTCTTTTTTTTTTTGGGGGGGGGGGAATGTATGTATTTATGATGGTAATGTTGGAGTTATTGCCAGTGCTTATTTTGATTAATTGTATTTCTGTTGTGTTATCATATAGGGGAAGAGGAGGGATTTGGTATGTGCACTGGTGTCTGTGAAGTTTATTGCTGTGTGAACCAAGGTGATGAGTCCAACGGCGCCGCCGTCGGTCTGGTCCTGTCTGATGGTGGTGAAGTCATGAAATGTAGGTGTTTTTTGTGTTGTGCAATTTTGTTTCTAGCAAGATGGCAATGGGTATGTTTTGTTGTTTGATGAAGTGTGAAAGTTTGTGTTTCTTTGTGTTAATGCCATCGTTTCATTGAAGAATGTTGATGTTGTGTGTGCAGTGTAGCCTATGTTGTGTGCTGCTGCACGGGGATGAGGTGGTGGTGGGGGTGAGGAGGAAGGAGATGGGTGAGGTGGTGATGGGGATTTGGGTGCAGGAGATGAGGGTATGGATGGATTAGGTTGGGGTGGGATGTGAGGGGATGTGGAAGGTACAGAAAGGATTGGTGGGATGGAAAGGAGAGGTGTGGAGGGTGTAGGTGAGGGGTTTGACTGGGAAAGGGAGGGGCATGAGGAACAGGTCCAGGTGTTTGTGTAGTGTTCCGTGGAAGCAAGTGTTATGCAGGTGAAATGGGTCCAGTTCCCGTATGAATTGCAGAGAACTGAACCCTTTGTGTGGCGACTCGAAGTGATAGGTTTTGAGCATATTGGACATATGTATTTGTAGGTGGGTCCTGGGTTGCTCTCGATGTCTCCGGTTAGTAGAAATCTTTGAGAAATGACAGCCGGAGTCATTTCTCAGTGTAGAAAAAACAGTGTATTGTGTGTGTGTGGTGTGAGAGGTGTGGTACTTGCCCGGGCGACCGAAGCCTCTCCCAGGTTCTGGTGCCCCCAAGGAGGGGGCAGGGGTTTGTTGTGGCAGTTTGGTTCCCAGGAACTGCTCCCCACGGTCAGTAGCCGGCTGTATCCCGTCAGTCGGTTGTTCCCGGCCGGGAGGGTCAGCAGCCATCTATGGTCAGCAGACCGCAGGAGGTGGACCCCCGGCGTAGACGCCGCCACTCCAATTCCGGAGGGTTAATAAAGATAGTTTATACCATTTTGAATCTTATAGGTCAATCCTAATCAGAATAAAATTGTTGAATGATACCCAAAATAAATAAATAGGGGTACAGAATGCGTTTATATATCCCTCAACTTGACTTATGTGCTGCTTCTGTCCAACACTCAGGTTGATCTCCTGCGAAATAATAATAAGAATAATGGTTTTATGGATTGTATCATAGTATTATAATATGTTACAGGCTTATTTCTAACCCTTTCAGTACAATGATCTTTTTCTTACTCTCATTGGACGATGTAGGTGCTCTACCAATTGGGATACGGGGGCTATGTGTTTTGTAGTTTATGCGTAAGTTAATGCTATGGTCTATACAATATCATTCACTAATCATCTTTTCACCAATCTCCATCCAGTATGGAAAGAACTAAATAGTCCAAGCAATGCAGAGTTCATGCAAATTTTCCTGTATTCCCTCACACTCAATTCAGACCTAACACTGCCCCAGTTTACCAGTTGGGCAGGTGCCCAACTCCGATAGGAGTTGAAGTAGGGGAGCTATCCCCCCGCCAAAGGCGGCTTTCTAGGGCCTTTCCTAGCTGATGCTGAGAGGATTGGGTTCTAGTCATGTGGTGATGGGCTGGTCTATCAGAGTGAGAGCTGAGCGATCTCTGCCATACCCATAGCTTACTCTGACTGTTCCTTTTACTTATATATCTTCTAGATCTCAAGTGACGGCGTCTTTTCCGTGGATCGACCTCCCTACTGCCAACCTAAAAGTTGGCAGATTGGGAGCCAAAGCGTCACATTTTTCCCTTGCCCCTCAACTTTCCCTTCATAATTGCTGAGGGGCACAGGGCCTTGGGTGGGGCTTTGGTTTCTCGGGCGTTTCCGCGCCCTCCTCAGCTCCCTGCCTTAGAGTGGCTTCGGTCACCTGGGTTTTGTTAGTGGTAAGCAGGGAGGGTTTTGTGGGGGCGCTCTATGGCCTTGGCCTTGCTCGGGACCTTGGGGCTGTTCGGCCAGGCAGCCTGGGGAAGAAGAAGAACAACAACAACAACAACAACAACCACCCACAGAATTTTTTTGTTTTATGTGTATGAAGGACACTAAAGGCAAAGCTGCCTGAAACAAGTGTCTCCCCCAAAGTTGAAGGAGCGTTCCAGTAATAAAATTGTCTATAAACTCTGTTTGGTGTCCTCCAAGGAGTATGGCAGCTATGGCTAGATCGAACTGTAGGATGCAGGCTCAGACATATCCCTCATAGTGCTGGGGAATCTTGAACTGGTTGCAGTTGAATTTTGCACAGAATGTTAGATCCCCCTGTTTTGTCCCATTACTTTAGTTATTTTAACCTATAAACGGCGAGCTGTGTGTATTGAACACCACTGTTCTGGGCGACGATATTAGGCTCCATTATAATCGACATTTTACGATAAATATCGTTATTACTTATTCATATGCGCCTATTTTACCTTCACTATGAAGATAGTAACCTGTAACAACAATAAAACAAGTGGAAATATAATTTTTCTGGTCAAAATCGCGAATAAACATGGAGCAGCCCATTCATGAAATGTGGAGCAATGTGAGGCAACTCCTCCCCTTGCAAGGCCTCAATCTTGACTGACTCATTCACCCCACCATCTAGCTCTGCCAACACACTCACTAGGCATATAAGCACATCCTCCAAACAGTTTGCTAATGTTAGCACAAAAATATACCAACGAATTAGGGAATAACAGGGAAAATAGGTAATAATTGAAGGGGGGAGGGGAAAGAGGGGAAAGGGGGGAAGGAGGGGATGTGGAGGAGTGATATGAGGTATAGGGGAAAAAAAAAAGAAAAAAAGAAAAAAAAATAGTTTTAAGTGCTACTGGGGCCTTTTAAAATATTTTTTTAGGCCTTCCTCTTAAGAGCTTTGCCGCCGTTGCCCAGTAAAACTTCTTAAGATCTTTGTTTAAGATCTTTGTCGCCATTCCTGGGTTAACACACATCACCCAATTTGGTGATTAGAAGACATTGGCCATTCAGGAGTTAATTTTTTCTTGGCAAGCAATAGTGAGCCTTCAATTTGGGAGAAAGTGGCCTTTGGCCAGGACATTAGTTCACCAAAAATTTAAATTTTAGTTTCAAGGAGGCATCTGGAGAGGTTGGATTATTTTTCAGATTGAAGGTTGTCTAGAGCGCAAACTTAGAAAAAAGCTTGAAATAGAAAAAAAAACAAAAAAACAGTAAATATGGTCCAGCACTGACCTTTTCTCCTATCTCAGTCTTGTCTCCCCCAGGAAGGATGGCCAGGTCAGATTGAAGGGCACAGGCTTTTACACAGGCTTCGTAGAGTTGGGGATCCTTGGACCGGTTGAACAGAATGTTATCCTCTAGGGTGGCATTCTGGATCCACGCTTCTTGGGGAACGAACGCCATATTGCCCTGTGTAGAACAATACACTTATTATCTAAAAGTTGTTACAATACCATGTATGCATGTATATATATATATATACTCAGGCACATACCCATAGCTGGGGGTTGCCGACTCGAGACAGAGACCGAACTGAAGCAAAAAAAAATAATGTTTCAATTCTTAGGGTCCGGGACCACTTTCGCGTTCCGTTGCCCCATACTCTGTCTCGTCTACTCCATGAATTTTACAAGGGGAAGAGGATTCCTACCCCCTGCACCCATAAAGAAAAGTAGGACAGTAACAAATGCAGACAGAAATGGCTAAGGTTGGGTAGAGGATTCCAAAGCTTACTCTGGATAGGACCAGCCCTCACCCCTTTATTTTTAAATAAATTAGTTTAACCAGACCACTGACTGGCCAACTTCCTAGCAGGCAGATGTGCACATGTATCTTTTGACGGTCAGTCATCTAGTATCAGAAATTTCCCAAACGGAGTCCCGCAAGGATCCGTCCTGTCGCCCGCACTCTTCAATCTGTACATGCATGATATAAATACACACAATACACCCCAAATAAACATAGGCTCCTACGCAGATGAAATAACACTCACATGCACACACCAAGACCTAGACATAGCCTGGTAGGAACGAAGAAGAAATGGTTAATCAAAGGACCACAGAGGAAGACAGAGGGGCAAACAGAGAACTTGGATGTGCTTAGCAGAAACAAAGTTGAGAGGTGGTACTGAATTGGGAGTGTTGGGATGGGAAGGGTACAATGTGTGGAGAAAAGATAGAGAAGGAAAAGTGGGGGGTGGCGTGTTAATACGGTTTTGACAACCCGTAAGGGAAGGAAGGAAAAACTAATATTTATTGGTGGCTCCTGGAGTCAATGACGTAAGAGCCTATGTTAATATGGCCTCGTTCCGGGCTCCTCTGAGCCCGGGTTAACCTGGATCACGGTGATCGAGAACCAAGATCATCATAGGGGGTACCACTTAATCATTCCTACGGTACGTCATTGGGTTGGAGCCACTGAAAGTAGGAAATAAAAAGAAAAGAATTAGCACAGTTTGAACACCGCGCGCTCCGGTCTTCCTCAGCTTCCCACACACCTGCAGTTGGCTGTTCCTCCCAGGAACCTTCTCTAATGTAATATCAAGTTGAGCATGTGTATGGGAAGGGGATGGTGGGAGGGCACTTTTCGTCATTGACTCCAGGAGCCACCGATAAATATTAGTTTTTCCTTCCTTCCCTTACGGGTTGTCAAAACCGTAATTTATTGGTGGCTCCTTACGTCAATGACGTAAGAGCCTAGAATATCACGACCGGTGGAGGGACCTACATAAGCTCATCACGCTAAACCGCGAGAAACTAATAGGAAGACCAAAACGAAAACTGTGACATGTGTCTAAATATAAGAGTATAGTCGTAAGAAAAAGATGTATAAGGCGGGTACCATTAAAGAAGCCTTATCTCGGAAAGACAGAACTACTGAGGTGTGAATACTGATAATTGTATATCACAAAAATAAAATTAAAATAACGTTATGAATTTATAGTTGCAATAATGTATCGATCTTGTTATGTAACAGATCTAGTGCAGTAATAGCACTCTTGTTATCCATTCCGGATTGTGTGTCCTGCCAATTTGTCCTGGAATTAACGTCCCCCCCCCCCCTTTTTTCCATTTAAGGTGACCGGTAGGACGCACTTTCTATTACCTTACACCCTGGTAACAAGGCATTGAATAAACATACCCTTCTTCTTAATGGCTTTGGGGGCATCATCCTGCTCTACAGCTATGTTTGGTAATTTGGGACTTCTCCAGAAGTACCGACAAGTATATGGCTAGGGATGCATTGCTAGAGGGCCAACAGGACCGTCTGAGATATATCTTCCCCTGAGAACACCCATTTAGTAAAACTAATGGTAGCGGACCATATGTGCCTATCATGGGATTTTGCGATTACCTGAGGTTCAGCTACCTTCATTATCTTTGCAAAAGGGATGCGAACACTTTCTTTCCCACCTTATTTGACCCTCATGGGGAAGCACAATTGTGTTATTCCTCCTAGGAATAATAGACTTAGAGTAGGTATATAGTGCATTAACAGGGAATAGAGCATGGAGTATTTTTGCTCTTGTCAAGGCAGGAATAGATAAAGGTGTGGGGAGATGTTCCTGGTGTTCCTTTTGTTCATACACTGGTGTAGTAACAAAAGGTACAGAACTCGTAGTAGCAAAATTATGTAGACTTTGTCATGGATGTCCGTTCTGAGACCCATTGGCCAATGGTCTCAGTCCTTTGACAATACGCACTTATTAAGTTTCTTGTCCTATGTGGTCTAACCGGAGAAGGCCTGGACTGTGACAACGTTAGGTCCTTCTCGATTAACCAGATAAAGGTGTGGGGAGATGTTCCTGGTGTTCCCTTTGTTCTTACACTGGTGTAGTAACAAAAGGTACAGAACTCTTAGTAGCAAAATTATGTAGACTTTGTCATGGATGTCCGTTCTGAGACCCATTGGCCAATGGTCTCAGTCCTTTGACAATACGCACTTATTAAGTTTCTTGTCCTATGTGGTCTAACCGGAGAAGGCCTGGACTGTGACAACGTTAGGTCCTTCTCGATTAACCATTGAGGAAGTGAATGGCGATTAGGGGCTTTGAGCTTACCACCAGCCTGCCTAACAAACCCCGTTGGTCTTAAACTAGTACACGTCGAGAAGGGTTTCTTTATGACGATACGTGGTTTATAAGCGTGTTAATTGTTAGCTCTTTTAACGTCAACTTAGAAATTTTGGTGCTTCAGGGACCCAGCCACCGATGGAGACTGCTGGTTTTGAATTTGCATTCCAAGGTGTAAATTGTATTAAGCGTGAACCATCCTGTCTTGGAGTTGACGCTGTGTGTTGGCTAGTGGGTGTATCTGTGACTTCCTTGTCGTAGGATGGTAGCCATTTGGATTAGAGGATGTCCATATCGCAAGTGTTGTATCTGTCTACGGGTTGGGGAACCCTGGTAGAGATGTTGCCTGGATTAATGGGGAATGTTTTGGGCTAGAAAGCATTTATTTTACCCGAGCAAATCTAGAGAGAACTGGTCCGGGTAGGGACCTGTTTCTCGAAGCCAACTACAGTCGTCATGGTGTCCAACTGGTGTGACATTGACCTGGAGGTCAATGATAATGCATGAACTTTGGGAAAATTGTGGGGCTGTTAGTTCTTGGGTATGATGTGACACTGACTAAAGGTTGTCCATTTTCTTTGACTGATGAACTTCAGAACGACTGATAGTGCCGACCTATCAGAGTCGAAGTGTCTGTGTCCAATCCCAACAGTGGGAGGTGGGTTTGGCCAATGTGTCACTATTACCTTTACTTGAGATTTTCCCCCGCAACGCCAGGGGATGTCGAATTCTCTTTGGGATGGATTTTGTTTTATAGTCTGGAGTTGTGTATCCCATATTACTCCTACTCCTGCCGATTGTGTAGGAGTGAGAATTCTGATTTCTCTAAATTTATTCTGAACCTCCTTTTGTCACCTGTTATGTGACTATCAGGGTTTGATTTTTTGGCTATGGAGTGGAGAGGACCACAGTAATCTACAATCTTGAAGGTTAAACAGTATTTTTACGCTGACTTTTGAGTAGAGGGGGAAGAGTTTGTTTCACTCCCTTGGTGAAAAACTGGGAGCTATGTCCGCGCTGGAAGGAATTCTGGTGAACATTCTCGCTCTTATACTGAATGGGATAGCTAGGACCTTTTTTTTTTTTTTTTTTTTTGGTACTTCTTGTATTGGGATGTGCCAGAGGACTCTTCTATATCTGGAGCAATTATCCAGACCTATGACTGTAGAATTACTGTAGTTCTACTTGGTAACTAGTTAATATCCTGAACTTTCTATTGTGAATTATTTGTTGAGGAGTAGCCATGTCCATCGTAGGGTTTTAGTTGTAGACAGTCTCTTTTGGGGAGAGAAATATGTGTGATAGAAAGCTGGAATGCCCTCTGGCACCCAAGACACAACATTGCTTGTCAACACTCGGATCATTAATATTCTGATTCTAGAGGCAGTTGTCCATTATTGGCCCGAACTCTGAGGAGGGGCCAGTTTGTTTATTAAACTGCTCCAACCTATCCATCTGAGGGCTTAGTACCCGAGCCTGAACTTCGTTCAGGTTGTTTGGGGAATCAAACCACATGTGAATCGAGGTGAAGAGAGTGCTAGAGTGGCCATATCTTTTGGGTATTCTTGGACCATTGGGTGAGTAGAAACTGTCTAGTTCTAGTTGCTTCAAAATTTGCAATAACGGTGGATCCCCAGATCGACCTTGGTGATTTCACCTACATCACTACAAGCGCAAACAAGAGCCAATCTTGACATTCCCGGTGGTCGTCTGAGAATTACCCCGTGGAGCTCCTCTAAAAAATGAAGTGCGGACTTGGGGTGTTGTTGAGGGGTAGACTCTGCTACTTGCCTGTGCGGGGTGTTGTTGTGTGATAAAATTTTGACAGTAACCATGGGTTCTTCGACGCAGTCTAACGTCTTTGTCAATCCGTGCAGGGTAGGTGTATTTATCATGGGGTCAATTAGGTGGTTACAGCTTATTAATAGGGGATCTGAGATATTTCCAGAACTTCTGGGGAATAGAGTGGGAGTTTTTTATGTATGCCTAGTGGTAAATTGGAGATCCTCCAATGGGAGTTTTGGGGGGGGGGGGTCCCCCCACTACAGGGTAAATCCCTTTGACTCAGTCAACCACTTGGCCCCTGGGTCATCTCTTAAAGAGTATACCCCCATCGTAGGGTTTTTGTTCCTTGACATTTTTTGTGGAGCAACCTACGGATTTATAGAGATCAGAGAGATTTAATGGTAATATGTCCATCCGTCTTATTCATGCCAGACTATGGTTTGCAGCGTTTCCTGAAGGAACCGTGGGTGTCTGTGTGTAAGAAAAGTACTTCGCACCCAATCGAATTGGGATTTTTTTTTTTTTTTTTTTTTTCAATATGCCCGGCAAATGGCCTTGTGCTTCTTTGCACGTATATTCTTCAGCTCGTCCATTTTAATAAACCACTACTTTGGTATTGATACCAAATTAGGAAGACCTGTGTCAGCATTAGTAGGTGTTACTCTGGTGGTTGTTTCCCGTATCGGGAGCTGTTATTTTACGAGCAGGTTGTTTAGGATGGACAGGTACCTGAGCCAGTGGAACTGTGTTTGGTATGTCCTGTTGTGATCTGGAAGGAGCAAGAGAACTACTTTGAGATCTCGGATAGTCTTATCTAAAGGCGTAAAAAATTTCCGTTGGGTTTGCTTGTCACATTCCTACAGTACACGGGTTTAAAAAAATAAAAATTTCTTGAAATTAGCCCAACTATCCTCCTGGGTTTATGTATTTCAGCTTCAGAATTCATCTGAATCAGTGTTTTAGGGAGAATCAACGTGGGTGGAGAGAAAACAACGGGGTTGAATCAACCTGTTGTTCAATACAGTAGTATCACCTAGCCATACTCGGGTAGGAGGGGGAGGGGATGACATGTTCAGCACTTGGCTCAGCCAAGGCGGTAGAGGAGGCAGGTAATTCTTTGTTTATTCGAAGAAAACAGGATTAGCAGGGTGACCGGCCATGTCAGATAATTGTCCCCGGCCTGGGGATATGTGTGTAGGGTGCAGGATTTGAAATCCTGATTGCGAGTCAGGGAAGTTGGGACTTCGAAGGTGGGTAGCTTTAATGTCTGTGGTTTGTTAATTTCCCAGGGACCCAAAGGGAATATGTCTTACGGCTTTAATGGACTATCCTTCGTTGGGATTAAGCCCGGTTGGTACCCGTCACATTTGTAACATATTATGTGGTACCCAGTCTGTAAAAGCTAATTGAGTAAATGTTATTGATATTATTATTATTATTATTATTCTTCCGTTTTTTACTGGAAGGCTCTGAGCCGACCGACCTATGTCATTTTCTTGCTAGATCCGGACATTTTCTTGTCAGGAGATGGGGACTAGCTAGGAGTTCTAGAAGAGATAATTCTAAAAAGCTTACCTATTTTAGTATTGCTGGTACAGTACTTGGGAGATTTTTTTTTTTTTTTTTTTTGTAAAGTACTGTACCTGAATTGTTAGATTTTACTGAACTCCATATAGATAATATGCCCGAGGGTATATATGTTTTTTGGGTCATTGTTATAAGCAAAGCTTATATGGATAGCCTAGTGACGGTACACTTAGCCGGTGAACCAGAAACGTCTAGTAATTTGTCAAATGAACTCACCTTAACATATAAGGTGTTAGGATACTCCAGTGGTTGTCACTTGGAGGGGGAGGGGATATTTTATTCGTTGAAAAAGATTCTTCTCCGGTAGTATTGTCGCTCCTTGAGTCTGGAGATTATAACAAGGGGCCAGAATTGTATGGTGGAATTAATACAGGAATTATTAGGTCTACTGTACTTAGGTTTTGGTAAAGTAGAGTCTAGTTATGTCCCGTTTATTTTAATCCGACTCCCGTTGTCTTTTATGTAAGAAGTAGCCTAGTGAATTAATATTCGGTAAAATTATCCGGAAATTTGTTAGGCAAGTATAGCCTTTTTAGGAAGGGGACAGAAACTTGTACTTGTTTCCTGGAAATTAGTTAAAATATGTAAATCGTGAGAATACACTTTGTAGGTGACTTGGAAATGTCTAGAGTTTTGCCCAGTGAACTCACTTTAGAGATACTGTATGGGTTATTTAGCCGAAGGAAGGGAGCAACAGGTGACCTGGTCATGTCTACCATGGGGGCGAAAGGTGGGCACTAGCCTTGTATTGTTTATTTTAATTAAAATGGTAGTAAGTATGAACCAGCCTAGAGTAATCGGCCAGAATTTCCATTTGATTCCTTTCTTGGAACCCTGGTTTGTTTTTCTTAGAGTAGGCTATGACAAAGTTTAGGGTATGGTACTGGGTAAAATAATATTAGTTTCTCTTACTGGGACCTGGAATTGTCCTTGTCCTAGTATGGCACAGCCTTGAATCACCTGGCACCCTTATGGTGGTGGCGGTATGGTGTTACCCGGGAATATTGGTATTCTGGATTGACCCCCACAATTTTTTTTTTTTTTTTTTTTTTTTAACTGATTAGAAAAACTTACTTGTTTAACCCCTCCAACCCGGAAGGGCTCTTGAACGCCCATAACAACCTCGGCCCGCGCAACCCGGAAGGGCTCTTGAACGCCCATTGCTTGCGTGCGTGCTTTCGAATGCCGCGCGTACATTTTCGGTATCGTGGGACGGTAGGTGGCGCCACCAGGCGTAAACTACGCCACAGCAACAGTATCTACCCCGACGCCATCATGGACAGTACGCCAAATAGTGATTCCGCTGTGTCCGATACCGTGCTTCCTACGACGCCCTTGCTAGTTCGTCGCGCCTTACCCCGACGCCATCGCCTAAATGTGTTATCTCCCGGAGGTATTGAGACGACATTGAGACTTTATGAGCGAGCTGATGCCAAGCATAATGTTGATGATGAAGTCAGTGACGACTCCAGTAATTATAAGTCGAGTGATTATGGCCATGAGAGTGACAAAGAAGAGCAATTCCTGGGATTTGCGAGAGAACATGACAGTGATGAGAGTGATGAAGGTGATGTACCAGTTGTTGAGGAAGCTGGTTTACCTAAAGACAGTGAACTTGAGAGTGAGTGAGTGGGAGAGTTCAAGGTCACTCACCAAATTTCGCATAAGTGACATGACGCCAAGCCCTTCCCCAGGTAAATCGCCTTTCAAGCTACATTTGTATAAGCAGAAAATACTTGAGAAGGCGGCCGCGGCAGCTAGGGAACAAGCAAAACTACTTGGTGAGGATGAGGCTGTGAGTGAGGGTCAGCGTGGTGACCCTTCTCGTCCGCCATTGTCTCCCTTATCTACCCACGCCACCCAAGATGACCCGGATGCCCCGCATTCTTCCCCACACTTTCGGCCTATTTGCCTCCTAGGTCCCCCGACAGGAGACATACTGCTGCCGAAAAGGGGAAAGGTAGGAAATATACCAAAAAAATTAAGAAAAGTAAGAGAGTTTTGTTCGAGGCTCCCGCGGCGTCCACCCGGCCGGCCCCAGCCATACGTCCCCGCAACTTTCCCCACGGTCCTCCCCACCTCTCCCGCCTTCAACATGTCTTCCTGAAGAAGTCTTTGAGCTCGCATCACCAATACCTGGGCCTAGTGACAGTGAAACATTGCTTTCTGTCACTCGTCGCAGGCCAAGGAGCCCAGGACCTCGGGGGGACACAGCCTCACCTGCCACTCCTTCCCCACCTCGCCCACCCGCACGCCGCCCACGCATCACTGGTTCCCCGCCAGATTATGTGGGGGCCACTGATGATGAAGGGCACCTCTCTGAAGACTCTGGCCATGATTACATAGGTCCACCGTCAGGGCAAGATGACCACTCTGACGATGACTATATGGACATCGACGACCCTCGACCCATCCGCTTGGCCCGGCGTCGTGCTGCCCGTCGTGCTGTCCACCGCCCTGGCCGCCGCCCTCGCCGCCCTAGGGCGCGCGCCTCCCGAGTTGGCCGTGGGCGTGCTGGGCCACCAGCTGGAGCTCCTCGTCAGCGTAGACAAGACCCATTCTACGTTTTTCAGTGGCAAGACGTAGTTGATGAGGATGGATACAACCCTGATGTGCCAGCTTTTGATGAGGTACTGGAGGGTTCAGGCATTACCCCCAATTTTCCTGCAGGCCCCAATGCTCCACCACACGAACTATTTGAGGCCTTCTTTGATGAGGAGGTGGTAGGCTATGTTGTCAAAGAGACAAATAAGCAGCACCAATTCCAGGTCCACTTTTTGGGAAAGGTGACCAAGGGCCACATGAGGCAGTGGACTCCAGTGACTCATAAAGAGTTCATGGTGTTCCTGGCACTCACCATGCTAATGCCTCATGTCAAGAAGCATAGGTTGCCTGACTATTGGATCACCAATGATCTGATATCCACCCCTGCCTTCGGGAAATATATGTCTCGCGACCGGTACCTTGATATCCTCGCAGCGCTCCATCTTGTCACCAACCTTGACGTCCACCTCCCAGACAAGCTGTGGAAGATTAGGACGTTGTACGAGATGATGCGAGAACGCTTCACCTCCTACTTCAAGCCCTTCCGCAAGGTCGTCATTGACGAGTCTCTTGTGCTGTTCCGGGGAAAACTCAGCTTCCGGCAGTACATCCCCTCAAAAAGACATCGCTTTGGCATAAAATTCTTTGTGCTGTGCGACTGCCAAACTGGCTATGTCCTGGACTTCCTGGTCTACAGCAGGAAGGAAGGGGACTTGCTTGTGGACCCCCTCATTGGCTTTGGCGGAGCAGTGGTGCAAGCCATGATGGACCGCTACTTTCACAAGAATCACGTCCTCTACACGGACAATTATTACACGTCCCCCACTCTCTCACAGTACCTGCATGAGCGCAAGACGGGGACTGTAGGCACAGTACGAGGGAAAAGGAAGGGCATGCCACCTTTCCCTCCAAAGACCAAAAAAGGTGATGTGTTCAAGAAGAAGTCGGGGCCCATTCTGGCTATCCACTGGCACGACCAGCGGAAGGTCAACCTCCTGACCACCATCCACAAGGGGGAAATGGTGGAGACTGGCAAGGTGGATCGCCGCACCCAGGCCAGGGTGACCAAGCCCGATGCTGTCCTGGACTACAACATCAACATGAGGCTGGTGGACAAGTCCGACATGCAGATAGGCTTCATTGACTGCCTGCGTACCTCGTGCAGATGGTACAAAAAGTTCTTTCTGCATATGGTGGACATGTCAGTTCTGAATGCCTACAACATATACAAGCTTCGGAATGTGAACACACCCATGAAGTTCAATAGCCTGCGGAGGTTCCAAAAGCAGGTGTTGACGGAGCTCCTGGAGAAGTATGCTACGCCACAGAGGGCAGTGGCACATCCTGGGCCCGCCGTTATTGACCGCTTGCAGTGTGCTCAATACTTGATTAGGCACAGGCTTGGTTCCCTGCCTCAGAATGAATCAGGAAGAACACAGCAGAAGCGGTGCCATGTCTGCTACAACAGCAGGGTGAGGCCGAGGTCAGGTAAAAAGTCAACCATGGAGTGTGTGGAGTGCAAGGTGGCACTCTGTGCTTTAGAGTGCTTCTTTGATTACCACTCCAAGCTGGAGTTCTAATAATCATACTGAAATTGCCAAATAAAATGACAATATGTACACTATAATTATATATAGGCAAAAAGTGGAAGAAAACCAATTTATTGTAATACAAAAGTCATGTATTATGAGAACATTGATACAAATACAATTACACCATAATAATATGTGAAAGTGACACATATGTATATACCAAGTGACATTCATATGATTAGAACCTATAGAAATATATAAATCAGTGAAAAGACAATAAATTGTATATAAAACGTTTACAAATCATATAACTAAGTGAAAGTGACACAAGACCTAATATTTGATGGCCAAAGTATAATAAATACCTGTGATAACGAATAATCAGTGCCTAATACAACAATAACCTACCTCAATTACTAATAAAATGTACGGTATCGAGTGAAAATGAGCATTATCAGTGATAGTGACACTCTCTAAAGCATATTTGTCAAAGTGAAAGTGACACAAGACCTAATATTTGATGGCCAAAGTATAATAAACACCTGTGATAACGAATAATCAGTGCCTAATACAACAATAACCTACCTCAATTACTAATAAAATGTACGGTATCGAGTGAAAATGAGCATTATCAGTGACAGTGACACTCTCTAAAGCATATTTGTCAAAGTGAAAGTCACACAAGACCTAATATTTGATGGCCAAAGTATAATAAACACCTGTGATAACGAATAATCAGTGCCTAATACAACAATAACCTACCTCAATTACTAATAAAATGTACGGTATCGAGTGAAAATGAGCATTATCAGTGACAGTGACACTCTCTAAAGCATATTTGTCAAAGTGAAAGTGACACAAGACCTAATATATGATGGCCAAAGTATAATAAACACCTGTGATAACGAATAATCAGTGCCTAATACAACAATAAGCTACCTCAATTACTAATAAAATGTACGGTATCGAGTGAAAATTAGCAATATCAGTGACAGTGATACCCTAATAAACATATTTTATATAATTGGCCTCAAAATAACTAGAAAATATCAAATAAACATCACATTCTCAATATCAAACACTAAAATCGTCTAAGGGAGATAAATACTTTGGCGCGACGAGCGGCTAGGTGCGTCGTAGCCATGGCCGGGGCGACGCGTCCGAACGCGGGAAGAATTTGCCGCCGAAAAGCACTCGTCTTCCCGCGCTCACCATTATGCAACCAGAGGGGCTAGAGACCTCTACTCAATGCCATTCGACAGAGGAAGGTTTGTGGAACATTATTCTTTTTTATTCACAACATTACATGCCATATTCATTGACTTACAGAGTAGTTAACATACGCCAAAGATCGTCAAAACACCCGGTACCGGAGCACAGTCGCAAGCTATAGCCCCCGGGGCTGGAGGGTTAAGCTTTCGCACTTATCTTAATTCTGTTAGGTTAGATAACGGGGTCTGACTTCTTTATTAAAATCTGACCTAACCTAGAGTACCCGGTAATAATTTCTAGTTCAATTTTTTATATTGGGATTTGGTTTGTTTTTCAAAATTAAAGTTTGGGTCCGTTTAGGGTACCCGGTGGAAAAAAGTTGTTTAGGCTAGGCCTAGGGTAACCGAGACTTTCAGAAGAATTTTGTTGTGATATGTATTCGGGTTTGACTTTATGTTTGTATGGTATTATTGTATCCAATGAACATGTACTAATCAAGTCGGTTTAATATCAAATAAAACATAAAAGAAGGTTACAGGTGGCGTTTCCTAAAGGAAGCTTGTGGTGTTAACGCCTTTAAGTTTCATAGAACAGTTGGTGTAACACAGGAATAAACTATCCATTCAGTTTATATATTCCAGGGGAAATGAAACATTCATTATCACCCAAATTTATTAATATGTAGGCCTACATAGCCTATTCATGGCCTCAGGTAATGTTACCAAAAAATATTTATACTCTAGGCCTAGATCTAATCCCAGGGATTATGGAGTACATTGGAAACC
The DNA here is from genome assembly GCA_032716605.1 of Paralithodes platypus. Taxonomy (NCBI): domain Eukaryota; kingdom Metazoa; phylum Arthropoda; class Malacostraca; order Decapoda; family Lithodidae; genus Paralithodes; species Paralithodes platypus. The sequence goes on along the minus strand of CM064485.1, from coordinate 21,829,922 downwards.
TTATTGCATTCATAGTGTTTCCTCTTAAAAAATAATTAATGTTCCTGGGTAGCCTAGGCTTACTTTAGTCTAGGGAACGATTATCACATGACCTTAATACTTGAGGTTGTATGGTGGTAGGCCTATGTTATTATTGTATTTCCGGCCCATCTGGGTACTCGGGACTTTAGCCATACTCGGTAACTCGGTAGTCCTGGTAACCGGGCCTTATTGAGAGAAGGACTCGGGAACTCGGGAACTTGAGGTTGTATGGTGGTATGTTATTATTGTATTTCCGGCCCATCTGGGTACCCGGGACTTTTCGCCATACTCGGCAGTCCTGGTAACCGGGCCTTATTGAGATAAGGACTCGGGAACTACGGGAACTTGAGGTTGTATGGTATTCCAGTATCGTGGCTCGCCCGATGCCCGCATAACTGGGCACTCGGGACTGTCACCATATCTGGCAGACTGGCAGTCCCGCACTCGGGACTGTCACCATATCTGGTAGTCCCGGTGTCCGGGCCTTGGAACCGGACCTTTTGAGACAGGGCCTAGGTAACTGTATCTAGGTATTTGGAAAAATTAACAGCATGTCGTATTAGAATCTTACATCATAGTGGGATACAGTATATTCAAATATGATATTATTATGGGTACTCTTGATACCCTTGGAAGACAAAAAGGATATATGAGTGCTTTAATAATGTTAAAGTGTAAATAAGGCAAATAAATAAAGTTAAAGTTAATATTCACTTTTAAAGGAAAACTTGGAAGTAAATACTGAAAGAATCGTAGTGAATTGTGGAGTGAAGCATTGAATGGAGATAGGTTAAAATTTTCTGGAAATTAGGCTTAGGAAATTTTGATCCTAAGTAAAAATATTACGGTGGCCTGAAAAATAACCTCTGGCTAGGGCACGACCAGGGGCTACCTGTCAGGAATTATAGATATGTGAATTTTATACTTACCTATAATTCCACTCTTAAGGGAATATCTGTTATGGTATCGTGTTAAAACACAACCAGCACAGAACAAATTAGGCTTAGGAAATTTGTACCCAAGTACAAATCTTACGGTGGCTTGAAAAACAACCTCTGGTTTAGGCACAACCGAGGTTTGTCTGTCAGGGCTCACAGATATAAGCTGATGACACTCGCATATAATTCAACACTTAAGTCAGTATCTATCGAGCTACAATGTTAAAACACACTATCACAGAACAAAAGACACTGCCGCTAAGGAGCCGAGGTTCGTATGATACGACATACAGAAATAAACACAATAAATTGAGGCTTTAGAAAGTGAAAGTGGCTCTGATGACACGCCCGCCGACCAGCCCAGACTACGAAGTCCTTACTTACAGGATTACAAGTGAAATTGGTCCAAACAAACACATTCCTAAACGCGTATATGATTTCAACTGCACTATATATTCACTAAGGACCAAAACTGACGCGCTCAAGAGGGGCTATGTAACCCTGAGCATGAGGTAAGGACTCGCACGTCTACCTTGGCTGGCTCGGTGGGCGAGAGAGAAGGTTCCTGGGAGGAACAGCCAACTGCAGGTGTGTGGGAAGCTGAGGAAGACCGGAGCGCGCGTGGGCGCGGTGTTCAAACTGTGCTAATTCTTTTCTTTTTATTTCCTACTTTCAGTGGCTCCAACCCAATGACGTACCGTAGGAATGATTAAGTGGTACCCCCTATGATGATCTTGGTTCACGACCACCGTGATCCAGGTTAACCCGGGCTCAGAGGAGCCCGGAACGAGGCCATATTAACATCGGCTCTTACGTCATTGACGTAAGGAGCCACCAATAAATTAATGACTGACAAAAATATAGAAGCAAGTGAGATTAACCTAGGCAATAATAGATCAGAAATTATAGCAGTGACAATAAAGGACAAGGACAACAAAGCAACTGATATAGCAGTGGCTTATATAGCACCACAAACTAGAGCATGGAAGCGGGAAGAATATGATCAACTAATCACGGAATCTCTAGATGCACTAAAAATACTTTTTAATAGGAGAAATAAATTAATATTAAAAGGTGATTTCAACTGTAAGGAAGTCAATTGGGAAGGGTTAGATGCGGGAAATAATAATGAATCTTGGGGCAGTAAATTACTGAATCTAGTAACAGAAAACATGTTAACACAGCATGTTAGAGAAAACACACGAATCAGAGGGATGGATGAACCATCCAGGCTAGACCTAGTCTTCACCAGTGATCCGCATGACGTTAAAAAGATAAATTATCGTTGTCCCTTGGGAAAAAGTGATCACAAGATTTTAGAAATGGAGATGAATTTGGGGAAAAATGAGGAGAGAAATGAAGGACATAAAATAAATAGTTACAACTATGCTAAAACTGATTTTAAATCATTGAAACACCATTTCCAAAGTATAAATTGGAAGGAACTAGAAAGCCTGGAAATGGTTCAAGACAAATATAGACTTTTCTTGAAAGTATATGAAGAAGGGATACATAAATATGTCCCAAGGTTCTCACCAGGGGTACAGAAGGAAAAAGAATGGTTCAATATAAGATGTAGTAAGGCACAGGGTAGAAGAAACCGAGCCTGGAATATAGCACGGAAGAGACATAGTGAAAATAACTGGAATAAGTACAAGGAGAAAAGAAATTAATACGTAAAGATACGACGTGAGGAACAATATAAATATGAAAGGAATATTGTAGAGAAGTGCAAAAACGAGCCAAAACTATTTTATAGATTTGTAAATGGAAAAATAAAAACAAAAGAAGGTATTGTCAGACTAAGAGTTGGAACGAACAGCTATGAGAAAGATAAAGACTTGTGTGAAGTTATGAATGAAAAGCTTCAGTCAGTGTTTGTAAAAGAGGAGGAGTTTATAGAACCTGATAGAGAAATGAGAACACCACAGATGCCTGAAATGAAAGTGACAAAAAGTGAAGTGCTGAAATTGATGCAGGATTTGGACGTGAGGAAATCAATGGGACCAGATGGAGTGGCTGGAGGGATCCTCAAAGAATGTGGGGAAGAGCTAGTGGAACCAATCTATGACATCATCAAATCTTCACTGAATTAAGGAGACCTGCCAGTGGAATGGAAGAGAGCTAACATAGTACCTATTTACAAAGGAGACAGAGAAAATCCGCTTAACTACAGACCGGTGTCCCTCGCCAGCATTGTTTTCAAAATTTGTGAGAAAATTAGAAGAAAAAAGTGGACACACTTCATAGAGGGACATGGGGTGCTTAGTGAGAAACAGTTTGGATTCAGGGAAGGGAGATCTTGTGTATCTAATTTATTTAGCTTTTATAGCAGAGTGGTAGATGTTACACAGGAGAGAGAGGGATGGGTTGACTGTGTTTACCTGGACCTGAAAAAGGCCTTTGACAGGGTGCCTCACAAAAGATTATTGTGGAAATTGCAGGTTGTTGGAGGTGTACATGGTAGGATGTTAAAATGGATGGAAAACTTTTTAATAGGAAGAGAAATGAGGACCACAATACGAGACAAATATTCCCAGTGGAGGAGTGTGACGAGCGGAGTACCACAGGGATCAGTGTTGGGTCCGATAATGTTCCTACTTTATGTAAACAACATGCCAGAAAATTTGAATAGTCATATGAACAGGTTCGCAGATGACGCTAAGATCATGAAGAATATCACCTGTATAGAAAGTTGTCAGGATCTTCAAAAGGACCTAGATAAGTTGCACAGATGGAGCCAAACCTGGAAAATGAGTTTCAATGCAGAAAAGTGTCATGTTTTGGAAGTGGGAACAAGTGAGATAAGGCCAAGCTGGGAGTACAAATTAGGAATTGAAAACATCGGCAAAACACGGCATGAGTGATAATACAAGATGATCTATCGCCGGAGAAGCATATTAATATGATCATTGGAGGAGCATATGGAATAATAACCAATATGAGAGTGGCATTTAACTATTTGGACAAAGAAATTTTAAGAAAACTGATAATGACTATGATAAGACCAAGATTAGAATATGCAGCAGTGATATGGTCACCACATTTGAAAAAACACATAAACAAATTAGAGAAAGTCCAAAGGATAGCAACGAAGATGATCCCAAGATTGAAGGAGTTGACATATGAGGAAAGACTTAAGACACTACAACTGCCTACCTTGAAAGAGAGAAGGAAACAAAGCGACTTAATAACGATGTTCAAGGGAGTAAAAAGTTTGGAACGAGTAGATAGGGAACATCTATTCGTGAGGGATGATGGAAGGACAAGAGGACACGAGTTTAAACTGAGGAAGGGCAGATGTCATAAGGACACAAAGAAATTCAGCTTCCCATATAGAAGTATAGAGACTTGGAACAACTACTAGGAGGTGGTGGTGTGAGCGAAGAACATTAACATGTTTAAATCTAGGTTGGATAAAAGTAAGTATGGAAATAGGACAACATAAGCTATGATATGTTAGTCCAAAATACTGGGAATTGGGAATATCCATTATGATACTTGTCTAAGTAAAATGGATTGATTATAAAGTAACTAAGACAGGACAACACGAGCGCTGCTCAATTCCTGTAAACTACAAATAGGTAAATAATAATAATAATAATAATAATAATAAGCATGTTACTTATTTCTCATAAGCGCCAATTTTTCCGAAGAATTCACTAGCGCTCGAAAAGAGAAAGAAAAAAGAACAAAAATCAATGCATCAAAAGAAGGCTTATATACAACACACACCTAACAATCACTAGCAGTGGCAAAATAGCCTAAACTCTATAGCCATCTGTCATGACACCTCTCTCAAGATCATAGCTTCTCTCAAAGAGAAAAGTCTTAAGTTGTCTCTTGAAGCATTCAACAGAACTCAGTTGTCTCATGGACAGCGGCAACCTGTTATACAACCTCGGAGCCATGTAGGAGAAAGACCTCTCAAAGAAAGAAGACTGCTGGAAAGCCCATGGTTCATCAAGACGAAAAGGGTCATTGTCATGACGCACAACTACACCATGGTGTGCCGGTGGGCGCCTGAGCAGCTCCGCAAGGTACCTAGGCTCACCAAATTTGAGAACCTTAAAAGTCACCAAACACAACTTAAATTCTATTCTTGCTCTTACTGGCAGCCAGTGCAGTTCTATGTGAAGAGATGTAGTAGGAGTTCTAGGTGGAACACCAAAAATTAGTCTTGCGGCCCTGTTAAGAACAGACTGAACTTTCTTCAAAATATAATTTGGAAGACCCACCAACAGGGCATTGCAATAATCAACACGAGAGAAGACCAATGAGTGAACCAACGTCAGGAGGCAATGTCTGGTTATAAACGGCTTCACCAAATAGAGATTTCTGATGTGCAAGTAACAACTTTTAACTATCTGGTTTACATGCTCTTTGAAATCTAATCGGGAGTTCACATATACACCCAGATTTCGAACAGTTGGGGCCGGTCGCAGCTGAGATCCACCCACATTGATGGAGAGGGCACCTACTATATCATCAGCTCTTCTATTTCCTCGGATGATGAGAATATCAGTTTTACCATCATTTAGTTTAAGTTTTCTCGCTCTCATCCACTTCTTGATATCAGACATCAACAATTCCATCTTACTCCGTATATCAACTATATTTGTGATTCTCACATAAATCTGGGTGTCATCTGCATAAAAGTGAAAGGTGACATTATGTGCACGAAGCAGAAGAGACAAACTGCTAATATAAATTATAAATAGGATAGGACCTAAAACTGATCCCTGCGGAACACCATACTGCAGGGGTGTCGAGTCCGAGACCACTTGATTTACCATCACACTCTGGGATCTACCTGACAAGTACGACCCAAGAAGCAAGAGAGCGGAGTCACGCACACCACAATCATAAAGATCACTCAATAACAACTTGTGATCCACTGTGTCAAAAGCCGCAGAGAGATCAAGCAAGACCAATAGTGAGGCCACACCATTGCAAATGTTCTCAACTAGATCATTATGTACTCTAATCAATGCTGTTTCAGTTGAATGATGCTGTCGGTAAGCAGACTGAAAAATTGGGATAGTTTCATTCTGCTGAAGTAGTGGTTGTAATTGGTCAAGTATTGCACGCTCTAATATCTTTGATATGAAGGACAGGTTAGAGACAGGACGATAGTTCAACATGTTCTCAACATCAAGTCCAGGTTTCTTTAGAGTAGGTCAGAGCAGTGCATGCTTTTCAGAATGTGGGAAGCTACCTTCAGAGAAGCACTTATTAATTATTTTGGAAATAAACTCAACTGTGTGATCATAGACTCTTGGTAGCTTGGAAACATTTATGGGATCCAACGGGCAAAATGTTTTATTGAGGTTTCTTATGTAGGACGAGATCATGTCCACCTCTACTGAGTGAAAGGATGAGAGGACATTATTAGGAATGTGTCGGGGTTGGAGTACAACTGAAAGTTCTTCACCAACAGAAGCATCATCCAGTTCCTGTCTTATGCGAGTTATTTTGCCAGCAAAAAATGCCACAAAGTTGGCAGCCAACTCAGCATCAGGTACAGAAGGTCTTAAGCTGACTCTTGTTTTTCCAAGTAAACTGTTTACAATTGAAGCCAACCTCCTCTGGTCGTTACCACACGAGTCAACTTTTCCCTGATAATACACTTTCTTTTCATCTTTGATTTTGTGGACCACAGCTCTTCTGGCTGACAGATATTGCAACCATGTAGAGTCTGTTTTATTTTTCCGCCATTCACGTTCAGCTCTTCTACGCGCTCTTCTAAGAAATTTAACTCGAGTGCTATACCAGGGCGAATCATCTCGTACTATGATTTTCTTCTCTACTTCTGGACAGTGATGATCGAACACTAATTTAAGTGCATTTCCATGCACCTCCACCAGCTCATCTGAAGTAAGGTTGGAAGTATCAATACTTCCCAAGTACTGTTTTACTTCACTGCTAGCCAAATTTAGGTCTGCATTTTTATAATTTCTAAATCTGATTACTTTTTCATGTGTGAGTGGCTTAGGGAAATCAAAGCTGAAAGTAATCAAAGCATGATCAGAGGTATTAGGGTCAGCATTCTCAACATCAACATCCAGGACACCACCACAACCCACAGGAGAGAAAACCAAGTCAAGGGTGTGTCCTAAGATATGAGTTGGGTGGGACACATGATTTACAAAATTGTTCTGATCAGTCAACTCAAGGAACTCAGGAGAGAATGGCTTCAGATGAGGGCTGTCAACCCAGTAATTAAAATCTCCACATATCAAAAGTCTTCCGGTTTTAGCAGAAAATTCCTCGAGAAACTGCCCAAACTCTTCCATAAAACCCCTATCTGTGCCACGATGGCCAGGCCTATAGACAACTGCCATTCTTAGAATTTGTTGATGGAGTTTTATTTCCACTTCCAACAGTTCATAATAAAGAGGGGCTGGGTTATGGCTTATTTGCAAGATATTCACCAGAGATGTGGAGTAGACAACTGCCACTCCACCACCCGGATGATCTCCCCTAGGCCTAGGAACATTTATTATGGAATGGGTTTTAGGCAATGCCGCCTGGATAATATTCAGATCTGACTCGAACAACCAGGTCTCAGTGAGACATAATACATCAAGGTTACGTTCATCCAAGATCTCACAAATATGATCCATTTTGTTACGCAAGGAACGAACATTCAACAGACCCAGTTTCAACCGGCTCCCATGTGCATTTTTCAGTTTTTTGAACCTACAAAATTGGTGTTCTCAATAACTTTATTTCTCTGAGCTGTCATTAAAGGACAATTTCTACTTGAGGCGAAATGATTTGGCGGCTCCGTAACTGATGTGGAGCTCATACAATTTATACATTTGGGGGAAGTCTTGTTGGTGCAGTCTTTTGAGTTATGAGTACCAGCACAGAAGTTGCATTTTGGATCCTCATTTTTCCGATAACACCTGTCACTGGTATGACCAAAGCCCTGGCAATGGTAACATTGTGTTACCCAGAAGCGATCATATGCACGACATCTCACAAGTCCAACATACACAGAATTGCCATCATCCACAATGGAAGAGCGTATTTCAGGTGACATTTTTACTACCGCAATCTTAGTGTGTGCATCACTCTTTTGCTTAGTGAATAGCAAATTCATAGCTAAGCCATCGTCGACCAAGGACTTTATTCTTGGGTTCTTGTTGAGGATGCTGGGAATGATCTCATTATCCTCAGCGTCATTAGCAATGCCTACCAGAGTCATTTTTGGCATCATCTTCTTCGGTTCGGAGACACTGAAGGCACTGTCCACCCCCAAATACTGATTGATGGCCCTTCCTGCATCTTCTTTGGCTTTCTTGGATGGAAGTCGTACCACCAGTACACCTGAATCAGTTCTAGTAAACTTGTTAACCGGAACCGAAGCCAAAGCAGTCTCGATTGCCTTTGTATCTGGTGGGCTTACTGGCTCGGAGGATCGGTCTTTTGGCTTCACTACCAGGACCTGATGGTCCCAGACAGTTTTTTTCTTTCCACCATCTATCACCTCAGTGGTGCGTTTGGTCAGCTCCTTTTTGGTCTCCACTGTTTCCCTCACTACCTTTTCCTTGCTCTTCAAAACCTGCACTACATTCTTCTCAAACTCTCTTTTCTCTTTTTCTCTCTCTTCCACCTGCTCCTTCATGATTTCTTCCAATGCATCCACCTTAGCATTCCCCACCCTTGTCCACTCATCTTTCTCCTCACTTATTACTCCCTTTACTTTCTCACTTAAATGGCCCTCATACTCCTTTAGCTGCTCCTTGAGTGCCATGTTCTCCGCCTCCAGCTTGAGGCGGACCTCTCCTTGTGAGCAACACCTCTCCTTCAACTCTATCTCAACACAGTACTTGACTGGTGCACTACAAACAGACTCAATTTAGCCCCAGCCATATTCATCGCATCCCTCCTCACAAGCTGGACAGAACACAAATACACCCCGCAACTCACCATAAACAACACACCCCTAACACACACACACCCACCCAAAATCCTAGGAGTAACATGTGATACTCATATGACATTCAAACAGCACACCACAAACATGAAAAAGAAACTGACACCCAGACTTAACGCCCTCAGGTCACTTGCCTACGCAAAATTTGGACACAACAAAGAAACCACCACCACAGTTTACAAACAATACATAAGATCAGTGATGGAATAGGCAAGCCCGGCCTGGGCTTCTAACCTAGATGAAACGCATCATAAGACCTTACAGACTATTCAAAATAAAGCCCTAAAAATCATCACAGGCTGCACAGCTACTACACCTACAGATCACCTACATCAAGAAACCAAAGTCCTCTAAGTCAAAGATCATCTGGACATGAGAGGCACTCAATTCCTAGCAGCAGCCTCCACGAACCAACACCACCCACTACACTACATGGCAACACACCCAGACACCAAGAAATATCAGAACAACACCCAGCACACGGTATCACACACAAATACTGTCTTCTCTCCCTCCCTGCCCACCCCAAACCAGCTTCCAGAAGCACATTCATACTCATATCTCTCGCCGTACCATCCAATCACTCATAGACAACACGCAGCTGCAGGCACGACCTCCCGAAATCCATCCTTCTGAATCCTCCCTTCCTCGCGAGGAAAGAGTCCACCTGGCCAGGCTGAGATAAGGACACCATCCAGCTCTACTGAGCTATCAGAAGAGACTGGATGACTCCATCGTCGACGCTTGCCCGGTATGTAACACAGCACCCGATACCATTAAACATATCATAGAAGACTGCATTTCACACAATCACTTACACCAACAACACAATCTACACTCCTTGAGAGCTCTGTGGGAAAGCCCGACCATGGCCATGGCCTTCCTTAGGGACTCAGGGCTGTTCGGCCAGGCAGCTTAGGGAACGACAACAACAACAACAACAACCAGACCACTGAGCTCCCCAAAAGAACTCATGTCTCTACCAATATTCATTTACATTTGTAATTTTTTGTTTTCTTCTTTTATTCCTCCCCTTGTCCCCAGCTAACTTAATCCCACAAGTTGCTAGAATTAGATGTGGCTGGGGGAAGTTCAGAGAACTGCTGCCAATCCTGACCATGAAAAGAATGCCTCTCCCCCTGAAGGGAAAGGTGTATGCCTCATGTTATTATTATGTAAAACTTGCAAAATAAACAAACAAAAACTGGGACGACACAAGATAAATGCAAAAGAACTAATTTGTTAGTAGTCTTGGCAAATCCAACGTCAAGGCTATTAACCTAATTGCAATGACGACTTGTCTATTTTGACTGCTATGTCGTCATTCCAACCGCGGTTAAAAAAGAAAACGTCTAGAGTCTACTCCTTATATTGCTCTAGGAGACGTTGTACATTAACCAAAACTATCACCGAAGGTGAAAAAAGCATAGAAGAGAAGAAAAAGGGGTTTACCTTAGTTACCGCTTAAGGCCCATCCCGTGTTCCGTCATGTGCAGATCCCTGTCGAACGTGCGCATGAGCGACCCTCTCTTGTTATCATTTTTTCACGCGCCTCCATTGATTGAGTCCGCTTTTGTTGTGCTCCTTTAATTCACCCTGTTTAGGTTCGTTTCGGCTTATCTGGCCTTCTTTTTTGTTAGACAGATGTTACGTGATCTAGGGCACACGTAAATGGGCTCCTCAGTGTGTATAATGGAGACGCGTGTGGAAATAGCCTACCGAAGGTACGGGGGCGCCTGGCGTTCCTCGTATATGTTTTTCATTCTTTCTCTTTTCATATTCTTTTTTCCTGTTAGTCTGTGCATAGTTTAGCTTTTAGCTTATTTTAGCCTAGCTAGTTTTCTCATTCAGGAATTGCTATGCCCCTATGAGTTTTCATTTTTTCATAGCCTAAGGTGTAACGTTGGTAAACAATCTGAGATTTCGATGGTGGCGGTGCTGTTTGTAGAGTTTGTGTCGGCCGCATTATTAGCGTTATTCCCGAGTCCCTCCTTTCGAGCCTTCACTGTGTCTCAAGGGCCTGGGCGACAGGTGGTTCGTGATAATCCAGGGGTACCCCACGGGGGCCCCTCCTTCACACCACAGGGTTTTTCGCACCGGACACATTCTCTGCTTCACGGCTAGGCCACCCTTTTTCTCACCAGTTTCATTTACTGGTTTTTATTTTCTCTTCCTGTTTCACCTCCATCCTTTCATAATCTTTTTGCCCAATCCAGGGGTACCCCAAGGGGGCCCCTGTTTGTGCGAAACCACCCTCCCTGCCACTTCTCCTCATGGGCTTTGCTCTATCTCTGTGGGTTGGGTGGTTCCTGGGGGATGTGCCTCCTCTCCCCTGGTGTGTCTTCCTTGCCTCTCCCTTTACCGGTTGAGTTAGGATAAATTCAAGGAAGACACTGCTCAGCTTGATGGCCATCATCGCTTGGAGTTCATAAGGAGATGACGCATTTTTGTGGCCTTTTTTGGTATTCCCTAGACGCTCCTCTCGCTTTTTCGGCGCCGGACCATCTCGGCCGGTCCCGCAAATTTGCGGAGAGCTCGATTCGGTCCTCTGGGACGTTTTGGCTCCCCGCAAATTTGCGGAGATCGCTGGGGGGTCCCTCAAAGATGCGGGAGGGTTGTGTCGGTACGGTTATGCCTCCATTGGCCCGCAAATTTGCGGTAATAGTTGGCTTTCACTGTTGACCTTTTTTATGTCATCTTGTTGCCTGAACTATCTTGGTGTGTGCACTTTACTGGTGTTATAGGCCCTGCATGTAAGATGTTGAGTGGTGGTTAACACTTTCTCCATCTTTGCAGGTTCTGCTAGTGCTCTTCCACCTCGCCCACCCTACTCACCTACCTCTGTGCTCCCGGTTTAGGGTGAGAACGGATACCTGTTTGCATGTGTGTTCCTGTTTCCCCATGCTCCTTCCCTGGTTCTTATTGGACATTCTCTCCACTTACTCCTTCGACGTGCTGATTATGGTGTGTGTTCTTCCAGTGCAGGTAGGCTGCCTTGCTTTCGCCATGGTTGTAGCTCCCCGTGCTTGGAGAGCCACTCGCACTGTGTGTCCTCTACGGCCTACCTCCCTGCTCTGTGTGGCCCGTGTCTGGCCCTGGTGGATGTGGTGCACCATAGCCCTGGTTCCTCAGCGGCGGCAGTGGCCTCTGCTTCCCTTCCGTCGGTGTGGGCGATAGTCTCCCGCCACATTAGGACTGTGGGCCATCGTTCCCCGGCCTTTGTTGCCGACCGGATCCGCGTCGCCCTGGGTATCCCTGACCCGACTGAAGGCCGTTCACCTGGCCCTCTCCCTGCTCGGGCCCTCTCCCCTGGGTCCCGCAGCCGGTCGTCACATCGTCGGGGGGATCCCCAGCTCCGTCCACGCTCTCGCTCGCCTCGTCGCCCGTCCTCCTGATCGCCTTGACGACGCCCATCGCCCTCGTCATGGTTCTCGCCCTGCGGCCGGGGTTAGCGGCTCTGCCCCTGTGCGCCCTCCCCTGGCCTCTACGGATGGGGGCTCTACTCCCTTCCGCCCGCTTCCCCAGCCCAGACGACTTCCTCTTACGTTGTCCTCTCCGCGCGCGGTTGTTCATGCTGTAGCTGGCCCTCTGCTCCCTCCTCCTCCACTGTCCAGGAGGGTCCGCCAGGATGTCGTTGCTTCTCCTACTTCACCTGCTTCAGTGCCTATTCTTCCTTCACGGTCTCGTCCCACGGTGGAGGTCCCTCCCTCCTCCGCCTCGGTGTCGGGCCACCCTGTTATCTCAGCCCCGGGGATCCTTGCTCTGTTTCCCCCCGCGGCTCCTTCTGACCTCCTATCACCCGGCCAGCCTTCCCGCTCCCGTCGTCCTGCTCCTCCTCCTTCTTCTCTCCCTGACCTTCACTTACCGTCTCGCCGGGGGGGTACCCCTCCTCTTGGCTCGGTGGGGTTTCGCGAGGTTTCGGGGCCCCCTTTCTCAGGGGCTGCCGTGTCGCTGGAAGAGGGGGATGGTGCTGTTTCCCCCTCGGGCGTTCGTGATCGGGGACGAGTCCCTCAGCGGCGACACAACCGTCGTCGCTCGCCTTCCTTGGGCCGCGACGCTGCTGGTTCGTGTCGTGGGTCTCGCTCCCGCTCACGCTCGCCCCTGCGGGCCGACCAATCTTGGGGGGGGGGTCGCCTCTCTCGGATCGATTGTCGGCTATGCAGGGATGGGTTGTGTCACGCATCGATGGGCGCTTGGAGTCGATGCAAGACTCCCTCTTATCGCGCTTCTTGGCGGTGACACACCCTCAGCGCCTCACCCTACCTACCCCTGCTACGGTCCCCCTCCCTTCTGCAGGCCTACGCTCTGGTCAGACTTCAGCCGACATCCTTCAGGATGTTCAGTCCCTGGCTGTGTTGACGGGACTGTCCTCCTATGGGACGGGTTTGTGCGACGACGGTACACCTGGCTTAGCCATCATGCTCGATCACCCTCTCCCATTGGGGGCCTGGTTTGCTGAGGCCTTCGACTTCGCCAACCGTTCCGTCGCCGGCTCTCCTTCAGTCCCTCCCCCAGAGTCCTCACTGCTTTTGCCTCCTCTTGTGTCTGTCGGCGGGTTGGACGGCGCGTTCTGGTCCTGGTTAAGCGCGCCCGTTCTTGAACTTTGTTCTATTGCTACCCCGTTCTTCTCTCACCCAGATCAGTCCTCTGTCGACAAGGTTTTTGCCTTGCGACGGTGGGTGCCGAACTTATTCTCGTCTTTTAGGTTCCCTCCAGACTTCTGTTCACCACCTGCGGCTTATCGCGGCGTCTGCACCAGGCGTTCTTCGCGAGGGTTTGGACCGCGTTCGGCGGATCCACCTTCGGCTCGCGGTGTCTTTGGTTCCCGAGCTGAAGGCGGTTTTGTGCGTGACAACTCGGCAACGCCGGACGGTACGGTCCTCGTTCTGCCGGACAGCCCCCTTGGATATTCGTCAGGGTTTGTTGTACACTGCGCTCTCTACGTCGGGGCTTTTTTGCGCGGGATGCTTGGGGCCGCTACGCTTCTCTATCGGCGGACCCTGCTTACGACACGCAGCGCCGCGCTGTGTCGCGAGCGGGGTCTTCTCAGTCCCGTCCTTCTGCCGGTCCTCTTCGGGTTGCTGCTGCAAGTGCTGCCGCCATGCACGGGCACAGAACAGGGACGTTACAGGGCCAGTGCGTCAGTTCCGCCTCACCCTTCTGTTCTTGCCCCCTTTTCATCCCCGCCGTGTCGGGGCTGGCTGGCCTTCCACTACCGGCCGCCCTTCGCCGGGGTCAGCCCCGCGACGGCCAGGGGTTGGGGTGGCCCGCCCTTTTCGACGAAGTTGGGGGGGGAGGGGGGGTAGAGGAGGTCAACGTGGCGCTCATGCCCGCAAGGACCGTACCGGGGGTACCTCCACGTCAAAACAATGTGTAGGTTCTCTGGGTCGGTCTCCTTGTTCTCCTTCTCGCCTGGGTCGCTCCCCTCCTCTCGGGAGCTCCCACGGGTTGTTTTCGCCCTTGCGCCCCTCGATGGCTGCGAGGGACGTTGGGGGCGGCAGATTGCGCGGAGGGGTCTAACCTGGAGATGGACGTCCAGACCCCCACTCCGCTCTTGTCACCGACGCCGGCCCATCTCTTCAGAGGTGGCCCACGTGTTCACATCCATGCACGAGCAGGGAATCGTCGAGGGAGTTGACCGCCGGTCACCCGGTTTTCCTCTCCCGTGTATTTCTGGTACCGAAGTAGAACTGCGACGCGATGCGCCCGGTGGTGGCTCTGTCGGCCCTCACCGGGCGCATCGTGCACACACGGTTTCGGATGCTGCCGGTACCCCAGGTACGCCTGGCCCTGCGCCCTCTGTCGTGGGTAGTGTCGCTGGCCCTCCAGGATGCGTCTTGGCTCGTTCCTCTCCATCCTCGATTCCAGCGATTCTTGGCCGTTCGGACTTCCGATCGTGTGTTCCTGTTCGACGGCCTTCCCTTCGGTCTCCACATCGCGCCGCGGATCTTCTCCGCACTGGTGGGGCAGGCTCTGGGTCCTCTCCTCAGGAGCGGGCTCCAGATCCTGTTTTCCTTGGCCGATTGGTTGATAGTTTCCGAAGCCCTAGGACTGTGCGTACGCGACGCCCTCACAGTCGTTCGCCACGTCGCACAGTTAGGGTTCCCCATCGATGTTCCCAAGTCACGCTTGACCCCGTCGCGTGTCGTGCCATGGGTCGGTCTTGCATGGGATTTGTCCGGCGCTACGGTGACCCAGGGTCTGCCGGACGCGGTGCACCTTCGGCGGAAGGGCTTCGCCGTGTTGCACTTGGTCTCCCTCCCGGGGTGGCTCTGGGACTCGTTAGTGGGTTCGCTGAATTGGGCCGCTCTGCCCATTCCCTTAGGGAGCCTCAGGCTACGCCGCCTACTCCTCATGGGCACCGAGGTGTTTCCGTTGACCCCTATGGATCGGCTCCTGCCGCTCCCGCGTACCGTTCGCAGACGCTTCGGACACTGGGTTGCTCGGGGCACGCTCTCTGCGGCTGTGCCCTGGACCGCCCCCCCCGCCGACAATCTGGGTAGACACAGATGCGTCGAGCGAGGTAGGGTGAGGTTCCCAATCAAACCTGGGACGTCCACTTCCCGGCAGATGGGTGGGACTCACACCCCTTACCCGTCTATGCCCTCGAACTGTTGGTTCCTTTGTTCTTCCTGAGGGACCACGCGCTGGCCCTTCGGGGAAAGTCGGTGGCCTTCGGGATGGACACTCAGACAGCTGTCCACGGTTTCCTAAAGCGGGGGTCCTCCAGGTCATTGACTCTATTGGGGATCTCGGTGGAGTTGTTCTTCCTCGCGAACCGACACACCTTCTCCATGCATGCCTCCTCCCTGCCCGGGACTGCCACCCTGTGGGCGGACGCCCTGTCGAGAGGACAGGGCGTTCTTGTAGAATGGGCAATGCAACGGACTGTGTTCGACGACCTCGCGGCTTCCTGGGGTGTTCCGGAGGTCGACTTGTTCGCATCGGAGGTGCCGCGCCAGTTGCCTCAGTACCTATCCCTCCGGCCTCGCACTCCGGAGGGGGGTCTGGACGCTTTCATGGTAGACTGGAACAGGTGGCGGTCAATATACATATTTCCACCACCTGACGCACTGTTGATGTGCAACGTCCTCGCGAGGCTGCGGCTGTACCGCGGCAGCGTCTGGCTACTCGCGCCTCTGTGGCCGGCACGGGCTTGGTACGCCCGGTTGACGCGGTGGTGCCCGAGTCCGGTCCCTCTCCCTGTCTCCGACTTCCACTTGCGCTAGGTTGGGGACCTGCGGACCTCGTTGGCCTTCGCATCGTGGATGATTCAGGAGGCACGGTGGCTCCCAGTCCACAGACGGGACCTGTCTGCCTTCCTGAAGCGTTCCTGGCCGACTTCTCCTTGGGGGACTTACAGGTCCCGCTGGAGGTCTTTTACTAGGTGGATACAGGACACTCGCCAGACAGTTGGCTCTCCTTCCCTCGTCCTACACTGCTTGTTTCACCTCTTCCGTACACGTCACTTTCACGTCGACGCTATACGTAACCACTTGTCTGCCGTCCGGGGGGTCTTTGAGTCCGTCGCTGGGCTGGTCGTTCCGCCGCAGGTGCTGGATTCCTTCATGACGGCTGCCTTCCGGGACCGACCGCCTCCGCGCCAGGTCCCTCCACAGTGGGATCTGGGACGGGCTCTGGACCTTCTGGCTTCACTCACGTTAGCCCCCTCCCCTCATTTTGTTGCCCCGAATGAGAGGGAGCCCCACATTTTCCAGCCTTTCACCGTCCAGGCTTTACGGCATGGGCATACTCGCCATGTGTTGTGCCCGGTGTCAGCCTTGCACTCCTCTGTTGCGTCTGTGGCGCCGCCTTCGGGTCCTGCTGTGTGGGTGTCTCCTCGGACAGGTGGGAGGCTCTCGCAGGTGCAGATAGGACGCCCCATTTGTCGGCCCATTCGTGCCAGTAACCCTGTTTGTAGGGGTTCTGCGAGCGATGTGCGTTCCTTTGCTGCCTCCTTCCGGTTCCTGCAAAGTCGATCCTAACTGACATCGCCTCAGCGGTTTTGTGGTCTTCTATCAATTCCTTCATCTCCTCCTACCTCTCCATGTCCAGTGTTCGACCCCCTCGGCCAGTGATAGCTCTCGGGTGTCGTGTTTCCTAGTGCTCTGGCGAAGATACCTGGTCTTCCCCCCTTGTCCCTCGTTCTTTTACTTTGTTTTATTTGACAAAGGGGGGGGGGGGGAGTACGGGTTTGCAACACTTGATTGCAAGTTTGGGATTATGTATA
The DNA here is from genome assembly GCA_032716605.1 of Paralithodes platypus. Taxonomy (NCBI): domain Eukaryota; kingdom Metazoa; phylum Arthropoda; class Malacostraca; order Decapoda; family Lithodidae; genus Paralithodes; species Paralithodes platypus. Next base: position 21,812,788 of record CM064485.1, on the reverse strand, counting down.
CAGTACATACTGTAAGTGTTTTTGACACATTGAAAATTGTGTTTTGTTGTGGTGTTCAATGTTTTTGTTGGTTTTGGAAGAAAAGGGATTTTAGGTACAGTACCTTTTTGGTTTAAGACAAGTCTATGTTTTTGCATTACTATGAATGACGGGCACGTGTTAAAACTGTTCTTTTTAGCTACTCCTCAGTTTTTCACTCTTTTATTAAACTCTCTTGTTTAAATTGTCTTTGTCATTCATATTTTTGTTTTATGCATTGTTTTTTTTTGGTATGTTGGGCTTGGATGTCCTCCTCCTATTTGTTATGCAGCCTTGACGTTGGATTTGCCAAGACTACTAACAAATTGGGAGGTTTGACGTACCTCCCAACCTACCAAATAGGAAAACCTACTATTTGGTAGTAGTCTTGGAAAATCCAACGTACATAATACCCTCCCTCACCCCTGCCCATCCGCGTTCTTCTGCTGACGTGAGATGTGATAACAAGAGAGGGTCGCTCATGCGCACGTTCGACAGGGATCTGCACATGACGGAACACGGGATGGGCCTTAAGCGGTAACTAAGGTAAACCCCCTTTTCTTCTCTTCTATGCTTTTTTCACCTTCGGTGGTAGTTTTGGTTAATGTACATCTCCTAGAGCAAGATAAGGAGTAGACTCTAGACTTTTTCTTTTTTAACCGCGGTTGGAATGACGACATAGCAGTCAAAATAGACAAGTCGTCATTGCAATTAGGTTAATAGCCTTGACGTTGGATTTTCCAAGACTACTACCAAATAGTAGGTTTTCCTATTTGGTAGGTTGGGAGGTACGTCAAACCTCCCAATCAAAATCGCTATGTGGAAATAACGCTTAATAAAATAAAATTTTGAAATAAAAGAACACAGTCCACCACATAGGGTGTACACAACTACATGAGCAAGTCAATCTGGTTCCCAAGCAAACAGATAGCACATACAGTATAACAATGCACCTCGTCATGTTCAAGGAATTAGTCAATTTGGGAAGTCCGGGACGTTCTGGTAAATTTTACTAAATTCTGTATGAATAAAGAAACTACAATTTATATAACATTTTATATTAAGCTAAATTTGCAATTTGAAAAGATATCTACAAAAGTAAAAATAACATATATCACTCGCTAACGATAGTGCTATCGGGTAGGTACTTGTAAGCATAGCATGCTTCAAGTGACCCCGAACAATTACTACCCTACAAATAACCTACATTTATTGTACTGTACAAATAAAATAAGGAAATCGCAAAAGCAAGCAATTGATCCTATCGACAATGAATATATACAATATAATAAATATAAATATTTGAAAATATGAAGAAGGCACAATAGATTTAAACAAAAGAATACTCTTTTAACAATTACAATTAATTATAAAAATTAATAACAATAGAAAATTATAAACAATTAATATATACAGACAAAAAGTAAGCAGAGGTTTTAAGCGAAACTTCAAGTTACTAATGCTTGATTAAAATTATTGATATCAAATTCTAAAATACAGTCACAATAATTGACCTTAAAAAGATTAAATTTATGCAACAATTTACTTGAAACAAAACCTTTGTCTACTAAGAGTCTGCATAGTAACCTAGCTCTATCCCAAGTCTTCTACTCTAATACAAATTTTACAAAATCTTATTAGCTGGGAATAAAAACAATTATAAGTTATTTTGCTATCAATACTCCTATTAGGGAAAGGAAAGCTTATTACGTTAAAATTAAAATCATCAACTTTATGGTATATTTTAAGTGTGCACTGTTCATTAACAATCTGTATATTGATATCAAGAAAATTTTCAACATCATCATTTACGTTATCTTGTGTGAGGGGGATGAAATTTGGGTAAATTTGTTTAGCGACTTGATTAAAATTTAACATATTACAAACAAGAATATCATCAATATATCTACTATTATTACTTAACAATTTAGCAAGTGCTAATTTTTCTTGCTACTGTCAACTAAGTTTTTTATAAATTTAAATTCTAAAGCAAGCAAGAATAAGTCTGCAATTAAAGGGCTAGCATTTGCACCCATAGGAATTCCTAATATTTTTTTGAAAATGTAGGGCCCGAATCTAACATAATCTGTGTTAGAAGTCCAATGACGTATGCCTCAGAAACATGGGCCGTTAAAGTAGAGGATGTCAACAGAATGGAACGTAATGAGATGAGAATGGTGAGATGGATGTGTGGGGCCAGGCTACAGGATAGAATAACAAATGTTGAGCTGAGGAGACGTTTAGGTATAAAGATTATTAGCGAGGTGATGTGTACAAGTTGTTGTTCCCCAGGCTGTCTGGCCGAACAGCCCCAAGGTCTCGAGCAAGGCCAAGGCCATAAAGGAGCGCCCCCACAAAATCCTCCCTGTTTACCACTAACAAAGCCTGGGTGACCGAAGCCACTCCAAGGCAGGGAGCTGAGGAGGGTGCGGAAACGCCCGGGAAACCAAAGCCCCACCCAAGGCCCTGTGCCCCTCAGCAATTATGAAGGGAAAGTTGAAGGGTAAGGGAAAAATGTGACGCTTTGGCTCCCAATCTGCCAACTTCTAGGTTGGCAGTAGGGAGGTCAATCCACGGTAAAGACGCCGCCACTTGAGATCTAGAAGATATATAAGTAAAAGGAACAGTCAGAGTAAGCTATGGGTATGGCAGAGATCGCTCAGTTCTCACTCGGATAGACCAGCCCATCACCACATGACTAGAACCCAATCCTCTCAGCATCAGCTAGGAAAGGCCCTAGAAAACCGCCTTTGGCGGGGGGATAGCTCCCCTATTTCAACTCCTTTCGGGGTTGGGCACCCGCCAAGTAGACTGGGATGGTATGGACATGTGGAGAGAATGGATGAACAGAATTGGGTGAAAAAATGCAGGTCTGTGATTGTGGAGGGAGCTGCACCAAGGGGTGAACCGAGGAAGACCTGGGATCGGACTATACGTGCCGATCTCAAATCCAAGAACTTGACAAGTGAAGCAGCCCTTAACAGGGTTGCCTGGAACGCCGCCATTAGGACAAGAGACTGAAACTGCATGTATGTGTGGAACAATCAGTCTTAAAATTTTATGTATGTATGTACAGTATGTAAGGCCCCAATAGAAATACGCATAACGGCCTTATTGGGCTATCCTTAGTTGAAATTACGCAAAGCTGGTACATATCATATTTGAAAAATATGTTGTACCAACATTGTAAATTGCTAACTTGATTAACCCTCCTGGCCCGGGCAGGCTCTCAAAATGACAGTGTGGGCTACCCGGGCGATCTGGCCGAAAAACGTCTAGGCCTAGGCTACCGTATTTTTGTTTAGTTTAACTGCTAGAAATTTCCCACGCATCTATAAATGTAGTGCGGTTTCCAATCTGTAGACTGGCGTTGAGTAGAGCTCTCTATGTCAACTGGTTCAGTTGTGATGACGATTTCAGTGGAGAGCACTTGCAGGCGATGTTAGCAATATGACGATCTTTTCACTACTGAAACAACGACATACAGACATACAATAACAAACGAGTCTTCTCTTTCTTGTTTTCGGAGGTGCGGTGACGAAACGATCGGCTTTGTTTACATGCGTCGGATGCACGGCGTTCAGACCAAGCTGAATAGGCTTTCAAGCTTACAGATTTTAAAATGACATCCGGGCACCTGCCCTTAATTCGTGGTGTCATTTTAAAATGACAACCGGGACAGGAGGGTTAAACATTATTATTATTATTATTATTATTACGGGTGGATGGGACTCGTTAGCCTTGGTCGGCAACCCATCTAGGGGAGACAGCCTTATAAAAATCCGGGTGGATGGGACTCGTCAGCCTTGGTCGGCAACCTGTCTAGGGGAGTAAACCTGATACATATCGATACTGCTTACATAGGGGTGAAGCAGGTTAGTGGATGGACTAGCCGAACACCACTGTAGAAAAATAGTGCTAAAAAGATACATAGAGGGCCTCGGGGTAGGACGGGTCCTACATTGAGTGGTCAATCCTGTGTCCTTCAGTAAACTGGCATGGGTTGTCCCTCTTAGAGGGGATAGGTCCACTTGGGGGCCTTCTGTGTATGGCCACCCTCATTAAGGGGAGTAAGGCATCCGGCAATAGATAGATAGATTATTAAGAAGTTAATAAGAACAGGATTGTCTGGAATGCTGCCATTAGGACATGCGAGTGATGCCGCATCCCATTTGTACACAGTTTTTAAAATTACTGTATGTATACTGTGTAAGACAAGCTTTGGATGATAGAGGAATGACTATAGATCAGGCAAACGAAGTGGTAATAAACAGGAATGAATGGAGAATGCTTGTGAATAGTTGAGTGAACACGTGGTCATTTGGGGGAAGGGGTCGGGCGCAAGTTGGACTAGATAATAGTCCATCAGGCGCCTGGCCAGGGGAGACGATTAATATGAAGGGTGCGCCTGGAAGTGTGGTGGGTGGGCTTGTGGCTGTGGCTCCGCTGCACGTCTGCCTGCCGAGATCGGAGCCTCTCCGGGTGGTCGGGGGCCGGGGGGGTGCTGGAGCGACCTTGGTGACCCTGGTCTCTGGGTATTCTCCTGGGTGACCTAGATGTGTGTGAATTTTGTGTTTTGTCTGTGTTTGTTCGTTGTTCTGTCTTGTGTTTTGTGTTTTCCCTGTTCTTGCTCTGTCTTGAGTCAGCCACCCCTAAGAAAAAATAAAATAAAATAAAATAAAATAATAAAATAAGAGTAAAATAAAAAATAAAAATTGGAAAAGTGGGGATTGGGCCTGAGCATATACATACATACATACATACTGTATATGTAAAGACTGAATCTCCTTACCTTAATGTTAACCCTTCCAGAATGTCGGTCCATCTCTCCCAATATGGCAGAACATAATGATGACTTTCCCGCTCCTACACTGCCCACCACCGCCACCAATGATCCCTCTCCCACGCCAAGTTTAATGTTACGTAGTGTTGCTGACCCTCGTCCTTCATCACCACCATCGCCCCACGAGAATGTCCCATTTTCTATAACGATTGGCTTGCCTGCAGTGACGGAAAGTTCTAATAAATAAATCTTTGAAGATATATTATATTTTTGTAACAAATTTACTTAAAATCTCTTTCACAACATAACACCAGTAAAAAGGCCCAGGTACTAAAAATTTATTTCAACAAACTCCCAGACTTATTAAATTAAAAATTCTTTATGAACAGAGTATACTATAAGGTGCATAGAATGTCTTTATGAACAGAGTATACTATAAGGTGCATAGAATGTCTTTATGAACAGAGTATACTATAAGGTGCATAGAATGTCTTTATGAACAGAGTATACTATAAGGTGCATAGAATGTCTTTATGAACAGAGTATACTATAAGGTGCATAGAATGTCTTTATGAACAGAGTATACTATAAGGTGCATAGAATGTCTTTATGAACAGAGTATACTATAAGGTGCATAGAATGTCTTTATGAACAGAGTATACTATAAGGTGCATAGAATGTCTTTTCTTCCTCTAATCTTCAAGAAAGCAAAAAATAAATACAAAATAATAATCTGTCTACAGTATCTATTGCCGGACGACGTGATCCCCGAAGAGGTGGACACGAACAAAACGGCCCCATGCACCTCTGTCCCCAGTCAGTCGACGCCCCTCCTCTCATCCAGCACCGCCTTCACTCATATACTTCTTAACTCTATTCTTCCACCTCTCATTCTGTCTACCTCTTTCTTTCTGTCCTTCCAACTCACTCTCGTACACTCTCTTTGTCATTCTCTCGCTTCCCATACGTTCCACATGGCCGAACCATCTCAAGGTGTTTTTTTCACACTTTCCCGCACATCTACAACCACACCACACCTCTCTCGTACTTCCTCATTCGCCGGTCTATCCCTCCATGTAATTCCACACACACTTCTCAAGTAACTAATTTCCACCCCTCTCACTCATGGTTTGAGTCTCTTCACCAACGTCCATGCTTCGCTCCTGTAAGTCAGTGTCAGGATTACCACACTGTCCTGCAAGGACTTCTTTACTATTTATGACTAGCCTATAATCTCTGTCATATTGTCATTCAATTTGAGCTTCCTTCTGGTCATCCAGATCTTCAAGTCAGATAAGTAATTTCTGAAATAAATTAAAGTAAGTTCTTTACCTCATCAATATTGTTAATTTCAATATACAACTGTGAATCATCTGCATAGAAATGATACTGAACATTATGTGCATCCAGTAGAGATGAAAGACTAGAGGTACTGTATAGATAAACATAATAATTATGATTATAATAATAATAATATTAATATTAATAATAATAATAACAAAGAAAATTAACTTGTGTGGTAGGAAGGTGTGCCTACCAACAACTCATTTGTTTACAGTGGTGCCCTATACACCACATACTGTAACTCCCATAAAGTGAATGGCACAGTTTCCAGCATCCATGGTAACTGTTAACCTATATAGCCTAGGGCTGGTAGGATCTGTCAGTCTTACAACACCCAGTGTCAGTAATAGTATACTACCTTTACACACATCAATTCTGGCCTAAAGACAACTTGAGCCTTTCTTTGAGTTGACTGTCCATCAGTAGAGTGATCCTACCCCCAGAATAACTGCCATAGAGTTTACATAGTAGTCTCAAGAAAACCACTACCCTACACAATACTGTAGGCCCTGAAAAATTAAGTAAATTAAGTTTTAACGTTATTAGTGAACCAGTCAGTCGCCTACCACAGATTCCTCGATGGTTAAAGAATGAAAAGTAATCGATGGAAAAATAAAAGAACTACAAACACTGAAAGTATTACAAATAAGTATTCTTTGAGGAAAAACAAATATATATATTGTTGAGAAATAAATAATTACTGCCAGACAACATAGTACGTACTTTCTGTGTTATCCCGGGAGACATTGTTGGGGTCAAGTTCGTCAGCGTTCATGAATTTGTTGAGACGTTTCAATGACACACTCGCCTTGAGGGAGGAAAATATATCATTAGTAATCCATTGATAATGAAAAGACTTTCCTGAACTTAATAATTTCAAAACAATGATAAACTAATCCTATCCCTCTATTCTGAATGCCCCAGATGTCAGCACCCATAGAAGATGCAGAACACTAACTTCTTCAATACCCTGAATAAACACAACCTGAACTTCACTACAATATTTCATTGCTTGGATATCTCTGAGACTGTCCCAGGGTGGTCACAGGCTTCTTGGAGGTTACAGGGTTCTCACAGTGGGGCACCACAGAGCAATAAAGTAAATTACGGTAGTACAAAGTGAGGTTTGGCATCCTCTACCCAATCTTAGCTGTTTATGTCTGTTTCTTTTCCTGAACTACTTTTCCTACTTCGGGGGTGGGAGGCTAGGAATCCTCCACCCCTTGTAGTAAAACTCACCTACTAGACGAGACAGAGAAAGGGGTGAGGAAATGCGAAAGTGGTCCCGGATCCAAAGAATTGGAACTTTAAATGTTGTTTCTGTCTCGAGTCGGCCACCCCCAGCTATGGGGTATGTGCCCGAGTATATACAGTACAGTACATACATACATCAATATATATATATATAAGTGGGTGAATTGAACTCGTTAGCCTTGGTCGGCAACCCATCTAGGGGAGACAACTTTATACAAACTTGGGTGGATGGGACTCGTCAGCCTTGGTCGGCAACCTGTCGAGTAAACCCGATGCAAATCCGTACTGTTTATCTAAGTGTAAGGAAGGTTAGTGGATGGACTAGCCAAACACCACTGTAGAAAAGTAGTGCTAAAAAGATACATAGAGGGCCTCGCAGTCGGACCGGTCCTGAGTTGAGTGATCAATCCTGTAAGTCCTGCAGTAAACTGGCTCGGGTTGCCCCTCTTACAGGGAATGGGTCTGCTTGGGGGCCTTCTGTGTATGGCCACCCTCATAAGGGGAGTAAGGCGTCCGGCAATAGATAGATAGATAGATAGACATACATACAAATACAGTAAGTAAATTAAAGTAAGTACAATGGCATCTCTTTTGTTTCAATCCTGATAATAAGTCAATTTTACTCGGCACAGCAAATGACATCTAGGATGTTAATCTGTTCTCAACGTACCTGAATCATACTAGAGATGAGCATGGGTAGGGTGACAAATGGAAAGCGCATCAGGTTGAAGAGGGCGAGAGACACGAAGGCTTTCCTCGCATCCAGAATGTTATCGGACGACACACTCACATATGTCGCAAAAGTGGCCAGCGACACCTTAAAGAAAATATGAAAGGAACCCAAGTTAAAATAACACTACTGCAAAATAAAAGCTAAATACTTGTTATGATCGAGTGCTCTACCCAATGTCACAGTGGTGATGAGGAGCAACTGTCTACAGAGCCATAACTCAAGAGGGTGTCCTCAAATATTAAATCTATAACTGAACAACCTTAGGATGAAGCTCCTAACCTTTCTGTTCCTCTCATAGGGGATGAGGGATAACTTGGCTAAGGGCCTGGAGGTTTTTATAACCATGCTTTCTGGGACAGATTATTGATATACTGTATATCTAAATCTACCCTACTGGTTGTGGCCAAATTTAATAAATCTGTAAGGATCCTATACAGTTTTTTGGTAATAAAGTATAATACATACTTTAACACCTTCCAAAAATATAAAGGGAAGATATATCAAAGATATGTCGTTAAGTAACTGGACAATCGCTACTTCAGTAAATAAACACACAAATACAAATAATACCCCATACTGACCATAAAAGGCGTGCAGTTCCAGAGGAAGAAAGTGCCTGCGTTCATGAAGGCTGAGTGTCGCATGACCTTGATCTCCTTGCCTCTAACACCATTCACCTGGGCCTCAAACGCTGGCTCCCACGCATATAACTTCAACACCTGCAGCAAGGTGGGAAGGGCAGAGCTCATAAGTACTGCCGGTAATACACTATAGATTTTATAGTAATTTTTTTATCGTCAACAACTTTCTGGGATATTTTGCACTACTATGGGAAACTAGTCTGATAGATTATTTTCAATAAAACATTTTTGGCGTAGGGATGCGGAGACCCCACCGCCTGCCACTTTGGTGGTGCAATCAGCTTTTGGAGCAGTGGACCACTGGTTCCTATCTTTAGAAAATTCCTGTGCTTGGTATGCTTTCAGCCCGGGCCCCACTGCAAATAGCAAAACAGTGGTGGAACTGCCATCAAGGTGAGGGATTACTCTGGGTCTGCTCCTTCAGTGCTAAGGGTCATAATCCACTTAGTGGAAATGGCACTGTGGAGTGGGTAAGAAGAGGCATGTCTGGATGCCTGGAGGCAGTTTCTGCAATGGCCATCCCTTTTGGTGGCAGATTGATGATGATGATGATGATGATGAACATATTTTACTTTAAAGTTTACCTTATCATCTATCAGAAAAGTGTTGAGGATAAATTTTGAGGGAAAAACCGCTTGTGTAATACCGGATTATCGGTAAACACAAATGCAAAAGCACTTTTTCTTGCAACTCTGATTAGACAGCTTCTGATATATACTTCTATAAGAATCTGGTAATTTTCTATATATCTACCTCGCCTAGTTCTCAATATCAGTGTAAAATAGTCTCAAAGTGTTGCCAAAGTGAACAGGCACAACACAACAGAAAAAAACAATGAACACACAAAAACAGAACACAAATTCACACACATCTAGGTTACCCAGGAGAAGACCCGGAGACCAGGGATCACCAAGGTCACTCCAGCACTCCCCCGGCCCCCGACCAATGCCTAATTGAATAAAATAAGTGACCGTGAAAATCCTTGATAATGCTGATGCAGTGCCGAGTGAATGACGAAAGAATCATATTGTAGCCTATAGTGCATTTATAGGCTTACACTAAACTTTAGCACTACAGTGGAGCACCGAAGCTGGAGCCAGCTAAGTTAACAAAATCAAACTTAGCGCCATTCCCCAAATTCCACGTTTACGCAAAAATATTCGATCTTGGCACAAAAATCCCAGTAGAAACCCGAAAATGAGAGTAAAAATAATGAAAGACTCGACATCAAACTAGAAAACACAAACAAACAAGTGAACTGAACTCAAAGAATCTGCCATTGTTGTTGTTGTTGTTTGGAGTCGAAATCTGAGTGAATACAGTGAATCCGACGTCCAAGCATCACTTGCGCAAGTTGCTGCCGCCATCTTAAATGTCATCAACACTAGCTAGCCGCTCAAAGTCCACCCGCCTTTTACGTGCTTATATGTGCCTGAACCTCGTAATTCTCGCGTTTATTATGGCCTCCAGTGCATTCAGTGATAGGGACGGTGGGCCGCTCCCTATGGACCCGGATCTGGCGCCCTGGGCCCAACCTGGTCGAAATGGATCCAGAGGGTACAGTACGTAGTGTTTCCCCGGACTGGCACTTTCCGCCCCATAGTATAGGGGCCCGAACCTGGTGGTAGCTCTCCAGGAGGCTGCCCTGTCATTGGGCGAAAAATACCAGGCCAGTCGTAGTGCCGTGTACGCGCACGGGGTGCGTCCCTGCGGCTGGTTCTGGTGGGGCGTACCGAGGCCACTGGATCCTACCCCCTTGTAATCTTGGGGGAAGGTACTGGGAATGGTTCCGGGGTAGACTGGAACCGGAGTTCTGGGGGGGGGGGGTAATGCTCATTTGCCAGCCAAATACCCAATATATGACAATACAGTCGACGCTCGATTTAACGGACCCCGATACAACATATTTCGGATTTAACGGACTCTGTCCGTAGCCGGACAATGGACCCAGCAACGGACAGTCTGTTGCTCGAAAAAAAGTTGGAGCAAAGTCCGTTGCTCTATCTATTTATCTCTCTAATGCACCTACCTAAATCCCTTCTACATTAACATAACTATGTCTTATTTAGACTTTTTGTAATCTTTGAATCATTTCTAATGTGATGGAATTGAAAAATATAATATCCTTCCAGCACATAGATAAATAATAAATAAGATAGTCAACAAAATATTTCAACTCTCCCCTCCGTGCGAGCAGAGACGGAAGATTTACGTTTGATAGATTTTTTGTTTTGTTTTTTCCCTCGATATACACTCTCTTTCTATCTATCTATCTCTCTAATTCATCTACCTAAATCCCTTATACATTAACATAACTATGTGTTATTTGGACTTTTTGTAATCTTTGAATCATTTCTAATGCGATTGAATTGAAAAATATAATATCCTTCCAGCACATAGATAAACAATAAATAAGATAGTCCAAAAAAATAGTTCAACCCTCCCCTCCGTCTAGGCGCCGAGCTTCCGAGACGGGAGATTTACGTTTGATAGATATTTTTTTTTTTTTTGGTTCCCACGGTATACACAAAATGATGGGGAAATATTATAACATGTTTTTAATTGACATTTGTGTCGTTTTTGCTGATTATGAGTTGGTAGAAAAAAATGTCTTTAATTCTATCATATCGGAAATGATTCACAGATTATATAGAGACCAAATAACATACACTTTTAAATGTGTTCAATAGTTTTGCATTATCAATAGGGTGTAGCACAAAGCTTATCAACATTATCACAGTAACGGGGTCGGGGTTGAGGCCGGGACGGGGAGGGGAGGGAGTAGGCCTACAGAGGCGGGGATATCCTTCCCTCTTTCTTTTTTTTTTTTTTTTTTTTTTTTCCCCATGTGAAATTTATCATATTAATGACAAATAAGACCTTTATTATGTTTTCAGGGACAGTACAGCACAAAGTGTCCCTCAATTACAAAAAAAAAAAAAAAAAAAAAAAAAAAAAAAAAAAAACGAAGGCAATTTTCCAGCTACGGACTTTTTCCAGCAACGGACTCGGTCTCCCCCCTATTAGTCCGTTAAATCGAGCGTCGATTGTACAACCTAAAAAGAAAAGTAAGTCCGATGAATCAAAACCGCACAGGACAAGGACAAGGACAAATGCCCCCACAATTGTCGGAAAAAAGAAAAGATATAGGATATACTGGATGGGAGTGGAGACTGATAAAGCGAAAGGAGGAGTGGGTGTTCTGGTGGCTGAAGAGCTGGCGGAAAGTGTGCTTCAGATTACGAGAGTTAGCGAAAGGCTGATTGTTCTGAAGTTGAAAGTTGGTGAAAGAATTCTGAATGTGATATCTGCATATGCCCCACAGGCTGGTCTACAGAAAGAGATAAAAGAGGACTTCTGGAATGACACCGTCAGTGTCATTTCAGGCCTCTCGGAGAATGAAATAACAATCGTGGGGGGGGGGGGGAGGACCTCAATGGTCACGTGGGAGATCTGCAGATCTGTACGAGGGGGTACATGGAGGAAATGGTTACGGAAGGAGAAATCAGGAAGGCGAATATATATTGGAGTCCTGCGTTGCACTCAACATGGTTGTGTGTAACACAAAGTTCAAGAAAAGACAGAGCCACATGATCACATATAACTCTGGGGTCTCCAGTAGCCAGATAGATTACTTCTTGGTTAACAGGAAAGACGGGAAACTAGTTCGAGATGTAAAGGTCATCCCGAGCGAAGAATGTATCCCCCAGCATAAGCTACTTGTGTGCGACATGAACTTATACAGAGATCCTAAGTGCAAGAAGGTATACATACCCAAAAGGAAAGTGTGGCTGCTGAAGAACAAGGAAGTTAGGAATAGGTTTCATAGTGAACTGGAGGAAATGAATAGAAATAAGGAAGCTAGGCCTAACGATGTAAATAGTCAATGGAACTTTCTTAAGCATAGCCTTATCGCTGCCACTGACAAAGTCTGTGGGAAAACAAAGGGTCACCCCAGGAATAAGACCTCCTGGTGGTGGAATGATGAGGTAGAACATGCTGTGAAAGAGAAAAGGAGATGCTTCAAAGCATGGAAGAAAGGAGGCAGCAAGGAGGAATACCAGGCAGCTAAACGAACTGCCAAAAGAGTTATTTACAATGCTAAAAATCGCATGAAGGACCTGGTCCTCGAACAAGTGTGTAACACTGACAATCCCAATGGGATCTTCAACCTAGCTAGGCGAGTAAAAAAAGGCAGTAGGGATATTATAGGTGAACAGTGTGTTAGAAACGATAATGGGAAGATTGTGTATGCAGAAAATGAAATCAGAGAAGCATGGAAGGCACACTATGAACGATTGCTAAATGTAGAGTTTGAATGGGATAAGGAACAGCTTAGTATCGAAAAAACAATATCTGGGCCCCCTCCTTTGATAGCACCAGCTGTAGTGAGCGACGCAATCAATAAAATTAAGGACAGTAAAGCTCCAGGTTGCTCTGACATTGTCGCTGAGATGATAAAAGCCTCAGGGGAGACTGGTGTAAACTTAGTCACTAAGTTGATAAACACCATTATTAAAGATGAGAAAATCCCAGAGGATTGGCTCAAAAGTGTAATAGTAAATATGAGGAGGTCCGTGCCAGAGGGGCCAACTCGCCACGAGTATAGTTTTGAGTTATTGATGTTTAAAGTTAACATACCATACACTCGTGTTTTGACTCTAACTCGGTTTGAGCGTGACTACTGAAGCACGTCTCGTACAGCGCCTGTGAGTGGTCGGGCGGGCGGCCATTTAATTCCCCACGTCGTAGCCACGCTCTCATTGGCTGAGTGCGTTGGCGAGTTGGCCCGTCTGTCTACCCAGATTCACACCCATAAACGGTCTGCCAAACGGCAAAAACCAGGGACGCTCAACCCTCTGTGCAGTTGCTATAAGGACGAAAGTCGGATGTTTTTTTTTGCCAGATGATTCCCAAGAATTTCACGGAGCGGGAACCAACTAGAGCGCTGTTTTTGAAAATGTGGCGAGTTGGCCCCTCTGGCACGGACCTCCTCATATATACAAAGGAAAAGGGGATGCGCTAGAGCGGCTAGATAGAGGAAATTACAGGGGCCTGAAAATGCTTGACCAAATCATGAAGGTCTGTGAGAGAGTCCTTGAGGGTTTGATCAGGCAAAACATCTCTATTGATGATATGCAGTTTGGTTTTATGCCAGGATGGGGTACAACTGATGCTATCTTCATAGTCAGGCAGATACAGGAAAGATACTTACTAAAAGGCAGGGATCTTTACTTTGTGTTTGTAGACCTGGAGAAGGCATTTGATAGGGTGCCTAGAGATGTTGTGCAGTGGGCTATGAGGAAACTTGGTGTGGAAGAGTGGCTGGTGCGTGTGATAATGAAGATGTATGAGGATTCGCGAAGTGCGGTGAGGATGAAGGGTGTACTGAGTGATGAGTTCGCAGTCCGTGTTGCAGTCCATCAGGGTTCAGTGTTAAGCCCCCTCTTCTTTATTATGGTCTTGGAAGCACTGTCTAGTTTTTAGAGGCGGACTCCCGTTGGAACTGCTTTATGCAGACGATTTAGTCCTAATAGCTGACAGTATGCAAGATGCTGAGGCCAAATTCAGAGAGTGGAGAGAGGGTATGGCGAGCAAGGGTTTAAGAGTCAATATTAACAAAACTAAGGTTATGCATTGTAGATTGAGATGAGGCAATGTGGAAAAGCGCGGTGCATACCCATGTGCAGTGTGTGGAAAGGGAGTAGGCGTTAACTCAATTCAATGTAGCATCTGTCGATGTTGGGTACACCATGGGAGTAAGCTCTGTAGTAGAATAAAGGGACCCCTGCCGAAGGATAAGTCAGAAATAGAGAAATTTGAGTGTGTAGTGTGCAAAGGCGAGCTTGTATTAAGTAATGATCCTGTGGCTGTGAATTTTGGAAAGGAGTCTTTGGAGCTGGTGAACAAGTTTTGTTACCTAGGAGATACCATCTCTGCCGGTGGTGAGGCCGAGGCTGCCACTGTTGCTAGAATTAGGTGTGGCTTGGGGAAGTTCAGAGAACTGATGCCAATCCTGACCATGAAAAGAATGCCTCTCCCCCTGAAGGGAAAGGTGTATGCCTCATGTGTTAGCAGTGCAATGACGTATGCCTCAGAAACATGGGCCGTTAAATAGAGGATGTCAACAGAATGGAGCGTAATGAGATGAGAATGGTGAGATGGATGTGTGGGGCCAGGCTACAGGATAGAATAACAAATGTTGAGCTGAGGAGACGTTTAGGTATAATGAGTGTTAGCGAGGTGATGCGTACAAGTAGACTGGGATGGTATGGACATGTGGAGAGAATGGATGAACAAAATTTGGTGAAAAAATGCAGGTCTGTGATTATGGAGGGAGCTGCACCAAGGGGTGGACCGAGGAAGACCTGGGATCGGACTATACGCGCCGATCTCAAATCCAAGAACTAGACAAGTGAAGCAGCTCTTAACAGGGTTGCCTGGAACGCCGCCATTAGAACAAGACTCTGAAACTGCACTTATGTGTGGAACACTCAGTCTTAAAATTTTATGTATGTATGTATGTATGATTTGAATGCCCGGGACCATCAACACATACCGGCTACCAAGTCGGACGAAAGCCGCAGAAACATAACAATGAGTTAGGCTATGCTAAATATTACTTATGATTTCAAATAAAGTCTGTGTTAATTAATTTATTAATTAAAAGTTTGTTTAAAACCCTCCAGCCCCGGCTATGTATTATATATATATATTCCTCGAAACCCGGGTGTTTTGGCCGAAAAACGTCTAGGCTAGGCTACCGTATATGTGTTAATCTGACTGCTTCCCGCATTCCCGCGCAACCCCAAGCGTAGCTGTGTTATTTACCTGTAGAATGGCATTAAGTAGAGCTCTCTAAGTCAACTGGTTGAGCTGTGATGATGATTTCATTGGAGATAACTTTATGGCCAAAACAGCCACTTTACACTACTTTTCGATACTTAACAACAACATACAGGCACACACGAACAAGCGACGCTCTCCTTCTTGTGGTCGGAGATGCGGGGCGTCGGTCCAGCCGGCTGTTGTTTACATGCGTCGGACCGACGCCTCGCACACGAAGCTCACAGGCTTTCAACCACTGGGCGTTCAAGAGCCCTTCCGGGCAGCTGTTATATGCTTTTTTATGGGCGTTCAAGAGCCCTTCCGTGGTGAGAGGGTTAACCAGACCACTGAGTCTAGAACAAGACTCTCACAGGGCTGGCCCAAAGGATTAAATCACATTGCGGTTAAAAGGTTAAAATGGCGGAGATACCGGATTATGGGAAATAAGGAAAAAGTCGGAGAGTCAGATAAAATGTCAGCAAAGGATTTATTACCAAAGTAAGCAGTACAATAACTGGAATAAGCAGAGCAGATACTAAAGACATGATGAATAGTGAGGGGAGTACGACAAGTGGTGCACTCAGGGGACGGATCATGAGGGGTGGACATTAAGTAACCATGGGTTAGACGTGAATGACCTATTCGGAGTCTCGTTAACAGTACCTCCTCACGTCTATGAGACTGAAAGGAGGAGGGCCAGGGGCGCACAGTAGGTTTAAGGGCATGAAGTTTATTAGTACAGGGAGTAGCCTCCCAAAGAGACTGCCGTGTAGAGAGGATATAAGGCTTCAACAAGGACAACCAGTCACCTAAAGGGAGATGAGGCTGTCGGAGTGTCTTGGTAACAGCAGCTTTCGCAGCCTTATCAGCGTCTTCATTACCCTGAATCCGAATATGGGCGGGAATCCAGCAGAGCTGCACCCTCACGCCATTTACGCGTAACACATGAAGAGAGTACTGGATGGATGATATTAAGACGTGAGAGGGAGAATAGGTACTGAGGGCATCAAGAGCACTACGGGAGTCGCTGTAAATGACAAACGTCTGTGGAGGCAGACCGTGAATAACGTCAATGGCAGATTGGATGGCAAGGATCTCGGCAGTGAAAATTGATGCATGTCGTGGGAGGGAAAATTGAAGGGTGGCGGTGCGAAAGACAGCTGCAAGCCCAACACCAGCAGGAGACTTGGAACCATCAGTGTATATGGCAACATGGGGGCCCTTACGGCGTTCAAGGGCGTGTTGATGATGTTGGCTAGGTACAAACGGATACCTCTTAGATAAATAGGACAGGTGTATGCAAACACTGGGGAGGGAGATAGTCCAAGGGGGAGGACGATCTACGGGAGGGGAGACAGAAATATCTAGGCCAGTGGTATTGAGAAGAAGGGTAGCACGGCGAGCGAAGCAAAGGAAGCGTGAATTTAAAGTAGAAACGTCAATGTTGTGGAAAAGGGAATTGGTGGGAGAGTCACTATATTGGATCTTTAGGGCACGACGCATTGTAACTAAGTTTCTGTGGAGGGAAAGTGGGGGTTCTCCACTTTTGGCTAAGATGGACACGATCGGGGAAGATCGGAAAGCGCCAGTGCAAAGTCGTATGCCTTCTGTATGAACAGGATCCAGAGTTCTTAAGGCGGAGTACGAGGCAGAACCATAAATAGGACAGCCATAATCAAGGATAGACAGAACAACGGCTTTGTAAAGCATTAACATGGTGGAACGTCTAGCACCCCAGGTAGTGTGAGATAGCTTTTTTAGGAGACCGAGAGCTCGCGTGCCTTTACATTTGATGTAATGGATATGATCTTTCCAATTAACCCTCTCACATCCGGACGCGATTTTTGAGCCTATTAGGGATACTTTAAATCCTTTGTTACCATCAGGGGTATCTATAAACCTTTAGTTTGTTTACTTCAACCTCTGCAGTTGTCTTTGAGTTAGCTGTGGGCAGAAAACTAATTTTGGAGAGGTAATTATAACAGTGAGAGTAATCTTTTTCTTATTGCTAATCTGGCAACCTCTGCGTCCTATGGTCGTGAGAGGGTTAAGGTGTTGGTCAAAGATTAACCCCAGGAATTTAACGCTCGAGTGGAAAGAGAGTAGAGAATCCCCCATCCGAAGTTCGATGGTCTGGTCGCGGAGCCAGCGCTTATCTCGGAAAAAACAATTGCCTTGGTCTTCTCTAGGGCTGGGCAGGAATCGGTTCCAGAACCGGTTCCAACGAATCCAATTAATTACTTTGGAACCGAGTACCAATTTTGAGAACCGGTTCCTACTAAACTATTCCACTGACGATGTAAAACTATAGAAAATGCGAGATTCAAGGAGCGAAAATGGTGTAACAGTTAACACTACACTATACACACTAGTATATTGGTGGTGGTTGGCAACTGCATACTTGGTTCCGCGCGGCGCGCGGCTCTCTCACTCAGACACTCAGTTGTAGGCTACATCTCGATCCCAGTCCTCCACTGAATCTGACTCATTTGTTTATATTGAGGAACCGGTTCTGGAACCGGTTCCAACGGTTCCACCTGCCTCAGATACTCGGAACCGTGAGTACCGAAAATTACGGTTCTTGCCCAGCCCTAGTCTTCTCCGCTGAAAACGTGAAGCCGACTGATGAGGCCCAAGCAACAACCTTCTGAATGGAGAGGTTGAGAATGCGTTGAGCATGACGAAGTGTGCGGGTGGTGCAGTATATAGTAAAATCGTCGACATACAAGGATCCACGGACGCCTGGTGACAGTTGGCGGATAACACAATTTATGGCGATGGCAAAGAGCATGCTACTTAGTACACTGCCATGGGGTATGCCATTGTGGAGAGGGAAGATGGCAGAAAGAATATTCTCCACACGAGTTTGAAAAGTGCGTTTGGTAAGGAAGTTAGAGATGAATATTGGGAGATGACCGCGGGCACCACAATCATGGAGGGATTGGAGTATGAAATGTCTCCAAGTAGTATTGTAGGCCTTCTTTATGTCAAAGAAGACTGCAACAGTGAACTGTTTCCGATCAAATCCCTGTCTGATTTGGGCTTCTAAGAGTGCAAGGGAGTCTAATGTAGAACGGTTCTTCTGGGAACCGAACTGAAGAGGGGTGAGAACAGAGTGTTGGCGAAGAAACCAATCAAGTCTAGCGTTACCCATTTTCTCCATTAATTTACAGAGGCAGCTCGTGAGGGATATTGGTCGATAATTGGCGGGGACGCTGGGATCTTTACCAGGTTTCGCTATAGGGATGACAATAGCATGTCTCCAAGAATCAGGAAAAAGGTTGTGGGTCCATAAATGGTTATAAAGCTGTAAAAGATAAGATTTGGCAAGGGGGGCTAGATGAGTAATCATGTGGAAGCTGATGTTATCATGACCAGGAGAGGAATTAGTACAGGTAGAGAGGGCATGGTCAAATTCATCCATCGAAAAACTAGCATTGTAGTCACAAACATCGAAGGATTGGAAATTGACAGGGACGGATTCAAGACGGTGCTTAACCCTCCAGCCCCGGCTACGCATTACATAAATATTCCCCGAAATCCGGGGGTTTTGGCCGAAAAACGTCTACGCCTGGGCTACCGTATCTTTGTTATTCTGACTGCTTCCGCATTCCCGTGCATCCCCAAGCGTAGATGTGTTTCGTACCTGTAGAATGGCGTTAAGTAGAGCTCTCTAAGTCAACTGGTTCAGTTGTGATGATGATTTCATTGGAGATAACTTTATGGCAAAAACAGCCACTTTACACTACTTTTCGATACTTAACAATAACATACAGGCACACACGAACAAGCGACGCACTCCTTCTTGTGGCCGGAGATGCGGGGCGTCGGTCCAGCCGGCTGTTGTTTACATGCGTCGGACGTACGCCTCGCACACCAAGCTTACAGGCTTTAAGCTCATGGGCGTTCAAGAGACCTTCCGGGTAGCTAGGGTGTGTTTTTTATGGGCGTTCAAGAGCTCTTCCGGGTCTGGAGGGTTAAGGAGACGGAAGCGTGCATCATAGTAAGTATCACTACTAACATCGGCAAGATGTTGGCCTAAGAGGTCAGATACTGCCTGGGGGCTATGAACGGTGCGGCCATTATTGACTAATGCGTGACGGGGAGGGGCAATGTGGAGACAATTAATTTTCCTGAATTTTTGCCAGACACGTGAGATAGGGGTGGATGGGGAGATGGAAGAGATATAAGATTCCCAGGAAGCAGACCGACAACGGCGTACTTCCTTACGGAATTTAGCAGACATTCTGTTATAAAGGGGCTTAAGTGCACAGATATCTAAGGCAATGGAGGTGAGTGCATGTAAATCAGAAATAAGAAGGGGAAAGCGAGAAAGTAAAGTACGGGAACGTTTTTAAAGACGATCTAAACGTCGACCAAGTTCACGTTTGCAGCGAACGAGGGCGGATAAGGATGCGGTCCACCAAGGGACTTGGCGGCGACGAGCAGAAGTAGAGGAAAGGGGTATAGATTTAGAAGCTGCAGAGATGATAAATGCAGTGAAAAAGGTAGTAGTTTCGTTATGGTCACGGAATGGATGAAAGGGAGGGATTTGGCGCGTGTGCAGTCCAAACTTCTCCCAATCAGCTTTGTGGAAATTATAACGTGGAATAGCAGGAGGGGAACATGGTTGGAAACAAGACAGAAGAATAGGAAAGCGGTCACTGGAGAACGAATCATCACAGAGACGCCACTCAACTTGTCAACTATCGTAGAAGAACAAAGGGCGACATCAACCGAGGAAAAAGTATGATGAGTACTTGAGAAATAGGTGTAGGAATCAGGTTCGTTAAGGCAACAAAAAGAATCAAGGGATAGAAGGTTCTCAATGTGTACCCCAGCAGCATCTGCAGTGGAGGAGGAAGGATTCCACAGAGGGCTATGCGCATTAAAAATCTCCTAGTAGAAGAAGAGGGGACGGTAACACATTAACAAATCTGGAGAGGAGGGAAAGATCATAATGGAAGGCTATCTGGTTATATATATTACAGATGGTAACCGAGGTACCATCAGGGAGATGAAGAGTAAGAAGAGAATGTTGGAGATAACTATCGCGGATGGGAAGTAGGTCGAAAGTCAAGCTATGGTGTACATAAATAGCAGTGCCATACTCGCCATTAGGGGAAAGCGAGTGGCATGCAAGGTGATAATTAAGGATGGATTTATTGTAATTCCTAGTGTGTTGTAGACACAAGCACATTGGAGTGTAAGTGTGGAGTAAGCGTTGGACCTCACCTAGACGAATTCTAGATAAGAGTCCATTCACATTCCATTGTATTAGATAGGAATTGAATAGGTTAAGTACGAGAAGTCAGATTGTGTAGGTTAACAGTGCTATTGGAATAACGTAATGGAGGCAGTGGATGGAGAGACGAATTAGAACGGGTAGATGGGTCTGGTGGTGCAAGGGCGGCGGACGGTAAAGAGTTCCGCCGTTTTGACGATCGAGAGGATGAGAGGGAAGTCACCTCACGGAGGATGGTAGACACTTTTAATCGAGATCGATCAGACTGGAGTTGTAAGTGGACTGCACATAGGCACGAGGGGCCATGTGTGGAAATATCGTCAGAAGTAGGCAATTGACACTCACGCATGAAATCATGGATAATTGCCAAGACAGATTCGTGGGTGGGATCCGGTACCCTGCGGCATTCCCTGACAAAACAGAGATGGCAGCCGCAATGAGGATCGTGGAGGTCAATCGTAGCGTGAGAGATGGTGGAACTAACACAAGGCATGCACTTACATCCTTCGGGATGAGGCGCACAGGGGGACGTGACTGGATCAGACGGAGGGGATGAAGAAAGGGAGGGAGTAACTTTAGAAGGCGAGAGCCGAGCGGATGAGGCGGATCGGCTGGAAAATTCGGAGGTAGGAAGGGGAATTTTAGGTGTAGGACGACGGGTAGTGTTCAGTCGAGCGGAAACAGGTGAACGTTTAGTCACGCGACAAGAGTTGGGGTGAGGAGGGTGAGGGGAGGGAGAAATATGACTAGGTCGTGAAGAAGAAGCAGGCCGACGAGCCGCAAGGGATTTAAGTTTCGACGGATGAGTCAAAAGTGCAGGGGAAGGAGAATCAAGAGCATCAGAGCGACGTTTGCTGGAGGCGGAGGCATAGTCCATACGAGGTTCATTGGCACAGGACGTAGTGGATCTGGGTGCAGGCAAGGAATTAACCTTAAGTGGTCGGGGAGAAGTCTTAGATACTCGTACAGGAGAGTGTACTTGATTTGATTTTTAGCAATGAAGAGGATATAGTGGAACATGTTAATGTGGATAGCCCTATAGGTCGTAGTGACCATGCCTGTATAAGCTTTAGTTGTAACATTAAATCAGAGAGGGATAATAGAAGCAATAGAAAAATATACATGTATGATAGAGCAGATTATGAGCTGCTGAGACGGTGTTTGGACATTGACTGGGGGGAATACTTGAACGGTGAAGACGCTGAAGGAATGTGGAGGAAAATTAGAGTCAAACTGGAGAATGCTGTATCCAAAAGTGTACCAGTAAGGGAATATAAGGATAAAACAAAATTGAGGAAAAGAACTAACCCAGAATTGCCAATGAAAAGAAAGCTTTGGATATTGATTAGAAGAAAGAAACGATTGTGGGAAAGACTAAAATTGTTAAAAAAGAACAGGGGGTCTAGTATAGAGGCTAAAGAAGTGGATCTGGAATGCAGACAAATAAACAATAAAATAAGGTGGGAAACAAGGAGGGGGGTGAAGGAGAGGGAGAGAGAGATAGCTAGAAATGTGAAGGATAATCCAAAAATATTCTGGAAGTACATTCAGGAAAAGTTAACAAAAAGAGTAGGGATCCCAGAGCTGGTAGGGGGGTTGAATGATGGGAGTAGAGCGGAGACTGATAAGGAGAAAGCAGAGGTGCTGGGAAATACTTTGGGGGGGTACTAACAGTGGAGTCGGAGGATGCAGTGCCTACTATTCCCATCAAACAGGCACCGGCACTAGAACTAATAGAGTTTTCCCATGCTAGAATAAGAAGGGCTATAGAAAAAATGAACAGAAGTAAGTCACCGGGACCGGATGGGATACACCCAAGAATCATAAAGGAAGGAGGGGAGATGTTAGTAGAGCCATTGAAAATGTTATTTGAGGTATCTTTGCGCAGTGGCAGTATCGTAACCAATGAGGTTTAGTTTTCCGAGTGACGTATCTGCTACTGCTGAAGGCCCAAAACACGGTTAAAGTTTTCACATTTCATCTTTGCCTAGTACTTGCGACACCTCGGTTGGGTTACCTTCTTTGGAAGGTAATCAAGTCGTACCCCACCTGCTCGTGGTGACCTCGCAAACACCCATTTCTATTTATTTTTTCCATTTATTCTTTTTTCAAGATAGGGTGACACAAACGGGGGCGGCGCTACCTGGGTTTATCCCAGGTAGTAGTTTAATTTTACTCTAAATTTTATTAAGTGTTTTATATATTTTTAATTGTAGGCTACATAAATATAAACAATGGCCGGCCAAGGCAAACGGAGGCAGAGTTTATTGGGAGATGAAGAGAGCTATGAGTTTGAGGGATTTCTGGCAGAGGGTGGTGAAGTGGAGGATCAATTGACTGTAGTGAAGAGACAGATGATGGGTCTGTTAAGATGGAAGGGAGTTATGGAGAATTGGAGGAGAGATATAGGTGTGAAGGTGGAGTCACTGACAGAAATATGTGGAGCCAGTTCAGTAGCAACTGCAGATGGGCCATTAATTGCTAACCTAGATGCAGTGATAAGGAAAGTAGATGAGCTGGAGGCAGAGAACATGGCACTCAAGGAGCAGCTAAAGGAGTATGAGGGCCATTTAAGTGAGAAAGTAAAGGGAGTAATAAGTGAGGAGAAAGATGAGTGGACAAGGGTGGGGAATGCTAAGGTGGATGCATTGGAAGAAATCATGAAGGAGCAGGTGGAAGAGAGAGAAAAAGAGAAAAGAGAGTTTGAGAAGAATGTAGTGCAGGTTTTGAAGAGCAAGGAAAAGGTAGTGAGGGAAACAGCGGAGACCAAAAAGGAGCCGACCAAACGCACCACTGAGGTGGTAGATGGTGGAAAGAAAAAAACTGTCTGGGACCATCAGGTCCTGGTAGTGAAGCCAAAAGACCGATCCTCCGAGCCAGTAAGCCCACCAGATACAAAGGCAATCGAGACTGCTTTGGCTTCGGTTCCGGTTAACAAGTTAACTAGAACTGAGTCAGGTGTACTGGTGGTACGACTTCCATCTAAGAAAGCCAAAGAAGATGCAGGAAGGGCCATCAATCAGTATTTGGGGGTGGACAGTGCCTTCAGTGTCTCCGAACCAAAGAAGATGATGCCAAAAATGACTCTGGTAGGCATTGCTAATGATGCTGAGGATAATGAGATCATTCCCAGCATCCTCAACAAGAACCCAAGAATAAAGTCCCTGGTCGACGATGGCTTAGCTATGAATTTGCTATTCACTAAGCAAAAGAGTGATGCACACACTAAGATTGCGGTAGTAAAAATGTCACCTGAAATACGCTCTTCCATTGTGGATGATGGCAATTCTGTGTATGTTGGACTTGTGAGATGTCGTGCATACGATCGCTTCTGGGTAACACAATGTTACCATTGCCAGGGCTTTGGTCATACCAGTGACAGGTGTTATCGGAAGAATGAGGATCCAAAATGCAACTTCTGTGCTGGTACTCATAACTCAAAAGACTGCACCAACAAGACTTCCCCCAAATGTATAAATTGTATGAGCTCCACATCAGTTACGGAGCCGCCAAATCATTTCGCCTCAAGTAGAAATTGTCCTTTAATGACAGCTCAGAGAAATAAAGTTATTGAGAACACCGATTTTTGTAGGTTCAAAAAACTGAAAAATGCACATGGGAGCCGGTTGAAACTGGGTCTGTTGAATGTTCGTTCCTTGCGTAACAAAATGGATCATATTTGCGAGATCTTGGATGAACGTAACCTTGATGTATTATGTCTCACTGAGACCTGGTTGTTCGAGTCAGATCTGAATATTATCCAGGCGGCATTGCCTAAAACCCATTCCATAATAAACGTTCCTAGGCCTAGGGGAGATCATCCGGGTGGTGGAGTGGCAGTTGTCTACTCCACATCTCTGGTGAATATCTTGCAAATAAGCCATAACCCAGCCCCTCTTTATTATGAACTGTTGGAAGTGGAAATAAAACTCCATCAACAAATTCTAAGAATGGCAGTTGTCTATAGGCCTGGCCATCGTGGCACAGATAGGGGTTTTATGGAAGAGTTTGGGCAGTTTCTCGAGGAATTTTCTGCTAAAACTGGAAGACTTTTGATGTGTGGAGATTTTAATTACTGGGTTGACAGCCCTCATCTGAAGCCATTCTCTCCTGAGTTCCTTGAGTTGACTGATCAGAACAATTTTGTAAACCATGTGTCCCACCCAACTCATATCTTAGGACACACCCTTGACTTGGTTTTCTCTCCTGTGGGTTGTGGTGGTGTTCTGGATGTTGATGTTGAGAATGCTGACCCTAATACCTCTGATCATGCTTTAATTACTTTCAGCTTTGATTTCCCTAAGCCACTCACACATGAAAAAGTAATCAGATTTAGAAATTATAAAAATGCAGACCTAAATTTGGCTAGCAGTGAAGTAAAACAGTACTTGGGAAGTATTGATACTTCCAACCTTACTTCAGATGAGCTGGTGGAGGTACATGGAAATGCACTTAAATTAGTGTTCGATCATCACTGTCCAGAAGTAGAGAAGAAAATCATAGTACGAGATGATTCGCCCTGGTATAGCACTCGAGTTAAATTTCTTAGAAGAGCGCGTAGAAGAGCTGAACGTGAATGGCGGAAAAATAAAACAGACTCTACATGGTTGCAATACCTGTCAGCCAGAAGAGCTGTGGTCTACAAAATCAAAGATGAAAAGAAAGTGTATTATCAGGGAAAAGTTGACTCGTGTGGTAACGACCAGAGGAGGTTGGCTTCAATTGTAAACAGTTTACTTGGAAAAACAAGAGTCAGCTTAAGACCTTCTGTACCTGATGCCGAGTTGGCTGCCAACTTTGTGGCATTTTTTGCTGGCAAGATAACTCGCATAAGACAGGAACTGGATGATATTAGATATTAGAGCGTGCAATACTTGACCAATTACAACCACTACTTCAGCAGAATGAAACTATCCCAATTTTTCAGTCTGCTTACCGACAGCATCATTCAACTGAAACAGCATTGATTAGAGTACATAATGATCTAGTTGAGAACATTTGCAATGGTGTGGCCTCACTATTGGTCTTGCTTGATCTCTCTGCGGCTTTTGACACAGTGGATCACAAGTTGTTATTGAGTGATCTTTATGATTGTGGTGTGCGTGACTCCGCTCTCTTGCTTCTTGGGTCGTACTTGTCAGGTAGATCCCAGAGTGTGATGGTAAATCAAGTGGTCTCGGACTCGACACCCCTCCGGTATGGTGTTCCGCAGGGATCAGTTTTAGGTCCTATCCTATTTATATTAGCAGTTTGTCTCTTCTGCTTCGTGCACATAATGTCACCTTTCACTTTTATGCAGATGACACCCAGATTTATGTGAGAATCACAAATATAGTTGATATACGGAGTAAGATGGAATTGTTGATGTCTGATATCAAGAAGTGGATGAGAGCGAGAAAACTTAAACTAAATTATGGTAAAACTGATATTCTCATCATCCGAGGAAATAGAAGAGCTGATGATATAGTAGGTGCCCTCTCCATCAATGTGGGTGGATCTCAGCTGCGACCGGCCAACTCTGTTCGAAATCTGGGTGTATATGTGAACTCCCGATTAGATTTCAAAGAGCATGTAAACCAGATAGTTAAAAGTTGTTACTTGCACATCAGAAATCTCTATTTGGTGAAGCCGTTTATAACCAGACGTTGGTTCACTCATTGGTCTTCTCTCGTGTTGATTATTGCAATGCCCTGTTGGTGGGTCTTCCAAATTATATTTTGAAGAAAGTTCAGTCTGTTCTTAACAGGGCCGCAAGACTAATTTTTGGTGTTCCACCTAGAACTCCTACTACATCTCTTCACATAGAACTGCACTGGCTGCCAGTAAGAGCAAGAATAGAATTTAAGTTGTGTTTGGTGACTTTTAAGGTTCTCAAATTTGGTGAGCCTGGGTACCTTGCGGAGCTGCTCAGGCGCCCACCGGCACACCATGGTGTAGTTGTGCGTCATGACAATGACCCTTTTCGTCTTGATGAACCAAGGGCTTTCCAGCAGTCTTCTTTCTTTGAGAGGTCATTCTCCTACATGGCTCCGAGGTTGTATAACAGGTTGCCGCTGTCCATGAGACAACTGAGTTCTGTTGAATGCTTCAAGAGACAACTTAAGACTTTTCTCTTTGAGAGAAGCTATGATCTTGAGAGAGGTGTCATGACAGATGGCTATAGAGTTTAGGCTATTTTGCCACTGCTAGTGATTGTTAAATGTGTGTTGTATATGAGCCTTCTTTTGATGCATTGATTAATGTTCTTTTTTCTTTCTCTTTTCGAGCGCTAGTGAATTCTTCGGAAAAATTGGCGCTTATGAGAAATAAGTAACATGCTTATTATTATTATTATTATCGTTTAATACAGGACAAATCCCGATGGACTGGAGAGAGGCGAACATAACAGCTATATTTAAGAAGAGAAAGAGAAATGACCCAGGGAATTATAGACCAGTCAGTTTGACAAGTGTTGTGTGTAAACTAATGGAAACGGTAATTAGAGAAGGAATAATGGATCATATGAAGTCAAACCAACCTTTCAGTGGGAGACAGTTCGGATTCTTGCCGGGGAGGGTGACGGTACTACAGCTAATTAAGGTGGTAGATGATTGGATGCAAATTCTAGAAGATGGTGATGTAATAGACGTGGTATATTGCAATTTTATGAAGGCCTTCGATAAGGTCCCACATAAAAGGTTAATAGAGAAAGTTAGAAGCTATAATATAGGGGAGAAGTGTGTGAAATGGATAGAAGCCTTCCTGAAAGATCGGAGACAGAGGGTACTGGTGAATGGAATAGGCTCGGGGTGGAGGGAAATTACAAGTGGGGTACCTCAGGGATCTGTGTTGGGACCACTGCTGTTCGTTATATTTATCAACGACTTGCCTGAAGTTATAACTAATGGAAGTGAGGTATACCTGTATGCGGATGACACTAAGCTGTATAGAAGAGTGAGGAGTAAGGAAGATATGAGTTTGCTTCAAGGAGATGTGCAGGGCATGAAGGGATGGTCTGAGCATTGGTTAATGCCTTTTCATCCAAAAAAATGCAAGTACATGCGGATTGGGACCAGCAAGATAGACAAGGTAGGATACAGTATGTATGAAGCGATGGAGGAAGTGAATGCAGAAAAGGATATAGGAGTAGTGATAGACAATAAGTTAAATTTCTCAGAACATTTAGCGGAAAAGATAAACAAAGCCAATAGAATTGTAGGGCTGATAAGGAGGACATTTGTGTCACTTGACGAAGAAATCTTCAGGAATCTCTATACAGCGCTGGTTAGGCCGCACCTGGAATATGAGAACCAGGTGTGGGCTCCATATATGGTAAAGGATATAGAAGCAGTGGAGAAAGTGCAGAGGAGAGCTAGAAAGCTGGTACCAACGTTGAAGAACGCGGGCTATGAGCAGAGGTTGAGGACACTGGGGCTTCCGACACTGGCATATAGGAGAAAGAGAGGGGATATGATAGAGACTTTTAAGATAGTGTCAGGAAAGTACGATGAGGATGTGTGTGAAGGTATCTTCTTGATGCGGGAGGGAACAAGAACGAGAGGACACTCTAAGAAAATTTACAAAGAAAGAAATAGGCTTGAGAAGGCAAAGAACTCATTTTGTGATAGAGTGGTAAATGAGTGGAACGCACTGCCCCAGTATGTAGTCGATTCCGAATCAATAAGGGAGTTTGAAAGTAATCTTGATAAAGCATGCGGAAGACAAGATTTGAAGTTTGATTATAAAACAAAAATACAGAATAGTAAAAATGTTGCGTCTGCTACCGCCGCCGCCAACACCGTGAACGACCGCAGCAGTGCAAGTACTGGTACTGAGCTGGATACACAGGCATAGTTTGCCTTTTTCCAGAGGATCTACTGTAAGAAAACTGTAAGTAAGAGGAGAGGACAACTTAGATTCATGGCGTAGATTAGGGCGGCAATTACTGGATGGTGGAGGCTGAGAGGAGGCGGTATTGGTCGTAGAAGTGCAATGAGAGGTAGACACAGGATGCATTGATGGATCAGAAGTTGGGAGCTCCATTAATGTATCAAACATATTGGAAAGAGGAGCAATAGGAGGAGATACACTACGGGCAGTTTCACTGACAGGTGGGGGAGTGGGGAGTCTAGTCCTAGTAGAGTCTTGAGTGGTCGTCGTCGCGATCGGAGACAATGGGTGAGCACGTGCCCTAACACTGTATGCGGTCCCGTGCAGGGTCTTTATACCCTCTGACTCTCAATTCGTGTTTAGCTTCTATGGCCGACATACCCAAACGATCCATGAGAAGCTTCAGTTCGGCATTGTAAGCGTAGTACACACATTGCTTTGACCTAGCGTGATGATCGAGTCCGCAATTGACACAATGAGGGGCACAATTCCATTTAGTGGGATGTGTAGAGGAACTGCAGAAGGCACACACCTCACTCTTCTTGCATTTCGCGACAGAGTGACCAAAAGTAGAGCAGCGATGGCATTGAAGAGGTCTGGGGTATATGGTTGTACCTCATGTCTTTGCCCCTCTATCTTCATGGTAGTAGGGAGGGAACCACCTTCAAACTTAATACGGGCCACACGCAATGGACGAGATGGGTTACGTCTGTTTGGGATATTGTAGACGTCTACATCGTGAACATTAGAATACCGGATTTGGAGAGACGATAACAGCAGGTGTTTATCAGGGAGACCATCGTCATCTCGGGTAGTGGGTAAAATGACTGTACCCGAAATGTAGTTTAACTTCATATGTTTGGTGACAGAAACATCTATGGTAAGTGACAGTAATGATTCTGAATGCTCTTTAGTGGCTGCTTCTAAGAGCGATTGACTAGGAGTAGTAGCTCGAAGTGTCACATCAGCAGACGGGTAGTGGGTGAGAAGGGCATTCTCCAATTTTGCAGCAGTCATAGGAGCGGTGGTGTCAACAACGAGGAAGCGAGGCCAGTTGTCAGCGCCAAAGAGGGAGTCGAAGAGTGCCAGCGAGGGGCTCGGTACAAATTGCCGCTTAGGCCTACGGCGAGAAGATGGAGAAGGATTATGAGGTAATAGTGTCGTAATCAGTGGAGACGAGGTAAGAGTGGAGGTAGTGACGGACAATTTGGTTGAAGTGGCACCCAATGAGGTAATTGAGGCCGAGGTAGAAGGCGTGGTCGAGGTTGCACTCGATGGAGTAGGCGAGACCATACTACCGGCAATAACATCAGTGGTAGATGTGGATGTAGTGATGATAGCGGCAGACTGCGCGACTGCAAGAGTGACAGATGCAGGTTTAGGGGTGGAGTCAGAAGGAGTATTCAATAAACGGTCAGGGTCGGTACTACCAGGGACGACGCTATCAACGACGGGCGGCCCATGAATCACCATGGACACCGTAGAAGCAGGTAATTTAGTATCAGAGTGTGAGAGAGCATCAGACTCGGAACAACTCGGAGGGGAGGTGGCCAAGGTGGTAGACTCAAATGGCAGAGGAAGGCCAGATGGAGAGTCCACGGGAATGCAAAGGTCAAGTACAGGGGTCGCCAAAGCTGAATCCAGGGGAGGAGGTTTGCATGGCTGATCCATGATGATCCTAGTTGTTTTTCTATCTATCTATTGCCTGACGCCGTGATCCCCGAAGGGGTGGCCACGAACGAACCGCCCCCATCCTAGTTGTTTTTACTATTCTATTTTAATTTTATCGGAAAACAAAAAAGAAAGAAAAACATAAAACCGAGGGGGAAAAAAGAAAGAAAAATAAAAATAAAAATAGGAAACAAAACAATAAATAAAGAACATACCAGAAGGGCCAACAGAGAACCCTCCATCGTGAGTCAGGGAGCCCCAGCCTCTATACCGGTGGCGCAAACAGGGGCAGGTCTCCAGGGGGCTCATCCTCATACCCTACCCCCCTAGACTAGGGGTGATAGCACCAAAACACACAGAGAGGCCAAGCTTAGGCAAAACCGCTATACTGGGACCGAGGGCAAAGTTAATTGCAATCATCCCCAATCTGTGCGTAATGGAGGGCAGCCGGACAGAAGCCAGGAAACCCACCAGGAAGGGAAAACGGACCCCTGGAACCGAGACCGGTCCCCACTGATGGGCGACTCCAGGGGCAACAACGCGGGCAACCGCGTCGCCGCTCCTGGGACCAGCCCCCTCGGGCGGTGAGCTAGACCGCCACGGCCCCAGACTCAGCGAGGGAAGGCTCTCGAGCCTAGCCGGCACAATTTAGTTAAAATAGGGAGGAAATCCTCCGCAAAATTAAAACCAAAAATGGGAACACGAAAAACGTTGTCACCGGGAGGTGGTAAGTACTATCCTCACAATATGTATTTTTAGATATTTTCCTCATAATATATATTTATTGCGTGTAGGCCAATTTGGGGTGAAATGAGTACTTTAGGGGTGACTGTCTGGACGAATCTGGAACCAATTACCATTTATCCCATAAGAATAATGACCCCAATCTTGGCAATTTTTTTTCGGATCCAATTAGCCGCGAAGATCGTTGCACTACTGTACAGAACTAATATTTCCTATGTGAGTGAAGGAGACAAAAGGCAAAGCTGCCTGTAACAAGTGTCTCACCCAAAGTTGAAAGTGACAGCCAAATTCAAGGTACGTTAAGAGTCAAAATGCCTTGCCACACTGAGTTTAAAGCAGTCAGAGTCATAGGATGAAGGATAGATTGATTGAGAGAGAGTTCCAGAGTTCACTTGTTAAGTAGAAGAAAGACTGAACAAATTATTTTTGTTAATTCTTGGGTGGAAGAGATGGACAGTATATAGTGATAAATATATTAGCCTATTTTATCTACTTTAATATTATAGGTTTATATAAGTTATATTTCAAGACCATATTACAGAGTATACCGGTACCGCTAAGTACTGTACGGTACATTAAAGGATTTGTTAGTAAAAAAATTCAGAAAATGGGAAAATCCCAGAACCAGGAACTCCTTGATCTTGAGGATTCCGAATTTGTGGTTGAGCACCTGTACAATAAATAATTTAATACTTATGAATAATAACAAAACATGGAGCTAACATAATGCAAAAAGTGTCTAACCTTGATACCGTTAAGGATCTCGTTCATAAGTTTAACACGGTTGTCCTTGTGTTTCATCTGTTTGATCTGCAGTAACTTGTTCCTGTTGGCTAACAGACCATTTAGTGGAATCAGTGCTATCAACACTACTACACCAGCCAATACCGACGGACCTGGACGAAAGTATACAGGGATTCTGGGTTAGCTATAAGAGCAGGTGAAGTTTATCATAATAGCTCAGATGTGTAAACAGTTGGGTTCTGGGTCTTTTTACTGTGTTCATCCAAGTTTTGGTTTGTTTATTTTGCAAGTTTTACATTATAATTAGCTGTATGATCAAGTACAGTAAAGTTTCTGTACCAGACTGCCAAGTAGGAGCAGTACAGTACTGTACTACCAACACTTCCACACCAGCAGTCACCGACGGACCTAGACAACCAAAATATATGGTAACATAATTTATTTGATTTTGTTTTTATTTATTTATTTCCTCATATTATTTGTTACTGTAATGGTTGTTGTTGTTGTTCCCTAAGCTGCCTGGCCGAACAGCCCCGAGTCCCTGAGGAAGGCCATGGCCACGATCGGGCTTTCCCACAGAGCTCTCATTGAGTGTAGGTTGTGTTGTTGGCGTAAGTGGTTGTGTGAAATGCAGTCTTCGATGATGTGTTTAATGGTATGGGGTGCTGTGTTACATCCCGGGCAGGCGTCGACAACGGAGTCATCCAGTCTCTTCTGATAGCTCAGGAGAGCTGGATGGTGTCCGCATCTCAGCCTGGCCAGGTGGACTCTGTCCTCGCGAGGGAGGGAGGATTCGGAAGGATGGATTTCGGGAGGTCGTGCATGCAGCTGCGTGTTGTCTGTGAGTGAGTGGATGGATTGGCGAGAGATATGAGTATGGATGTGCTTCTGGAAGTTGGTTCGGGGTGGGCAGGGAGGGAGAGAGGACAATAATTGTGTGTGATACCGTGTGCTGGGTGTTGTTTTGATATTTCTAGGTGTCTGTGGGTGTGTTGCCATGTAGTTTAGTGGGTGGTCTTGGTTCGTGGAGGCTGCTGCCAGGAATTGAGTGCCTCTCATGTCCAGATGGTCTTTGACTTTGAGGATTTTGGTTTCTTGATGTAGATGATCTGTGGGTGCAGTAGCTGTGCAGCCTGTAATGATCTTCAGGGCTTTGTTTTGAATAGTCTGTAAGGTCTTATGATGTGTTTCAGCTAGGTTAGAAGCCCAGGCTGGGCTTGCGTATTCCATTACTGATCTTATGTATTGTTTATATACTGTGGTGGTAGTTTCTTTGTTGTGTCCAAATTTTGTGTGAGCAAGTGACCTGAGGGCGTTAAGTCTGGGTGTCAGTTTCTTTTTAATGTTTGTGGTGTGCTGTTTGAATGTCCTATGAGTATCATATGTTACTCCTAGGATTTTGGGTGTGTGTGTATGTGTTAGGGGTGTGTTGTTTATGGTGAGTTGAGGGATGTATTCGTGTTCACCTGTCCAGCTTGTGAGCAGGGTTGCGGTGGATTTGGCTGGGGCTAGATTAAGTCTGTTTGTAGTGCACCAGCCATGTAGTGTGTTGAGATAGGGTTGAAGGAGATCTGTTGCTCTTCTTGGGTCATGGTGTGTGCATGTGAGTGTTATGTCATCTGCATAGGAGGCTAAGTTTATTTGGGGAGTATTGGGTGTAGTTATATCGTGCATGTACAGATTGAAGAGTGCGGGCGATAGGACGGATCCTTGTGGGACTCCGTTTGGAAAGTTTCTGATTTTAGATGACTGACCGGCAAAAGATACGTGTGCACATCTGCCTGCTAGGAAGTTGGCCAGCCACCTTTTTGTGTTGTTGTGCATGTTTGTGTTGTAGATTTTGTTTGTTAGGTTGTGGCGGGGGATGGCATCGAAGGCTTTACTAATGTCGAGTGTGGCTAATAGTGATCTGTGTGGTGGTCTAGCTGAGTTGATGCCGTCGAAAGCTCTTTGTGTAAGGTCTGTGAGAAGAGTGTTTGTGGAGTGCAGTGGCCTAAAGCCATGTTGTGTTGGAGCTAGGGGTAGGTCGGGTGTAATTAGTTGTAATACTAGGCGTTCCATGACTTTGGAGGGGGAGCAAAGGAGTGTGATGGGGCGGTGCGAGGAGGGTAGCGTGGGGTCTTTGTTGGGTTTGGGGAATGTGATGATGATACCATGCTTCCAAATGTCTGGTATTGTGTTGTGTGAATAGCTGTAGTTTGATATGTTAGTGAGTGTTTGTATGCCTTGTGGTCCCAGGTGTCTGAGATGTATGTTGCTTATGTTGTCTATGCCACAGGCGGGTGAGTGCTTGAGATTGTTGATGATATGCTTTGTCTGGTGATTGGTGAAGGGTGTATAGTCAGGGTCTGCGGGGAATTGTCTCTTACGTCGGATGACACGTCGGTCGTCTTTGTGAGGTTTTAGGTGGCTGACATGTGAGAAGTGATTGATGAGAGTGTTTGCTTGTTGTTTACATGAAGGAGTAGAGTCTGTTGTTGTGATTGCAGCATGTGATTGTGTTGTGTTGCTGTTGGAAAGTGTGATGCTGTTTAGTGTTTTGTAGAGTTTTTTGGGGTTTGTTTTGTGATCAAGTGTTTGTAGGAAGTTATTCCAATTTAGTTTTTGTTGTTCTTGTATTTTGTTGTTAAATACAAATGGTTCTTCTTGTAGTCTGCAGTTATCTGCATTGTGGTTAGTAAGATACTCATCATACACATTCTGTAGCCAATGTTTTGGTCAGAGAGTTCATCTTTGCTGGAAAGTGAATCAGGTCAGTTGACCAGTTACACTTCCCAGCATCACGTCAAGGTGGTTAACAATATAAGACCAGTAAAATATATATGGTCTTGACTTGAAGTTATCTCATATGGTTCCTGGAGGATGTAATGTGGTGCTGGATCCGGGGAATCACACATACTGTACTGTGTTACAATTGGGGATTACCCTTTGTGTTTCCATAAACACATGGCTCATGCATGCATTCATGTGTCATGTATGCATGTATCTAAGCCTAATTAATAATTATTGATTTTTCTTGTGGATTTAGAGTATATCCTCCGCAAAGTGTGTTCTTTGCCTGGTTAACTTTGGAGGCAGTCTCTTGCCTTCAAAATTGACCATGTGAAGATTACAGTTATGGCTGGCATTGCATCAAAGTTGACAAAGTGATAATAATTTAATTATAATAAATCATATGTACTAGTATGTATATTATCCCTTTCCTTTGTACTGCATAATACAGGTACACTAAAAAAAAATGCCAAGATAAATACATATTCAGTATAAATTATAATGTAAAACTTGCAAAATAACACAGGAATTGTATCTCTTCCCTGCATATTAAGTACAGTAGTGGGAGACTTATACAAATATTAGCCAAACCTCCCAACATCCAATTATAATGTAAAACTTGCAAAATAAACAAACCAAAACAGGAACGACACAATATAAATTCATATTTAATAGTGGCCCCTTCATCATTGACGACGTTGCCTATTAGTATAATAGTCTCCATTCAACACCCACGTCAGTCGTTTGAATCAACCGCCGCGGGGAAGAAAGAGATTCATCTTCATAAGTGCAACGCTACTTCTCTTATGGTGTCGTCATATTGATCGGGTACCCACTACGAAAAAACTTCGTAAAAAATAAGAGAACAAAAAAGGGAAAAAGAATTTCCTCTTTAACACTGTTATTCACAAGCTTCCCACATTCGGTGGATTTTCTTGCATTGTGGATTCTTACCGCCTCTCGCCAAGCGCAACAATTCGTCCTTCTCTTCCCCGCGGGCCTACTGTCAACACTTGTGCCCCGCGCTCCGGCTTCATTCGACGCTCGCTCTCCTCTAGTGAGTCTTTTCTCATTTGTATGTATCTGGGAGATAGTGAGCAAGGTTTAGACTAGCTAGCACGGGTTGTGTTATTGTTGGCCCGCAGGAAGTGTTAAAATTAGGGTACGTTTAGGCGCTTACTCCTTGTGTTCAATGTTTCCACCACACGTGGTGTTTTTTGTTTGTTGCTATGCGCCTTAGTTTTGCTTTTTCCTTAGTTAGGAGGCTTTCCTTTATGTTTCTTGCTGTTCCTTTGTACAGCTTTGGGGTCTAGGGACCCTGTCTTTGTTGCAGACGCGCCAGGGTTAGGATTGTCACACGTGGTTGTGGCGTCCTTCGGCATATGAGCCTGTGAGAGGCCCTCGTCGGGGTTTTTCTCTTTGCCCTTTTGGCAATGTTCTTGGTTCTTCTTGTAGTCTGTACTGTTTTTTCCGGATAAGCCTATAGGTTATCTAGTTTTGGGAGGTCTTTTTTATTACTGTTATTGTTAAATATTATGTCCCCTGTGTGTTGTGGTCTCCCACTTGGTTAGTGTGCCACTTTCCGGGAGTCCGGCAACGTGTTCCACGCGTGGGAGTGCGTGAGTTGAGTCGGGTTTCCTCGCGGCTATGCTTTGCTCCGAGTCCCCCTTCCTTGCTGTGCCCGCCGGCCTTAGGTTTGTAGCCGTTGGGTCGGTCCGCCGTGCCGGCGTGTTCAAGGGCTCATGTCTCCCTCGCCGGGTTTGGCGTCGGTGGGTGTGGCGGTGCCACTGCCCCCTGGTCCCTGGTCCCTCTGGGATCCGGCGGACGCCGATGTAAATCTGGTTGGTAAGGTGCTTTTGAGCCCCTCGGACTTTGCCTCCGCCTTCTGGCGGCTGCGAGAGCAACAAGTCCTCCGGCGGGTGGTGTTTTCGTGTACGGCACAACCCGATCCCCGCCATGAGGGGTCCCCCGGTCATTAAAACTGGTCAGTTTTGACGTGAGATATTACGGTCGTTTACCCCACCGTGCCGGCGGCCCAGTGAGTAACAGACCCCGGCGGACACTGCACTTGTGTCTTCATCAGCTAGCACGCTTACTTCAATGGCGTTTACCCCGCCGTGCCGGCGGCCTAGTTGGTAAACGAATCAGCGGCTGCTTGTGTGTTTTGTGGAGCACAGAGCGGTCCGCCATCAAGGGGCTCACTGTTCTACGACCTACGTCGTAACGGTGGCCCTCTGTTTTCAGTGGTATCCCCTTCTCATGTTACTCAGGGGCATGGGAAGAGGCTATTCACGCCCTCTTAGGGGTAACAAGAAGAAGGAGGCCGTTGCCTCCTATTCTTCTTACACCGGGAGGTTAGGATAGGTGAGACTCTCCCTGTATATCCTTATGAGCATTGATTTCTGGACATTTTTCTTTCCAGGTGGACACTCAGGACAGCCGGCTACCGCGTCGTTCCCGCCGGGGAGAGGAGTCTCTGCATCATGCCTTTGTTTACAGTCCTCAACCCCCGCCTGTCTTTTGATACCGATACCAGCACATAGCAGGTGTGTACAGTGTTTAAACAGAAACTCTTTCATGTGGGCATCTCGTACATGTCCGGTGTGTTCAGATCTGTTCGAAGAATGGCTCGCGGCCCAAGATATGTCTTGCTTACTCACTCTCATTGACGTTAAAACTAAGTTTAAGACCTATGCTTCTCAGGTAGCTAACAAAGAACTGTCATGTGACAACCCAGAATTATTGAGGGTAGTTCAATTGTACTCATATGATGATCATATAGCTCACCAGTCACACACCTCCCCTATACCCTTGTTGACCATTGGGTCCCCTACGTCATCCACGACATCTACACAGAGCTCCTCTCCCCCATCCAAGAGGTGCCGCTTGATGTCACTGGAATGCCCCCAACCTGCTCACCCAGATCCCCCGGCGGGCAACCTGGGGCGCATGGACAGCACGGACTATCTGCCTGACAAGATCCGCCGGCTCTCGAGCCCACCACGACGTGTGTTACTTTCTAATGAAACTCCTACTTCTGTGAAAGTAGATCTCACAGGATCACAGCTGGAAGGTCCGGCGGCCTCCTCAGGGACGCAGGGGGTTAGCTCCGGTCTCCTCGAGCCGGACACCGGCCTCTCTCACACACACTGCCACTAGACTTAGACAAACTGTACACGTTAGGCTCCAAGGTTCCAAGTTAGTGTTGTCAAACAAACAGGCTCAGCAAGTCAACATGGCTCAGACCTCTACTCAGTCTCCGGGTGTATTTCCATCAAATGCGGTTACGACCATACGGTCTCACGCGACACTCCTGGCTCCTTTGGAGGACCAGCTCGGCTTGACGGCCGCCCCTAAGAATATGGGTTCGCAGAATGCGACCACCCCGGTAACACCTCCGCCGCGTGACCAGAAGTCACCGGCTTGCGGTTCTCACCACCCAGCTACGGCTAGTAGCAGTCAGACACTGATGAACAATCCTCTGACACACACGTCCACTCTCCAACAGGCTGACACTCTGATACCGACAGACCAACAAGTTAGGCTGACTACACAAACCACTCCCACGTAAGTTAACGACTGTGCAGCTAAATGAATTGTTACAGAAGGTGATCAGTCAGTGTGCCATTAAGCAGGGTCAGGCCCCTACTCGGGTACTGGGACCACCTCACAGTGTATCTAAGCCCCCCCTCTCATATCAATGTAGGCATTCCCTCTCCAGCAGTCCCATCCGCCGGGCCAGCAAGGACCCGCATAATTGGCTACCTGCCGCCTACGGGCCCGGCGCTAAACAGACCAGTTCATTCCCGACCTGCGGGGCAAGAGCATCAGCTGCGGGCCGTAAATGTTACCCCAGCTTCGTTGACAGGCCCATTAGTCCGTCCCTCAACCTCGAAGCAACTCCTAGGGTTAGGAGACCTAGAGTTCATGGGTGCGTCCAAGCCCACCAATATAGCTCCCCCTTCCGCCGGCCGACCCAAGCAGGGACTACCGGCGGATGCTTGGGCAATTGTTCCTCCCGACCTTAGATCCCCCTTGAATAGGTTGGACACTGAGTCAGTTCATAGCCAGGAACACCTCAGCCAGAATAGTTCTGTGGGTTCGGATGATACCCAACCTTACTTATCCCCCTCGGTAGACAGGACCCATACGGTGAGTAACCCACCGGGTCCCTCTTCCACCCCCAGTTCTCACCCGAGTGCTCCCCTAGTCCCGCCGAGTGTCCCGTCCCAATCTCAAGCCAGCAAAACACCAGGCAGGCTCTGGCTTCCGGTCACAGCAGTGACACAAGGAGAGGCGCATAAATCAACACAAGGGGAGGTCCCAGTGCCGGTGGAGTGGGCTATTGAAGTCAACTGTAAACATGTCTTTAGGGCAAAAGATGCTAACGATACAGTCATACAGGTTCCTATATATACTAGACCTGACCCGGCAAATTTTCAATATTTTGTGTACAACCCATGCCTGCTGGTTCCTCTTCCGGCAGATTCCCCAGTCCAGGATCCTTCTCACCTAGACACTCCCATTTGCCCTGATTGTCATAAACGATGTAGCTCTACTGGTTGTCGTTCTCTGTATACACAGAGGGAGCCTTCTCCCAAATTTCACAGATGTGGTCCACATAAAGACCAAAGGGAGCTGAATCTGAGTGAGGTGGGCAATGGGCCGTGGGTAATGTGGGATCAGGAACTGCAACAATTTGCTGTAGATATTACATCCAATACCTGTCCCCAATTCCCGCTCCCCCCATTACCGTTTTGACTGGCTAACACAACGACCGGGCGACGTTCCGTTCCCTATTTTTAATTTTCTGATAGCCCCTCAATTTACGGCGGAAGATTTTCCATTGCCACTCATTACTCCTGAACCTATTGAACTTCAACGAGAATTTCTGGTCAGAGATAAGGCCCACAGGACGTTTATTAGCTTCCTGTTAACTAGAGACACGGACCAGGCTATTGCCCAACCGATGCCTAATCCCTCTCCACGGACCCAGGAATTAGTTAAAGTCTTTCAAGAATACCTCCTCCCTACCCCGGCTAGAACATTCAAGGAAATTCGAACAGCCTTGTTTGAGGCAGTCCGGTCACGTCAGCTACTCAGACTCGGTATGGCTCAAGGGTTACCTATGAATGCTTACTATAGGATCTTATTCTCCCCTGTCTTGACTGCGGGAATTATAGATAAACAGACGGAGCGAGATGTGAGGGTAATGTTGTGCTAAAGAACAAGACAAACCAATAGGTTTTTTTCCCTGACGGCTCCAAGCGGCAGGCGGACGGGTTCACCTCCGGCTCTTTGATTAAAATACATATACTTTTAGGACTACGGTTCAGGATTCTTCAGTTCTCCCTCGGTCTTCCTCCCTCCCTCGGCCATGCTAGCGCAATAGGGTTTCGAGGTTCGACCAAGTGTTAGTTCCCACGGGGGGCAGCGCCCCCTGATGTCTTCGGTCTGACTGGCCGGAGCCGGTCCACACAACAGCACGCCGGAGAGGAAGTCATGCGGCTTTACCTCACATGGCGTTGCATAACAGACCAATAACCACCCTCTGCATAAGGGAAGGGAGACTAACTCATTACGCAGGGAAGGGAGACTGCAGCCACCACCCAGAGTCGGTTCTGCAAAAAAAACATTAACTCCCCGGCGGATCTGCACTTGGAGTGTCCATCTCACAATTCAATGACAAAGTGATAGCCGGAGGCACCCGCCCGCCAGCTTGCGTCCTTTAACAGTCGCAAACAATTACTAGTACGGAGAGGCGGTAACCAAAAGGTTCCCACCCGCATTAACGCGGGTCGGTCCCCCATACGGTCCCTCTTGATGCGATAGGAACGGTGTAACACATTATAGTTTCCTCACTATACTAAGCAATTCCAGCCCTCACGTCTGGGTGCCGTATGTTCAAGAGATCGTCCCCCGCCGTTGGAGATGGGAAGTCACCCCGGCGGGGTTTTTTCTCCCTATCTCCAATGGACTGGGGCCTATCTCTTTATACTTAACCAAGTTGTATGCACCCGGAAAATCTTTCCCAGGGTCAGGAACGGCTCAGCAGCAGGGCAATTTTTTTTACAAACCAATCACTGCCGGCCGGGGTCTTTCTTTCCGACCCCTTTTTGAAGTTCCGTGGTCAGAAACGGGAGCCCTTCAAGCCACTCTCGTTCTTTTCTTTCTCTTATTTTTATTCCATATAGAATCATAACCACATTCCCTTGCTTCAAGCCAGTTAGCAGGATTCACTTGACCTTACGGACACGTCCGTTTTCTACGATCTTTGTGGTTTAAGGCTTTCGGTCAGGGCTACCGACCACCTTTCGGCCAGGTTAATCCCTAGGCCATTTCAGTTCTCTATAACTCATCCCTTCAAGGGAAACTACTTTTCCCATTCAATCCCAAATTACTTTTAAAAAACGGTCCCGCCGTAGGTCAACCTACGAATAACCGGATCATCCCTATCTTAGTGGCTAGCCGCGCTGTCCCTGAGCTTTCTCTGACCTCGGGAGTATTGTAAATTATGTTTTAGATATACAGTAATATCAACCTTTCACAATAATGTCTATGTGCCGGCTGGGTTACGCCGAGAAGGGCGGGGGTCACGGCGGGAGCCCGTTAAGGCCTCCGGCTCAGGTTCCCCGAGT
Source organism: Paralithodes platypus (assembly GCA_032716605.1). NCBI lineage: Eukaryota > Metazoa > Arthropoda > Malacostraca > Decapoda > Lithodidae > Paralithodes > Paralithodes platypus. Next base: position 21,771,504 of record CM064485.1, on the reverse strand, counting down.
GTCTTGCTTGATGCCCGCCTAATGGAACTTTTAAGGATTCTCCGTCGGACTGACTGAGATAGTCGACTGACTCAGTTACGCGCTGATCCTCGCCCAGGAAGCGGAGCTCGGTAATAGACTTAGGAAGTGCCATCAGGACAGTCTGTCATGGCAAACATTACTTCCCCATGTTATTTACAAACTACATTTTCTTTAAAAAAAAAAAAAAAAAAAAAAAAAGAAAAAAACATTCGTCGTAAGTCTGCCCATGGATACACTCCGGTGGTTCTGCCTTGTATTTCTAGTTGTTAGTACTGTGATAGTTACGCCCTATAGGGCTTCAGGGAAAAAGGGCGGGGGATATGTGGATCCCAGTACACGAGAGAACTCCCCCTTACACAGGATTACAAGTTGGTATAGGGAAAGCTAGGCGCTATTTACGCCGGGCTGTGCCCAAAATTAGATATGTATGAGCTTAGAAGCTCGGATTACTTAGTTTAGAAAGAATTGAGAATTTAGATTATAAAGCTTAATTCAAGCTCATGTTTTATAATTAATAAAAGAATGTTTTTCGTGTTTCAGTTTTCGAGACTAGTTGCACTAGATTACAAAAAAGTCCGAAGTGACTCTGTAAATGTTTCCATTGTCTAACTGTCCAGCTTATGTTTTTATGAATAATAAAGAATTGTTTTTCCCTACGGTTATATGATTTTCAAGTTTCTATGCTAGTCGCACTAGACTCAGAAGGTCGATATGGGTCAGTTAGTGATCCCAATATGTTCCTGGCTAGTTGCACTAGCTTCAGTAAGTTTGATATTGGTCAATATGGCTACGCCCAGGAACCTAGCTGAGCTCAGCATAGGTTCAGGGTCGGGGTGATGAAGGGTTTGTTGCTTCTAACTCTGTCTCGCCCGGTACAACAAACACCTCATGCATGAGGCCTCTGTTGTTGGAGCAGGCTTCCTTGAAGCAACGCACTGCTCCCACTCTTTCATATTTTATAATGTTGTATGCACAACAAATACAATTAATATTCTTTTCCTGTTATGAGGTTTCTTGACTTAACCATGCGGTTATTGTGAGTTTGATATTTACGAATGTCCCCCTCCAGTCTTGGAATTCAGGCAATGTCGTCAATGATGAAGGGGCCACTATTAAATTATAGGTTTGATTCCCGAAGGGAAGTAGAGAAAACCTAATATTTAGTAGGGGCCCCGGAATCATTGACGACTACGTCCCTCCCAGCCATCCCCTTCCCATTCGCTGATATTTGAGTTATCTTGATATATCATTGAAGGACGAATTGTTGCGCTTGGCGAGAGGCGGTAAGAAGCCACAACGCAATAAAATCCACCGAATGTGGGAAGCTTGTGAATAACAGTGTTAAAGTGGAAATTCTTTTTCCCTTTTTTGTTCTCTTATTTTTTACGAAGTTTTTTCGTAGTGGGTACCCGATCAATATGACGACACCATAAGAGAAGTAGCGTTGCACTTATGAAGATGAATCTTTCTTCCCCGCGGCAGTTGATTCAAACGACTGACGTGGGTGTTGAATGGAGACTATTATACTAATAGGCAACGTCGTCAATGCCCCTACTAAATATTAGGTTTTCTCTACTTCCCTTCGGGAATCAAACCTATAATTTGTTTTCACAAATTTAATTTACAAATAAACCTTAAACCTAACTAGTGAAATTAAAATGTAAAACTTGCAAATAAATGAAAGTACTGTGGAGAAATCAATGAAAGTAATGAATACATGTGGTACTCCAAGGACTCGAACCTAGGATACTCACACCAAAATTCCGCACACTAAGCACTAGGCTATCAAGATAGTTAAAGGTTTATGCACAAGCCTATGATATATTATGCATTCTCAAATACTGCATATTAATCTAAGCATGTACAATTGTACATACACCCAACTGCTCTATGATAAACCTAATGTTTAGACGAATGGAAGGGGTAATTAATGGGGCAAATAAGCATAAGGGAAGGCCTCGCTATAAATTACTCCTGAACCTGGATAAATTCATAATTTGTTTTCACAAACTCACCAATTAATTTACAAATAAACCTAACTAGTGAAATCATGAAAGTAATGAATACATGTGGTACTCCAAGGGCTCGAACCTAGGATACTCACACCGAAATCACTACCCTTTATGTAGAAATAATAATTTTCAAAATAAAACATTGAAATAAAAGAACACAAACCACAACAAAGTAAGTATATCACTATATGAGTAAGTTCATTTGGGTTCCAAACAAATTAGTCGCACATATATTAACATATTCTCTTCATATTAACCCTCACAGACCGGTTTCGCATTCTACAAGATATCCCCGAAATCTGGGCGATTTGGCCGAAAAACGTCTATGCCTAGGCTACCGTATCTTTGTTATTTTAACTGCTACCGCATTCCCACGCATCTCCAAGCGTGTTTTGTACCTGTAGACTGGCGTTGAGTAGAGCTCTCTAAGTCAACCGGTTCAGTTGTGATGACGATTTCCGTGGAGAGAGTTTTGAGGCGATGTTAGCAACACGACACACTTTTCACTACTGAATTTGGCTTAGCAGACCACACAATAACAAACGATGCCTCTTCTTCTTGTGTTTGGAGGTGCGCGGCGTCGGTCCCACCGGCTGTGTTTATATGCGTCGGACGGACGGCTTTCAAAACAAGCTTACAGGCTTTCAAGCTTACGGTGCTCAAGAGCCCATCCGTGTTCCGGGCCCTAGTTTGTTATGGGTGCCTCAGAGCCCAACCGGGTCTGAGGGGTTAAAGGAATTAGTAAATTTGGAAAGTTCAGGACGTTCTGGTAAATACAAAGGATAAACAAACTTAACCCAATCTGGTATGAGGCAGGTCTTTTTGGACCCTCACTGTTTCACTCCATTAGCTTGGAGATTTTAACCCTCTCCGACATATGACGCAATTTTGAGCCTATTAGGGATACTTTAAAGCCTTTGTTACCATCAGGGGTATTTAGAAACCTTTAGTTTAGTTACTTCAACCTCTGCAGTTGTCTTTGAGTTAGCTGTGGGCAGAAAACTAATTTTGGAGAGGTATTCATAAGAGTGAGAGAACTCTATTTCTTATTGCTAATCTGGCAACCTCTGCGTCATATGAGTCTGAAGGGGTTAAGATGCTTCACCTCATTAGTTCGGCAATTATAAAACACTTCACCCCATTTAGCTGGCTATTTTTTCTGAAAGAAAGACATCGAGCATACAAATTAAGAAAAACCAGCCTTTGGTCACGTTTTGATTATAAATTTTTTTTACTACAGTGGAATCTCGCATCTAACGCATTTTGATCTAACGAATTTGCATCTAACGACCCTATTGGAGCTCTACCCGATCTCAATCTAACGAACCAAAATTCATATCTAACGGCAATTATTCTGGGTGCCCGGTATCGAATTTACAAATTTCCCGCCAATCCCTAAAAATTTCCCGCCAATTGCTGATGCGTTAAACGCTACCTAGCGTCCCTCCCTCCCCCCTCCCCACTGTTCAGGTCAGTCCAGTTTGCGCGGCGCCATAGTTGACCTGTTGTGCTCGTCTCGCTCCAACATTTTGTTCTACCTTCCGAAGTTGGTGGTGTGTTACGCCTTTCATGATGTCAACCCAAGCCTCAAGTACTGGAGAAGGGAGTGGTGAGAATGGAAACATGCATGAAAGGAAGACAAAAGTTCCAGTGAAGAGGGCTACGCGTGTTGGAAAAAAACTGAATAAATATACGGCAGAGGATAAAGCGAAAGTGATTGAACTAATTGACAAAGGCCTAAAGAACTGTGAGATAGTGAAAATAACTGGGTTTCCCGAGGGGACAGTGCGTAACTTTAAGAGACAGAAAACTGAAATTAAAGCCAGCCTAGCTGTTGCAAAGACGTGTTTTAGTGGCAATGCTAATGCATCTCAAAGGGTGCTAACGAACTATTCTTCGTCTACCCGCCTCGTTGCCAAGATGGAGTTCTACCTTGAAAGGTGGATAGAACGTAAGTTCAAGGATGGGGGAAGCATCAATGGTCCACAAACAAGAAACCAAGCCCTTGTTCTCTACAATACCCTTATTAAAAAGAACAACATCAAAGATCCAGCCCCATTTGTTGCTTCTGTTGGATGGTTTGCCAAGTTTAAGAAAAGGTTTGGGATAAAACACGCTAATTACCAGGGGGAGCTTTCATCTGCAGACACACTTGCAGCCAATTCGTTTCCTGCTGTTGCACAGGCAGTGATTGATGAGGGAGGGTACTGCTTAGACCAGGTCTACAATTGCGATGAAACTGGTCTCTATTGGAAAAGATCGCCAAAGTCAACATTCATCAGCAAAAAAGAAAAGCAGGCACCTGGCGTGAAGATGGCCAAGGATAGGCTGAGTGTGTTATTGACCTGTAATGCCACAGGTACTCACCGGATGAAGCCCCTAGTGATATATAAATTCAAGCGGCCCCGGGCTTATAAGGGGGCTGATATGAACAAGCTGGATGACATCTACTGGGCCTCTAACACCAAGGGATACATGAATATGGTGCTCTCTGCTAAGTGGTTTGATGAGCAGTTTGTACCAGATGCCCTCCGTAGATGCAGAGAACTGAACCTGGACGGGAAGGTTTTACTGTTCATGGATATGCACCTGGCCATGCACGTTATCTGGTTGGCCGTCACCCACATGTACAGGTGTGTTTCTTGCCCCCAAACACCACATCTAAACTACAGCCGCTTGATCAAGAAATAATTGCCAATGTAAAGTTGATCTACTAAAAGCGGGTGTATGATGAGATGCGTCAGGCTACAGACACGCAAGATGAAGTGAGAGAAATACTCGAGGATTCTGATGAGGAGGACATGCTGCTGGGGGCAACAGGAGGAACCGAAGCGGAAACGAATGAAGAAACAGAAACAGAGTCTAACAGTGCAATAATATCAGTGAAACAGTTCTGGAAACAATTCAATGTCAAGAATGCCATTGATTACATGGTTGAGGCATGGAAAGCAATCACAACTGACACAATAAGGCATGCCTGGCATCCCCTGCTACCCGACAAGATACCACAGTCAGCGAACAGGCAGCGCAAGGAAAAACTCCTCCGTGAAACAGTGCAGGCGGCCAGGAATATCCGTGCACCAGGTTTTCCCGAGGTGACCGAAGATCTTGTTGCCGAAATGTTGCGCCCTGAAGAAGGTGGATCAGCAGAGGAGATGGTCGATGATGTAGACCTTGAGCTAAATCTTGAGGAGGACAAAACACAGGAATGTGTAGACGCCGTAGAGCATAACAAAATTTCAGCTGGATATCTATCAAGAAAGATTACCGACTTAGCCCATATGGAAGAGTTTCTACGGGGTGCTTCAGAATCAGAGTCAGAAATGGTCAACCAGGTGCTGCCATTAATTCAAAAATTGAGCCAACATCTGAGCGATTCATATGGGCAAAAAGTTAATGAAAAGAGGCAGACGTTCATCACGGGCTTCTTCAACAAACGCCGAGCATTAGAGGCTGCTATCGATGAGGAGGAAGACGACACAGTACCGATGTTGGAACTTGAAGAAGAGGCAGCCAATGTGATCGACGCCAACGACTTCATTGGATTCGCAGTAAAGGAGGAGACAGATAAGGTCATGAAACTACAAGAGAAGGCGGCAGAGGCACGGGCAGAGAGGGAGGAGAGAGAGCGAGGTGGCAGGGGCGGTGAGGAGTTGCGCGGCGCATCCCAGTAGCCTAGCCTCCCTGCCTCGGATATCCTGGACATCGTCTAACCTACACACCTCATTATTCACTCACAGGTTGGTTTATTATTAGTTGTTCTGATAATTTATATTATGTCTCAAAATAGCACTCGGAAGGGTAAAAATAGTGAAAATGGGGACTCGGTATAAATTTTGGCACCAATTACCATTTTTCCCATTAGTTTATGTATTCATATCTAACGAATCTGGATCTAACGCAATTTTTTCGGCACCTATTATTCGTTAGATACGAGATTCCACTGTATATATAGCTTGAAAGGGGTCTGTAGGGGTAATTATTTTAGTTTGAAGGGAGTCTTGTGAGGCGTTATTTTTAGCTTTGTGGTTAAATTAAAAATACAGTGCTCAAAAATTTCAAAAGCAATGTAAGCCCTCAACATTAATTATACAAACTATCATAATACCCCCCCCTCCCCCCAGACATGGTATGAGACAGTGCTAACAGTATAACTCACCTAAGAGCCCCCAGAGGAAGTAGAGTGAGAGGGCGATCTGCATGGGAGCCGACCACAGCATGTTGAGGTAGCCCACCAAGTCCATGAAGCGTTGGGCATCCACAGACATTAAGTTCACTATCTCCCCAACCGTTGATTCCTTCCTTGCACTGCTTGAGATCTTCAGTGCCTGAGAACATTATATTGGGTCAGATTGTGACCTATCTTCTTAAAAGGGAGGGGGGGGGGGTTTATGGCCCCCTTTCTCCCTTAATTTTATCCCCAATAGTACAAATTTATCTAGAAGGGGGATCTTGATGGAAGTCTAGATTGAAACTAAAAGAATAATACTGTACATAAATATATCGATGAATAATTAAACCCTTCCCCCTTAACCCTCCAGCCCCGGCTATGTATTATATATATATTCCTCGAAACCCGGGTGTTTTGGCCGAAAAACTTCTAGGCTAGGCTACCGTATATTCGTTAATCAGACTGCTTCCCGCATTCCCGCGCATCCCCAAGCGTAGCTGTGTTATTTACCTGTAGAATGGCATTAAGTAGAGCTCTCTAAGTCAACTGGTTGAGCTGTGATGATGATTTCATTGGAGATAACTTTATGGCCAAAACAGCCACTTTACACCACTTTTCGATACTTAACAACAACATACAGGCACACACGAACAAGCGACGCTCTCCTTCTTGTGGCCGGAGATGTGGGGCGTCGGTCCAGCCGGCTGTTGTTTACATGCGTCGGACCGACGCCTTGCACACGAAGCTCACAGGCTTTCAACCACTGGGCGTTCAAGAGGCCTTCCGGGAACCTGTTATATGCTTTTTTATGGCCGTTCAAGAGCCCTTCCGTGGTGAGAGGGTTAAACAATCTCCATCACTATCTGTGGTAATAAGCATAGTGTTACTTTATTCCTAGTCAGTTAATATGATACACTAGGAATCCTCCTCCCCTTGTAAAATTCTCCTATTCTTGAGAAAGAGTAAGGGGTGAAGGAACGCAAAAGTAGTCCCGGACCCTTAGAATTGGAACTTTAAATGTTTTTGTTCGGGCTCTGGTTGAGTCGGCCACCCCCAACAATGGGTTATGTGCCTGAGTACACACACAGTTGTTGTAATTGTACTGTAATGAGAAGTACTGGAATATTATTACAGTACTTTCATTGCAATTACAACAACTAACGTATTATATTAACTGGCTAGGAACACTACAAAACTACTGTAGAGTAATTACCACCGATAATGATAGGGACTACAGTATCTTGAAATATGCCTCTGAAGCTATAAGAAAAATGTAAAAAAAAAAAAAAAAATGCTCCTCCCCTTCATGGTGTTTTATATACAAAGGAAAATAAGCAACAACAGATCCATTGATCCTTATGAGGTTGCTTGTAAGTAATCTACCTACCAGTAGCCTATGTTGCGGAAAAAATAGGATAGCACAGTATACATACAGTATATGCACACATTAAAGACCGAGTGCTCCACACGAATTGCGGTTCCGGTCTCACATCCTAATGGCAGCGTTCCAGGCAACCCTTTAAGAGCTGCCTCACTTGTCAGGTTCTTTGATTTAAGATCAGACCGCAAAGTCCGATCCCACGTCTTTCTTGGTCCGCCCCTTGGAGCAGCTCCTTCCACATTCATGGACTGGCATCTTTTCACTCAACTTAATTCATCCATTCATCATCATCATCATCATCATCTCCGACGCCTTGTTTCCTCCTGGGAAACCCCCGCTAGAGGATGGCCATGACAGAAACGTCTCCAGGCTACTTTGTCAAGACTTGCCTCCTTTGCCCGTGCCACAATGCCCTTCCACTACGTGGAAGTTTTTCTTCAATATATATTTTTCCACTTTCTTTTCCCATACCATAGGTGGTCTTCCACTACTAGCGGTTCCACTCACCGGACTCCCATATATCTTTCTTGGCATTCTGTCTTCATCCATTCTCTGAACATGACCATACCACCTCAAAGTACTTCTCTTTATCCACTATACCACACCACAATCAATGCCCAAAGCCTGCTCTTCCATTCCAAAGGACTCATACACTTCCCTATTACTTGGCCCATCTAGCCTTTTCATGCCAGCTGCCATTCTGAAAAAGCTCATCTCCACAGCTCTCAGTTTGGAGAGGTCCTCGTCACTTGCTGTCCATATCTCACTTCCATACGAGTGTTGGGAGCAGCGCACTGTTTCTCAGTGACTTTTTTACTTCCTGACTAACCATTCTTCCTTTGAGAATACTATCAAGTTCTCCAATTACCTTTCTCCCTTGCATTTTTCTCTCTTTTATCTCACTCTCCATGTTACCATATTTGCATAGTAGGCTACAGCTCCCAAATACTTTAAACTATCAACCTCTTCCAGTACTTCATTTTTCATTTTTATTTTACAACTTTCTTATGTTCTTTCTTGATTCTATATTTTTCCTTAAAATCTAAGGTTTCATGCACTCTTCTCTCAAACACCATTGCCTTATATTTCCCTACATTGACCTTTAACTTTCTCTTTTCACATACCCTGTCAAAGTCAGTGACCACTCTCTGAAGTTCTTCCGCATTTTCTGCCAACAGGACTGCATCGTCCACATATACTCATGTTAAAATCTTCCATGCTCTTCCCTCTGACTCCAGTCTAGCTCCTACACCCATTGATCCCGCCCTACATTCTCTAATCACTCCATCCATGTACATATTGAACAACCAAGCTGACATGACACATCCGTCTTACTCCTACATTGACCTCAAAACTTTCACTTAACTTATCTCCTACCTTCACATTTGCCATTGCATTCCTATAAAAAGATTATACTGCCATTAGCAACTTTCCTCCCACACCATATACTGTTAACACATCCCACAGACCCCTCCCAGTCTACTTTGTCGTAGGCTTTTTCCAAATCCATGAATGCTGCAGTGTTTTCTGTTCTTGGCCATATACTTCTCTACCAACAAACGCATTGAGGCTATCTGGTCAACGCAGCCCCTGCCCTTTCTGAAACCTCCCCGTTCCTCGCCTATTTTGTCATCCGTTATCTTCTGTAGTCTCTCTGTTACTACTCTTGTGTGTACCTTTACAGGTATGCTAAGCAAACTAATTCCCCTATAACTCTTACACTCCTCTTTATTACCCTTCCCTCCAGTCCTCTGGTACACTTTACTTTTCCCATGCTAATTTACATATCTTATGCATTATGTCAACAGCTTCTTCTCCTCCATATCTCAGCATTTCACCTGGGATGTTATCTACTCCAGCAGCTTTGCCCATTTTAATTCTATTGATTACTTCTTTTACTTCTTCTCTGCTTATCTGGCTTTCATTTACCCTGTTTATTCTACCTCTCTCCATTCCTATGGATGAGATCTTTGCCTTCCCCCTACTTTTACTCTTTACAGCTAAGTTACTAAAATTATCTTTCCATACTTTCACCACACCATCACCCTCTACGACTTCCCTATTCATGTCCCTCATCCTACTACCTGAGACACACTCAGTCTTCTTCCCTCTGGCTTCTTTCACAGCTCTGTAGTATGCTTTCTTGTCATTCAGAAACTGTTCACTAATCTTTTTCCCATATTCCTCATCTGCCTTCCTTTTAGCGTCTTGTATCAACCTCTTCACTCTTTGTTTCAAGTTTGTATATTCTTCTTTCCTCGCATCTCTAGTTTCTCTAGGTATATTCTTTTGCAGCATACTCTTTCAACTTTCTTTTTTTCACTATTTCTTGTATCTCTTTGCTAAACCATGTGTTACCTTTCTTCTTCCACATTTTAAATGTTTTCTTCCCACATACTTTCTCAGCTGCTTTAATCATGGAGTCTCTTGTACCTATCCATACTTCGTCTACAGTATTTCCTAGGTCTATCATATCGTCCATGCCCTTTATAGTCTCTTTCAGCATATCCCTGTATTTTGTTGCATTACATTCTTCACTTAGTTTTCTCACATTTATTCTCTCTACTGTCAGTTTTCTCTCTTTCCTCTCACATTTCCACTCCTTCCTTATCCTCACTTTTGTCAGCACTGTATAGTGCTCTGATCCCGTCAGCATACCTTGTACAGCTTTCGAATCTAAAATTCTTCCTTTTAGCCCAGAGTCAATCATGGCATAGTCAATTAAAGATTTCTGTTCCTACTCACCTTCACCTCTGTGCCATGTATATCTAATTCATCAAACCATCCAAGCCTGCTAGTACAACCTCATCACTGATAATCTTGATGCCTAACCTACTCTTTAGCTCTTCACTTGATATCCTATCTTGCAGTTTGGCACCACACATCCATCTCACCATTCTCATCTCATTGTGTTCCATTCTGTTAATATCATCCGCTTTGACAGGCCACGTTCATGACGCAAATGTCATTGCACTTCTAATGCATGAAGCATAAACCTTTCCCTTCAAGGGGAGAGGGAGTCTTCTCATGGCGAGTAGAGACTTAAGTTCTCTAAACTTTCCCCAGTCACAACTTATTCTGGCGATGGTGGCGGCCTCAGCCGCACCACCGGCAGAGATAGTATCACCATAGTATCGAAACTTGTCCACCATCTCCAGTGCCTCTTTGCCAAAGTTAATACTCTCGAGCCGGTCATTGAATACAAGCTCACCTTTGCATAATATCCATACAAATTTTTCAATTTTGGACTTTTTCCTTCGTAGAGGTCCCTTTGTTCTAGTGCAGCGCTTCTTCCCGTGATGTACCCAGCTGTGGCAGATGCTACACTGTATTGAGTTTGTGCCCACTCCTTTTCTGCATACTGCGCATGGGTATGCACCACTCTTTTCTACCTTCCCTAGCCCTAATTTACTGTGTAAAACCTTGGTTTTATTTATATTAACTCTTTACTTGCCATGCCCTCTCTCTATCTTCTGAAATTGGACTCAGCATCCCGCGCACTATCTGTGATAAGTACAAGTCATATGCGTATAGCAGTTCTCAGGGGAGCCCAGCTCTGAAATCACCAGATTTTTTTTTTTTTTTTCTTCTATATTCCAACTACTCCCTCTCGGGCATAGGCTGAGAGCCTTTACACTACACCGCTGAACACGGTGAGGTCCGTGAGGTCTTGTTCCAGTCTAGGGAGTGAGACATGCGAAGCACCCCGGCTCGAAGCAACTCCATATCTGAAGTTGCTCCGCCTCTATGCTTCACAGTCTCACCCCCCACACTCGGACCCTCACTCTCAGAACGCCACCTATTGAGCAATTAACTCACTAGGTATTGCCCCCATGTAACATATTTTGAACATGGGAATATTCATACAATGCTATTTAATCAGGGAACAGGAATCAGAGTAAGCTGCCATACCCATAGCTTACTCTGACTGTTCCTTTTACTTATATATTTTCTAGATCTCAAGTGACGGCGTCTCTTCCGTGGATTGACCTCCCAATCTACCAAGATTGGAAGCTAAAGCGTCACATTATTCCTTTGCCCCTCAACTTTCTCTTCATAATTGCTGAGGGGCACAGGGCCCTGGGTGGGGCTTTGGTTTCCCGGGCGTTTACGCACCCTCTCAGCTCCCCGCCATGGAGTGGCTTCGGTCACCCAGGCTTTATTGTGGTTGGCAGGGAGGGTTCTGTGAGGGCGCTCGGTTATGGCCTTGGCCTTACTCGGGGCCTTGGGGCTGTTCGGCCAGGCAGCTTGGGGAACAACAACAACAACAACAATCAGGGAACAATGAGGGTATTTTTTTGGCATTTCAGTGTGCTGTGGTAATGCACTGAAACTAGGTACAGCACAAATTCCATCCCAATAATATCTTCCCATTGACATATTGGGATTCGAACCCGGGTCCAGTTTATCAAGGATAAGACGAGATATTTACATTCTGTCTACTATTAGGGAGAAGCCGAGAAGGAGATATACTGTAATGTAAGGATGGAGTTAAGAGGTACAGTATTAAGAGTGAAACTGGTGTTAGGTGTGGTGATGTGCGTCATCTGACAGATAACAGAGGAGCATTTGTGGCAAATGCCAGTAAATGGGATGCTTAGAACCACACATATTGTAATATTCCAAAAACTCGTAATAGCTAAACTATTATTTATCATTATTATATATAGGGCCTATATGAACAAAAACAACATCAACAAATTTCATTGTGTTTCAAAGTGTAGCAACAGAATAACAGCTTATGTAGTTTTGTGTACCATACAGTACAAAGAAAGCTACCTTGCGATAAACAGCAGAGACGATGCCGGTACGCAGCTGTAAACCGATGGACATGGTCTTTTTAAAGTATTGGGACAGCATGAACGACTGAAACTGGGCACACAGCAACATAAGGACAGCATAAAGGTAACCGTGCCACGCTGGTTCATCATTCTCATTTTCTACGTAGTCTATCAACACACTGTAAAGAGATGAATTGAGAAGTAGATATATTATGAGAGAGAGAAAGCACCATTCACTTAAATATCTGTGGTGGATAATACATATAAATAGAAAAATGGAGAAAACAAAAGGAGATAATGAATAGAGAAAGTGAAGCGATAATAAGCAAGAGAAATACAGCACCCACAACTCACCTTAATATTTGTGGATTGAGGAACTGTAGAACATCTTGAATCAACTTTAAGAAGGCCCCCATAAGGAACGGACGAGCAAACGTTCTGATCATGGTGGGGAGGAGAGAGAGATAGTGACCACCTCCAGAGATACCAGACACCTCTACCCGACCTTCCTCGTTGCTGAAGTTGGCATATGTGTGGGACTCCCGTTTGCTGTCAACATTTAGAAAGAATTAGCTTATCTACAATCTGACATACACGGTAGCCTTAAATCTTCTACGCTATGTTAGACCAAATCTAATTATAATGTAATACTTGCAAAATAAACAAACCAAAATGTATACGAATACAGTAAAAAGACAAAATAACTAATAAAAATCGCTATGTGGAAACAACGCTTAAGTAAAATAATGATTTATAAATAAAAGAACACAATCCACCACATAGGGTGTACATTACTACATGCGCAAGTTAATCTGTTTCCCAAGCAAACTAATCGCACACATAACAACGCACTGTAGTCACGTTCAAGAAATTAGTAAATTTGGGAAGTCGTGGACGTTCTGGTAAATTTTACTAAACTCTGCATGAATAAAGAAACTACATTAACCCTTTGGCTGCGGGCTGTTTTGGGCTATTTAGGGCCTATTCAGGCACTCCTGAATGATAAATCAAGCATCTGCATTAAATGAAGTGTATTCTGCCGAAAACTAGGCGAAAATAGCTTCAAAATGACACCAGAACGGACCGTATACGTTGTTGTTGTTGTTCCCCAAGCTGCCTGGCCGAACAGCCCCAAGGCCCCGAGTAAGGCCAAGGCCATAAACGAGCGCCCCCACAGAACCCTCCCTGCCGACCACAATAAAGCCTGGGTGACCGAAGCCACTCCATGGATGGGAGCTGAGAGGGTGCGTAAACGCCCGGGAAACCAAAGCCCCACCCAGGGCCCTGTGCCCCTCAGCAATTATGAAGAGAAAGTTGAGGGGCAAAGGAATAATGTGACGCTTTAGCTTCCAATCTTGGTAGATTGGGAGGTCAATCCACGGAAGAGACGCCGTCACTTGAGATTTAGAAAATATATAAGTAAAAGGAACAGTCAGAGTAAGCTATGGGTATGGCAGAGATCGCTCAGGTCTCACTCTGATAGACCAGCCCATCGCCAAGGACCGTATATGTGGTCTGGTTCACCCGCAGTGATCCCAGTGAAACGCGGGAACCCCGCTATTATGTAACACTCGCTCGCTTGGCTGCACTTATGAGAGAGACAGAGAGAGACTCGCCCGCCACACAGCCACAGCGAAAGGGTTGTGTCAAAATGTTCTATTCAAATCAAATTTGCAACTTGACAAGATAATAACAATAGTACAAAATACAAACATCACTCACTAACGATAGCGCTATCGGGTAGGTACCTGTAAGCATAGCATGCTTCAAGTGACCCCTAACAATTACTACCCTACTAATAACCTACATTTATTGTACAAATAAATTAATTTTTTACTTAACAAAGTTAACGCAATTACTGCGACGCACGTCACGTGACGGACACCTAAATCCGCCTACAGTATTATATAGCCTGGGAGCGAGGCAAGCTGTTGCAAGCAGCGCGGGAGGCTTTCATCCGTAGCCCACCAAGTCTGGACGTGCACTGACGTGCGAGAGAGTCTTCTCTCGCATTATTGCAGGGTTACACATAGCGAAAACAGCTTAAAACTGCTTATTTTTAGCAATTTTAGCTGAACTATGCAAGATCGTTGCTAGACAACCAGACGTCGTACAGAGATGATTCAGGTGTCATTAGAAAGCTCTATTAATGTACTTTATTATAATGTAATGTAATACTTGCAAAATAAACAAACCAAAACTTATACGAACACAGCAAAACGATAAAACAACTAAACAGCTGTACACATACTCAATAAAACTATCCAAAACGCTGACAAGAAACACATTCCAAGAGGTAACAGAAAAAGACACAACCCCAACTTCACACCAGAAATTCAAAACCTCATCAGACAACGCGACATACTGAAACACTCCCCAGCACCCCACACACAAGACATCACACAACAAATTCAAGCACTCAACACCCAAACTAACAACAAAATACAAGAACAACAAAAACTAAATTGGAATAACTTCCTACAAACACTTGATCACAAAACAAACTCCAAAAAACTATACAAAACACTAAACAGCATCACACTTTCCAACAGCAACACAACACAATCACATGCTGCAATCACAACAGACTCTACTCCTTCATGTAAACAACAAGCAAACACTCTCATCAATCACTTTTCACATGTCAGCCACCTAAAACCTCACAAAGACGACCGACGTGTCATCCGACGTAAGAGACAATTCCCCACAGACCCTGACTATACACCCTTCACCAATCACCAGACAAAGCATATCATCAACAATCTCAAGCACTCACCCGCCTGTGGCCTAGACAACATAAGCAACATACACCTCAGACACCTGGGACCACAAGGCATACAAGCACTCACTAACATATCAAACTACAGCTATTCACACAACACAATACCAGACATTTGGAAGCATGGTATCATCATCACTTTCCCCAAACCCAACAAAGACCCCACGCTACCCTCCTCGCACCGCCCCATCACACTCCTTTGCTCCCCCTCCAAAGTCATGGAACGCCTAGTATTACAACTAATTACACCTGACCTACCCCTAGCTCCAACACAACATGGCTTTAGGCCACTGCACTCCACAAACACTCTTCTCACAGACCTTACACAAAGAGCTTTCGACGGCATCAATTCAGCTAGACCACCACACAGATCACTATTAGCCACACTCGACATTAGTAAAGCCTTCGATGCCATCCCCCGCCACAACCTAACAAACAAAATCTACAACACAAACATGCACAACAACACAAAACGGTGGCTGGCCAACTTCCTAGCAGGCAGATGTGCACACGTATCTTTTGCCGGTCAGTCATCTAAAATCAGAAACTTTCCAAACGGAGTCCCACAAGGATCCGTCCTATCGCCCGCACTCTTCAATCTGTACATGCACGATATAACTACACCCAATACGCCCCAAATAAACTTAGCCTCCTATGCAGATGACATAACACTCACATGCACACACCATGACCCAAAAAGAGCAACAGATCTCCTTCAACCCTATCTCAACACACTACATGGCTGGGGCACTACAAACAGACTTAATCTAGCCCCAGCCAAATCCACCGCAACCCTGCTCACAAGTTGGACAGGAGAACACGAATACATCCCTCAACTCACCATAAACAACACACCCCTAACACATACACACACACCCAAAATCCTAGGAGTAACATATGATACTCATATGACATTCAAACAGCACACCACAAACATTAAAAAGAAACTGACACCCAGACTTAACGCCCTCAGGTCACTTGCTCACACAAAATTTGGACACAACAAAGAAACTACCACCACAGTATATAAACAATACATAAGATCAGTGATGGAATACGCAAGCCCAGCCTGGGCTTCTAACCTAGCTGAAACACATCATAAGACCTTACAGACTATTCAAAACAAAGCCCTGAAGATCATTACAGGCTGCACAGCTACTGCACCCACAGATCACCTACATCAAGAAACCAAAATCCTCAAAGTCAAAGACCATCTGGACATGAGAGGCACTCAATTCCTGGCAGCAGCCTCCACGAACCAAGACCACCCACTAAACTACATGGCAACACACCCACAGACACCAAGAAATATCAAAACAACACCCAGCACACGGTATCACACACAATTATTGTCCTCTCTCCCTCCCTGCCCACCCCGAACCAACATCCAGAAGCACATCCATACTCATATCTCTCACCGATCCATCCACTCACTCACAGACAACACACAGCTGCATGCACGACCTCCCGAAATCCATCCTTCCGAATCCTCCCTTCCTCGCGAGGACAGAGTCCACCTGGCCAGGCTGAGATGCGGACACCATCCAGCTCTCCTGAGCTATCAGAAGAGACTGGATGACTCCGTTGTCGACGCCTGCCCGGGATGTAACACAGCACCCCATACCATTAAACACATCATAGAAGACTGCATTTCACACAACCACTTACGCCAACAACACAATCTACACTCAATGAGAGCTCTGTGGGAAAGCCCGATCGTGGCCATGGCCTTTCTCAGGGACTCGGGGCTGTTCGGCCAGGCAGCTTAGGGAACAACAACAACAACAACAACAACTAATCAAAATCGCTATGTGGAAACAACGCTTAAGTAAAACAATAATTTATAAATAAAAGAACACATATATAATTGTATTATATTCTGGGTCTTGCTTATGCATGAAAATGTGCAGGGAATGAAGGTCAACTTAGGCCAAAATGCCTGCACCATACGAGTTAATGTATGCTATTAGAGAGTAGAGTACAGTCGGTCCTCCGGTAATGCGCGTTTTGGAAACGCGGATTTGGTGGCAGGCGCTACACCCCAAATATCCAAAATTTTGCTAACACGGTCAACACTTACACTGACGCGGGGTCTAGCCGGGCACCGAACTTTACTCCCGACTTTCGTCATTTACCGATGCTCATATCTCTGCAAATAAATGGCCTAACCAAGTTTTTATGCATACCGGAGGTAGATATGGTTGTTGCCGTGCATTGGGTGAAGACTAGAACACTCTACATTATGTAGTTATTGTGTGAGGTGAGAATAATTACTGAAACACACTTATGTTATTGTTGTTTGGCTATGTCGAGTGAGCGTGTGTGTCTGTTGTTGTTGTGTGCAATGCGTGGCTAGGCTATGTGGGCCGCCGAACCATTACTCCCAACTTTCGTCATTTACCAATGCTCATATCTCTGCAAATAAATGGCCTAACCAAGTGTTTATGCATACCAGAGGTAGATATGGTCGTTGCTGTGCGTTGGGTGAAGACTAGAACACTCTACATTGTGTAGTTATTGTGTGAGGTGAGAAATATAAGATGGCGAGTTAGGCGGGAATTCCGAAGTTCCGATGTTCGCCATTTACCGATGCTCATATCTCTGCAAATAAATGGCCTAACCAAGTTTTTATGCATACCAGAGGTAGATATGGTCGTTGCCGTGCGTTGAGTGAAGAGTAGACCATTCTACATTGTGTAGTTATTGTGTGAGGTGAGAAATATGATGGCGAGATTTCAATGCTTCGATCGAAAATGGCGGCACTGCTGTGACTCCTTAACTAGCCTAGCCTAATCAAAATATTTATTCAGAGGTAAGAGATGTTGCAATGGGCAAATCAGCTCAATGCACATGTCAAATAACCTTTATAATTGATTTAATTATTATAACATAGGCTTCTATGGAGAAAAAGTGGACTTTGTGGAAATCCCTAGAACACCAATGTACGTTTAACATGTAAACATATGAGTTCGTTAATGCGGTTTTTGGTAACACGGGAGGTTACCAGAACACATTAGCCGCGTTACCGGAGGACCGACTGTAGTTCAAAGAGTCAAAAAGTACCATGGTACAGTATATGTCCTAGATGATGATAATGATGCAGTTTTTACCACCATACACTCCCTGCTGAATAGCAAGGCTAGGGTGGGTGCCCTGATGAATCAGGGACTTGTGAATACTTGCCACAGATTGCTAGACCGCACCGTTCACCAACAGTACTGACATCTGCCAATAACTCACCGGCTGGCCCGAGGCTCGAACCGTCAACCTCACGATTAGCAGGCGAACGCTCTACCAATCGAGCTACGGCCTGTGGCATACAAATAGACTAACATAGACATAACATATATGGTATATATTTTCTTTGAAGTGTGAGACATGTAGAGTCATAAACCATAAGTATGCATAATCTGTATTGGACCAAAAACAAAGATATTATGGTGGTATATAATATCCCAAATACTTCAGCAAATTGCTGTAAAGATTCAAATGCATGTACAGTACTGTGTACTAGAGATGGACCGAATATTAGTTTCGTATTTGTATGTGCAAATATTCGCTATGTTTTTCAATATTCGTATTCGCATTTCCATTCATAGCTATTTGCAAATATACGAATATTTTCACGAAACCAATAGAAGATAAATTATACAAAAATTTAAAATATTACATTTTAAAGCGTGCGTTTGCTTGTACGATGTCGGGGAAAGGCATGCTTCTTTATTAAACCCTCTAAGTACCATAGTACTGTTATGTAAATATTTTTAAAACTAATGGAACTGAAATTGTGTACATCGACTTCCAAACCAATCTGATGATCTCTGAACTTTTAAATAATTGTAATAGTTCCGAAATCTGACCTAGTTCATTATAACGGAATAAATGGTCTTGGTACAATGTTGCCAATGTACCGGCTACCGCTAGATCCAGCGAATCACTTCCATCACTTCCATCTAGCGACATCAAGATGTGATGAATTCTAGCGATATTCAAGTTATGTTCCCTATTTTAAGGAATTGTAGAGATTTTTCGATTGTTAAAGATTATTCTAGATACTTCAACATATGTTTTCTAGTGACATACAAGTTTTTAGTGTCTGGTGACTATCTATCGATTTGTCAATGCTATTCTAGCATACATTTGTGCTTTAGTTTATCATGTATTGTTTAATATATTTGCCCTATTTCTCCAGAAGACTTCCTACATGATATACAGTAGTGTATTGTTCTAGTGATAATTAAATATTATACAGGGCTATTTTAAGTTGGCTGATGATTATGAAACAGTAATATGCTGGACGATGAGAATAATGTATGTAAACATGTCTCGGATATCACTGATAATTTTTGGCATTTTCTGCCAAAAGCCCAATGGCTAATCAGTGGTGGTAACGAAACACGCAGCTTTACATATTCACATCGTCATTGGCTTCCGGTAATTAATTTCATAGTAATTTAATTAACGTTTATTGGTGATCTAAAAAGAATTACCAGTTCTTGAAGAATGACAATTTCATCCTTCAAGAGAGATTGAAATATTCGCTATTCGCTATTCGTATTCGCGAATTTTACCAACAAAAATTTGTATTCGCAAATAGTGAAAATTGACATTCGTTCCATCTCTACCGTGTACTTATTATGGCATGTGAGTGCACTTTTAAGTTAGTCTATTTTGTGGCCTAAAGGCATTTAAACTTCACACTAGCTGGGATAATACAGAAATTATCTTTATGTAGATACAGTACAGTATGATTAGGACGAAATTCAGAGAGAATTATTGCTTAGTGCTTACTGCCCCTATAATTAATAAAGAAGTATATATTCCTTACTAACCCTATAATTAAAATTAAAATGTAAAACTTGCAAACTAAACAAACCAAAATTGGGACAAGGACAATATAAAGTCAAATTAAATTATCAAAATCGCTATGTGGAAACAACGTTTACTAAAATGAAAATTATTAAATAAAAGAACACAATCCACCACATAGGGTGTACATTACTACATGAGCAAGTTAATCTGTTTCCCAAGCAAACTAATCGCACATATAACAACGCACTATCGTCACGTTAAAGGAAGTAGTCAAGTTTGGGAAGTCCGGGACGTTCTGGCAAATTTTACTAAATAAAAGAGATTTTATATGCCACAGTAAGATAATAATAATAATAATAAGCATGTTACTTATTTCTCATAAGCGCCAATTTTTCCGAAGAATTCACTAGCGCTCGAAAAGAGAAAGAAAAAAGAACAAAAATCAATGCATCAAAAGAAGGCTTATATACAACACACATTTAACAATCACTAGCAGTGGCAAAATAGCCTAAACTCTATAGCCATCTGTCATGACACCTCTCTCAAGATCATAGCTTCTCTCAAAGAGAAAAGTCTTAAGTTGTCTCTTGAAGCATTCAACAGAACTCAGTTGTCTCATGGACAGCGGCAACCTGTTATACAACCTCGGAGCCATGTAGGAGAATGACCTCTCAAAGAAAGAAGACTGCTGGAAAGCCCTTGGTTCATCAAGACGAAAAGGGTCATTGTCATGACGCACAACTACACCATGGTGTGCCGGTGGGCGCCTGAGAAGCTCCGCAAGGTACCTAGGCTCACCAAATTTGAGAACCTTAAAAGTCACCAAACACAACTTAAATTCTATTCTTGCTCTTACTGGCAGCCAGTGCAGTTCTATGTGAAGAGATGTAGTAGGAGTTCTAGGTAGAACACCAAAAATTAGTCTTGCGGCCCTGTTAAGAACAGACTGAACTTTCTTCAAAATATAATTTGGAAGACCCACCAACAGGGCATTGCAATAATCAACACGAGAGAAGACCAATGAGTGAACCAACGTCAGGAGGCAACGTCTGGTTAAAAACGGCTTCACCAAATAGAGATTTCTGATGTGCAAGTAACAACTTTTAACTATCTGGTTTACATGCTCTTTGAAATCTAATCGGGAGTTCACATATACACCCAGATTTCGAACAGAGTTGGCCGGTCGCAGCCGAGATCCACCCACATTGATGGAGAGGGCACCCACTATATCATCAGCTCTTCTATTTCCTCGGATGATGAGAATATCAGTTTTACCATCATTTAGTTTAAGTTTTCTCGCTCTCATCCACTTCTTGATATCAGACATCAACAATTCCATCTTACTCCGTATATCAACTATATTTGTGATTCTCACATAAATCTGGGTGTCATCTGCATAAAAGTGAAAGGTGACATTATGTGCACGAAGCAGAAGAGACAAACTGCTAATATAAATTATAAATAGGATAGGACCTAAAACTGATCCCTGCGGAACACCATACTGCAGGGGTGTCGAGTCCGAGACCACTTGATTTACCATCACACTCTGGGATCTACCTGACAAGTACGACCCAAGAAGCAAGAGAGCGGAGTCACGCACACCACAATCATAAAGATCACTCAATAACAACTCGTGATCCACTGTGTCAAAGGCCGCAGAGAGATCAAGCAAGACCAATAGTGAGGCCACACCATTGCAAATGTTCTCAACTAGATCATTATGTACTCTAATCAATGCTGTTTCAGTTGAATGATGCTGTCGGTAAGCAGACTGAAAAATTGGGATAGTTTCATTCTGCTGAAGTAGTGGTTGTAATTGGTCAAGTATTGCACGCTCTAATATCTTTGATATGAAGGACAGGTTGGAGACAGGACGATAGTTCAACATGTTCTCAACATCAAGTCCAGGTTTCTTTAGAGTAGGTCGGAGTAGTGCATGCTTTTCAGAATGTGGGAAGCTACCTTCAGAGAAGCACTTATTAATTATTTTGGAAATAAACTCAACTGTGTGATCATAGACTCTTGGTAGCTTGGAAACATTTATGGGATCCAACGGGCAAAATGTTTTATTGAGGTTTCTTATGTAGGACGAGATCATGTCCACCTCTACTGAGTGAAAGGATGAGAGGACATTATTAGGAATGTGTCGGGGTTGGAGTACAACTGAAAGTTCTTCACCAACAGAAGCATCATCCAGTTCCTGTCTTATGCGAGTTATCTTGCCAGCAAAAAATGCCACAAAGTTGGCAGCCAACTCGGCATCGGGTACAGAAGGTCTTAAGCTGACTCTTGTTTTTCCAAGTAAACTGTTTACAATTGAAGCCAACCTCCTCTGGTCATTACCACACGAGTCAACTTTTCCCTGATAATACACTTTCTTTTCATCTTTGATTGTGTGGACCACAGCTCTTCTGGCTGACAGATATTGCAACCATGTAGAGTCTGTTTTATTTTTCCGCCATTCACGTTCAGCTCTTCTACGCGCTCTTCTAAGAAATTTAACTCGAGTGCTATACCAGGGTGAATCATCTCGTACTATGATTTTCTTCTCTACTTCTGGACAGTGATGATCGAACACTAATTTAAGTGCATTTCCATGTACCTCCACCAGCTCATCTGAAGTAAGGTTGGAAGTATCAATACTTCCCAAGTACTGTTTTACTTCACTGCTAGCCAAATTTTGGTCTGCATTTTTATAATTTCTAAATCTGATTACTTTTTCATGTGTGAGTGGCTTAGGGAAATCAAAGCTGAAAGTAATCAAAGCATGATCAGAGGTATTAGGGTCAGCATTCTCAACATCAACATCCAGAACACCACCACAACCCACAGGAGAAAACCAAGTCAAGGGTGTGTCCTAAGATATGAGTTGGGTGGGACACATGGTTTACAAAATTGTTCTGATCAGTCAACTCAAGGAACTCAGGAGAGAATGGCTTCAGATGAGGGCTGTCAACCCAGTAATTAAAATCTCCACATATCAAAAGTCTTCCGGTTTTAGCAGAAAATTCCTCGAGAAACTGCCCAAACTCTTCCATAAAACCCCTATCTGTGCCACGATGGCCAGGCCTATAGACAACTGCCATTCTTAGAATTTGTTGATGGAGTTTTATTTCCACTTCCAACAGTTCATAGTAAAGAGGGGCTGGGTTATGGCTTATTTGCAAGATATTCACCAGAGATGTGGAGTAGACAACTGCCACTCCACCACCCGGATGATCTCCCCTAGGCCTAGGAACATTTATTATGGAATGGGTTTTAGGCAATGCCGCCTGGATAATATTCAGATCTGACTCGAACAACCAGGTCTCAGTGAGACATAATACATCAAGGTTACGTTCATCCAAGATCTCGCAAATATGATCCATTTGTTACGCAAGGAACGAACATTCAACAGACCCAGTTTCAACCGGCTCCCATGTGCATTTTTCAGTTTTTTGAACCTACAAAATTGGTGTTCTCAATAACTTTATTTCTCTGAGCTGTCATTAGAGGACAATTTCTACTTGAGGCGAAATGATTTGGCGGCTCCGTAACTGATGTGGAGCTCATACAATTTATACATTTGGGGGAAGTCTTGTTGGTGCAGTCTTTTGAGTTATGAGTACCGGCACAGAAGTTGCATTTTGGATCCTCATTTTTCCGATAACACCTGTCACTGGTATGACCAAAGCCCTGGCAGTGGTAACATTGTGTTACCCAGAAGCGATCGTATGCACGACATCTCACAAGTCCAACATACACAGAATTGCCATCATCCACAATGGAAGAGCGTATTTCAGGTGACATTTTTACTACCGCAGTCTTTGTGTGTGCATCACTCTTTTGCTTGGTGAATAGCAAATTCATAGCTAAGCCATCGTCGACCAGGGACTTTATTCTTGGGTTCTTGTTGAGGATGCTGGGAATGATCTCATTATCCTCAGCGTCATTAGCAATGCCTACCAGAGTCATTTTTGGCATCATCTTCTTTGGTTCGGAGACACTGAAGGCACTGTCCACCCCCAAACACTGATTGATGGCCCTTCCTGCATCTTCTTTCGCTTTCTTGGATGGAAGTCGTACCACCAGTACACCTGAATCAGTTCTAGTTAACTTGTTAACCGGAACCAAAGCCAAAGCAGTCTCGATTGCCTTTGTATCTGGTGGGCTTACTGGCTCGGAGGATCGGTCTTTTGGCTTCACTACCAGGACCTGATGGTCCCAGACAGTTTTTTTCTTTCCACCATCTACCACCTCAGTGGTGCGTTTGGTCGGCTCCTTTTTGGTCTCTTCAAATGTTTGCTGAACTATCTTGGCAAACAAGGGAATGTCGGGGGCAGCAACTTTAGTCTCAAGGATATCCATTCTGTTACCAATACTCTCTATCTCCACAGCCACCGCAGCAAGGGCACCCTTCACTTCGTTTACAATGGCAGTCTTCACTTCACCAACTAGGGCAGCCGTCAGGTCATCCAAGGTCTGCTGACTAATTGCTGCATCCTTTGCAGCCAGGGGGGTGGTATCGCAAACAGTGCAATGCCATTTAAATCCAGGTTTCTTCTTTGCAAGTACTCTGAGGTCCTCATCATCAACATTTATACAGTTAACATGAAAATAGGTACCACACGAGTAGCAGCCCAGCGATTTGGCCTTGCCCACAACCTTCCCACAACTACAACTCTGCTTGCCCGCTGCCATTTCAGTGGAAGTAACCAATAATTAAAAACAAAAACACCTGTATTTTGTATCTGATTAAAAATAAGAGAAAACCCTAGTTTTAAAAAAACGTGAAAATAACTACCTGGGACAGACCCCAGGTAGCGCCGTCCCCGTCAGTGCCACCACAATGGAAAAAAATTAAAATGGAAAAGAAAAAAATGGAAAGTGGTGTCTGCAAGGTCACCGCGGGCAGGTGGGGATCGACTTGGCTACCCTTTGGGGGTAGCCCAACCGAGATGCGTGGAGAGACCACGCACAGGATGGCAGATGTGTGTGGTGCAAAAACTTTAACCAATTTTGCACACTGTTTTTAGCTTATAGCAGTGACAATGTAATATCCACGGTACTCAGCAAGACCCTATTGGTTACGATACTGCCACTGCGCAAAGCTAGACTTGTGGAGTATACAGACACAAGGCATACAGGGCCTGGATACTCAAAGATGCCTTACATTATAACAAGGTGGGAGGCCTTACATCCAATGCATTAACAGCATATTTTATGCCCATGATTTATTGATGGCAACATTTTCTGATACTCAGGAAAACTAGACTATAATAAGTTACAATACTGTACCCAGTCTTAAGACTAGAATGACGATCAGAGGGAGATAAGGTATTGTAATGCATCAAATATCCTCATCCATGTAAATATAGACTACACTATAAACTACTGTACAATAACCCCTTGAGTAACATGCTATACTTCCCATTTTAATTTTATGCAGGTTAACACTAAATTATTTTGCTCAGCATATAAAAGACCTTTAGAAATAAAAAGGGGTAAAAACTAGAGGGCACTTCAATTTGTTTATAACCAAATCCCTCCTATAGTGCAATTAATCCTTTAATTATAATCATATTGTGAAATGCATCCTTGTACAGAAAGGGTAACAGCACAGAATAAGTATCGTAACTAAAGGAAGTCACACAAACTCTTTTTTCAGGCAATATTTCTGAACTCTTTAACATTGTTATGACCAACTAGACTGACAGTAAATTTTAAGGACTGTATTCTTATAAAATTTTAACTCAGAAGAAGCCAGATCAAACCTGCCAAAAAATGAGTAACACTTACTAATGTACAGTACTGTACGATACTTTGTAATGCATAATAGAAACTTACCCAAAATTATTCCAAAACTTCCTGATAGCATGGAATTATTAAGACTGAGTTTAGTTTATGAGGTATACAACATAAACACATGTATTAATACATACATACAGTACCATTACAAGACCGAGTTGTCCACACAAGGTGCGGCTTCAGTCTCAAATTCTAATGGCGGTGTTCAAGGTAACCCTGTCCAGAGCCGCTCCACTTGTGAGGCTATTAAATTCAAGATCAGAGCCTTCCTAATTCAATTCAAACTTCTTTATTCACATTATTAAAAATGTACAAAGTGTCTACTGTATACAATCATCATACATCAAATTTCCTACCCAAGAATCAATTTACAATAGTATTCTACATAGATTGTTTATGATTTCATTACACTCCTCTCTTGATGGAATATTACTCCTCATATCTCGTGTGTGACAAAGTTCTCTCATCTGGCTACAAATTTGACTAAAATTAGTCGGGGGCGGGTGCCCGACCCCGAAAGGGGTTGAAATAGGGGAGCTATCCCCCCGCCAAAGGCGGCTTTCTAGGGCCTTTCCTAGCTGATGCTGAGAGGATTGGGTTCTAGTCATGTGGTGATGGGCTGGTCTATCAGAGTGAGAACTGAGCGATCTCTGCCATACCCATAGCTTACTCCGACTGTTCCTTTAACTTATATATTTTCTAGGTCTCAAGTGACGGCGTCTTTTCCGTGGATTGACCTCCCAATCTACCAAGATTGGAAGCCAAAGCGTCACATTTTTCCCTTGCCCCTCAACTTTCTCTTCATAATTGCTGAGGGGCACAGGGCCCTGGGTGGGGCTTTGGTTTCCCGGGCGTTTCCGCACCCTCCTCAGCTCCCCGCCATGGAGTGGCTTCGGTCACCCAGGCTTTATTGTGGTCGGCAGGAAGGGTTCTGTGGGGGCGCTCGGTTATGGCCTTGGAATTGCTCGGGGCCTTGGGGCTGTTCGGCCAGGCAGCTTGGGGAACAACAACAACAACAACAACAACAACAACTAAAATTATCCTGTTTATTACATTCTTCATGACATTTTTTAATGATCTGTTTTTCTTATATATTATATATTACCGCCCATGACAGAGTAGGAGCCAAGGCGAGCCATGTTATAAATAGCTTTTACTGAGGCTGCTCGGCCAGACAGCTTGGAGAACAACAACAACTACTGGCGGGTGCCCAACCCCGAAAAGGGTTGAAATAGGGGAGCTATCCCCCCGCCAAAGGTGGCTTTCTAGGGCCTTTCCTAGCTGATGCTGAGAGGATTGGGTTCTAGTCATGTGGTGATGGGCTGGTCTATCAGAGTGAGAACTGAGCAATCTCTGCCATACCCATAGCTTACTCTGACTGTTCCTTTTACTTATATATTTTCTAGATCTCAAGTGACGGCGTCTCTAACGTGGATTGACCTCCCAATCTACCAAGATTGGAAGCCAAAGCGTCACATTTTTCCCTTGCCCCTCAACTTTCTCTTCATAATTGCTGAGGGGCACAGGGCCCTGGGTGGGGCTTTGGTTTCCCTGGCGTTTCCGCACCCTCCTCAAGCTCCCCGCCATGGAGTGGCTTCGGTCACCCAGGCTTTATTGTGGTCGGCGGGGAGGGTTCTGTGGGGGCGCTCGGTTATGGCCTTGGCCTTGCTCGGGGCCTTGGGGCTGTTCGGCCAGGCAGCTTGGGGAACAACAACAACAACAACAACAACAACTAAACACCAGGGCCAACCAACCATATTATTTCATTATCATATTTTGAGATGGAGGATACTGCCACTTGAATTCATATAAAAAAAAAAAATAATAATAATTTCTGAATTATCACATGAATCCACAGTAAGAATTTACATTACAATGGCTTAAAATAATTAAAACACACACTGTACAGTCGGCCATATAAGTGATGTCGCGGCACCAAGTATATTTTGATCAGTCTTCCTAAGGCAGCCTCCCAGAAGCTGGGTGTGCTCAACCGCCTTAGGGTGTTCTTTTACCCAGCACAGCTTCTTGCTCTGTACAGGGGCATAGTGCGTCCTTGTATTGCTATATGTTCACATGTGTGGGGAGGTTCCTCTCACACCGCTCTCCTAGACAAAGTTGAAAGGAAGCCCTTTCGTATCATTAACTCCCGTCCACTCACCAACTCTCTGCAATCTCTCTCTCTCCGCCGCAATGTTGCATCTCTCTCGCTATTCTATCGCTACTATAATAATCAGTGTTCCTCAGAGCTTTCCCAGTGCATACCACCTCCTTTACGTAGGGCACGTGGTACCCGTCTTGCAACTCAATCCCACCCCTACTCTGTGCAACTCTCTAACCCAAGAGTGAAACGTTACTCTCAAACTTTCTTCTACTCAACAGCTGAGCTCTGGAACTCTCTCCCAGAATCAGTCTTTCCCTCTTCCTATGACTTAACCCTTGTCTAGTGGGGTGTTTTGGGCTCATTTGGGCATATTCAGGCCCTCCTGAATGATCAATCAAGTATCTGCATGAAAAGAAATGTATTCAGCAAAAAACTAGGCGCTAAAAGCTTCAAAATGAGACCAGAACGAGCTACGTAGCACTCGTGGTTCTCTTGCAGTGGTGCCACGAACATGGGAGTTTAGCGTATAGCGGTATATTTTTCCCAGCTATGCTCACTACTGGCTACACTGCCGGCCTCTCGAGAACACAGGGAACATGAGCTAATGGGCGGCGGTAAGCCCTGGGAGTCGGCTGTCTGGCCCGCTGCTCTCCCGGCCATTTGCACTCGATTTTAACCCTTTATAAGCCTTAATAATGCTCTTAACTTGATGCAAATTGGTGCACGACTTAAGTCGAGCACCGCCAATAAGGGGTTAAATTGCTTCAAACTCTGTGTGTCCATGCATTTTGGCTCGATCGTCCCTTGATTTTGGCCCTGTCACTCTTTCAACTATGGGGGAGGCACTCGCTATAGGCAATTCTGCCTTTTGCCTCCCTCAATCACATAGAAAAAAATAAATAAAAAATTGGTATTGGCACTATCTAAGCATTAATTCATCATTTTGAGTGAGATATACAAACATTTTCCTAACTTTACACACCCTATTCAACATCTGACAGACATTAATACAGCACAAAGCGGAGCAAAACGTAATGACAGCGGAGACACGACATATTTGGCCAACTGTACAGTAGTTTCTCTTGCTCTCTCTACTTTTTCTGTCAAACTTACTTTATCTTTATCTTCCTTTCCTTCTCTCTCTCTACTTCTTACTGACCTAAAAGCCTTGGATGTGGTTCTCTTCCAGTTACGGTCCCACTTAGTAACAACAGAGCGAGATGTGTGGTCTTTGGCTAACTCCCAGAGATCCTGGTGTTTGAGTGGCGACCGGTACCCTCGCCATATTAGCTGGTCCATCCATGAGAATGTCATGCGGTTCAGGAAGGAGGCACTCACTTCGGGACTGTATTTCTGTTTGGAGATGCAGTAAAACAAGATTCAGAGTATGAACTGTATATCATCAGCTTGGGAAAAACAAAACAAGCTAGATAATCAAACAAATTGCCTTAGATTTTGGAGGCAATTAATTTGTGGCCACCCCCTCGGGGATCAAGGTGTCTGGCAAAAGATAGGTAGATTTCTATCCATACCTCAACACTACCATCCTGTAAAACCCTCTCAAATAACTTTTTTCTCCTCAACTGCCTTTCTCACCGTATCATTCCACCACTCGCTTCCCTTATAGATTTCTACTCTGGGATAATTCAAGATTCACATATGAACTGTATTTCTGTTTAGGGATATTTCAAGATCAGATTAGTTCATTGGAGGAGCACAGAAGGCTGCTCTTGGGCAGAATGATGTGCAGGGATTATGGGGGAATTGCTGGAATCAGGGGAATTAATTATTACAGATAACTTGACCTTATTATATAGCTATCCTAGTCTCTCACAACTTAAGACTTATCAACAACATTGCATCACAAGTCAGTTCACAATATGACCATAAAACGGCATTAGAGTTGTCTACATTAATCAAAACTGACCTCACTGCGGGGATAGTCGAGGTAGCGAGGTGTAGTGTCGGCAAAGCAGTGTAGAAAGAACACTATTAACACCAGCGGGAAGTATACCATGTTGGTCACAAAGTATAAGGCGTCAGATTCCTGTTAAAACAAAATATTTATGATAATATTCAGAATACTAAACAAGAGCACCGCAAACGGGTGCATAATTCGGCCGTGAGCAAGACCTGTCGCATGACATACAATATATTATTGTACTATTATCACCATCATGATTAGTACTATCAACCTTATCACTATCATTACTACCGTCATCACATCAAATATCATCAGTACTAATATCATTACCGGTACTACAAATTTCACTATTACTATCAACATTATTACTGCCCAACCCCGAGAGGAGTTGAAATAGGGGAGCTATCCCCCCGCCAAAGGCGGCTTTCTAGGGCCTTTCCTAGCTGATGCTGAGAGGATTGGGTTCTAGTCATGTGGTGATGGGCTGGTCTATCAGAGTGTGAGCTGAGCGATCTCTGCCATACCCATAGCTTACTCTGACTATTCCTTTTACTTATATATCTTCTAGATCTCAAGTGACGGCGTCTTTTCCGTGGATTGACCTCCCTACTGCCAACCTAGAAGTTGGCAGATTGGGAGCCAAAGCGTCACATTTTTCCCTTGCCCCTCAACTTTCCCTTCATAATTGCTGAGGGGCACAGGGCCTTGGGTGGGGCTTTGGTTTCCCGGGCATTTCCGCACCCTCCTCAGCTCCCTGCCTTGGAGTGGCTTCGGTCACCCGGGCTTTGTTAGTGGTAAGCAAGGAGGGTTTTGTGGGGGCGCTCGTTTATGGCCTTGGCCTTGCTCAAGACCTTGGGGCTGTTTGGCCAGACAGCCTGGGGAACAACAACAACAACAACTATCAACATTATAACTACTACTATCACCATCATGATTACTATCAACATTACCACTACTACTATCATTACAACTATCACTATAATCATCACTACAACTATCACTCCTATCACCATCACCACTACTACTATCACCTAAAACCAGCCTTATGAGGGATCCGGCCCAGTAGGCTGACAAATTACATCTTTCTCTCTCTCACTGTCACCTAAATCAATACTACTCTCCCCAACACCACTACTACAATCGCATTTTTAGTACAACTATCATCATCATTATTTCCATCACTATACTACTATACCATCATCACTACTATAATCATCATGCTACAACAATCACATCATCACTTCTCATTACTACAACTATCATCATCATTATTTCCATCACTATACTACTATACCATCATCACTACTATAATCATCATGCTACAACAATCACATCACTTCTCATTACTACAACTATCAACATCAACCTTACACTATTACTATTACCATCATCTCTACTATTATCATACCATTGCAAAGGTTTTTTAGTTAGTTATTTTGTTAAATATGTTAACTTGATGTTACTATGATGCAGACATATAGTAGCATTATATGTTTACTTAAATATCACTACATAAGCTGTTAAGGGATTACATTTATTGCCAAGAGAAAAAAATTGACATAGTTTACCACACCTGAGATGAATAAGGTGTAAGATTGGTGATAAATTCTGAGAGGCCACATATCCATAACGTGAGCCAGAAGATGAAGACTATACCGGAGCTCTGTATACCACGCACTCTACCTACCACAACAAACACACACTGTAGTATCTGGAAAAAATACTATTTTAGTATGTTAATATACATATATTTTCCATAACAATCATAACGATAACTACCCTTCACCATTTTTTAACAAACATTTTATTCATACTATTGCATTTTATACAACCCAAAATTACTTCTAATTATTGTAACGATAATAATAATAATAATAGTTCTTAACCCTCCGGATCCGGGGGCCTTCATATGAGGCGATCGTCGTCTCCGGGGGTATTCCTGAAAAATGGCTATCTTCATAATTCGATATCTACTGATTGAGACCACCTAGAGCAGTCAACTAAATTGCATAGTGTAGAACCAACCTTCGTCTGTAGTCTGGCGTTGAGTTGACATCGCTACGACAAGTGGTTGCCGAGATATGATGATGGGAATGGAGGTAATTTCCCGCGTATTTTCGCCTGTGTCCGTACGCTTCGCCGAGGCCCTGGCTAGCACGCACTAAGTCACCCGTTGCTTCGGTGGCTTTGGTACCGGTAGACGATAGTATGTTTCTATGGTGGTACCGGTAGACGATATTATGTTTCTATGGTGATAATGTCATAGTTATTGTGTCATTTATTTCTTTTACAACCATTATTGAGTTATGTGAAACTTTTTATAACATATTTTCGGCACTTTCACTGTTATTGGACATTATTGTGTCACTTTCACTCTTATTACTCTTCTTGTTATGAATTATTGTCACTCACTGTTATTATAATAATAATGTATACACCACTATTGTCCAACACCATATGGCACCACAGACACTTTAGACTTGCGGGCGCCTCTGGCACCCAGGCCTGTGGAGGCAGCAAGTCCTTCAGTTCACACCAGACTCTCACATAACCAACCAGCGTCTCGGCGCTCCTGTACTCAACCCTAGCCAATAAAGGATTGAAGAGTACTGGTGTTATATCTCCATTCATCTTTATTATATGGCGCAGTGTATATCAGTATCTGAACCTACATGGAGAACCTGCACTACCTAGCTGAGGCTGCAGCTGCTGTGGAAGCCGGCTTGCCGCCATGCGGTCCCTACCCGGCTACATCTACCTCCCAACCGGTCGAGCCTTCATTGCCCGATGCCCTGTCTCCATACCCATCCATCATCTACTTGAATGAAAGGATCGACGCCCTCCAATCGAGTATCGCCACCTTTCTACAGCATCACCAGGACCAGCAGCATCTACAACTACAACATCGCCCCGCGACAGCTCCACCACCGCCCCGCCAGGATCTACAACATCGCCCCGCGACAGCTCCACCACCGCCCCGCCAGGATCTCCAGCCCCACCAGCCTCTACAACATCAGCCCCAGGCCAGTAATGTTACCCACCAGGCTGACCCATCCTTTGCCTCACGCCCCACCAGTGATACACTTATTCATCCCTCTACACAGACACCCACACCTCATACATCTCCCCATGTCTCAGTGCCCCACCATATGCCAGTTACCCATGTCTCAGTGCCCCACCATATGCCAGTTATTCCCCACATGTCTTTATTACATATGAACATGACTAATCCCCTTACCCACCCTCTCAAGAGCGAATATCCCACACCCTCCCCAACTGACGGCCAGGCCCACACTGGTGTCGGTAGCGACGGTCGGTATTACGGCGGCCATTATGCCCCCCCTGGCTATCGTACGGCTGGCACCAACCCTCACGGCGCAGCCCCTTCTGCGCATGACGTCATCATACCACCACCACCTCAAGTCCCTTCCTACCCAGCCCAGCCACGCCACGCCCCGCCCCGCCGGGCTGCCCCTACGCGGCCCCAGGCCGCTTTACATATGCCGGGACACGCCCTACGCAAATTCTGGGCTGATTGGGAGGTCTACAAGCGGCTCGTCCTTCTACCACCTCACGAGGCTACCATCGAGCTCTACCAGACGTGCGACCCTGCCCTTCAGAGCGCCATATTTGCTCACAATCAGGCGTTCTCCTCATTGCCAGAAATCGACCTAGCAACTCTCATCACACAACTCGTCCACCGACAACGGAACCGCGCAGCCGCTCGCCACCACTTCCGGTCTCTTCTCCAACAACCTACTGAACAAATCCGGGATTACGTCACACGTATTACGGAGGCCACTTTGGACTGTGGCTTTACCTGCCCCTGTTGCCACACTGATGTCTCTGACGAACACATACGGGACCAAGTGACTATCGGGATTAGTGATTCGTCCCTTCAGCAAGATGTTTTAACTAAAGACCGCACCCTACCTACCTTACAAGATGTTATCAACTACTGTGTGGGGTTCGAATCTGCGGCACTCGATCAGACGGCAATGCAACCGGGGGTACATGCTGTGAAATCACCATACCAGCGTCTCAAGAGTACTTACCCACGCCCCGCCCCTATCCAGCCCCCCGCCCAACCCACTCAGCCCCCGTCGCCCGCCCCACCACCTCCCCACATCGGCCCCACTTCATCTCCCACACGTTGCTCCGGGTGTGGCCTATCTTCACATTCACAAGCCCAACGATCTTCTAAGTGTCCTGCATGGGGCAAGACCTGCACGGTGTGTAATAAACCTAACCACTTTGCCAAGGTTTGTAAATCCACCTCTTCCCAGTGCAGTGGGTGCGGCCTATCCACACACTCTCGAGCCGAACGCCCATCCATATGCCCTGCTTGGGGCAAGACCTGCCCGTCGTGCAACAAACTCAACCATTACTCCACAGTTTGTCACTCCACGCCCTCACCTTCATCCGCGGCTGTTATCATTGGTACTATCAAACAGGCTGTTAACAAACCACCACCCGCACGGCTCCCCTCCTTGCCCATTACCATTTCTACTGCCATGTCGCCCCACTCTCACCCCACCAGCGTCACGGCCCACCCTGACACGGGCGCCCAAGTATCTGTGGCTGGTTTGCAATTACTACGGGCACTGGGCCTCCAACGCCACCACCTACAGCCTACTCACCAACGGATCACGGCCGTGGGGGGTCACACTCTCCAGGTCCTGGGTTATATGCCGACTACCATTACCGCCACCGACGTTGCCGGCACCCCCTACACTACTGATGATGATATTTTTATTATTCAGGCACAGTCACCGTTATTTATTAGCATTTCAGCTTGTAGGGCACTACATATCATCCCTCCCGACTTTCCCACACCTACCCCCTGCATGGCCGCCCACACAGCCCAACCACCACCCACCTTGACCAGGACCCCTCCACCACACTGGCCCACTTCCCTCCCCTTCCCACCTAACGACCTGCACCTGTCTGACCTTTGTGACTGGTTCTTGTCACAGTTTGCATCTTCAGCATTTAACACCACCAGCGGCCCACTCCCCACGATGTCTGGCCCTCCCATGCACATCCACATCAAGCCTGGCGCATCTCCACGTGCCGTGCACACCCCTGCCCCTATACCACATCATTGGAAGGCCCAGGTCAAAGCAGATCTCGACAGGGACGTCGCACTGGGCATTATTGAGCCTGTCCCCATCGGTACCCCTACTACCTGGTGTTCTAGGATGGTGGTGGTCGCCAAGAAAACTGGACAACCCCGCCGTACAGTTGACCTGCAGGCACTCAACCACGCCTGCCTTCGGGAGACACATCACACCCCGAGCCCATTCAACTTGGCCCAATCCATCCCTGCAGGCACTCGTAAGACGGTCCTAGACGCCTGGAATGGATACCATGCTGTTTTACTCGACGAATCCAGCAGGGAGGCTACGACTTTTATCACGGAATTTGGCCGTTACAGGTATATCAGGGCCCCTCAAGGTTACTTGGCAGCTGGCGACGCCTATACCCGACGCTTCGACGCAATCATACAGGCTGTCCCTCGTAAGGTGAAGTGTGTCGACGACTCCCTTTTGTGGGACTCTTCAGTCGAGGAGGCATTTTGGCACACTTTTGATTACCTGGCCCTCTGTGCAACCAACGGTGTCACTTTCAACCCTGACAAGTTTACCTTCGCCGCCCCTTCAGTTGACTTCGCCGGACTCACCATCACAGACACTGGAATTAAGCCATGCACGTCCATGATTAAGGCCATCCGTGACTTTCCCACGCCCACAGACATCACGGGAGCCCGGTCGTGGTTTGGTCTCGTTGAACAGGTCGCCTGGGCCTTCAGCATCAAACCGGAAATGGCGCCCTTCCGGGAACTTGTGCAGTCCAAAACCCCCTTCCACTGGGATGAGGCACTCGACCGTACCTTTGCCACATCTAAGGACCACATCACACACCTGGTTGAGGAAGGGGTCTGCTCCTTCGAGATCGGCAGACCCACGTGCCTCGCCACAGACTGGAGCAAAACCGGCCTTGGCTTCCTCCTACTACTAACAACATTGTTCCTGCCCCACCGCATCTGCCCCCACCTGTTGCAAGGTCGGTTGGAAACTTATCTTCGCCGGCTCCCGTTTTACCACACCTGCGGAGTCCCACTACGCACCCGTCGAAGGCGAGGCTTTAGCAGTGGCTGACGCCCTTGACAGATGCAGAATGTTTGTCCTGGGCTGCCCTGACCTCGTCGTCGTCGTGGACCACAGACCTCTACTGCACATCCTTAACGACCGGTCCCTTGACAACATACCAAACCCTCGCCTGTTCAAGATTAAGGAACGTACCCTACGATACCAGTTCATCATTCAACATACGCCTGGCAAATGGCACCGCGGCCCTGACGCTGTCTCCCGCTACCCGACCAGGCCCTCCGCGGACGCCCATGATGTGCATAGTGCGGCCGCCAGCGAGCTCGATATCCACTCAGTTGCCTTGGCCTCCCTCACCATGCTCGCCGCCATACCTGACCCAGTTGTATCATGGTCTGACCTTAAATCTGCCGGCCAACAAGACAGCGAGTATACCTCCCTTCTTCAGACCATCCCCGAGGGCTTCCCGGACTCCAGAGAGGCGACCGCCCCACAACTACGACAGTTCTGGGGTGTTAGAGACCGCCTCACTTCCGTCGACGGGGTAGCCCTCATGGATCAACGACCAGTCATCCCCCATCATCTTCGGTCCAGAGTTCTCGAGGCCCTTCACTCAGCTCATCAGGGTATGACTGGCATGAAGGCCCGTGCACGTGCGAGTGTTTACTGGCCAGGTATTGACAAGGCCCTACGCAACTGCCTGGATACCTGCCACTACTGCCGCGCCCACGCCCCGTCCCAGCCGAAAGAGCCACTCATGTCATCTGACCCACCCCAATGGCCATACGACCAGGTAGCCGCCGATTTTTTTCAGCACCAGGGCAAACACTACCTGGTCTACGTCGATCGCTTCTCCAGCAATGTCCACATCTTCTACCTGCCACCAGGTAAATGTGATGCTCACCACCTCATCTCGGCGTGCCGTACCCTCTTCACCCACTACGGAGCACCCCGGGTACTGGCGAGCGATGGTGGGCCCCAGTTCACAGCCGGGGACTTCCAAGAATTCCTGGCACATTGGGGTGTGTCACAGCGGGTCAGCTCTGCGTTCTACCCTCAGTCTAATGGCCGCGCCGAGCTGGCTGTTAAAGCAGCCCGCCGCATCATCGCGGACTGTACATCCCCCACTGGCTCTCTAGACAACAACGCCGCAGCCCGCGCCCTCCTCCAATACAGGAACACACCCCTCTCGACCATTGACAAGTCACCAGCTCAACTTCTCTTCGGCAGGACCCTACGGCACCACGTCCCCTGCAATCCTGCACTTCTCCACCTCCACCCCCACTGGCTTCTCTCGGCCGAAGCTCGTGAGGCAGCCCTTTTTCACCGTAACGCTGCCCTAGCCACATACTATAATGCTTCAGCCCGGCCTTTATCACCACTCCACGTCGGTGACCGGGTCTCCGTCCAGAACCAGGGGGGCAACAACCCGACACGGTGGAACAAGACTGGCACTGTAGTGGAGGTGCATCCACACCGCCAGTATACCATCCGGGTGGATTGGTCGGGGCGAGCCACACTCCGCAACCGCCGCTTCCTACGACAGCTTCGTCTACCGCCCTCCACTCAACCTACACCGCCCGACTCCACCATCGCCTCGTCGGACGCCAATAGGAGGGGGGGGGGGGGGGGAGATATAATAATAATGTATACACCACTATTGTCCAACACCATATGGCACCACAGACACTTTAGACTTGCGGGCGCCTCTGGCACCCAGGCCTGTGGAGGCAGCAAGTCCTTCAGTTCACACCAGACTCTCACATAACCAACCAGCGTCTCGGCGCTCCTGTACTCAACCCTAGCCAATAAAGGATTGAAGAGTACTGGTGTTATATCTCCATTCATCTTTATTATAGTTATTATGGAGTTATTATTACTTGTTATACATTTGTGTGTCACTTTCACTTACTAGGCTAGGCGAGCGTACGGTACCGTAAAGTGGGGTAACTTCGTACTGCGGTGATAACTTCGGACATCGGCGATAATAAGTAATTAGACATTGTCATTATATAATGGAAGCGCTTTTTATTATTTTTTTTTAGTGGGGTCCGTTTAGAGAAATGGCAAAGGAAAAGCATGTAAAAGTCCTAGGGAACTGACATGAGTATATGTACACTAAAAAAATATTATATATATGACGAAAATATGTACATTTTTCGCTACCCTGCCAAACTTCTATCACCCTGAAGAAATTTGTTTGTATGAATGATGTTGTGACTGATATAATTTTGTAGTAACATTACCAGAGACAACATCCACCAAAGGAAATTTGTTACACTTGTATAACGCTCTAGCTACAACACTATCATTTAACCGATTGTGTTTAACCCGCTGAGCCCCAGCTAGTTATTAATAAATGTACCACCAGGGCCCAGCAGGTTTTGAAAAAATTTTTTATTCCAGAAACAATAGCGAATGGGTTAGGAATGAAGGAAAAAAGGCAATTTCCCCCAAAAAACATGTTTTTGCGCGCTCACGCGCACGCGGTTGGACTTTGAGAGTTTTCAACCATCGGCATGGGTGCGTGGGATACTTACACAGTTCCCATACAAATCTGAGCCCTCGGGGTGCCATAGGACCGGAGTAATTAGGACCGGACTGGCCAGGACGCAAACGTTGCGTCGCTGGGTTCTGGTGATCGAACATTGCCGACGCAACACGTGCGACGCTGGGTCTCAGCGGGTTAAAAAAAAAAAAACATGCTAACTTCGGACATGGAACAAAACAATAGTTTGTTATTATTTGACCTATGACAATAATTCATAATACTTGTCCATCAGTAAAATGGTGGTAAAAGATCAAATAATCATTTTCTGAGTCCAAAACCCCATAAAAATATGATACAGTAATATGCTAACCGATTTATGTATTTCGGATAATTCTGGATAATAATATATATAAATTAGGAGAGGCATATAGCTTGTCCAAAAAAAAATTATCTGCCGAAAGAAACACCAACAAATACGTTATACCTATAAAAATTCTCAAATTCATAAAAGTGTACTGGTATATGCAGTGATATAGTATACATACCTATATATTTTCACTAGGCCTATTTAATTTTAGAGTTATTGATTAGACAGCATTGGTTATTTTTCCTGCTCAATATTTTCTAAGAGTGAGCTCAATGCCTAACGAGAACAGATCCAAACAGAATATATGTTAAACATTGTATATAACCCCCTCCTATACTGATTATACAGGCCTAAAAGTATTGACTGTGCATTTTCCACTAAAACATTGGACAGGAATAAGCAGCAATAATAAAATATTCATATAAAATAGTAGGAGCCGAAAAATTAATGAAATAAGGCCACGAACGTACGTCCGAAGTTCTCCTCCGTTTGTCCGGAGTTATCCCAGCTTTCTTGGCAATAATTTTCCATAAGAAATCACCGTATGTCCGAAGTTATCCATACATGTCCGAAGTTTTCAACATTTCAAGAATACTTCGGACATCATTTAGGATAAGGATAGCTCTCTTATTATGGGGTATAATTTTAGGAGGCTTCCTGGATTACGGCGCACTATAACCATACATCACTTGACCTAGTTAAATCTCTATACCTGTAATGTGTTTACACTCAGGAGAAATTGTTAAAAAACCTTGAAAAATGTCCGAAGTTACCCCATCTTCACTAACCACTTCTTCATCGTCAAAGTCACTCCCAAGTTCACTCAGTTCACTATATTCACGAGCACTGCATTCACCATCGTCATTATCCTCGTCATTATCGTCCTCATCGGTACAAATAAAGCCCAGAAACTCTAATCCATCCGCCACTTCACCCTCATCTTCACTAACCACTTGTTCTTCGTCAAAGTCACTCCCAAGTTCACTCATTTCACTATATTCACGAGCACCGCATTCACCATCGTCATCATCCTCGTCATTATCGTCCTCATCGGTACTAATAAAGCCCAGAAACTCTAATCCATCCGCCACTTCACCCTCATCTTCACTAACCACTTGTTCTTCGTCAAAGTCACTCCCAAGTTCACTCAGTTCACTATATTCACTCAGTTCACTATATTCGCTTAGTTCTTCCAGAGTGTGTGCAACACCATCGGGACTAAGCACTGTTTTCTTGGTCTTTTAGCCTTGCTTTTGTTAGGCGTACGGCACGTGGCGGCGGGCGTCGATTCGGTCACAGCGATTTTTTTTGGATAAGCTCCATCCATGTTGGATGCGTGACGAGAACTGATGCTGCATGTTAGTTTGTGCTTGGTGGCGCTGCGGTAGCCCACGCATAACCAAAAATCCGCCCGCACGATTTAAACCCTTTGATTTTGATTTTGCCTCATATGAGACCTCCCGGACTCCTAACCAAAATACGTTTTGCCTCATATGAGGCCTCCCGGATTCCATGGGATAAGGGGACCATTCGCTTTTTTTACCCAAAAATCGTAAATTAAAAAAACAAAAATTTATACATAGAAGGCTGGCTTATATTCCCTCAACCTGTCTGCAAAAGTTGAATGCCGAAAATCGCTTCTAAGTGCATTATTTCGAGCTTTATATAAAGCTTTCGCAGGCTGAATATGGGCCTAATATATATGTATATTTTTTTATTTTTTTATATAGATTACAAATTCATTTCATGTAATAGGACTAATATATATGTATAAATGACTAAAATGTAAATAGAAATAATTAAAAATAAATTTCCTGTAATAGGACGAGTTATTCTACTGAACAACAGTTTTTGAAGTTTGCGAGGTTTTTTCTCAACACGAAAATGTCAAAAAATTCCAACTCGGAAATACACATAATCGAAAAACAACTTCTCATACAGTAAAGATTCATATACCATTGGAAAGCCCATAACAAACTCTATAAAGTAGTGAAGGGGAATTCTTTTAGCCACCCCCATTCATGCACAGCACGTCTTCCAATTTGCAAAAACATTGAAAAATGTCAACCTAAAAATATATTAGGCTAAAAATAAAACTAGATGAAATATACAAAAAATGCTTGACTAGATTGTAGAAACACCTTTTGTGAGTTGATTGAACACAAAAAGAAAGACAATACACTAGATTCTTAAGTACAGTGTCAATTATTGTAGTGTGTAATTTTGTCTAATTTTGACCCTAATTTTTGACATATATAACAAAAATATAAAACCAATTTTCAACCTGATGGTACCAAACATTAGCTCGCATAGTCCTCTAAACGTATGCCAAATCTCATTTAAATCAGAGGAAGTTCACAGACACCCTGGGAGTAAAAGGCGGACGGTCCCCTTAAAACTAGCGCATGCTAAGCCAGCTAAGGATAGCCCAATAAGCCCGATTAGGCATATTTCCATTGGGGTCCTGTACTACTACCCCATCCCCTTACTCATGAGGGACGGTAACGACTCAGTGCTTGTGAAAAACCTTTAACCTTTGGGATCCGGGGGGCCTCATATGAAGTTTGGTATTTTCAAACTTCATAATTCAGTAGCTACTGATTGAGACCACCTAGAGCAGTAAATTTTTTTGCAAATTGTAGAACGTTTTCTTGTCTGTAGACTGCCGTTGAGATGACATCGCTACGTTGCGTGGTTGCCGAGTTCTGATGATTATATCGGCGACTTTTTAGCCGCGCATTTTGCCTCATATGAGGCCTCCCGGATTCCAAGGGTTAATGCGCCGAGACTAAATAAAACAACTTTAAGTGAAGTAACTATTTTT
The DNA here is from genome assembly GCA_032716605.1 of Paralithodes platypus. Classification (NCBI taxonomy): domain Eukaryota; kingdom Metazoa; phylum Arthropoda; class Malacostraca; order Decapoda; family Lithodidae; genus Paralithodes; species Paralithodes platypus. The sequence continues at coordinate 21,729,940 of CM064485.1, read as the reverse complement.
GGGTAATTTTTTCTTGTGACCTTACTGTACATTATTTCTGTTTCATAATGAGGAGTGATTGTATTCTCTTTTCTAGTATTATTTAACATTCATCCTATGCCCACTTTTGATATTTCCATAGCCACACTTTTCTTCATCAATTTGACAAAGAAGCCTGGAGGCAATTCAGTCATGGCTGTTAATTAGCTCAATGGCCGTGTTCACCACTCACCCGTATGTAAACGACTGGCTCCGTCCTGACAGCTAGCCCGCCTAATCGGTCCGGTCGTGACGTCATCTCTTACACGTCAGCATATAGTAGACCACGCAATTTGGCGGGAAACTAGTTGGGCAAACTCCTGTGTCGATCGTCTGCTCACATATATAACCAGTTTGCACTCCCACACACATTAACATATTTGCCTATGTTAACACTCTCGTCCTCTTCTTTTAATGTGGGCGACATGTAAATCACACTCGCCCTTCTTGGTATGTAGTACAGCCACATACAGATACAGTAGGGTCCCGCATAAAACGTGTTCAGATAAAACGAGTCTCGATTAAAACGAGCGACCTAAAATATTAATATTTAATTTTCGATAAGAACGAATGTGATCACATAAAACGAGTCCGCCGCCAAAGTGGGGCAAATCTGAGGAGTTTTCATATAGAGCGCCGAAATATCGTACAAAACGTACAAAATATCGTACGCCTTCATATAGAGCGCCGAAATATCGTACAAAACGTACAAAATATCGTACGCTCCTGATGGAAATTCACGCTTCCAGTGAACATTGACGATATTGGGCCACCAAAATGCTGTGTTCACATAAAACGAAATCGCATAAAACGCCCTCGTTTATCGACCAATTTCTCGTTTTATGTGAGACCACAAAGAAGTTATCCCATTTAATCCCGGCTGACTTCAGCCCGCAGCCGCCCGGGTGAGGCACCTTTTTTCGTCAAGCAATCAGCCAGTTGCTGTGACGTCTCCACCCAAGATACCTCTTCAATTTCTCCCCTGTCCACCATGTCCCGCAGCACTGCAATGTCGATCCTCAATCTCCTGCCGTCCACACTTTTGCATGAGTGAAGTGCGTCTACTAAGCTCTTATTATCAACATAACATTTTATTCTGTAGCTTCCACCCCCAGATATTTCACTTAAAATGATGGAGGTAAACAGCAGCTTCCGCACACTCAAGTAATGCTAGCGTCTCTGCAGATAAAGTGGACTTGACGACTCTTCTTATCTTCCTAGTCTGCCAAAATATTGGGCATCTCTTATCATCAGCATCTTGCAGAAAGATCACAAAACCACCCTGGGAACCGTTACCTGCGAGGTTGGCAAACAAGGCATCCGAGAAACATTCCAGATGGCAGTCATGGATGGGTCCCAATCTAGGAATATACAGTCTCATGTTATCTGTCTTCACCCTGTCAATCACCTTGTTGAGCCTGAGCAATTCTGCAACAGTAATTTGTTTTCTGGCCACACTTAACTCACACACGTCAAAGACGATGTCAGGCCTAGTGTGAGTGGCTATCCAATTGAACTTGAAGCAAAGTCTTTTTGATTCTCTGTCCTCACAACTCAGTGTCCTCAACTTAAATGCTTCTTCTGAAATCACTGTGTTGGGTGATTTTAATGTCCATAATGTTGAATGGCTCACTCATTCAGCCAGGACTGATGATGCTGGTCTTGAATGTGAGCTAGTTGCAGATTCATTTAATCTCACTCAACTAGTCAACCAACCCACCCGTGTACCTGATAATCCTAATCATAATTCCCACCTACTGGACTTATTTTTAACAACCAATTCAGAAAATTATGATGTTACAGTGAGGTCCCCGCTTGGATCTTCTGATCACTGTCTGATACAGGCCACCTGTCTATCACCTACCACACCTTCCCACTCTGAACCTGTTTTGGTGACTAAATGGCATTACGATAGGGCAGACTGGGAGGGTCTTCAGGGTTTCTTTATTGATATTCCCTGGACCTCTTTCTTTTCTAATGATGCACACTCCACCTTGAGCCACATACAAGATTTTGTAAAAATTGGAATGGAAACTTTTATTCCTCATCAAAAGTACAGTAAAAGATCTAATTCACCTAAATGGTTTGACCATAATTGTGCTAGAGTAACTGAACAAAAAGCAATAGCCTACAATGCATACACAAGATCAAAAACTCATGAAGCCTTTAATTACTTTAGAAACATCAGAAATCATGCCAAAACTGTATTAAACCTAACTAAATGAAACTTTCTCCACAAGCAGGCAAATAAACTTCTAAATAATCCAAATAACAAAATATTTTGGTCTACTCTTAACTCATTTAAATCCAACTTCACTACTGCTTCATCCATTCCACCATTAAAATCTCCGACTGGCAATCTTGTAAGTGACCCACGAGGTAAAGCTAACCTTCTTGCAGATATTTTCTCCACCAACTCAACCTTAGATGAAATAAATCAAGATGTCCCCGTACTTAATTTTAATTCGCCTGAAATTCCCTCACTTAAGATCCACACCAGACATGTCAAAACTATTTTGCAGAATCTCTCAGTAGATAAGGCTCCTGGTCCAGATGAAATTCCTCCAATAGTACTTAAGAATTGCTCCTTGGTGCTCGCTCCTGTATTGGCAAAATGTTTCCGTCTGTGTACTCATACCTCATGCTTCCCAGTACCCTGGAAAGAAGCAAACATCCATCCAGTTCCTAAAAAAGGTGCCTCTTCAGATCCATAAAACTACAGACCAATAGCTATTACTTCCACTCTTGGTAAAGTCTTTGAAATTATATTAAATAATCACATAATTAAGCATCTTGAGAATAATAAATTAATCAGTGATAGGCAATATGGTTTTAGACGATGTCGATCAACTGCAGACATGCTTTGCCTTCTTACGCATCAAATCAACCAAGCTACAGACCAACATGGTGAAACACATACAATAGCACTGGATATATCAAAGGCATTTGATAGAGTCTGGCATCAATCCTTATTGTCGAAGATGTCACACTACGGCCTTGCATCATTAGTTCCACTAATTTCTTCTTATCTTCATAACAGAAAAATATGTGTAATGGTAGATGGCCTTTATTCTCAATTTAACTCAATAAATGCTGGTGGTCCCCAGGGATCAGTTTTGGCCCCAATTCTGTTCCTCATTCATATCAATGATCTCATATCTACCACTCATAATCCAATACATTCCTACGCAGATGACTCAACACTCCACAGTTCCTTCACATTTACCAATTCTTTCACCCAACCCGATCTTATAAATTCAAAAATAAACACTGCAATTTCTCTGAACCAGGACCTTTCTAGAATTGATGGATGGGGACAAAAGAATCTAGTTTCCTTTAATGCACAGAAAACCAAATACATTCAATTTTCTAACCGACAGAATCTCACTGACTCCCATATATTTTTTAATGATGTAAATATTCCCACTTCCCCTAGTATTGACATTCTCGGTGTAACATTAACTACTAACTTGAGCTGGACACATTATGTTAGAAGCATTGCTAAGAATGCCTCTAAAAAACTGGGACTCCTGTACAGAGTTCGAGAATTTTTCACTGACGAGCAGTTGGCCATGATATATAAAAGTCATGTGCATTCTCAGATGGATTACTGTTCACCTCTGTGGGGTGGAAGTGGAGTGGTTGCATTGAGGCAGTTGGACAAAATTCAAAATAAAGCGATTAGATTAATCAATAACCCTGCAATCACACAGGACCTTCGTACATTATCCATACGAAGAAACGTTGCATCCCTTGCATTATTCTACAGATATTTTCACAGCAATTGTTCCGAGGAACTTGCTTCAATTGTGCCGCCTCTCCACATCTTTCCGCGTAAAACTAGGGCAGCTGAGAGCGCCCATGAATTTACACTTTCTCCTCCACAATGCAGAACTTCTGCTTATCAGAATTAATTTATCCCCAGAGCTACTACTCTTTGGAATTCACTTCCCTCGAATTGCTTTCCACAAACTTACAATCTGCAAATGTTTAAATCCAGTTGTTACAAACATTTTATGAATGGAGGATGCCTTTAGGCACATGGACCTTTTTGTTTTATCTGTGTTTTTCCTTCCTCCGTTCATTGTCTCTTATATAAAAAAAAAACTGTCCAATTAATGCTCTATACTCAGACTTCTCTGATTCAGACAATTCTCCCGTTTTTACCAGTGCTCGCTGTCTGCTGATTGTGATTGGCAACAAGGATGAAGCGTACTGGAACTGGTCAAGAGTTATGCTGCCATCGCTTTCAGATATGATGTTCAAACCCACATATCTAAAGGCTCTTGACTCCGAGCTGCCGACCAGGAACGCCTGACTCACTGGTTCTATTACGTGTCGCTCAAATTCCTGTGTGCCGGCCCAGAGAAAATCGTCCACGTATATACATATGATGCCATCAACGTTGCCCCTATTACTCCAGAAGAACAATGCTGAATCCAAGGATGACATTTGAGCTCCAAGACACAACAGCTGATCCTTAACCCGCAGATACCAGTGCCTGGCAGCATCACATAGACCGTAAACTGTCTTCTTTAACCTCCACAGCCTACCATCAGCATACTCTGGAGGAGGGCGTAGATAAATCACTCGTTCAATCATGTTCCCCTGCAGATAGGCCGCCTTCACATCCATAGAGTGACAAACCCACTGGTTACCAGAGGCAAACGCAAGAGCCAGACGTACCGCTTCCTTTGAACATGTAGGCGAGTCCTTTCGTAAATCCACAGTGTCCTCCTCGAATCCTCTGGCTACCAGACGTGCTTTAACAACCGGCTGGCCATTCTTTATATTCTGTCATCACCCAACGGACAGAAATTATAGGTTTGACTCCTGTAAGGAGATAAAGAAAACCTAATATTTAGTAGTGGCCCCGTAATCATTGACGAACATGCCTATTACATAAGGCACCCTCTTCAAACACTCATCCGCCGTAGTTTTGAATCTACCGCGCAGAGCATTTAAAATATGAGGAGCCTTCATCATGAGCGCACGCGACCTCACTCATGGCTTCAGTCATTATGAATTGGGTTATCACTACGAAAAAACTTTGTAAAATATAAAAACAAAAACAAAATAAGAATAACTATTCAATAAGCTTTTCACAATATCGTGGATGTACTTGTGTGGATCTTTGACCAGACGCTGACTCAGGCGTCATTCTTCCTTCACTGACATATCAAGTAACCAAAATCCTTAATACATCAACGAATGGGAAGGGGATGGTCGGGAGGGCCCCAGTCGTCAATGATTACGGGGCCACTACTAAATATTAGGTTTTCTTTATCTCCTTACAGGAGTCAAACCTATAATTTATTAGTGGCCCCTCCATCATTGACGAACATGCCTGATTTCTAAGACTGGAGGGGGACATTCGTAATCATATCATAACTCTCGAAAAGCAGATAATCAAACAACCACATAGTATTCTTACTTTGAAAAATATATATTTAATGGCACAGCACATATATACAAAAAGGGGGTCAAGCAGGGGCGTGCTTCAAAGAAGCCTGCTTGATATAAAAGGTTAACTCTTGAGACTCTGCGAACAGATCTGTAAGTTAAAAAGGCACCCCACTCAACACAAGTGGTGAAAAATAAAAACTTATAAGTTTACATGTGCACATATAACCCCATAATACTCGTAGAAATATTTGCAAAATATATCCAATGCTTAAAACTAAATTGCTTTTACAGCCAAAACTATTATAACAACACTGTTGTTTGTACTAACATTGTACTAGCACAATTTCCCACCCTGAATAGAACAGAGAAATGTTCATATCACATTACCCATACTCGTATCACAGCTCTTATACTCCGGCGGGGTCTAGGGTGTCCTATGTTACACTGACAGTTCCCAGTTCACTGACTCCCAGGCACAGTGGGAATTTGTGAGTCTCCTTGGACGCAAACAGATCCACTAGTGGATGGTAAAGCTCTGCAATCATTTGGTTGAAAATGGGTTGCTTGAGCGCCCATTCTACTGTTGTGCTCTGTCTCCGAGACAGAGCGTCTGCCCAGACGTTTGCTACGCCTGGGAGATAACATGCGTGAAGATGAATGTCCAGCCTGTTGGCTAGAGTAAAAATCTCTTCGGACACGTTTAGCAACTTCCGAGATCTCGTTGACCCTTGTTTCTGAATACAGTGAACCGCATTCAGATTGTCCATTCTGAAGGCTACCGACTTGCCCCGTAATGTAGAGCCGTGAGCCTGAAGGAAATATAAGGGGACTAGTAATTCCTTGACATTGATATGGGAGATTTCTAAATGGGACCAAAGCCCTTGACCCTGGTGCCCTTGGTTTGACTGAAAACCCCAACCTATCGTTCCTGACGCATCCGTGTCTACCCATACCGTCGGCGGAGGAGAGGTCCATGACATTACCGAGTGCAACATTTCCCTCTTCGCCCAGACCGCTAGTAAGTTGTGGATTAATTTTGGTATGGGCCATAATTTTTTCGCCGGCAATAGCGGAAAATACCTGTTGCCCTCCAATATTAAACGCTTTACTTTCAACCGGCCCAACATTACAGTTAGTTGAATCCAGTTGAGAGAGCCGACCAGAGACTCCCAGATTCTGCGTGTCGTAGTCAGACTGTGAAGGAACCTGAACAGTTTCCTGCGAAATCTGTTTTGATTGTCCACACTCTGACTCAGAGTGAGAGCAGCTGTGTCCCAAACCAGCCCTATCCACTGAACTACTCGTGAGGGAACAAGGTTTGACTTTACCAGATTTACCTTGAAGCCTAGAGTTTTGACATGTTTTAATGTTATGTTGACATGATTTATGCATACTTGCTCTGTCTCTGCCACCACCAGCCAGTCGTCTAGGTACCACAAAATCCTGATCCCTTGTTTTAACAATGGCATCAGTGCTTGCCGGACTAATTTAGTGAATAAGCGAGGTACCAGGTTCAAACCGAATGGCATCCTCTGAAAACATAAGTTTGATCCCTGATCCGTAAGGCCAGAAATCTTTGAAATCTTTTGTTTACCGAGACGTGCCAATAAGCGTCTGTCAGGTCTAAGGAACACATCCAACCTCCCGGCGGAAGTGTTAGCCTGATTTGGTGCACTGTTAACATCCTGAATGACTCGTTGTGAATGTGAAGGTTCAGATACGACAGGTCTACGACGGGTCTCATCTGAACACTGTCCCTTTTGGGAACCAAAAATAGCTTGGATGTGAAGACTGGGTAATTTTGAGGGACCGGGATGATGACATTCTTGGCCATCATTTCCGTGACCAGTGACTCCACCTCTAAAGAAACTAGATTCGCCGTTGTCGGCTGACGTAAACGAGGTCGCCGGAGCCACTGCCAAGTGATGCCTTTGCGTGCCACCATCCTTGCCCAAGTGTTTAACGGCCATGCTTGGTGACACGTTCGGAACGACCCAGTTAGCAGACAAGGGTTCGCCGGCTGTACTACCCTCGGATCCACCCGCCTTAAGACCGGCCCCGGGAATGAGAGAGACCTTAGTTTTTTTATGGTGGTGGAGGTGGTGGTGGTGGTGGACGCTTCGCCGGCTGGCTGGCGTTGGCAGAAGACGTGCCCTGACCTGGTTTATTATAGCCTCGTCCTTTCTGACCTGTAAACTTACCCTGTTTGTACCTGTACTGACCTTGAATGGAGGAGGACTTAGGTAGATGAAAGGACTTAGATCCCCCCGGCTGTGCTTTTGCGACTGGCCTGGGTTTGGGGAAGTTAAAGGCAGGTTTCTTAGAAGGGGCGGGACTATGTTTAAAGGCCTGAGCCATATTAAAAACGGTTCTCCACACCTCAGGGGACATTAAAGAGGGAGTGAGCACTGGCGACATGACCACCTGATTCGCAATACGATCAGGAAGTTTCCGTACTAAGGACATCCTGAGATCTTGTCGTGCTCGCACCGCCTCAAGCAAGGCTGTGCGTATGTCACCCAATGACTGAATTGACGACTGAAGGAGCAGTCGCCGAGACAGTTCAACCGATCTTCTAGCATCCGCGTCTGCGATTGCCTGAGTGGACCGGAGCATCGATTTAGCCACCTGTTGCGTCACAATGTACTGTGAGAACAGTCTAAATGCTTTCCCCCGTAGCCTAAATTCTCAGTCTAGGTGAGTAGGGGTAGGGGTAGTGAAAGGGTCCTTGAGTTCACATAAATTGATTTTGGGGGCAGCTAAGAAATCGAACAAAGCTGAAGGGACTCCGCCGGCAGAACACACTGGCATCGAAAACCAAGAATGACTATCCTGAGGGATCTGGTGGGAAGTTTTTGAGGTGAAGGTGGTCGCAAAGTTCTGAGCCTCCGTCTCCCAAGGTCCCGGACCCAACTGCCCCACCTTCAACACTGGATTAGCGGCTGAGTCTGTGACAGTTTGCAAATCAAGTTCTGGTGTGAGGGTTGACAGTCTTTATGTCATTAAAACCATCGTGCTTGGACCAGTCAGAAAACAGTTTCGAAGCTGAGGCAGGGGGCAGGGCAGGTTTAGCAGTATAAACAAAATAGTCCTGGTGATAATAATTAGGAATGGCCTTAACATTAACATCTAGTACATTCCCCAAAGTATCCAAGGCCCTTAATTTTTTAGATTTATTGCCTTGTATTACCCACTCTCGTGGCACCGGAAGTTCCCCTGACAAGGTAGGTTGAGCGACCTCTGGATTAGTGGGGATCAAGTGAACCCATGACTCATCTGGGCCGTACAGTAAGGGCATAGCTACCTATCTCATAGGTGCTTTATCTAAAGGGGGTGGATTGACATCCGTTATAACCCTTACATTCGAAGTAGTCAGTGCCGCCGTAGCAGGCCTAGTGACCACCGATGGTGATATAGAGGGAGGGTGAGGGATCTGAGTCAAAGCAATAGAAGTCATCAGAGGCCGGATGTTAGAACTTGTCATAGGAGCTCCCAGGTCCACTGTAGGAGTCTCCGGCTGTTGGCCAAATTTTTTAGTGAGAGCATTAACTAGCAGCCCATCTATTTCCTCTGCTGTGACAAATTTATTCGATGATGAACTCAAAGGTGAATCATTACGATCCTGTGCAGTGTCTAAAAATGACCCTGACTCCTGCACTTCCATGTCTGAGATGATAGATACATCGTCTTTGTCATCCGGCTCACCACGAGAGGATTCCGCCGAAGCCGGAGTCTCATCTTGTTGTAAAGACAAGTCAGATATAGATGATGGGATCGCCGTGTCCCGGTGGACATCAGCCACTGTTTGTGTAGTTCTAGCCATAGGTTGAGAAAACCGCCAAACACCCATGCCTTGGCCTGCACTCCCTTGGGAGTCTGAAATACCCTCAATTATGGAGTTCCCACTTGACTCTGCCAGTGGACGATCACTGTCCACTGAACTCTCCAAATCTAGAGTTAAAATACTAAGAGGTAAACTATCTTTTGGTACTGGTACTAAATTCTCCCCATGAGATTGCACACTAGCTCTGTCGGGGGTAGAGGTATGACGAGAGGCACTAGACTCCGGTGAACGCCGGGAGGCCTTTCGATCATGCGAGTCCTTTCGGGAAGATTTGTGGCTACGGTACGACCGCGAACTGCTCTTGGGTTTAGAAGATTTCTCGCTATATCCACTTGTTGACCCCTCTGTCTTACTCTTCTTGCTCGTTGGTGAAGAAGAGAGACTCGGCGGCTGCTGCCTAAGCGGGGACCTGGACCTAGATCTCGCCCGTGACGAGGAGGCTGCCACCGGGGCCGTCGGTTCTCGCTGTCGCTTAGCTGTGCCTGGGGCTGGAGCAAGTATAGAACCCTGTCCAGTCTCTGTTGGTTTACGAACAGTTACTCTAGAGGGACGTTTAAGGGGAGGGTGCTCAAATAGTAACTTATCCCACAACTGGACGTTATCGCATTGAAGTGACTTATGAGCCACAATAGTAGTATAAGCGGTCATCTGCTGCCTGACCTCCCGTAAGGCGACCGCTGCGGTCTTGTCATTGTCTTGTAAGACTTTTAAACTGAGTTGAGAGCAAAAGGTACAGTTTCGCATCACCCACAGACCCCTTGAGCGGTCGAGACATTTAACACATTTTATACAAAGGGTGTGCGCAAAAATAGGGATACCTGAACAGGAGGGCGTAATGCATAAAGCAAAAACCGGGGCAAAGGTAGCCATGACAGAGACTGGTGGGAAACTTACTCCAGGATCTGTATAGACCCGCCGGGACCCAACTCTGGAAAAAAAGAAAATTTCCAGGAATTAATGCTCATAAGGTTAATCCAACATGTTCGCACACAAGTGTTAAATAACCCGCCGGGTAACGAGATGCAATCCACAACGACTACGGCTCGCTACGCGGTGGGGTTCCTAAGTAAGATTTCAAATTATCTTAACTTGTCCAAAAAGATTTATGAATACCCTCTGACATAATATAAAGACCCGCATGGCGTTTATAACTGATTTAGTCTTTCTGGTGAGGTTTGTTTCCAGATTCAATTTTTGGAAAAACCCCCTAAAAAAGACGCCGGCCCCCGAATTATCTCGTAGATCAAAAACTGGGAAGCCTGACACATATACGAGATCTAACTTCTCCCGAAGTATCTTTTTAGATCGCCGTATGTTGAAGGCGGCGATACAAAACGTATCCCTCAATTGTCTGGTTAACTAACTGAATTGAAAATTTGTTATTCCCACCCTTCCAGGGAGCATCCGCCGGGTGTGAATAATAGTTTAAAAACGTTAACCCCAATTGTGCCTTAATTCGCCGTATGTTGAAGGTGATACACAATGCATCCCTCAAATGTCTGGTCAACTAAACTGAATTTCTTTTGTAAATTCGTTCATCCCACCCTTCCAGGTTGCACCCGCCGGGTGATTTAAAGTTAACCCCAACCAATCCTATCCCCACTTCTTTGTAAAAGATCGCCGGGGAGGAAAAACAACAACAGCTTAGTTTTTTATTGGCTTTGCAAAACCGAAAAAACTACAAACACGTGTCCGTATGAACACTGTTAGATGGGTACAGCCATCTCGCCGGGATTCATAAGGGGCCTGAAACAGGCACCACAGAGACGCATTCCTGGGGAGCCACAGACACCCACTCGCCGGGGAAACAAGCCTGTTTTTAAACCACGCGTGGCTAAAACTCGGCAACCAGCCGGGTTTTTCATGGTGTAACCGAGAAAAACCCGCCGGAAATAACCCACCCCGTCCAGATACCATCTGAATGCAAAACAGGACCGAGGCGTAGCCAAAACACAACTAACGCCGGGCCCAACATAGTCCGAGGAATTAGCCAATACACAACTAAACCAGGACACACATGACACAGTAGTACATATTTATAACATAAATCAATAACACTTGTACATGTGGCAAAGCTACGAGAGGCTGGCTAGGCCTAGGCAGACGGACATAAAAGTAAACATGTCGTAACATAAACAAAAAGCACTGAATTATATCACAACAGGAACCACCGTCAACACACCACTGTAGCAAACACTTCCGGCAAAGGGAAGAACTGACTCGGGACCCAGAAAAAACTTCACTAAGTGAAGAAAAATACGCTGGGAACGTCAGCAAAAATAAGCTACCTCATCAGAAAGATAAAAGGAAGCAATAATAACGCGTAATGAAAGCCGCCTGCGTCACAAAGCTAGCTAACAGTGAAAAAGTTCACAAGTCCACAACAGGACCACGAGGGTACATCCGAAATAGATGCCCCAAACACACGACCCAAAATACACTGCACTGCGGGCAACCAGCCCAGGACATTCCTGCTACGCATATCCGAACCTTACTCAATACATCCCGGAGTAAACAAATGAGAAAAACTCACTAGGGACGCAACAAATGCGGAACCAGCGGAGCGTGGGGAGACACGTCCGGGCAGGCTGAGCACAGAGCAGAGAAGGAAGAATGACGCCTTAGTCAGCGTCTGGTCAAAGATCCACACAAGTACATCCACGATATTATGGAAAGCTTATTGAATAGTTATTCTTATTTTGTTTTTGTTTTTATATTTTACGAAGTTTTTTCGTAGTGAGAACCCAATTCATAATGACTGAAGCCATGAGTGAGGTCGCGTGCGCTCATGATGAAGGCTCCTCATATTTTAAATGCTCTGCGCGGTAGATTCAAAACTACGGCGGATGAGTGTTTGAAGAGGGTGCCTTATGTAATAGGCATGTTCGTCAATGATGGAGGGGCCACTAATAAATAGTATCTTGTCCAACGTCATTAACTTCCTCGTACACATCATTACCCCTCCAGTTCTCAATCTCACTGTCCTTGGCCTTTAACCCCTTATTGGCAGCGCTCGACTTAAGTCGTGTACCAATTTGCAGCAAGTTAGGAGCATTATTAAGGCTTTTAACCCGTGGAGCCCCGGCTAGTTTTGTAATGTTTGCGCACCAGAACCCGGCCGGTTTTCAAAAAATGGTTTTATTCCAGAAACAATAGCGAATGGGTTAGGAATGAAGGAAAAACCACGAAAAACCGCTCAAAAAGCTTAAAAAATGTTCCTACAGAGCCCCCGAAAACGGATTTTATAAGAGTAAAAAATTGAAGGCAATTATCCCAAAAAAACAGGTTATTGCGCGCTCGTGCGCACGCACGTGGACTTTGAGAGTTTTCAACCATCGGCACGGTTGCGTGGGATACGTACACAGTTCCCATACAAATCTGAGCCCTCTTGAGTGGCTACACCTGAGGTTACGGTCGGCGCAATTAGGGTGACGCGCCAGGCGCGTCTCTGGGGCTGTGCGTTACATACATCGCCGACGCGTCAGGCGCGTCGCTGGGGCTGTACGGGTTAAAGGGTTAAAATAGAGTGCAAATGGCCGGGAGCGCAGCGGGCCAGACAGCCGACTCCCAGGGCTTACCGCCGCCCATTAACTCATGTTCCCTGTGTTCTCGAGAGGCCGGCAGTGTAGGCAGTAGTGAGCATAGCTGGGAAAAATATACCGCTATACGCTAAACTCCCATGTTCGTGGCACCACTGCAAGAGAACCACGAGTGCTACGTAGCTCGTTCTGGTCTCATTTTGAAGCGTTTAGCGCCTAGTTTTTTGCTGAATACATTTCTTTTCATGCAGATACTTGATTGATCATTCAGGAGGGCCTGAATATGCCATAATGAGCCCAAAACACCCCGCTAGACAAGGGTTAAAACATCCTCAGAATGGAACAGAATCAACATTTCAACATCATCATCTACCACTTCCCAAGTGCTAAAATCCTTCTGCACATCCACCCAGCCAATACCGCCATCAGAGTCTCTTTGTAAGTTTGTAACAATTTTTATACTGCCCCGTTGCTTTGCCGGCACGACTCACAATTTTTCCAGACACCGACGCCCCACTCTCTGCATGAATACCTCTAATCCGCTGGCCAATCTTGATCTTATAAGCCTGATCACCAGATGTACCAGCTACCGCCGGCTGAAGGTCCACCATGTCACCATCCTCGGACTCATCATCTGGAGGGTATTGCGACACAGCTCCCAAAGACTCATTACTGGATTCCTTCTCGCCCAACTCTGCACTGGAAACCTCAACCACTGTATCCCTTCCCGGAGCCGGCGCTATAATACACTCGTGAGCCCTCACATAGATGCCCCCGTGTCGTACCAAAACTTGCTTCCCATCTCTGCCGATCACGATACCAGGGCCGTGCCACTCATGACCGTCATTTCTCTTATAAAATACGTCATCACTATTCTGTACAATGTTCGAATCACTCGGGCGCACGTTGTGCCGCAAAGCCCTGGTCAACCGCTCACAGGATTCTATCCTCAGAAATTCCTGTCTCGCCGTGTGAAGAGGATTCAGGTTATCTCTCACAATGCAGGATGGAGGCATTCCCAACGCAGGAGGATCATTGGCCCAGACACTAGGAAACACAGGGTTGTAGCCAAAAACAAGCTGGTTAGGCGAGAAGCCCGAATAGTTCGTAAGGGCATTCCTCGCAGAAATCGCCCAAGCCAAATCCACCTCTAAGTTACAACGTGTATCTGCCATGATTTTACTCACAGTATCACCTATCACCGCATTCTTACGTTCACAAACCCCATTACTCCAAGGGCTCTCAGCAGCTGTGGCCATAATCTTTATGTTAAAAGCCTCACCAAGCGTACGCATATCAGCATTGTTAAATTCACCCCCATTATCGGTAAGAGATTTCCTTGGTGGGCCAAATACAGTAATCCAGTTCCGAAACACTCCATGAAGGATGGTAGAGGCACACTTATCATTAATTACTACCGCACTGCAATATCTTGTGGCCAAGTCAACCATAACCAAAAAATACGGTCTCTCCCAAACCTTTAACCCGTTGAGCCCCGGCTAGTTATAATATTTTGTTCACCCCAGTCCCAAGCCATTTTCACTTCTTTTTTTTGTTTGCTAAAATGGAAGACAAGGATGAGAAATTAAATAAAATAAAAACAAAAATCACCTCGGATATTTTTTTTTTGGGGGGGGGGCCTCAAAAAAATTGGTTGAGCCAAAATGGAAGAGAATGGTGAGAAATGAAGAAAAAAATAAAAAAAACTCACCTCGGTCATTTGGGGGTCGGGGGGTCGAAAGTTCGTCTCCCCCGCATGACCACCCGCCCGGGAGCACTAGGGTGAAAACTGAGTATGGCATTGTACGGCATACATCCTAAGGAGTGTCTCACATAAATCTCAAGCCTCTAGCTCCCATACGACCGGAGTAATGAAGGTTCAAAGTGGCGGTGAACTAAGGGTGTAAAGTATCGCCACTAAGCCCACCACCACCGGCCGCGCGGCTGTCTTGGCCCGCTCACACCTACCGGCGCGGCTCCCACACACACTACGGTACCTCCCCCTCCTATTCTCCCGCCATTTCCTACCTTACGAGCCACGTAAATGATTTTAATATGCCGGACGCACGTGATGCGTCGCTGGGAGTTGGTGATCAAAGACTGCCGACGCAACACGTGCGACGCTGGGTCTCACTGGGTTAAGGGGAGTGTCCGCCATGGGATGGGGTATTAGAGGTGCAAGTTGAAAAATCCGAAATTGAGATTTTCACTGCTCCCGTGAGGGCAACACTCTAGGCATCTCCTGGCAAAATTTTAGACTCGTAAAATAAAAATTACCGTAAATACAGCCCCCCCCCCCCCCCCTTATGCACCACCGTACTTACGTTGTATATGTGGTATAGTGTATATGTGTATAGTGTGGTATAGTAAATTGCACTGGATCTTAGTACCAGAACATGTATCAAATGAATCAAGAGCAAACAGATGCAATAAATCGTTATTTGAGAGAGGAATCGTTGGGTAATGGATAAATTTAGTTTTTCGCCTTTTTCTCAAAACTATAATTATTCGAACAAAAAACCTAAAAACCTTCGTAATTTTGGTCCGATTTTAATAAATAAAAAACCATTGGAAAGAGGAGAGTAAATGCAGTAGAATGTACTGAGGATTTTTTGATAAACCCATAACTTTTTGACAGGAGGCTTGAAACCGTTTAAATATATAAAAAAAAACAAAAAATATTAATAAAAAACTATAAGGTGTATCAAAAGTCCCTCTACATTTTATTGCATTGTTTCTCCTCTTTCCAATGGTATTTTTTTTATGTAGATTGGACCAAAAGTTTTTTAGTTTTTAGGTTTTGAAAATTTGGCCAAAATGCGAAAATCCGAGGTAGCGAAAAAACTATTCACCCGAATTTATTCATTTTTGGATATGTTGTTCCTAGAAGTGGTATCTATCACCTGTAAAAAAATTAACACGATCGGACCATTTTGAAATACATGGCGGACGCTCCCCTTAACCCTCTCACCACGGAAGGGCTCTTGAACGCCCATAAAAAAGCATATAACAGCTGCCCGGAAGGGCTCTTGAACGCCCAGTGGTTGAAAGCCTGTGAGCTTCGTGTGCGAGGCGTCGGTCCGACGCATGTAAACAACAGCCGGCTGGACCGACGCCCCGCATCTCCGGCCACAAGAAGGAGAGCGTCGCTTGTTCGTGTGTGCCTGTATGTTGTTGTTAAGTATCGAAAAGCAGTGTAAAGTGGCTGTTTTGGCCATAAAGTTATCTCCAATGAAATCATCATCACAACTCAACCAGTTGACTTAGAGAGCTCTACTTAATGCCATTCTACAGGTAAATAACACAGCTACGCTTGGGGATGTGCAGGAATGCGGGAAGCAGTCAGATTAACACATATACGGTAGCCTAGCCTAGACGTTTTTCGGCCAAAACACCCGGGTTTCGAGGAATATATATATAATACATAGCCGGGGCTGGAGGGTTAAGGGGAGATATCCACCTGGAGGATTTTTTTCTGGACACCTTTCTCCCTCATGTTTAGCACCGTTGCTTTTGAGATTTTAAGACATTCGCCCCATTAGTTTGACGATTTTAAGAACCCTTGCCCCATTTAAGTCAATTTTAAGACCATTCGTGCCATTTAGGTGTCGATTTTTTCTTGGCGAGCGATAGCGAGCCTGTAATTTAAGGGGAACCGGCCTATGGCCGGGACATTTTTCTACCGAAAAATGTACACATTTATCTTGAAAGGGGGTCTAGGGGAGAGTAATTTTAAGCTTGATGGAAGTCTAGGGAATCAACTAAAAACCTCCCCTTAAGTCCATAGCCACAGTCTCATTAAATTTATTCGCCATAGGCAGGCACACCACAGGACGAGGCCTAACCTTCTTGAATTTGCAACAAACTTCACAGTTTTCAGACACTTCACTTATGGACTGTTCCAAGTCAGCATTGTTAATTCCCGCATCCTTCACAAGTTTCAATAGCTTAGCCGACGTAGGGTGACCAAACTGTCTATGAAGCTTCAGTGCAGTTCCTTTTCCATCGGTTTCTAATGATGCCAGTGTAACCATACTCCTGGATTTCTGGCCCAGTCAGAACGAAATGGGCAACAGATAGTGTCCCGATGACGTAGACTCCAAACGAATGTCTTGTCCACAAACTCTCACCAGGTCCGTCTCAAAATCCAACACCATTTTTGCCTTTTTCATTGACTTTTTACTCAAAAGCAAAGGAACGTTACACTCCACCACATCCGTCACGATAGTCGCACACACATCGCCCACCTGGCATGGCAAGGTCACTCGCTTCATCGATGGCACTGTGGCTCCATCCGCAAATGTCAAAGTCGAAGTTGAAGTGCCTTCGGTAATTTGAGCTTTTTCATAATCACTTAACTCATGAATGTAATTTTCAATCCATTCCGATCCACACACAGTTGTAGAACATCCAGTATCCAGTACAGCACAATCCTTAGCTTCATCAACAAGCTTCTGCAACTTTCCACTGTGCTTGTCATCCTCACCAGCATAACCCATAAACATGGATAAATGCAGTCTCTTCCGCATCATCTCTTTCATAAGAATTCCCCTTATTCTCATACGCATCAGGACAATCTCTAGCCCAATGAAATTTTGAACCACAAACTGCACATTTTGACACTCTACCATCGGGCCCCAAAGGATTTTGTTTCCTGCCATATCTATGATTAAAACCTCTACCACGGCTTCTCATAGCACCTCTTCTAGCTAAAGGCCGTGCTCGACCCACACCGCCTGTATACAATGCTTCCTCTTCCTTCAGTAACAAACACAGGTTCACTTTTAACATTCACAACACTTGTCCCAACAGCTGATGTCTCACCACCAAAAATACGGCACAGACCTGACTTCATATGTTCATAACTCACTTCAGTAACTGCAGACATGGCCAACTGTCTTTCATTATCAGACAACAGCATAAAGGCATTTACTGCATCCGGTAATGTCATATCCTGTTCCGAACATTTAAAATACGTATGCTCAAACTTAGACACGAAGGTACGCATATTCATGTCACTAGGCCACCGTAGATTATAAATGTCATGGAACGCCGCAAACTGCCGTCTTCCTTTGTCCACCAGTAACAACCCCTCAAGCTTCTTTAACAATACTTCAACTCCGTCGTCTTTGTTTAAGTCCGCGGCGGGTATTTCGGACGAGGCCTCTCTTGCCCGCTGTTAGAGACAAGTGGATCGCCAATGCCTGTTTTTTCTTGGCCAAATCTGTCAACTCACACCAAATGTTTATATTTGTTTTCCAGTTTTCATACCCATCCTCATTCTCCAGTTTCGGTGGCCACTTAGTTGAACACGCCATTGTTTTCCGAACTACGCTCTGCTACCAATGTTAATTAGCTCAATGGCCGTGTTCACCACTCACCCGTATGTAAACGACTAGCTCCGCCCTGACAGCTAGCCCGCCTAATCGGTCCGGTCGTGACGTCATCTCTTACACGTCAGCATATAGTAGACCACGCAATTTGGCGGGAAACTAGTTGGGCAAACTCCTGTGTCGATCGTCTGCTCACATATATAACCAGTTTGCACTCCCACACACATTAACATATTTGCCTATGTTAACAATGGCCATCCTTTAGAGAAGGCTTCCCAAGTGAAAGGAAGGCAATGAAGATGCTAATGGTATACTATTTCCGTTTACAATCCATAAAAAACACACATGTATATAATTATGTACTGTATATACTCAGGGTGGATTGGACTCGTTAGCCTTGGTCGGCAACTCATCTAGGGGAGACAACCTTATACAAATCCAGGTGGATGAGACTCGTCAGTCTTGGTTGGCAACCTGTCTAGGGGAGTAAACCTGATACAACTCCGTACTGCTTACCTAAGGGTAAGGCAGGTTAGTGGATGGATTAGCCGAACACCACTGTAGAAAAATAGTGCTAACAAGATACACAGAGGACCTCGGAGTCGGACGGATCCTAAATTGAGTGGTCAATCCTGTAAGTCCTTCACTAAACTGGCTCGGGTTGTCCCTCTCACAGGGAATAGGTCCGCTTGGGGGCATTCTGTGTATGGCCACCCTCTTAAGACGTCCGGCAATAGATAGATAGATATATTGTACTCAGGCACATATCCCATAACTGGGGGGTGGACGACTCAAGACAGAGCCCAAACAGGGACAACACAACACAATATAAATTCACACACATCTAGGTCACCCAGAAGACCCAGAGACCAATGATCACTAAGGGCATCCGGCACTCCCCGGCCCCAGACCTCCCAGAGAGGTTCTGATCTCAGCATGCAGACACGCAGCGGAGCACAGCACCATGCCCGCCCACCTCACATCCAGGCATGACCCTTCATACACACCGGCTCCCCGGGCCAGGCGCCTGACGGACTATTATTAAGTCCAACTGGTGCCCGACCCTCTCTCCCAACGACCACGTTATCACTGATCTATTCACTAGCATTCTCCACTCATTCCTATTTATTACCACTTCTCTTGGTGGTGGGCTGGATCTATCAGAGTGAGGGTTGGTGTCCTCTACTTCACATAGCCGTTTCTGACTGTACCTTTATCATCATTCTTATTTCTAACTTTTTTCTTGAGAGTGGTGAAGGCAGTGGGGCCATAATGGTGTGCCCCATGGTCCCCTATTGTCTTACTCTCACAGCCCACTGGCACAAGTTGGCCTTTCTCTGGCGTCGGGATGCGGCGACCCCACCGCCCGCCACTTTGGTGGTGCAATCAGCTTCTGGAGCAGTGGACCAATGGTTCCTATCTTCAGAAAATTCTTGTGCTTGGTATGCTTCCAGCCAGGGCCCCACTGGGGTAAATAAAATAGCAAAACAGTGGTGGAACTGCCATCCGGGTGAGGGACTGCTCTGGGTCTGCTCCTTCAGTGTTCATGGTCATAATCCAGTTAGTGGAAATGGCACTGTGGGGAGTGGGTCAGTCGGGGAATGTCTGGGAGCCTGGAGGTAGTTTCTGCCATGGCCATCCCTTTTGGGGTGCTTCCTCTGGAAGCGGGGCGTCAGATTTGATGATGATGATGATTCTCTTGCCTGTTCTACAGGCATCTCTCTATCTTCCAACGCTTGTACACTACCACACAATTTCTATCTCAACGGATCTCTCTACATTCCCTTGTATCTGATTCATATGCTCCCTTTGTAAGCCTTTCATCTCCCATTCACTCAACATGTCCATACCAGCACAGTACCCTTCTGTCCACTCTGGCCGACAAGGGTTACTGCTGTCCCACCCTCCTACGTACCTTTTCATTCCTCAATCTGTCTCTATGCGTCACTCTACATCTACTCCTCAAGCAGTTAATCTCCATCACATCCAGCTTTCTTCTCTCTTGTGCCTTCAGAGCCCATGTTTCAACCCCATACATCACTATGGTACAACTATCCCTTGATACATTGCACTTTTAGCTTTCATTCCGAGACTTCTCACCTTCCACATACTGTACTTCCCATTGCTCCGAAAACTTTCCTTCCTTCACATATTCTCTGTTTTACCTACATTTCCACACATGCATCCTTGCTTATCACTCCTAGATTTCTAAAAAAAAAAACACATACTGTACTAAAAATACAAAGGTCGCAACTTCTTATGTTCCACACAAAAGCACATACACTGTACTAATAATTCAAAGATACTGAGGATGAGAGGTGCGACAAACTATACAGCATAAGCGTCCTCCTCTACACTCCATACAAACATACATACGAATACTGTACAACAATGCTTAAAATCACACACATTAAATTACTAGACACAAAAAAACAAAGATACTAACAAACGACAAAGTAAGGATAATAGGTGCGACGAACTGTACAGCAAACACCTCTTCTTCTACATTCCACAGGTGAAGTGCATAGAAGAAGTCCACTAGCTGTAGAATCACCAACAGTAACGACCCCACCTGGAATGAAAACAATCAGGGAAGGTATAATCACAGACTAGCGATAAAGTATAGTCTATTCATTGATATAACACCAGAAATGTTGACAGTTAACCTCTTGTAACTAAAAATCGGCTATAGCAAATGGGTTGTAAATGACCACTCTACTTTCTACACTGTAGCAGACTCTTTCCCTAGGGTATAAATATCAGCTCGATTGCTGAAGAGCTTTCTGAGCTATTAAAAGGTAAATCTTGAAAAAAAGCAAACCAAAACCAGATAACGCACTATACAAAAACTACGTATAACAAACTTACAAAAATCATTATGTGGAAATAACATATTGGAGATTTAGAAAAACAATTTTATGAAATTAGGAGTCAAGATCTCTGGCATAATTATAGTAATAGACTCTAGGTTTCTTCACTAGTCGTCAGAAGGATGTGGCTCAGAGTCAGTAGGCTAGTATATAATACTTCATCATCATCTAGGTTTCTTGGTTAGATATAAGATGAAAAAAGCTACCATACATAGTAGGGTAACTCTAAATATATTACTATACCAGTAGGTTAGTAGGTTACCGGTACTGAATATTCAAGATTACGGGGCTACTATAAGTACAGTACTGTACTGTACTGTATAGTGAATAGACTACCCAGCATAGGCTTCTTGATTAAATACGAGATTAGAAAAACTACCAAACATACCGACACAAAATCTATTAAATTACTAGTCTATCTATCTATCTATTGCCTGATGCCGTGATCCCCGAAGGGGTGGCCACGAACGAACCGCCCCCATGCACCTCTGTCCCCAGTCAGTCGACGCCCCTCCCCCCAACCAGCACCGCTTTCGTTCATAGACTTCCTCCTCTCCTTTGGTCTACCTCTCCCTCTCTGTCCTTCCACCTCGCTCTCGTACACCCTCTTGTCATTCTCTCGCTTTCCATACGTTCCATATGGCCGAACCATCTCAAGTTGTTCCTTTTCACACTTTCCAGCACATCTACCTCCACACCACACCTCCTTCTTACTTCCTCATTAGTTTGTCTATCCCTCCATGTAACTCCGCACGCACTTCTCAAGTAATTCATTTCCACTGCTCTCACTCTTGGTCTGAGTCTCTCAACCAACGTCCGTGCTTCGCTTCCGTAAGTCAGTGTCGGGATTACCACACTGTCATGCAAGGACTTCTTCACTTCCATACTGACCACCCTATTTCTTGTTACTGCTTTTAGCGTTCCTACAACCCTCTTCCCCTGTTGTACCCTCTCCCGCACTTCTTCATCCATAGTCCCATCTTTACTCAACACACTGCCCAGATACTTAAAAGAGTTGACGATCTCCATGGCCTGACCGTTCAACTTCACCTCACACTGTGACTTCACCCCTTTCGAAGACCATAACCTTGCTCTTCCCCGCATTTACCTTCAAATTCCGTTTTTCGCACACTGTTCCCAACTCATTTACCAAACCCTGCAGCTCCCATTCATTATCGCTCATCAGAACTGTATCATCCGCAAACAGCAGTATAGGCAGCTTCCACTCATTTCCCTCCCTTTTCAGCGATACACCAACATCCACTGCTCTTGATAGTATTTCTTTCATGACTCCATCCATATATACAGTAAACAACCACGGGGACATCACACACCCCTGTTTAAACCAACATTCAGGTCAAAGAACCTGCTCTGCTCACTCTCCACACGTACTGCCGCCTTTGCACCTTCATACATACTCTTCACTGCTTTCAGCAACTTGCCATCTACTCCATATATTCTAAGTACTTTCCACAAACCTTCTCTATCCACTCTGTCATAGGCCTTCTCCAAGTCCATAAAGGCAACATACACCTTCTGTTTCTTTTCCAGATATTTCTCCACAACACAATTCAGGGTAAAAATCTGATCTACACACCCTCTTCCCTTCCTAAAACCTCCCTGCTCATCGCCTATCCATTTCTCCGTTCTCACTCTCACTCTCTCAATCACTACCGGTACCCTACTGTATATCTTCCCTACTACGCTTAGAAGACATATTCCTCGGTGGTTACCACACACTCCTCTTTCCCCTTTGCCCTTATATAGGGGTCTATTATGCCAGTCTTCCAGTCATCGGGTGCACTCCCCTTCTCCCATGCTAGTTTGCACATTTTCATTTTCCATACCCATTCGATCACTATCTCACTCAACATTTCCCCACACACTCCATCTGTTCCTGGTGCTTTCCCCAACTTCACTCTTTTCATGGCTTCCCACACTTCTGACCTCCTCCTCCACTACTTCCCTTCTTCTCCCTCCCATACCATATCCAACTATGTTTGCTGGCTCTTCATTCCTTACATTTAGCAACTCATTGAAGTACTCCCTCCATCTTTCGACTCTCTTGCTTCTCGGCTAGCATTCTCCCATTCTTATCTTTCACACCCTTACTGTTTCCCTTGCTACCTTCCCTAACTTTCTTGACTTCTTTCCAGAACAGATTCTTACTCTCCCTTCATTTTACACTCAGATTCCTTCCAAATTCCTCATCTACTCTTCTCTTACTTTCCTTCACTACTCTCTTCACCACCCTCTTACTCTCCACGTACCTCGCTCGTTTCGGTCTCTCGAAATCTTCATTCCCTCTACTACCCAACCACTCTCTATATTGCTTTCTAAATTGTTAAAAATTGCGTGCTGCAATGCAAGAGAACTAGAAGCATGGTCTAAATTATTAATTAAGTTAATTAGAAATAAAATGTTCTCGCTTAAAAATGAATTTAATCTTTCAGATTTTATAGACTATAATTATAATAAGCTTAAAGCTGATTTAATAAATTTACATAAACATTTTGTAATCACTACAGTAGATAAAGCCAGCAATAATTATAGCTTCACATGTAAGAAATTTTATCTTGAAAATATGAAAAAAGAATTAGGTATTAAGGGTAACATATTACGTAAAAATATTTGCGGTAATTCTGTTTATGAAATTCAAAATAATCTGAATATTGATAACTTAATCGATGAACATACCAAGAAAATATAATATTTGATATTAAACTTTCTGATAAGAACAAGTGCATTGCAAAATTATACATGTTACCTAAATTTCATAAAAGACCTTATAAATATCGCTTTATTGCCGGAGCAAAATTTGCTACCACTAAAACTCTATCAGAACAAGTCGTAAATTGCTTAAAATACATTAAAAGTACTCATAAAAGATATTGTAATACCATCATGAAAAGAACTGGCATTAACTATTATTGGAGTGTTGACAATTCGTTAGAAGTTATTGATAAAATAAATACCATGCCGAAAGTTACCTCGGTACATAGCTTCGACTTTTCAACTTTGTATACCAATTTGCCTTTAGATTTAGTATATTCAGAGCTTTGCTTTATTATAGATTTGCACTTTGACAGGTTCGTTAGGAATGGTAATTATTTCATAAATGTTTATACATATTTTAATAATGCATCACTTAGCTCTACTCCCACTAGTTCTGTATATTTTGATAGAACTAAACTTAAAGATGCCCTTAAATTCCTCCTTTTCAATACTTATGTTAGATTCGGGCCGTACATTTTCAAACAAATATTAGGAATTCCTATGGGTGGAAATGCTAGCCCTTTAATTGCAGACTTATTCTTGCTTGCTTTAGAATTTAAATATATAAGACTTAGTTGACAGTAGCAAGAAAAATAAAATTCCAGAAAAATTAGCACTTGCTAAACTGTTAAGTAATAATAGTAGATATATTGATGATATTCTTGTTTGCAATTTGTTAAATTTTAATCAAGTTGCTAAACTTATTTACCCTAATTCTATTCCCCTCACACAATGTAACGTAAATTATAAAGTTGAAAATTTTCTTGATATAAATATAGAGATTGTTAATGAACAGTGCACACTTAAAGTATATCACAAAGTTGATGATTTTAATTTTAACGTAATAAACTTTCCTTTCCCTAGTAGTAATAACGATAGTAAAATAACTTATAACTGTTTTTATTCCCAATTAATAAGATTTTGTAAAATCTGCACTAAAGTAGATGACTTTTGGGCTAGAGCTAGGTTACTATACAGACTCTTAGTGGACAGAGGTTTTGAGGCAAGTAAATTGTTCCATAAATTTAATCTTTTTAGGGTCAATTATTGTGACTGTATTCTAAAATTTGACATCAATAATTTTAATCAAGCATTTTTAACTTGAAGTTTCTTGTATAACCTCTGCTTACTTTTTGTCTGTATTTATTGTTTATCTTTTTCTTTTTCTATTATTATTATTATTAATATTAATATTGATGATTTTTTAAATTTATTGTTCTTGTTAAAAGAGTACTCTTTGTTTAAATCTGTTGTTACTTCATATTTTGTAATTATTTGTCTTTATATTATATGTATTCATTGTCGATAGTATCAATTGCTTACTTTTGCGATTTCCTTAGTTTATTTGTGCTATAAATGTAGGTTATTTGTAGGGTAGTTATTGATAGGGGTCACTTGAGGCATGCTATGCTTACAGGTACCTACCCGATAGCACTATCGTTAGTGAGTGCTGTACTGTATTTTATATATTATTTTGTAATAGTATAGATATCTTATCAATATTTGTATTTTGTACTATTTTAATGTCTTGTCATGTTGCAAATTTGATTTTAAATAATATTTTGACATTTAACATATAGTTTCTTTATTCATGCAGAGTTTAGTAAAATTTGCCAGAACGTCCCGGACTTCCCAAACTTGACTACTTCCTTTAACGTGACGATAGTGCGTTGTTATATGTGCGATTAGTTTGCTTGGGAAACAGATTAACTTGCTCATGTAGTAATGTACACCCTATGTGGTGGATTGTGTTCTTTTATTTAATAATTTTCATTTTAGTAAACGTTGTTTCCACATAGCGATTTTGATAATTTAATTTGACTTTATATTGTCCTTGTCCCAATTTTGGTTTGTTTAGTTTGCAAGTTTTACATTTTAATTTCTTCCACAGCTATTTTTACCTCTTCTGTCCACCATGCTGTACCTTTCACTCCCCTCCCTCTTCTCCTCACTCCACACACCTCCTCACATGCTGCACAGATCTCTTCCTTAAACATCTTGCTCATCTCCTCCACTTCCTCCATAACTTCCAGGTCGAACCCACCTAGTCATCTTTCTACTGCTCTCCTGTACTCTTCCCTGATTTCCTCCTCCTGTAACCTCTCCACCCTCCTCACCATTCCACCTTCCTCTCGCCTCCCTTCAGCTCTCCTCACCCACTTCTTTTGTATCCTAACCTTAGCTACTACTACATAATGATCAAACAGACCCCCTCCAATACCCCTATACACCCTAGCATCCATCACAAATTTCTTCATTGGTTCATCCACATATACATAATCAATCAATGACTTTCGTTCCACCACTGTCTTATCCTTCATCGTCCACACCCGTTTCCACGTGTACCTGTGGATCATTCTGTGTCGGAAGAAGGTGTTGGCTATCCACAGCCTCCTCCCCACACATACATCCACAAGTGCACTACCATTCCCATTCACCTCTGATGGTACCCCCCACCCTCCCTCAACTTTCCATCACCCACCTTACCATTAATATCCCCAATCAGAAATATTCTTTCATTCTTGTCAAACTTGTCCAGGCACACCTCCACATTCATCCAGAACTCCTCTTTCTTTCTTTCAAGTTTATCCTCTGTCGGGGCATACACACACACAATCACCCACGTTTGTATTCCTACTTTCATTCTCACCCACACAATCCTTGAACCCACAGACCCATACTCTCTTACACATTCCTTCCATTTGTTACTTACAAACAAACACGCACCTTCTCTCACTGTTCCTTCACTCACTCCAGCACACACCGTGACACACCCATTCCACACTCCCACTCTCTCATATCTGAACCTTTCCATTTGGTCTCTGTCATTCCACAGACATCCAGCCTGGCATTCACTAGCACTTCCAGAACCTCTCTTACTAGTACCAACTGCTTTTCAAGATTTCTGGCCTAATTATAGCGAATAGACTACTGTATAGGTTTCTTGGTATATGATCAGAAAGTTACTACCGTACACTTATCATTTCATAATCCATTGAATAACTGGTACTGACTATTTTGGATATGTTGAGGGGGGTCCATGGTATCCGCCTATCACGGCTGGCCAGAACAATGCTGGTTTCGAGGGGTGCTAGTAGCCACAATAGACCGCAAGGTACCCACACCAGAACCGTCCGCTCGAAGCATGACGTCAACTCCGGTGCTTCGGTGTACCACGTTAAATTGGCATCCTGAAAAAAGAATACATAAGAGAATGGGGTAATAAAGAGATCCTGTAGTGAGAACACCCATCTTTTTCTTTGGATGCCATTTTGGTGCCATAATCATAAATAATCAGAGTTTTATTTATTACAGTATTTACCAAGTAGAATTTTACTCCAAAGATCAAACTGCCCCATTGAGTCCTAGACATAGAATATAAGTTAAAAAAAATTGTCTAAGGTTGATTTTTTTTTTCCTCCCCCTGTCCCCAGCTAACTTAATCCCACAAGGACCCCAATGGAAATTACATACAAATACTTATATAAGTACAAAAAAACAATAATGCTGTGACAAGGCCAAATTCTTGGGATATATATTCTCCCCGCTACGTAGGATTACAGTATATCAAAACCACTGCACAAACTAGAAAATGTGTAAAAGGCAAAGATTCACAAATAAAGCAAGCGGACAATGCCAAAAACAGATATGAATCATAGGGTTCAGACCATGCCCTTCATTATGATAACCGCAACACACGGGTAAATTATGATTAACCACATCAAATGGGTTAATATATTATGAATTGTAGCAAATTGGTTAAATTATAATAAATTGCAGCAAATTAAATGGGATGGATGTAGATTCCGGGCGTACGGTCGTCATGTTTACATAGGGCGATCGCCGGGGTTAACTTCGCGTCTATTTTGACGGCTATTTGCCCCCTGCTGGCAATATATATGATGATGACAATATGTCATTGGGGGGGGGGGGGGGGGTGAAAGCCCCCCCTCAACATATCATTGTATCCAATGGCATTCAAAATAGACGGGAACATGATTGCAAAAGTCAGATGCCTCCCCCGCCGCCGTCATGTTTACATTTGTCGATCGCCGTGGTTAAATTCGCGTCTATTTTGACGGGGATTTTTTTTCGGTAATTTTCCCCCTGCTGGCAATATATATGATGATTACAATATGTCATGGGGGGGGGGGGGTGAGGGGGGGGCAAAGCCCCCCCTCAACATATTGTATCCAAAGGCAGTCAAAATAGAGGGGAACATGATGGCAAAGGTCCGACGCCACTACGCGTAGTGTAACCAAGGGTGGCGGTACGCCCGAACTTAACATTCTTGCCGTAGCGATTTTTTCGGTTATTTTCCCCCTGCCGGCAATATATATGATTATGACAATATGTCATGGGTGGGTGAGGGGGGTTCAAAGGGTAGAATATAGAGTTCGGGCGTACCGCCAGCCTTGTTTACACTACGCGGAGCGGCGTTGGACTCTTGCCATCATGTTCCCGTCTATTTTGACTGCCTTTAGATACAATAATATGTTGAGGGGGGGGCCTCCCCCATGATATATTGTCATCATCATATATATTGCCAGCAGGGGGCAAATAACCGTCAAAATAGATGTAAACCGGTAATATGTAAACATGACGACCGTACGCCCGGAATCTACATCCATCCCGGGGCAAAGCCCCCCTTCAACATATTATTGTATCCAATGGCATTCAAAATAGACTGGAACATGATTGCAAGCGTCCGCGGACCGCCGCTGTCATGATTACATTTGTCGATCGCCGTGGATAAGTTCGCATCTATTTTGACCGCGATGTTTTCGGTTATTTGCCCCCTGCTGGCAATATATATGATGATGACAATATGTCATGGGTGTGGGGGGGGGGCAAAGCCACCTCTCAACATATCATTGTATCCAAAGGCAGTCAAAATAGACGGGAACATGATGGCAAGCGTCCGCGTAGTGTAAACAAGGCTGGAGGCACGCCCGAATTCTAAATTCTACCCAATTAAATTAAGCAATCGAGACAACCCTACAAAGTTAAATCGAAGAATGACTAGTGAATTAAGTTAGAACCCGAAGTCCCGAACACTCATAACGATAACATTCCCACCCGTCATAGAAAGAGAAGAAACTTACCCTTACAGTACCGGTGCCGTCCTTTTAACTTCATTCTGGCTTCTATTAAACCATATATTATTCAGTTTGAAATGGGCTTTCAGCAATTAACAGGCTTCAAACTATATCACTTAACCATTTTTACTACCACAGATTCTTCTTAAACTGCACACAATCGTCAAAATATACCGGTAGCTAGAATAAAAATTAAGACGTCGCCGGTGCAGAAGGGGATAACCTATTGCTAGGGTCCTGATGTGGCGGCGTCTACGCCGTAGGACCACCTCCCGGAGCTGCCAACCGCGGATGGCTGCTGACCCTCCACGGCCGGAGACAAGATCAACGACCAGTGGAGGACAACCGGATGCCGGCCGCGGGGAGCAGTTTCGGGAGCCAAACCATCACAACCATCCCCTGCCCCCTCCCTGGGGGCACGGGTCCTTGGAGCGGCTTCGGTCGCGCCGGGAATTTCCACACCTCTCACACCTTAGTAAGAGGTAAATAATCTTAGTAAGATTGAAATAACTAGAGATGAGCTGTTATCTGCGATGAGAGGACTTGAAGTAAGGAAAGCTATGGGACCGGATGAAGTGTCTGCCTGGGTTTTAAAGGAGTGTGCAGAGCAATTAGTGGAGCCAGTGAGGGACATAATTCAAGCTTCCTTAGATAAAGGACAGGTTCCTGTTGAATGAAAAAGAGCTAATATCATCCCGATATACAAGAATGGAAACCCTGAGGACCCTCTAAACTATAGACCAGTTTCACTTACTAGTATTGTATGCAAGATTTGTGAAAAGCTAATTAGGAAGAGATGGATGAAAATGTTGGAGAGAAAGAAGATAATAACCCCAAAGCAATTTGGATTCAGAGAAGGGACATCTTGTGTTACCAGTTTGCTATGTTATTACAGTAGGGTGATAGATGTACTCCAAGCAAGAGGCGGATGGGTGGACTGCGTCTACTTAGACCTTTCCAAAGCATTCGATAAGGTACCACATAAGAGATTGTTATCTAAGCTTGAGACGCTAGGATGTGTCAGGGGGAGTTTGCTAAAAATGGATGGAGAGCTATCTAACAGATAGGGAAATGAGGACCAACATTAGAGGAACTTACTCATCGTGGCGGAAAGTTGAGAGTGGTGTTCCGCAGGGATCTGTGTTGGCACCTCTCATGTTCCTTATGTATATACGTGAATGACCTGCCGATAGGCATAAATTCCTACATGTCAATGTTTGCAGACGACGTAAAAATTATGAGACAAATAACAAATAAAAGTAGTTGTGAGGAGCTGCAAGGGGATTTAGATAGAATATATGAATGGAGCACCAAGTGGAAAATGAAATTTAATATACCGGTAAGTAAATGCCATGTGTTAAATATGGGAAGAAGTGTGAATAGACCAAATTGGGAGTACAGGATGGGAGATAATATAATTAGCAAGGCCGAAAAAGAAAAGGATTTAGGGTTGATTATACAAGATAATTTGTCGCCACAGAAACATATTAACAAGCTCTTTAGCGGAATGTATGCAATGGCAGGGAATATGAAAGTTGCTCTGAACTACTTGGATGAGACCATGGTAGCGAAAATTATGAAGAGTATGATTAGACCAAGATTGGAGTATGCAGCAGTGGTGTGGTCCCCGCATCTAAATAAGCATATTCACAAGTTAGAAAGAATCCAGAGAGCAGTTACTAGATTGGTTCCAAGTCTCAGAGAACTGCCATATGAAGGGAGGCTAGACAAATTAAATCTACCAAGTTTAAAAGAGAGGAGAGACATGATAATGATGTACAAATGCACCCGGGGGCTGGAGAGGCTGGATAGGGAGGATATGTTAATTATGGATACAGGAATAACTAGAGGCCACAGCTACAAAGTAAAAAGACCTACCTGCAAGAACGATATCAGGATGTTTAGCTTCCCCTATAGATGTATTGACAAATGGAATGGGCTGGAGGAGGGGGTGGTAGGGGCAAGGAACATCCATATTTTCAAGAAAAAATTGGATAAAAAGTAGACTGAGAGACGGGACAACACGAGCTTAGCTCAACTCCTGTAAACTACAATTAGGTAAATACCACACACACACATCACACAGTTTTTCCTACACCGAGAAATGACTCTCCGGCTGTCATTTCTCGAAGACTTCTTCTAGCCGGAGACATTGAGAGCAACCCAGGACCCACGTACACATACATACAGTATGTCCAACTTGCTCAAAACCCATCACTTCGAGTCGCCACACTAAGGGTTCAGTTCTCTGCAATTCATGCAGGAACTGGACCCACTTCACCTGTACAACACTTGCCTCCAAGAAACACTATACGAACACCTGGACCTGTTCCTCATGCCCCTCCCTCTCCCAGTCAAATCCCTCGCCTAAAACCCGTCCACCTCTACTCCCCAACCCCCCTAGCCTTCCCATATCATCCACTCCCCCCCCTAAAACCCGTCCACCTCTCCTCCCTAACCCACCTAACCTTCCCATACCATCCACATCCTCAACTCACCACACCACACCCCATCCTAATCCATTCCAACCCCCATCTCCTGCTCCCCAATCCCCACCCCCATCTCCTGCTCCCCAATCCCCCCCACCCCCATCCTCGTGCAGCAGCACCCAACATACATCGTGCACATAACATTAACATTCTCCAATTGAACATAGATGGCATCAACACAAAGAAACACGAACTCTCACACTTCATCAAACAACACAACATACACATTGCCATCTTACAAGAAACAAAACTCCGCACAACACAAAAAACACCCACATTTCATAATTTCACCACCATCAGACAAGACCGGGCTGTCGGCGGGGGCGGTGGACTCATCACCCTGGTACACAAAGAAATATCATACATAGTAACCAGTGTACAAACAAATCCCTCCTCCCCCCAAATAATAACACAACAGAAATACAATCAATTAAAATACGCACTGGCAACAACTCCAACATAACCATCATAAACACATACATCCCTCCCCAAACATCCCCTACAGTACCAAATGAATACAGACCACACTTACAACACATCACAAACACCCCACACATCATCCTGGGTGGTGACTTCAACGCCAAGACGTCGGCCTGGTTTGTCGACAACCCCGACACAGACAGAGGGCTGGTACTACAAAACCAAACAGATAACCTCATCATCCTTAACAACATCCATCAACATACTCATATTCCTCACCAAGCCCTCTATAACCCATCATCTCCAGACATCACCTTTTGCTCCCCAGAACTCGCCCCCACAACATCCTGGAGGGTGGTCAGAACCTTAGGCTCTGACCACCTCCCGATCATTATCACCACCAAAACCAGACTCACCCCAGCTAGCCACAAACACACATACACCAATTATAAAAAAGCTAACTGGGAAGCATTCACAAATGAGACAGAACAACACTTCACAACTCTAAACAGTACACCCATCACTAACATCAACAATGCTGTACACATACTCAATAAAACTATCCAAAACGCTGACAAGAAACAAGACACAACCCCAACTTCACACCAGAAATTCAAAACCTCATCAGACAACGCGACACACTGAAACACTCCCCAGAACCCCACACACAAGACATCACACAACAAATTCAAGCACTCAACACCCAAACTAACAACAAAAACTAAATTGGAATAACTTCCTACAAACACTTGATCACAAAACAAACTCCAAAAAAATCTACAAAACACTAAACAGCATCACACTTTCCAACAGCAACACAACACAATCACATGCTGCAATCACAACAACAGACTCTACTCCTTCATGTAAACAACAAGCAAACACTCTCACCAATCACTTCTCACATGTCAGCCACCTAAAACCTCACAAAGACGACCGACGTGTCATCCGACGTAAGAGACAATTCCCCACAGACCCTGACTATACACCCTTCACCAATCACCAGACAAAGCATATCATCAACAATCTCAAGCACTCACCCGCCTGTGGCCTAGACAACATAAGCACCATACACCTCAGACCACAAGGCATACAAGCACTCACTAACATATCAAACTACAGCTATTCACACAACACAATACCAGACATTTGGAAGCATGGTATCATCATCACATTCCCCAAACCCAACAAAGACCCCACGCTACCCTCCTCGCACCGCCCCATCACACTCCTTTGCTCCCCCTCCAAAGTCATGGAACGCCTAGTATTATAACTAATTACACCCGACCTACCCCTAGCTCCAACACAACATGGCTTTAGGCCACTGCACTCCACAAACACTCTTCTCACAGATCTTACACAAAGAGCTTTTGACGGCATCAACTCAGTTAGACCACCACACAGATCACTATTAGCCACACTCGACATTAGTAAAGCCTTCGATGCCATCCCCCGCCACAACCTAACAAACAAAATCTACAACACAAACATGCACAATAACACAAAAAGGTGGCTGGCCAACTTCCTAGCAGGCAGATGTGCACACGTATCTTTTGCCGGTCAGTCATCTAAAATCAGAAACTTTCCAAACGGAGTCCCACAAGGATCCGTCCTATCGCCCGCACTCTTCAATCTGTACATGCACGATATAACTACACCCAATACGCCCCAAATAAACTTAGCCTCCTATGCAGATGACATAACACTCACATGCACACACCATGACCCAAAAAGAGCAACAGATCTCCTTCAACCCTATCTCAACACACTACTGTACATGGCTGGTGCACTACAAACAGACTTAATCTAGCCCCAGCCAAATCCACCGCAACCCTGCTCACAAGCTGGACAGGAGAACACGAATACATCCCTCAACTCACCATAAACAACACACCCCTAACACATACACACACACCCAAAATCCTAGGAGTAACATATGATACTCATATGACATTCAAACAGCACACCACAAACATTAAAAAGAAACTGACACCCAGACTTAACGCCCTCAGGTCACTTGCTCACACAAAATTTGGACACAACAAAGAAACTACCACCACAGTATATAAACAATACATAAGATCAGTGATGGAATACGCAAGCCCAGCCTGGGCTTCTAACCTAGCTGAAACACATCATAAGACCTTACAGACTATTCAAAACAAAGCCCTGAAGATCATTACAGGCTGCACAGCTACTGCACCCACAGATCACCTACATCAAGAAACCAAAATCCTCAAAGTCAAAGACCATCTGGACATGAGAGGCACTCAATTCCTGGCAGCAGCCTCCACGAACCAAGACCACCCACTAAACTACATGGCAACACACCCACAGACACCAAGAAATATCAAAACAACACCCAGCACCGGTATCACACACAATTATTGTCCTCTCTCTCCCTCCCTGCCCACCCCGAACCAACTTCCAGAAGCACATCCATACTCATATCTCTCACCGATCCATCCACTCACTCACAGACAACACGCAGCTGCATGCACGACCTCCTGAAATCCATCCTTCCGAATCCTCCCTCCCTCGTGAGGACAGAGTCCACCTGGCCAGGCTGAGATGCGGACACCATCCAGCTCTCCTGAGCTATCAGAAGAGACTGGATGACTCCGTTGTCGACGCCTGCCCGGGATGTAACACAGCACCCCATACCATTAAACACATTATAGAAGACTGCATTTCACACAACCACTTACGCCAACAACACAATCTACACGCAATGAGAGCTCTGTGGGAAAGCCCGATCGTGGCCATGGCCTTCCTCAGGGACTCGGGGCTGTTCGGCCAGGCAGCTTAGGGAACAACAACAACAACCTATTGTTAGGCCTATAATCATTACCAATACAGTACTGTACTCTAAACATAGGAGTATGAGCATATTTAAGATTGGTTGGGTTATAAAGTAAAATCTAATCTAATGCTAAATAGGTATTAATTAAATAGGCCCTAGATACAATTGTAAATTCAAGTACAGTACACTCGGATACCATAGTCTCTAGCCCACTCCACTATGGCACAAGGTGAGGCCAGGACTCTTTCTGGACGGTGGCCCACAGTGATAGTTCCGGCTGGGGTTTGGGAGAGAGAGAAACGCACACACGAACACAGCGTGAAGCATTTGGGACAGGATTCGAAGTCTTCAAATGTTTCACACTGTGCTCGTTTGTGTGTTATCCTCTCTCTCGAACCCCACCCCTCACCATCACTGTGGGCCGCCATCCAGAAAGAGTCCTGGCCTCACCTTTTGCCAGAGTGGGGTGGGCTAGAGACTCTGGTATCCGAGTGTACCCGGTAGTCTACAGGATATGCATATAATTAAGACTTGCCATCCCCACCTGGGGATGAATTACACCACAGACAGACGGTCAAGGACTGGGGCAGGAAGCTTTCTTTGGCTCTTGTATTGCACCCCCATATGCCTGAACAATTTTCTATTTTTTTCCTTGAAACCATTCGTTGTTGCAGCCAAAACTGCCTCCTCCGGCAAGTTGTTCCATTCATCTACCACTCTTTGAGAGAAGAAGTACTTCCTGATATTGAGTCTGGATCTCTGCTTATAAATCTTGAAGTGATGCATCTTGGTAGGTCCTCTGTTCAATATGAAGAAGTCCTCCAAACTCAGTCCCCCAAATCCATGCATTACCGGTATCTTGTGGACTTAGATTAGGTCGCTTCTTAGTTCCAAGGACAGTAACCCAGTGACCCAGCCTTCCTGAGCGGACTTTGTAAGGGTCCCGCGGTATGGCTGGAATAATTTTAGTCATTCTCCTCTGGACACCCTCCAGGAGGTCTACATCTCTCTGGTTGTATGGCCTCCAGGTTTGGACATGGTATTCGAGGTGAAGACGCACTAGAGATTTATAGAGGCTTATAATATTAGACTTGCTTTTGTCGTCCATAGTTCGCCTTATGCTTCCCACTATTTGGTTGGCCTTTTTAACAATACCGGATATAATGTACATTTGGTTTTAGTGTTTTGTTGATAACCACGTCCAGGTCCTCTTCACTGTTAACATTTTTGAGTACTTATTACCAAAACTACCACTAATTATTTCTCAATATTCGAAGGCTAGTATAGAAAAAGGATGTTGCAAAGATCATATTAAAATGTGTTTCATGAAACAAAAAACTCTCCCTATTGACGGCAGTGAAACTCTTATTAACCCGGGAACTGCGGGAAGACTCTTAAGAGTTCCCCCGGCGGACTGCGGGAAGACTCTTAAGAGTCAGAGAAAAAATAAATAAACTTTAACCCTCCTGCCCCGGCTACGCATTACATAAATATTCCCCGAAATCTGGGTGTTTTGGCCGAAAAACGTCTAGGCTAGGCTACCGTATCATTGTTATGCTGACTGCTTCCCGCATTCCCGCGCATCCCAAAGCGTAGCTGTGTTATTTACCTGTAGAATGGCGTTAAGTAGAGCTCTCTAAGTCAAGTGCTTGATTTGTGATGATGATTTCATTGGAGATAACTTTATGGCCAAAACAGCCACTTTACACTACTTTTCGATACTTAACAACAACATACAGGCACACCCGAACAAGCGACGCTCTCCTTCTTGTGGCCGGAGATGCGGGGCGTCGGTCCAGCCGGCTGTTGTTTACATGCGTCGGACTGACGCCTCGCACACGAAGCTCACAGTCTTTCAAGCAATGGTACAATGTTGTACCACCTGGGTTCCTGGGGGCAAAACATAATGGTACACACGTGTACCACCCGGGGTTGAAGGGTTAACCCTCTCACCACGGAAGACCTCTTGAACGCCCATAAAAAGCATATAACAGGTACCCGGAAGGCCTCTTGAACGCCAGTGGTTGAAAGCCTGTGAGCTTCGTGTGCGAGGCGTCTGTCCGACGCATGTAAACAACAGCCGGCTGGACCGACGCCCCGCATCTCCGGCCACAAGAAGGAGAGCGTCGCTTGTTCGTGTGTGCCTGTATGTTGTTGTTAAGTATCGAAAAGTGGTGTAAAGTGGCTGTTTTGGCCATAAAGTTATCTCCAATGAAATCATCATCACAGCTCAACCAGTTGACTTAGAGAGCTCTACTTAATGCCATTCTACAGGTAAATAACACAGCTACGCTTGGGCATGCGCGGGAAGCAGTCTGATTAACGAATATACGGTAGCCTAGCCTAGACGTTTTTCGGCCAAAACACCCGGGTTTCGAGGAATATATATATACTGTAATACATAGCCGTGGCTGGAGGGTTAAACATAAAAAAAAATATATATATATATATTTTTATTTATTTTTTTTTTTTTTGCCCCTGGGCCATGCAAAATATCACTCTTCTACCTCCCCTCCTTCCCCACTTTCCTCCCCTCCTTCAGTTATCACCTATTTTCCCTGTTATTTCTTTATTCTGAGGTATATTTTCGTGCTAACATTAGCGAGTTGCAAGCAGGGCATTGACATCACTGTTAGCAAGAGAGAGAGAGAGAGAGAGTATCGATCGACTGTGTCTCAGTGGCCTTGGGGGAAATTGGCGGGAAAGCAGGTTGCCTCACCCATACATTATATAACTCGCGGCCTGTATCTCCGATTTTGACCATCCAAACGCTGTTTTCACTCGTTTTATTGTTGTTTCAGGTTAATACCTTTATAATCAACCCATAATAGGCGCGTATGGATAAGTATTAATGCTATATATGGTAAAATGAATATTTTAGTGATGGAAACAGCTCAAATACGTCAGCATAGGCAGAGGTGTCTAATTACCCCCATGCGCACTTCTTAGGTTAAGCCCCTTACTGTTAAAATAGATGTTGATATCAATAAGTCATGGGGGTGAGAACCCATCCTGTATCCAAGGGCAAAACAAATTGTATATTTACTCTGAAAATGACTTACATCCGAGTGTTTTAAGATCGTTGGATAATGGGAGAAATAACATTGGCAAGAATGTAGTTACCGGGTGTACCGCCCGTCTTGTTTACACTACGCGGACGCTCACCATCATGTTCCCGTCTATTTTGACTGCCTTTGGATACAAATATACATTACCCTAACCAAACAACCTAACCTAACCTAGTATTATAGATTTATAAGTATTTATTTTATTTTAAGTATTTATAGATGATTTATGTTGTATGTCGGTAGTGGTACACCCGGTAACTACATCCATCCCATAAAATTTTCCAGGGATTGTAACTAATTTTGGCTATTCTGAAGAACAACAACTCCTCGATTATGGGATTCCTGTCCCATGGATTTTTTTTTTTCGCTCTTACCTTACTCAGGGGACCTTAGTGATGTGCAGACAAGTGGGATTTTTTTTATTTTAATACCACAAATTTTCCGAGTGTTTTTTATAAAAGAAATTGTTCATTTGCATCAATATACTGTATAGTGTTTGTAATCAATTAGAAATCTCGGGAAAACCTATTTTCCCCATTAGGCCTTATTGATCGATGTTGAGACACGCCCCCGATAGTGATTTGAAAAGACATTAGCCTAACCAAACAACCTTACCTAACCTAACCTAGTATTATGGGTGGGGGCTGCTGCCCCCACACCCCCGCTGGTTGAGTACTAATCCCTTAGTAAATAAAAAAAAACAAAAATTGGCTGTCGATTAGGGTACGAGTACCAATGGAGACGCATTGCCCAAAGGAGACGCACTTGAAACAAAAAAACTTGCACAGGCATAGGATGAGTAGATAGATGCATGAATGGTGGGCCAAAATATTCTTTAACTATCACCTAATATGCTCACATAGTACCAGCTTATTATTTTCATATGTTATTGTGTGAGATGAGATGAACTAAAAAAATGTCAAGTTTTCGCAAATTCCTTACGAAAACCTAAGGATTTTCTTTTTTTTAAAAGCTAAATTTCTTACAGTTCCCTAATTTGAATCTCGTTTCTATTACTGCAGGTTGATAGTGCATGAGTTGAAGTATAACACTGCATGATCAAGGCTTTTACTTGCACGACTGAAGGGGGGTGAGGGTGTATTTACCTAATTGTAGTTTACAGGAGTTGAGCTAAGCTCGTGTTGTCCCGTCTCTGTCTACTTTTTATCAAATTTGTTCTTGAAAATATGGATGTTCCTTGCCCCTACCACCTCCTCCTCCAGCCCATTCCATTTGTCAATACATCTATAGGGGAAGCTAAACTTCCTGATATCGTTCTTGCAGGTAGGTCTTTTTACTTTGTAGCTGTGGCCTCTAGTTATTCCTGTATCCATAATTAACATATCCTCCCTATCCAGCCTCTCCAGCCCCCGGGTGCATTTGTACATCATTATCATGTCTCCCCTCTCTTTTAAACTTGGTAGATTTAATTTGTCTAGCCTCCCTTCATATGGCAGTTCTCTGAGACTTGGAACCAATCTAGTAACTGCTCTCTGGATTCCTATGTGTCCCCATAGGTCCAGCAAAAATAGTAAAATCCAATGGAGACGCATTTTTTCAAATTGATGCCAGGTCGTACACCACACTGGTAACATGGCATACTCTCCTCTATGTCTGGTATAAATAAGGTTGAGTTTCCTTCACCATTGACGAAGCTGCCTTAACTAGAACCCTGGGCCCTATAGAGACGCACACGTCTGCTTAGGGTAGCCGGGTTGCGTCTCCTTAGGTTCTTGTAAATGTGTGTTTATTTTGCTAACATTATTAAACATAATAACCTTTTCTTTTATCCTGGGTGAAGGAAACTCGACCCTAATTACACCATACATAGTGGGGAGAATGGTTTTCTACCAGTGAGGTATGGCAGCAGTTTGAAAAATGCGTCTCTATTGGACCTCCAGAATTTTTTGCTGGCCCTAAGGAGACGCACCCCTTTTACCCCCTCAGCAATTCAAATTCACATTAAGCATGTTCTTGCCACGCAGTCAAATGTTTGTGTGGGCCCTGTCAGCCTAGTGATGAAAAAAAATAC
Organism: Paralithodes platypus; assembly: GCA_032716605.1. NCBI lineage: Eukaryota > Metazoa > Arthropoda > Malacostraca > Decapoda > Lithodidae > Paralithodes > Paralithodes platypus. The sequence goes on along the minus strand of CM064485.1, from coordinate 21,690,244 downwards.
TATATTTCCAGGCCCTGCGCCCATTTCCTATCCCCATTTTCCTCAAATATGCCCGGGTTGACGACTGGTGCTTGATTTAAACCTCGTATTAGCATGAATGTTACATATATAACTTCCCTGCATCCTCTAAACTGTTTTGTTATTGGCCTACAATGAGCAATTAGTATGTTTAGTAATATTTTATGTCTCTCTAATAATATATATTATAAGGCCTATGTCAGTCCGTTTTATTGCTTTAGCATTGTCAACTTACAACCAAAAGTACCATGCTTTCTTTCTGGTACCCATGAGGTAAGTACTTATATCATTTTATGTGTGTTTTGTGTTTTAAACATACCTGCGTCTCCTTAGGTCCAGGGGCATCTCCTTATGGTTTTGTGAAAAAATGGAGACGCATCTCTTATTTGTCTTCTCTCTCTTAAAGAATAAGAGATACAAGAAAATTGTTGATTTGCTTTAAAAATATAGCCTTTTTGCATAGATTTATCCCCCCTACCCCCAATTTTCAATCTGTTATAGGTTGACGGAAGCAACTCGATAAAAAAAAATAGTGCCCATTTTTGCGTCTGCATTGGGCATCGTACCCTATACAAAGGTGAAAGAAAAGTCGATGAAGTCTACGGTGTTTACTCTACAATCTTCAGTTTTGATTGTACAGTACATTGATAACGGGAAAGTACCGTATTGACAACCTTGTTACGAAAATTAAATTTTAGTACAGTACCATACTTTTATATTAGGTTTTTCCGAGGGTTTAACACATTTTCATATGATCTTCAGAGCTATCGATAACTGGAAGTACCGTATTGACAACCTTGTTACGAAGAAGACATTTTAGTACTATACTTTTTTATTAGGTTTTGCCGAGGGTTAAAACAAAGGTAAATATACAGGAGACGCAACAATATAGGTAGCATATTTCTAATGGTAGTTTTGGGTTCCTATCATCATATGCTTCATTTCTATATACTTTTTATCCCCGGGAAAAAAAAAAAAAAATAAATTGGGATTTTTATTTATTTTTTCTTGGGATTTTTGGTTTTGGTCATTAACCTAACCTAACCTAATAGCCCCCAAATACATTTAGGTTGGGTTAGGTTAGGTTTTTTGGTTAGGTTAATGAAAAAAAAAAAAAAAAAAAAAAAAAATGAAAAATCCCAAGATTTTTTTCTTTTTTCCCGGGGATAAAAAGTATATAGAAATGAAACATATGATGATAGGAACCCAAAACTACCATTAGAAATTTGCTACCTATATTGTTGCATCTCCTGTATATTAACCAAAACAAATATTCTTATGATCTTTAGAGCATATACAGTAGATTCAATATTTATCTTCAAATATATCAACAAAATTTGTGGTATTAAAATAACATTGAACCGACAAGTGCTACTTTTCTTATTTTGTCGACTTGATTTTCACTCCCCTATAACATTATCAGTTATTTTTTGAAAAACTGGCAAGTTGCTCATGGCAGACCTATAATTGTTCTATCTATCTATCTATTGCCTGACGCCGTGATCCCCGAAGGGGTGGCCACGAACGAACCACCCCCATGCACCTCTGTCCCCAGTCAGTCGACGCCCCTCCCCCCAACCAGCACCGCCTTTGTTCATGTAGTTAAATATATAAATAAAAAAGCATAATTCAGAGACAAATGTGTTAATTAAACAATAATATTACTTCCCAACTCTATAGGAATGCAAAGGACTCTTAATTCATTCGAAATAATAATTTTAAGTATATGAAGGACATAATATTTACAACACTCACCCCTGTCAGTTGTCTAACATTTGAATCATGCCTTGTAACGAAGGCTGTGAGTGGCTGAAACTGTCACCAGAGTCCTGCCTCCCGGCTGGTGGCCACACACTCAGAGTCCGTTAATCTTTGGTCTTGGCCGAGCTGACCAAAGACTACCAGACAATCTCGGGAGGCTGTCTGCTTCTGTCTGGTAATCTATGGTAATCTATGGTAATCTATGCCTCTTTGTGCCTTTGAAAAACGTGCTTTATGTTTACATTCTAGCTTCCTTGGAGGCTCCTCCCTGATGTTTAGTAGCCAATCAGAGGGAGCTTCACCTAGGCTACAAGAAGTCGTACATTTTTATTGTACTTTCCTGTTATTGACAGCTAAATCTCAAGATTGCAGAGTAAACACCATAGACTTTATCCCATCAATGTCTTATAGTTTTAATACCCAATCCGCGGGGGTGTGGGGGCGGCAGCCAGCAGCCCCTACCCATAATACTAGGATAGGTTAGGTAAGGTTGTTAGGTTAGGCTAATGTCTTTTCAAAGTTGACTAAATCGAGTAAACTCCTATATTGTTGGGGTATCTGAATTACAATTAACAATGCAAATGCTAATCAAAAGTGATTTCCGCACTTTCTAAAAATAAATATACCGTACACACTTACAAAGCATTAATAAATTAATAAATAAACCCTAAAATAACAGGAGTTGTAGTTATGCAGAATTACCCTAATTTCAACTACTGTATAATGATGAAAACTACCTAAAACCAAAAAGAAAAACCATGGGAAAATTAGTGATAGTTTCGGTACTATTTTCCCATTCTTGAGTTCTTGTCCTTCCATAGTGTATTTTTGCTGGGGGTTAATGTGACCCAAATGATAACTTAATATGTATGTATGTGTATTCAGGCACATACCGGATTTTTTTTTAAATTCTAATAGGCCACAAATTTTTCGAGTATTTTTTATAAAAAAAAAAATTCTCATTTGCATCAATATATAGGGTTTGTAATTAATTAGAAATCTCGGGAAAACCTATTTTCCCCATTAGGCCTATCGATCAATGTTGAGACACCCCCCGATAGTGATTTGAAAAGACATTAGCCTAACATTGTCTACTCCACATCTCTGGTGAATATCTTGCAAATAAGCCATAACCCAGCCCCTCTTTATTATGAACTGTTGGAAGTGGAAATAAAACTCCATCAACAAATTCTAAGAATGGCAGTTGTCTATAGGCCTGGCCATCGTGGCACAGGTAGGGGTTTTATGGAAGAGTTTGGGCAGTTTCTCGAGGAATTTTCTGCTAAAACCGGAAGACTTTTGATATGTGGAGATTTTAATTACTGGGTTGACAGCCCTCATCTGAAGCCATTCTCTCCTGAGTTCCTTGAGTTGACTGATCAGAACAATTTTGTAAATCATGTGTCCCACCCAACTCATATCTTAGGACACACCCTTGACTTGGTTTTCTCTCCTGTGGGTTGTGGTGGTGTTCTGGATGTTGATGTTGAGAATGCTGACCCTAATACCTCTGGTCATGCTTTGATTACTTTCAGCTTTGATTTCCCTAAGCCACTCACACATGAAAAAGTAATCAGATTTAGAAATTATAAAAATGCAGACCTAAATTTGGCTAGCAGTGAAGTAAAACAGTACTTGGGAAGTATTGATACTTCCAACTTTACTTCAGATGAGCTGGTGGAGGTACATGGAAATGCACTTAAATTAGTGTTCGATCATCACTGTCCAGAAGTAGAGAAGAAAATCATAGTACGAGATGATTCGCCCTGGTATAGCACTCGAGTTAAATTTCTTAGAAGAGCGCGTAGAAGAGCTGAACGTGAATGGCGGAAAAATAAAACAGACTCTACATGGTTGCAATATCTGTCAGCCAGAAGAGCTGTGGTCCACAAAATCAAAGATGAAAAGAAAGTGTATTATCAGGGAAAAGTTGACTCGTGTGGTAACGACCAGAGGAGGTTGGCTTCAATTGTAAACAGTTTACTTGGAAAAACAAGAGTCAGCTTAAGACCTTCTGTACCTGATGCCGAGTTGGCTGCCAACTTTGTGGCATTTTTTGCTGGCAAGATAACTCGCATAAGACAGGAACTGGATGATGCTTCTGTTGGTGAAGAACTTTCAGTTGTACTCCAACCCCGACACATTCCTAATAATGTCCTCTCATCCTTTCACTCAGTAGAGGTGGACATGATCTCGTCCTACATAAGAAACCTCAATAAAACATTTTGCCCGTTGGATCCCATAAATGTTTCCAAGCTACCAAGAGTCTATGATCACACAGTTGAGTTTATTTCCAAAAATATTAATAATCTCTGAAGGTAGCTTCCCACATTCTGAAAAGCATGCACTACTCCGACCTACTCTAAAGAAACCTGGACTTGATGTTGAGAACATGTTGAACTATCGTCCTGTCTCCAACCTGTCCTTCATATCAAAGATATTAGAGCGTGCAATACTTGACCAATTACAACCACTACTTCAGCAGAATGAAACTATCCCAATTTTTCAGTCTGCTTACCGACAGCATCATTCAACTGAAACAGCATTGATTAGAGTACATAATGATCTAGTTGAGAACATTTGCAATGGTGTGGCCTCACTATTGGTCTTGCTTGATCTCTCTGCGGCTTTTGACACAGTGGATCACAAGTTGTTATTGAGTGATCTTTATGATTGTGGTGTGCGTGACTCCGCTCTCTTGCTTCTTGGGTCGTACTTGTCAGGTAGATCCCAGAGTGTGATGGTAAATCAAGTGGTCTCGGACTCGACACCCCTCCGGTATGGTGTTCCGCAGGGATCAGTTTTAGGTCCTATCCTATTTATATTAGCAGTTTGTCTCTTCTGCTTCGTGCACATAATGTCACCTTTCACTTTTATGCAGATGACACCCAGATTTATGTGAGAATCACAAATATAGTTGATATACGGAGTAAGATGGAATTGTTGATGTCTGATATCAAGAAGTGGATGAGAGCGAGAAAACTTAAACTAAATGATGGTAAAACTGATATTCTCATCATCCGAGGAAATAGAAGAGCTGATGATATAGTAGGTGCCCTCTCCATCAATGTGGGTGGATCTCAGCTGCGACCGGCCAACTCTGTTCGAAATCTGGGTGTATATGTGAACTCCCGATTAGATTTCAAAGAGCATGTAAACCAGATAGTTAAAAGTTGTTACTTGCACATCAGAAATCTCTATTTGGTGAAGCCGTTTATAACCAGACGTTGCCTCCTGACGTTGGTTCACTCATTGGTCTTCTCTCGTGTTGATTATTGCAATGCCCTGTTGGTGGGTCTTCCAAATTATATTTTGAAGAAAGTTCAGTCTGTTCTTAACAGGGCCGCAAGACTAATTTTTGGTGTTCCACCTAGAACTCCTACTACATCTCTTCACATAGAACTGCACTGGCTGCCAGTAAGAGCAAGAATAGAATTTAAGTTGTGTTTGGTGACTTTTAAGGTTCTCAAATTTGGTGAGCCTAGGTACCTTGCGGAGCTGCTCAGGCGCCCACCGGCACACCATGGTGTAGTTGTGCGTCATGACAATGACCCTTTTCGTCTTGATGAACCATGGGCTTTCCAGCAGTCTTCTTTCTTTGAGAGGTCTTTCTCCTACATGGCTCCGAGGTTGTATAACAGGTTGCCGCTGTCCATGAGACAACTGAGTTCTGTTGAATGCTTCAAGAGACAACTTAAGACTTTTCTCTTTGAGAGAAGCTATGATCTTGAGAGAGGTGTCATGACAGATGGCTATAGAGTTTAGGCTATTTTGCCACTGCTAGTGATTGTTAAATGTGTGTTGTATATAAGCCTTCTTTTGATGCATTGATTTTTGTTCTTTTTTCTTTCTCTTTTCGAGCGCTAGTGAATTCTTCGGAAAAATTGGCGCTTATGAGAAATAAGTAACATGCTTATTATTATTATTATTTAACCTTACCTAACCTAGTATTATGGGTGGGCGATGTTCGGATGTTGAGACACGCCCCCGATAGTGATTTGAAAGGACATTAGCCTAACCTTGTATTATGGGTGGGGGCTGCTGCCCCCACACCCCCCCGCTGGTCGAGTATTAATCCCTTAGTATATAAAAAAATAAAAAAATTGGCTGTCGATTATACGAAGGTGAAAGAAAAGTCAATGAAGTCTACGGTGTTTACTCTGCAATCTTCAGCGTTGATTGTACATTGATAACGGGAAAGTACCGTATTGACAACCTTGTTACGGAAATTAAATTTTAGTACCATAGGCCTACTTTTATATTAGTTTTGGTAAAAATTGAAAGAGACCCTGGACAGCCTTTTTACTAGTTAATTCTAGCTTTTTGTCTATTTTTCTTTGATATACAGTGTTGTTTAATACCGAGGACCGTCGCATTTTAGTATTTTCAAAATTAGCCTAACCTAACCGAAAACTAGACAGGGAACATGAGCTGGGTTAAGACAGTCGCGTACCCATAAACAGGGAACGTGAGCTGGGTTTAGACCGTCGTGCACCCATAAACAGGGAACGTGAGCTGGGTTTAGACCGTCGGTTAGTTTTCGGTTAGGTTAGGCTAATGTTGAAAATACTAAACTGCGACAGTCCTCGGTATTAAACAACACTGTACAGTATATCAAAGAAAAATAAACAAAACAATAGAATTAACGGGATGGATGTAGTTACCGGGTGTACCACTACCGACATACAACATAAATCTAGCCAATAAATACTTATAATAAAATAAATATCTATAAATCTATAGGCTAATACTAGGTTAGGTTGTTTGGTTAGGGTAATGTATTTTTGTATCCAAAGGCAGTCAAAATAGACGGGAACATGATGCGTAGTGTAAACAAGACGGGCGGTACACCCGGTAACTACATTCTTGCCGAATTAACTAGTAAAAAGGCTGTCCGGGGTCTCTTCAATGTTTACCTTAGTTTTTTCGGGATGGATGTAGGCTAGTTACCGGGTGTACCACTACCGACATACAACATAAATTATCTATAAATACTTATAAAAAAATAAATACTTATCAATCTATAATACTAGGTTAGGTTAGGTTGTTTGGTTAGGGTAATGTATTTTTGTATCCAAAGGCAGTCAAAATAGACTGGAACATGATGCGTAGTGTAAACAAGACGGGCGGTACACCCGGTAACTACATTCTTGCCGTTTTATCCGAGGGTTTAACACATTTTCATATGATCTTTAGAGCTATCGATAACTGGAAGTACCGTATTGACAACCTTGTTAAGAAAAAGAAATTTTAGTACCATATTTTTTTATTGGGTTTTGCCGAGGGTTAAAACACATTTTCAGTATAACTCCATTTATTTGTCACCAATTATTTTGACATATTTGAAGACAGATATGGAATCTATATGCTCTATGCATCATATTAAAATTAGTTTCAACCCTCGGCAAAACCTAATAAAAATATATGGTACTAAAATGGAATTTTTTCGTAACATGGTTGTCAAGATCTTCCAATAGACGGCACCGATTCGTACACACGCCATTTAGAAAATGGGTGCTTGACTACTGATGTGACGTGTAAGAGGTAAGATTTTTACGCATAGGTTTAAACTTCCAGAAATTAATGGGTAATAAATACCACGCTGAGTACGGTACTATGAATCCGCTCTACCTGGCATGCAAGGGCTAGTTTAGTATGCCACGTAGTGGGTACTATGAATCCGCTGTTGCTGATTGATTGATTGATGGCTAGAGTAAAGTTTTGAATGTTAGGGATATGGTATATGGGGCGGGGGTAGAAAATTTGGTCAATATTTACGAGTCGCACCACAGCTCGGATCTCATTTCTAATGGTAGTTTTGGGTTCCTATCATTCTATGCTTCATTTCTATATACTTTTTATCCACGGGATTTTTTTTTTTTCAGCATTAACCTAACCAAAAAACCTAACCTAATAGCCCCCAAATACATTTAGGTTAGGTTAATGCAAAAAACACCCAAAACTACCATTATAAATGAGATCCGAGCTGTGGTGCGACTCGTAAATATTGACCGAATTTTCTACCCCCGCCCCATATACCATATCCCTAACATACAAAACAATAGTCTTTCAAAACTTTACTCTAGCCATCAATCAATCAATCAGCAACAGCGGATTCATTGTTGGATAATGGGTAAATGCTCCTCTTCAGTATAAAACGACAATATATCTGAAGGAAAAATATAAAAAAATAAAATAAAACTTAGGCTACTGAAATCGCTGTCGGTCCAAAGAGTCAGGTTTACCCAATGTACTAGGTCTATGTTACTGGATATTTATGATTTAAATAAGTGCTACATTTTTTATAAATCTGGTTATTTGGCTTTGTAATTAGGGAAATCATGAGCCCATTTCGTTGTCTTTTTCGATTCTCAAAATACGATCCAAGTTTTGCCAAAAATTGGCTCGGGTTTTCCAAAATTATGCTTGTTGGGGTTTGCAATTTAGGGAAACATGAGCCAAAATTCTAAATTAGATTACTGTAATTTGTTTACACTTAAAACTCGCAAAATCCGAGCCAAGTTTTGCCAAAACTTGGCTCGGGTTTTCCAAAATTTGGGTTTTATGGCTTTGCAATTTCGGGAAACCTGAGCCAAATTTCTAAATGAGGTAACTGTAATTTTGTTGTCTACAAACTCGCAAAATCCGAGCCAGCTTTGGCCAAAACTTGGCTCGGGTTTTCAAAATATTGGGTTTTAGGCCTTTGAAATAGGCCTACCTTAAAACCCGAGCCAAGTTTTGCTAAAATACGTTTGGTTTAATGTTATTTTAATACCACAAATTTTGTTGATATATTTGAAGATAAATATTGAATCTATATGCTCTAAAGATCATAAGATTTTTGTTTTAACCCTCGGCAAAACCTAATAAAAAAGTATGGTACTGTACTAAAATTTCTTTTTCGTAACAAGGTTGTCAATACGGTACTTTCAGTCATCGATAGCTCTAAAGATCATATGAAAATGTGTTAAACCCTCGGAAAAACCTAATATAAAAGTATGGTACTAAAATTTAATTTTCGTAACAAGGTTGTCAATACGGTACTTTAAGAACATAAGAAAATGGGAGTCTGCAGAAAGCCGATTGGCCCAAGCAAGGCAGATCCCTGTCCCACACAACCCCAATTACAGGCTCAACACTAATACCCTGATCATCTTACCAAAACGGTTAGAGATTAACGCAGGATTACGGGGGTCTGCAGAGCGCTGATTGGCCCAACCCTGCTGATCCCCCTTCACACCCAACCCTTCTCGTCCATATGCTTATCCAATTTTATCTTAAAGCTCCCTATCGTTTTTAATCCCACTATAGCACTTGGTAGTCCATTCCACCCATCTACAACTCTGTTACCAAACCAATATTTGCCTATATCTTTTCTGAAACTAAATTTATTTAATTTGAAACCATTGGTACGAGTTCGCCTATATCTTTTCTGAAACGAAATTTATTTAATTTGAAACCATTGGTACGAGTTCTTTCGCTATCACTGAGCTTTAGTACATTTGTCATGTCCCCTTTGTTAACCTCTGAAGTGCGCATGGGGGTAATTGGAAACGTCCCCCTGTGCTGACGTATTTGAGGTGTTTCCATCACTAAAATATTCATTGTGCCATTAATAGCATTAATACTTATCCATATGCGCCTATTATGGGTTGATTATAAAGGTATTAACCTGAAACAACAATAAAACGAGTGAAAACAGCGTTTGGATGGTCAAAATCGGAGATATAGCCCGCGAGTTGTATAATGTATGGGTGAGGCAAGCTACTTTCCCGCCAATTTCCCCCAAGGCCACTGAGACACAGTCGATCGATACTCTCTCTCTCTCTCTTGCACTCGCTTGCCATCAGTGATGACAACACCCTGCTTGCAACTCGCTAATGTTAGCACGAAAATATACCTCAGAATAAGGGAATAACAGGGAAAATAGGTGATAACTGAAGGAGAGGAGGAAAGTGGGGAAGGAGGGGATGTAGAGGACTGAGGTTTTGCATGGCCCAGGGGCCAAAAAAAAATAAAAAAATAAAAATAAAAGAAATATTTTGTTTTCGATGTCAAAAGTTGATTTTTTTTCACTCACTCATAAGAGTCTCCCCGCAGTCCGCCGGGGGAACTCTTAAGTCTCCCAGCAGTTCCCGGGTTAATCCCACTAACCCACTTGAACACCTCTATCATATCCCCTCTAACTCTGCGTCTCTCTAACGAATGTAAGCCTAATTTCTTCAACCTTTCTTTATACGGAAGATTTCTAATATTATGGATCATTTTTGTCATTCTATGTTGTACTCTCTCCAATGAATCTATGTCCATTCTGTAATAAGGACACCAAAATTGAACAGCATAATCCATATGGGGTCTCACTAATGACAAGTAAAGTTTTAAGATAACATCAGCAGTTCTGTTACTCACACTCCTAGAGATTAACCCGAGAATCCTGTTTGCCTTGTTTCGAACGCTTATACACTGTTGTCTAGGCTTCAAATCATTGCTAACAAACACACCTAGATCTTTCTCACAATTCGAGTTTTCTAATTCCATATTAGCTAGTTTATATGTAACATTTGTATGCATCTTCCCTATCTTTAATACCTTGCATTTGTCAATGTTAAACTTCATCTGCCAATTTACTGACCATTCGTGTAATGTATCTAGATCCCTTTGGAGGCACTCTATATCTCTATCTGAATCAATTGTACTCCCCATTTTGGTATCGTCTGCAAATTTACTTATCCTACTAGTTATACCTAAATCAAGGTCATTTATGTATATAACAAACAACAGAGGACCTAATACAGATCCCTGGGGGACACCACTTTTGACTGCTCCCCATTCTGACTTCGTACCATTTATGCTGACTCTCTGCTTCCTACCAATTAGCCATGACCTAATCCATCCCAACAACGCCCCACCTATTCCATGCGCCTCAACCTTTCTCATCAATCTCTCATGGGGGACTCTGTCGAAAGCTTTACTGAAATCTAAATATATTATATCATATGACTTGTCATTATCTACTGCTTCATATACCTCTGAGAAAAAATTAAGCAAATTAGTAAGGCAAGAACGTCCCTGAGTGAATCCATGCTGAGAAGAATTTATTAAATTAAATGTATTTAAGTGGTTTCTAATTTTACTAGCAATAATTGACTCTAGTAGCTTTCCTATGATTGATGTAAGACTAATGGGACGGTAATTGGATGCTATTGATTTGTCACCTTTTTGAAGATCGGAACTACGTTTGCAAGCTTCCAAGCTTCTGGAACTATACCTGTCTCCAATGACTTGTTAAATAAAAATGTTAATGGGTAACTTAACTCATCCCTACATTCTTTTAATACTCTAGCATATACCTCATCAGGACCAGGCGATTTATGAGGTTTCAGTCTGTCAATTTCCTTAAGCACATCATTTCTACTTATAGTAACCGTACTTAACCTATTTTCTATACTATCGCTATATACCTTACGGACTTCTGGAAACTGTGCCAAATTTTCATTAGTGAAAACGGAAAGAAATTGACTATTTAATGTACTGCACATTTCTAAATAATTTTCTGTTATTTCTCCTATCGAAGTTTTAAGGGGACCAATTACATCTCTAACCTTGGATTTATATAGTTGGTAAAAAGCTTTAGGATTTTGTTTGAGTCATTGGCAACCTTAATTTCATAATTTCTTTTTTCTTTCCTAATATCCTTTTTTACCTGTCTTGATAGATTCTGATAGTAAGCAAGTAGGTGAATTTCGCCTTTCCTAATTTTTCTATATATTCCTCTCTTTTGTCCTAGAAGATCTAATAGTCTATTATTCATCCATTTGGGTTGGTTCTGTGTTGATCTAAATTTTCTTTTGGGGATGTATTTATTTTGTGCATTGAATACTGACTCGATAAAATTATCGTATGTATCTACCAAGGTTGACGTCTCTTCCTGACTTAAGATGACAGGTGCCTGAGAAAGGGTACTCATTTGGACACCTGGATCGACTTAATTTTTTGACCATAGGGTCAGCTAATAGGGCTCTTCTTAACCCACCATAATTGGCTTTTCTGAAGTCAGGTATTAATGTTGTATTCTCTCTGGTATTACCTTTCCATTGTATATTAAAATACACAGAATTGTGGTCACTATTTCCTAGGTGGTCCCCTATCTCTACATTATTTACCATATGTTCATTGTTACTGAAAACTAAATCGAGAATATTATTACCTCTAGTCGGCGTATCTATGAATTGAAATAAAAACTATCTTGTACTACCTCTATAAACTCCTCAGAATCAGAGTCTCCTAATTGATGCTGCCAATCTATATTCGGAAAATTAAAATCCCCCATAATGCACACATTGCTAAACCTTGATGCCATTGAGGGTTTAACACATTTTCATATGATCTTTAGAGCTATCGATAACTGGAAGTACCGTATTGACAACCTTGTTAAGAAAAAGAAATTTTAGTACCATATTTTTTTATTGGGTTTTGCCGAGGGTTAAAACAAATTTTCAGTATAACTCCATTTATTTGTCACCAATTATTTTGACATATTTGAAGACAGATATGGAATCTATATGCTCTATGCATCATATTAAAATTAGTTTCAACCCTCGGCAAAACCTAATAAAAATATATGGTACTAAAATGGAATTTTTTCGTAACATGGTTGTCAAGATCTTCCTATAGACGGCACCGATTCGTACACACGCCATTTAGAAAATGGGTGCTTGACTACTGATGTGACGTGTAAGAGGTAAGATTTTTACGCATAGGTTTAAACTTCCGGAAATTAATGGGTAATAAATACCACGCTGAGTACGGTACTATGAATCCGCTCTACCTGGCATGCAAGGGCTAGTTTAGTATGCCACGTAGTGGGTACTATGAATCCGCTGTTGCTGATTGATTGATTGATGGCTAGAGTAAAGTTTTGAAAGACTATTGTTTTGTATGTTAGGGATATGGTATATGGGGCGGGGGTAGAAAATTTGGTCAATATTTACGAGTCGCACCACAGCTCGGATCTCATTTCTAATGGTAGTTTTGGGTTCCTATCATTCTATGCTTCATTTCTATATACTTTTTATCCACGGGATTTTTTTTTCTTTCTTGGCTTACATTTTTTTTTTAGCATTAACCTAACCAAAAAACCTAACCTAACCTAATAGCCCCCAAATACATTTAGGTTAGGTTAATACAAAAAACACCATTATCAATGTACAATCAAGCTGAAGATTGCAGAGTAAACACCATAGACTTCATCGACTTTTCTTTCACCTTCGTATAATCGACAGCCTTTTTTTTTTTTTTTATTAAGGGATTAGTACTCAACCAGCGGGGGTGTGGGGGCGGCAGCCCCCACTCATAATACTAGGTTAGGTTAGGTAAGGTTGTTAGGTTAGGCTAATGTCTTATCAAATCACTATCGAGGGGCTGTCTCAACATCGATCGGTAGGCCTAATGGGGAAAATAGGTTTTCCCGAGATTTCTAATTAATTACAAACACTATATATTGATGCAAATGACCAATTTTGTTTATAAAAAACACTGAAAATTTGTGGTATTAAAATAAAATTTGTACATACGTTTTTATCACCGTTTTACGCATTTAACCCCTCATTTTCCCTGTACTTCATAGCCTTCCCCACTATCGGGTGGCGTGTCTTAAGATCGTTGTATAATGGGGAAAACGGTTGGTTCAATGTTATTTTAATACCACGAATTTTGTTGATATATTTGAAGATACATATTGAATCTATATGCTCTAAAGATCAGAAGAAAATTTGTTTTAACCCTCGGCAAAACCTAATAAAAAAGTATGGTACTAAAATTTGTTTTTCGTAACTAGGTTGTCAATACGCTACTTTCAGTTATCCGATAGCTCTAAAGATCATATGCAAATTTGTTAAACCCTCGGAAAAACCTAATATAAAGGTATGGTATTAAAATTTAATTTTCGTAACAAGGTTGTCAATACGGTACTTTCCCGTTATCAATGTACTGTACAATCAAAGCTGAAGATTGCAGAGTAAACCCCATAGATTTCATCAACTTTTGTGTTCACCTTCGTATAATCGACAGCCAATTTGTTTTGTTTTATTTACTAAGGGACTAGTACTCAACCAGCGGGGGTGTGGGGGCAGCAGCCCCCATCCATAATACTAGGTTAGGTTAGGTAAGGTTGTTAGGTTAGGCCAGGGATTCCCAAACTTTTCAGCTCATTGACCCCTTAATGAAGTTTCAAATTATTCATCGACCCCCAAACATTTGAAAATAAGAATAATATAATATGTTATGAAAAAAGAAACGTATTACATGCATATTATGATAAAGTAAATATGTGGAATTATAGTAGTACCTTAATATTAGTAGTAGTAGAGTCAATGTCTTCATTTTGTATTTCCAAGTCAAAAGGTGTAAGAATCCATTCAGGCACTTGCATTTTCTCCAGGTCTTCAAAGCGCACTTTAAAGTCTTCAATCAATTTGTCCAGGTGTGCTATGTATGTTTGTATGTCACCATCTGAAATGCTTTCACTTTCTCCCAACTGTTGTAAGTTCGAAAAGTACTGAAAATCTCTATGTGCCATTGACGCTTTAAACCAGCCTAGTTTGCCTTGGAAGCCCAGTATAATTGTCCTGGCCTGAATAATGGTAACATCTTTACCCTGCATACGTTTCTGTACCTCATTAAGCTTTGAATATAGGTCTGCCAAATAGAACAGAGCATTCTTACACCTTTTTAGCTTTTCACATAGAGATGAGTCTACATCTTCTGAAACGTTCCTCACCTAGCCATTCATAGACCCCCTGGCCATTTATCGACCCCTGGCGATTCATTGACCCCTTGGATGGTCGATATCGACCACTTTGAGAACCCCTGGGTTAGGCTAATGTCTTTTCAAATCACTATCGGGGGCGTGTCTCAACATCGATCAATAGGCCTAATGGGGAAAATAGGTTTTCCCGAGATTTCTAATTAATTACAAACACTATATATTGATGTAAATGACCAATTTCTTTTATATAAAACACTCGGAAAATTTGTGGTATTAAAATAAAAAAAATCCAAACGGTTTCGCCGAGGGTTGTAATTATTTCCAAATACTATACTGTATATTGATGAAAACTAGGCTAACAGGGAAAAATAAAAAAATCCATGGGAAAATTTGTTAGGCTAGGCCTACATAAAAATTGAGTTTTTCCAAATTTTCTTATGATCTTTAGAGCATAGGCATATAGGCCAAGATTCAATATTTATCTTCAAATATATCAACAAAATTTGTGGTATTAAAATAACATTGAACCCACATTAGCCTATATGGCCACATACCCCATAGATGAGGGTGGCCGCCTAGCCTAGTAGCCGTCAGGTTAAGGTATTGAGGGATAAGCCGTACAACGGCACCTCGTTTCTACATTCGATCTACTTTTCCTATTTTTCTGAAGAGTGTAGAGAGGGGAGAAGGGGTGTTGGAGAGAGAGGATTCAGAGGAAGCTGTTGGATTGGCTTTGTTATGTGTTATTAGTCTGCATACGTCGTAGGAAAGGAAGTTAACCATATCCTATTACATGAATAGGCCCTATGCCGTATCAGATTTGATCATTTGAAAACTAGGCTAATGGATAGGCCTATAAATGCGATCAAGTCAAGAATAATTATGTTTGTACAAAACCATGAACCTAGAATGCGGTAATGTATCAGGTTACTGTTATCTCTATTGTATATAGGCCTAGGCTATGTAAAAAGTTAATTGTGTAGCCGGTAATTATTTTGAAAACACTCGCAGCGTTATTAGGCCTATACATAATTTATGACCAATAAGTGAAGTTATACTAAGAATAGTTTGGTCAATATACAGGAGGCGCTACAATATAGGTAGCAAAATTCTAATGGTAGTTTTGGGTTCCTATCATAATATGCTTAATTTCTATATACTTTTTATCCCCGGGAAAACAAAAATCTTGGGTTTTTTATTAACCTAACCTAACCTAAATGTATTTAGGGGCTATTAGGTTAGGTTAGGTTTTTTGGTTAGGTTAATGACCAAAACAAAAAATCCCAAGAAAATAAATGAAAAAACCCAAGATTTTTTTTTTTCCCCGGGGATAAAAAGTATATAGAAATGAAGCATATGATGATAGGAACCCAAAACTACCATTATAATTTTGGGTAAAATTCTTGTTTCACGTACACAGCGACAAAAGGGAGGCGCCGTTGTAAAGGCATAGCTTCCCGACCAACTATGAAGATCAGGGAAATTGTTGGGTAAAAGACATAATATAATGATAATAAACTACATTAACGACATTAGCCGGTCAATATACAGGAGGCGCTACAATATAGGTAGCAAAATTCTAATGGTAGTTTTGGGTTCCTATCATCATATGCTTCATTTCTATATACTTTTTATCCCCGGGAAAAAAACAAAAAATCTTGGGTTTTTTATTTTTTTTATTAACCTAACCAAAAAACCTAACCTAACCTAACCTAAATGTATTTAGGGGCTATTAGGTTAGGTTAGGTTTTTTGGTTAGGTTAATGACCAAAACAAAAAATCCCAAGAAAATAAATGAAAAATCCCAAGATTTTTTTTTTCCCGGGGATAAAAATTATATATAAATGAAGCATATGATGATAAGAACCCAAAACTACCATTAGAATTTTGCTACCTATATTGTAGCGCCTCCTGTATATTGACCCATTAGCCTAACCTAACCTAGTATTATGTAATAGCTATGGTGCCACATAGGCCTATGGGGAGAAAATATTAGTTTTTTTTTACAGTAGCCTAGGTATAATTCCTTATAATGCATTTCCGCCGCTTTGGACATATATAGGATTTAAGTATGGTATATGACAACTCTAAAGTAGCCATAGAAATTTATGAGTATGCTGTGAAAGTGAAACTAGAATTAAACCGAATTTTGCTACCTATATTGTAGCGCCTCCTGTATATTGACCAATAGTTTTGATGTAAATACTACCGCAACTACGAATCTTGATTCCGAGACCTAGTATATTAACCTAACCAAACAACCTAACCTAACCTAACCTAACCCTAGAGTCTAGACCCAGTACGAGGGATACAACACTAGCCCTTGCAAGTTGGGTAAATTTCTATAATTGCACCTATACGAGCTAAACAAATTATTATTGTATTTAACAGGAAGGTACGACGAGGTAAGTGATGTGGTATAGGTGGCAATATGCGGAAATGGATTATAAGGGCATTCCGCCCCCCTCTGACAAAAGGCTATCAATCTAGATGCGACACGGATTTACAATGTTTCAGAGAGACATTAGCCTAACCTAACCTAGTATTATGGGTGGGGGCTGCCGCCCCCACACCCCCGCTGGTTGGGTAAAACGGTAGAAATTCAGTTGGGGTGGAGTGAATAACCGTAGATTTTCGTAAGGGGGTAAGAGGGGGGGCAGAATGCCCTTATAATCCATTTCCGCATATTGCCACCTAGGCTATACCACATCACTTACCTCGTCGTACCTTCCTGTTAAATAGAATAATAATTTGTTTAGCTCGTATAGGTGCAATTATAGAATAATACCGCAAGTTGCATGCCAGCTACTGTGGGTTCATATATTAGACATACAATAACATCTTTGTAGAACATAAACACTTTACCGTAGCGAGTGTACTCCATTTCGATCACTTTTTGTAAACATGAACACGTCCGTAGCAGAGCTCTCAAGATTGCGGGACTGTTACACTTAGACACTTAGTTGTATTCCGTCCGTTAGTGACACAGTTGAGCTGGGGCTCCACTGCGACCAGGCAGCTCCCTTTCTTCCACTCTCCATTCCAGAAGTCGGTTGGAGTTGGTGCTGGGGTATCCTGGTGTTGGTGGCCGGTCCGGTATTTTGGCCAGCCACATGTCCAAGTGTTTCTTGAAGGTGTCTGGAGACACCCCGGTCATGTTCCTGAGAGGGGCTGGTATACAGTTGAACAGTCTGGTTCCATTGTATGTAAAGCTGTGATGGATCAGGGATTTGATTTTTTGTGTTGATCCCGGCGTAGTCCTCACATAGCACAGCCTCCCTCGCCTTTGGTGCCGAGTCTCTTGGATGTTTGGATTTGGTACCTTTTTTTCCAAAATCTTCCAGACGTAGATGATGATGTATCTCTCCCTACGTCTTTGAAGTGAGTACAGCTGCAGCTCCTTAAGTCTCTCCCAGTAGTTAAAGTGTTGAAACCCATGGATTTTACTGGTGAATGTCCTCTGGGTGGCTTCAATTTCTGTTATTTCTCCTACTTTTTGGGGAGACCAGAGCTGGGAGCAGTACTCCAGTCGTGGTAGGACCAGTGACTTCCACAGTGATAGCATACACCTCTCATTTCTTGTGTGGAAGGTTCTCAGGATCCAGCCTGCTATTTGTTTTGCTGTTGTTGTGGCTTTGGTAATATGCTGGGAAAAAGTGGCGTCACTTTTTTTTTTTTTTTTTTCTATATTCCAACTACTCCCTCTCGGGCATAGGCTGAGAACCTGTACATTCCACCGCTCAACACGGTGAAGCCCGTGAGGTCTTGTTCCAGTCTGGGGAGTGAGACATGTGAAGCATCCATCATGGCTCGAAGCAGCTCCATCTCTGAAGCGGCTGGTTGCTTCGCTCAAGTGCTTCACCGTCTCACCCTCCAGACTCAGACCCTCACTCTCAGAATGCCACCTATTGAGCAGTGAACTCACTAGGCATTGTCCCCCTGTAACATATTTTGAATATGGGAATATTCATACAGTGTTATTTAATCAGGGAACAATGAGGGTATTTTTTTGGCATTTCGGTGGGCTTTGTGGTAATGCACTGATACTAGGTACAGCACAAATTCAATCCCAATAATATCTTCCCATTGACATATCGGGATTTGAACCCGGGTCCATTGGATTACCAATCCAGTGGCATGACCACTCCACCACACCTCCCCTACATAACTGCTCATATTTACTGCTCATATTTTTTACTGCTCATATTTACTCCCAAGTCCTTCACTGTGTCCTTGGCGGTAATTTCTTGCTGTCCACTTTTGTAGTTGGTGTCGTTTTGTAGTGCTCTCTTGTTCCCGTACCTTAGAAGCTCGAACTTGTCTCCGTTTAGGGCCATGTTGTTTTCTTCTGCCCACTTCAGGATTTTGTCCAAGTCTTGTTGTAGTAGCTGAGCATCATGTTGTGAGGTGATTTTCTTCATGAGTCCGGTGTCGTCTGCAAACGATGTGGCTGTTGAGTGTTCCAGGTCCCTGTCGATGTCTCCTATCATGATGAGGAATAGGAGAGGTCCCAGTACTGATCCTTGTGGTACTCCGCTGATGACCCCACCTGCATCTGATAGGCTTCCTTGAACCGTGACTCTTTGTTTTCTGTTGGTGATGAAGCTGTGGAGCCATCTTCCAAGGTCTCCCCCTATTCCCAGTGATTTGAGTTTATGTAGAAGGATCCCATGGTCCACCTTGTCAAAAGCTTTGGCGAAATCTAGATATATGACGTCTACATTTTCTCCGTCTTGAATATCCTGTAGGATTTTGTCATAGTGTGATAGTAGTTGTGAGAGGCAGGAGCGGCCTTTTCTAAAGCCATGTTGCCCCTCGTTGAACGCCTCATTATCTTCCAGGAAGCTGACCATATTAGCTCTTATTGTTCTTTCTATGATTTTAATAAGATGTGACGTCAGCACCACTGGTCTGTAATTTTTGGCTATGCCTTTACTACCCCCTTTGTGTATTGGTGTGACATTACCTTCTTTTAGGGATTGTGGTACATATCCAGTTTGGAGGGACTTGCTCCACAGCAGTTTTAGAGGCAGGGCTAGCTGATGTTTGCAGTTTTTTAGCAGTTGGGCATGAAAGCCGTCTGGTCCTGCCGCAGAGTTTGGTCCAATCTTGTCGATGGCTGCTATTATGTCCTCTGTTGATACTGTTACCGAGGAGAGTTGATGTGGTGTCTCTGGAGCGTTGCCAAAGAAAGTCGTTGCATTCTCGATTTTCTTGTCTTCATTTGGCGGGCTGAAGACACTTTCATACTGCTGTTTGAGGATCTTGGCCATTTGGCGGGCTGAAGACACTTTCATACTGCTGTTTGAGGATCTTGGCCATTTCGGTTGGGTCACTCTCAAGTTCGCCCGTAGGTTTTGCAAGTGGTCCTATTGTTGTGGTGTTCCTGAGTCTCCTTTTTGCGTATGCATAGAAGAATTTGCTATTTACTCGTATGTTTGCAACTGCTTGTAGTTCTTCGCGTGTTCTTTGCTCTTGGTGTGACTGGATGAGTTTACGTTCAACTTCATCGAGCTCTTCTTGTAGTTTGGTGATATTGTGCGCATAGCTGGTCTTCCTTTGCTTGGCTCTCAAGTACGTCCTTTTCTTCATTAGTATTTTTCTATCCCTGGGAATCTGCTTGATCTGCTTCCTGCTTGATTTGGGTGGTATGGTGTTTTTACAGGTCTCCAGGCATTGTTTCTGGAGGATACTGAGAGTTTCGTCGACATTTTTATCTTCGAATAGTGCCCTCCAATCAGTTCCTGCCAGTTCTGCTCTCAGTCTGTCCCAGTCTATATCTTTGCTGTAGAAGTTGAGATCTTTCAGAGAGGTGCAGGGTATTTGGCTTGATTCCTGTTGACATCTTCTTGGTGGTGTGGCGGCTGGTGTGGGGGTTCTAACTTTGATGAGGCTGTGGTCGGACATTATAGTTTTTACAGTTTCGTACGAGTGTACCAGGTCGAAGTTGTTGCCAAATAGTAAGTCCAGTGTGTTGTTGCCTCTTGTAGGTTCCTCGATGTATTGCTTCATGTATGCAGTGTCCATGATAGTCATTAGCTCCTTGGCTTGCTGTTTTTCATCCCTGGTTCCTCCATCTATTTTCATGGTTGCCCAATTGATGATGGGCAGGTTGAAATCTCCTGTGATGATGACATCTGTAGCGGGAGTTGGAAGATTTTGTAGGAGTGATTGTATTTTCTCTGTGACCTCCTTGAAAATTTCCCCTGTGGTGTTTGGAGGTCGATACAAAATTATGATGAGCATGTCGGTTTGTCTTATGTGTACTGCTAGTAGCTCTGTTGTGCCGTTTGAGAATGCAACTAAAGTTTCGGTATTTGCAGCCATATCCTCCCTTAGGTAGAGTGCTACTCCTCCGTGGCTTCTGTCCTCTCTGTCGGCTCTGAATATAGTGAAATTATGGATATTGATCTCTGCATCCAAAATGTTTTCGTTCAGGTGTGTTTCTGTGAGGGATAGAAAAATTGAGTTGTCTTCCTCTGCAATTTCTTCCAACATAGGGACTTTACATTGATTGTTTCGTGGGTAAAGTCCTCTGATGTTGCCCACAACAAAACTAGTTAGTGGTAGTTGCACCTTCCTCTGTGGTTCATGTCTGGCCCCTCGGTTTGGGCTAGGAATCTCTCCATTATCACTTGAGACCGTTTTTCCACTTCCAGAAGACGTCCCATTACTACCTCGTAACTGAGTTTGTTATATCGACAAAATCGAGTTACAAAACTTATCAAAACTATTCTACTACAACGGAATCTATGTGAGTAGGCCTATATTATAAGGATTCCATAGAGCTTCACTTTCCCTAACAAATTATGTATAATAACGCTGCGAGTCTATTCGCGATAATTATCTTAATATTTTTTAACAAATATGTAAAAAGCATACCTTGTATCTTTTTATGAAATCAAAATATGACTGACTGACAGTCTGACTATCATGTAGATGATGTAGCCTACTGTTGGAATTTAGGGGCCACTCGCGTGAATAAGCTATGGGTTCACCTGATCTTACGTAACGCGAATTGTGTACTGTATAGGCCTAGAGTAGAGTAACAAAACAATTTGCTGGCACATCCCAGATCGTCTGTGTTGACCGCTCACTAGGCCTAACCCTTTAAAATTAGCTTATTGTTGCTATTTCACCCAAATATACAGTAACAACACCTATGTGCCATTAGCTGATATCCATTTAGTGATCCTTTGATCTTGAAGGATGGTGAAACTATAGTTAGAATGGTATTGAGCAACAATGAAGATAATGCATACCCATAACGGTGAGCCGCAGAACTCTACCAACGCTCCCTCTTCCTCGGTGGTCATGATGCAACTGAAGGCTTTTGGTCAATGGCAGTGGTTTTACTGACGAGTGCCGGCCGGGAACTAATGCCACACGCCTCCATTTACTCAAATTTCAAGCACATACATAATACCTACTTTCTTCTTATAGCCTTGAGCATTGAACATAATTTGCTTATCTTTATCTTTGAAAAGCATCTGTGAGTACACCTTAAGACCAGAATACTTACTTTTTTAAGAATAAATAGTTGTGTAAAATCGTACGTTAACGTCCATTGGAATTCTTTTATATAAACATTGGTTTATGTGATGCAACCAGAGAGCTCATATAGTTATTTCGTGATGTTAGTCAATTATTTTGAGAAAAAGTTAATATATTCTGAGCCTTAATACTATAAAACAGCACAGTGATGCAATATTTATTTTGCACATACGGACACATGCATTTAAAATGAACGCAGAATTTAATTCGTTTCAGCACAGGCTTCTTCTTCTTCTTATTGTTTAAATGTGCAGTTTGCTTGGAGGGTTGTGGTGTCTCCAGATTACTGCACAGGCGTTTTAGGAGGGGTGAAAAGAACAATTGTTAGTATAATAGGGGTTAGGAGAGATAGTAAAGGTGGATTTTATACTACTGTACTGTATATGAGGGGTAAGTTTGTCGTTGTCTTTTGAGGTCAGGGTGATTTAAGTCTAGGTGAGGGTGAGGTCAGAGATGATGATGATCAGTTGCAGTACAGTACAGTACTGTACTGCTCTATGTGTACTGTGTGATTCAAGTCAAGGTGAGGGTGAGGTCAGAGATGATGATGATGATGATCAGTGGTGGTATAGTACAGATTCAGTTGGATGGTAATTTTATATGCTTGTGATTTTGTTTGTTGTTCTGATGTAGGTTCCTAGGGCTGATGCGATGACATGTTTACTGTGCTGTGGTAGGTCTCCTCCACCTAGGATATGCTTGATGTTGAATGTTCCTCCTTGTTGGGTTACTACACTTCTGAGGTGGGTGCGGGCACCGTAATGTCTGTGGCAGTGGAGTAGATAATGCTCCACTGTCTCAGGTGTGAGGCAGTACGGGCAATTTTCATTTGCTTGCAGTCCCATCCTGTACATATGCCCTCCCAGTCTGGTGTGTCCTGTTCTGAGGCGGAGAGCCGCGGTGTTTAAGGCTTTGTTCTTGTAGATGGAGTGTTTCCACACTGACCACTCTGACTTGATGTTACTGTATTGTGTGCCAGCTATGGTTATTTTCCACTCTTCCTTGAAGTCTTGGAGGACGTCTTCTCTGAGGATGTTTGTCCGCACAGGCTACAATAGTTGCTGAGATCTAAGGGCAGCACGTGTGCGGGGGATGAGATGCAAGTGATCAATAGGTAGGCCTATGTTCACATAAGTCACATATCCGACATTTTTTGTTCGATTAGTTTCGCTTGAGATAGCCTTTAAGTGATCATAGGCTATAGGCTATAGGTTACACAATTTTACCCTTTCTACCTGTTGGTGTTGGAGGTAGTCGCTGAGCAAAACTGTATAGGCCTACTAACTTTAGAATGGGCTTCATTTCAAGCCATTTATCAAAGGACTTGAACATAAATAGTCGCTAGATCAGGCCATTCTTTAATATAGCTATATAATCTATATAGGCTAATGCAAAAAACATCAAGGTTATTGTTATGCCCGGTCCAAATTGGAACGCGAGATATTCTGAGTGCAATGATTAACCTCTGAAGTGCGCATGGGGGTAATTAGACACCTCTCCCTGTGCGCATGTATTTGAGGTGTTTCCGTCACTAAAATATTCATTGTACCATTAATAGCATTAATACTTATCCATATGCGCCTATTATGGGTTGATTATAAAGGTATTAACCTGAAACAACAATAAAACGAGTGAAAACAGCGTTTGGATGGTCAAAATCGGAGATATAGCCCGCGAGTTGTATAATGTATGGGTGAGGCAAGCTGCTTTCCCGCCAATTTCCCCCAAGGCCACTGAGACACAGTCGATCGATACTCTCTCTTGCATTCGCTTGCTATCAGTGATGATCACACCCTGCAACCGGCTTTCTAATGTTAGCACGAAAATTTACCTCAGAATAAGGGAATAACAGGGAAAATAGGTGATAACTGAAGGAAAGGAGGAAAGTGGGGAAGGAGGGGAGGTAGAGGACTGAGATTTTGCATGGCCCAGGGGCCAAACAAAAATAAAAAAATAACAAAATAAAAATAATAAAAATTTTTTTTTTCGATGTCAAAAGTTGATTTTTGTTTTCTCTGACTCTTAAATTAATGCACAATGAATATTTTAGTGACGGAAACACCTCAAATACGTCAGCACAGGGGGACGTTTCCAATTACCCCCATGCGCACTTCAGAGGTTAAGAGTCCCCGCAGTCCGCCGGGGGAACTCTTAAGAGTGTCCCCGCAGCTCCCGGGTTAACTCTCTAACTGGAGAAGTATACCTTTAACTTTAGTAAAGAGACAACACGGCAGGAGAATAATTACACAGGCGACAAGTTAACATGGGTTTTATTCACTTTACACCTGGTTCATGGAGGAGCAATATATTTAATTCTGGAACACTGAGATCATCAAAATGGCAACAATGGTAAATAGAGCATACAAATAATAATATGATTAGCAATTATAAGGCAAGAGTCGAACAATGGGTCCGGACTCAAGTTAACAATAACTCCTCGGATACAATGATAGAGTATCCAAAATAGTGGAGGCTTACCTCCCACTCAACTAGATCTCGAGCAAGATCTCCGCAAGGTAACAAGAGTGCAGTAATGGCAGATGTCGTCTGGATCATACTATGATGTCCCCGGCAATCGTGACGTTAACTGACTAAAGCAACAATGACCAAGTGGTCATCAACAATAAGGTGGGCTCTGAAAGGCTCACAAATGAACTGAATTCTACAGGTGTGCTAGATCTCACCTGGCAAGATTATTTATTCTAAAACTACTTGTGTGGGCAACTAGCAAGATGCGGAAGGCTGATACAACAATCGTCAGGAGCTAAGATAGAGTGAGATCTATTCGAGTTATGAACCTGACAGAATGTTAAGTGAATGAGGCTAGAAGTTATACAAGGTAACAAGGTTACGTGTAAATATGTGTGTATGTCATATGCTGTGGGTCTTGTATAGGCACGCCCCCTCTGACGGGCTATGGGAGACCAATAACCCGGGAATGTGCGTATATAAGGATCCCCTGATAGTTATGTCTAATGTGTCCCGGCAAGTGGGCAGATTAACGTCAATTTACGTAGAGAGAGGAAAGCCCTCTCGCAAGACGTTATTTAGTGAGAACCCCTGAAGATAACTTCAACCACTACCCTGAGACAACTCTATACCCATAAACCGTAATAAGGCACTTAAAGGAGAGCTGGAGTGAAAAGGTGCCGTAGATCGAGGGAGAATCCAGTGGTCCAGGAGGGCGGCTGGGGCGTGGCACTTCCGGATGTTGGTCCGGGATTAGGCTGTACTCCTATGTCCTTACAGCTCCTTGCTTCTCTGCGCCTACCACGGGAGGCACCCAGATTCCTCTTGCACTCCGCGTGAGCAGGGACTTACTAATAGTATGCCGGAGTTCTGCTACAGGGTTTGGTGGGGGGTTACGGCGACTAGCATAATGGTCTGTATAGAGTTGCAAGCAGTCTATCCAGTGACACTATGGTTAGTCTAAGGTTTGGGACAATTAAATTACTCCCTTGCAACTCCTCTGGAACCACAAGACTAATACAGTAAATAAAGGCCAGTGAAGGTGGGGCCCAAAGTGGGTTGCACAATCTAGTCCTCTTCCTGAAGGGGGGAACCCGACCTGGTCGTCTCTAAGTACTGCACTATCCTTATAATCCCTTGAAAGGAACAAGACAGGAATCCTTATTTACTTGGTCTGGGCACAGCATCGAAGGCCAGGAAGGTGGGGCCCAAAGTGGGTTGCACAAGCTAGTCCTCTTCCTGAAGGGGGGAACCCGACCTGGTCGTCTCTGATCACTGTACACAGCTTCAAGTGTGAACACCAGCTATTCTGGCTGCTTTTACCCAGATAAAGAGATACCAAAGGCAAGCTTAGTTACTGATGTCCAGACTGGCTGAGTACTTGTGAATATTCTTGCCCAGACTTAAGGCGCCCGGCTTGAGAGGATCAAAGGCGCTGGGGTGGTGTCTGCGCGTGGTGGTTAGGTCCTTGTAGTCCTGGGAGTGGTGCGCCTGGACTTTTGGCTGGCCCTTGTAGATGTAGCTGGAGGAAGATTCCTCAGGGCAGATCTGTACACATTATGGGGTGATGGCTTCCTGGTGGGAGAGGAAGCGGATGAGTTTCTTACAATGGATGATGACTTATTCTGGGGGTTAAGACTTATTGTTGGCTGGAAGGATAGGCAAGTTTTGGTTTATGAGTGACTTTAACCCGGGACAATGGTTTAGATTGAATGGATGCAAGAGCTTTAGGTTCCTTGATAGGGGATATGAAAGGCAATCTGGGGAAGAGAGGTTTTGGTTCTGAAAGAGCTTTAGGTTCTTTGATAGGGGATATGAAAGGTAATTTAGGAAATCACCTGGTACCACCTGTGGTTGTGTAGCTAGGTTGAGGAGTTACTGGGCTGGCTGATGGGGGTTTGTAATGGTTACCCCTGCGATGGTCATTTTCTTTGGCTCTGGTGGTTACAGAAAATGACTTGCCGTGGGTGACTGGTGTGGTCCACTCGGAACGGATGTGTCCCACTCGTTCCACCGTTATCTTGGCGATACGGGCAGGGGCAGGGTTGTCGTGGGTCTGGATGGCAGGGGGAAGGCTGTCCGAAGGCTTAGTTGGCTCTGTCGCATGGCTGTGACAAGCTGGAGATGCGGTAACACCGTTCCTAGACCGCATCTCACTACCGTCGGGCAGAGAAAAGTCCCGACCCCGGGACTCAAGGTGGTAGTGTCTAGAGGTAGCATCCTGGAAGACGGGGGTCAGGTGTTGGAGGAGGTGGTGGTAGATAATCCCCCTGTTGTTCGGTGTGGCCCTCTGGTCTCCGGTGAGGGTGAGGAGAGAAGAGGAGTCGTAGTATCTCAGCTGGTCGAGAAGTTGGTGAGGTGATCTGATCAGGATGATGGAGTCCTTCCGCACTAGGGTTATCTGGTCAATTCTCATATTGGTGAGAGAGGTCAGCGAGGGTGTCGTCGTGGTGGGAGGTGGGTGGTGAGTGAGGGCAGAGATCCTGGCTGGGCCCTTGTCATTCGGTGGTGCGGACGCCGAAGTACCAGGCTGGGGGGAGAAGCTTGGAACCGGCTTGGTGACGTGGCTCCGGGCAGCTGAGTTTTGCCCTTTTCTTGTTCTTGGCTGGGAAAGGGCTGGTTCCCATTTGGTGGGTGGCTTGACTGGTCTCCCACAGCGGGTATGAGAAGGCAGTGTGGGGAAGGGGGGAGAGGGGGTTAATGGTGTCATTGGGCGAAATTTATGTATGGTTTTACGTGATGGAGGGGAAATAGATTTAGGAGAGGAAAGTAGGTTTTTAGAGTCAGGAGGGACAGGTGAGGGATTACAGAAAGGGGTTTTAGGGCGAAGACTGGGGGTGATAGGTAAAGCGGGGGGTATGTTGGTGAGTTTTGGTGGAGATGGGGGAAGGCTAGAGGAGGTATGGCTGGTGACTGGTCAGAAACGGGTTGCTGAGGTGAAGTGAGGGCAGAGGGAGAGGTTTGAGTTTGGAGAGAGGGAAAGGACGGAGGTTTGAGCTTAGGGATGCGGGACGGGGTGAAATGGGGTAGACGAGGAGGGTGGCTGACAGGAGGTAAAGGAGAAGAGGGGGAGGTTTGAGTTTGGGTAGAGAGGATAGGAGGAGGTTGGTGTTTAGGGAGGTGAGAAGGGGTGAACTGGGTGAGGCGAGTGGGGAGGGCGACAGGAGGCTGAGGAACAGGAGAGTTAAAGGCAGGCAAAGGAGAAATGAGGGGGGGGTGTGAAAGGAGGCTGAGGAGGAGGTACGGAATGGGTGAGGGGGTCAGGTCTGGGAAGTAAGGAGGTTTGAGGGTGAAGATTTGAAACAGGGGTAGTACATTTAACATCCTGGTCTGGTTCAGCGACTAAAGTTACATTTTTGTTAAGAGGTTGGAACCTTCTGACAAATCTATTCCTATAAGTGCGAGATTCCCCGTGATAGTTAATTATGACCTGGAAACAGTTAGGAATTTTGAGGACCTCAAATGGACCCTTGTACCGTGGCTTCAGTTTGGAGGGTACAGGCAAGATGGCTACCATTACCAGGTCGCCTACTCGGTGAGGGTTGTTTTTGGGGACTTCATCAGGCTGGAGATCTTTCGTGAATTGGAGCTGACGTAGGCGGTTTCTAAGATGGACGAGGTTGGTGTTTAGACCTGGCGAGGGCTCAGTAGGGGCGGCTAGGTGACGTAGAGGTATTAGGAGAGGTGGGTTTCCAAAAACCATCTTGTGAGGGGTGATCCCGTTGTCTCTGGGGCAGGTGTTTATTCCCCATTGTATGATGCGAACTTGGCTGGTCCAGTCCGAGGAGTTCATCTGTTGCAGGCGGGTCCGGATTTGATTGGCGATGGTTCGATGGGAACGCTCGCATATGGAGTTCCCTTTTGGCCAGTAAGGTGAAGAGTGGCTAATGTGGAACCCGAATATTTCTGAGATCTGTGTCCAAATTTGTCCGGTAAATTCAGGGGCATTGTTGGAGTGGATTGCCTGAGGCAATCCAAAATATGGAAACACATGTTGTAATAATGCCTCTGTTACGGCCATAGCTGTGTGTTCTCGGGCAGGGCAAGCGATGACGTATTTGGAGTACGTATCCACAAAGGTGATGATGTAGCGGTATCCACTGTCATTTTGCAGAGGCCCCATGACGTCAACTGCCAGAAGTTGCCAAGGTTTAGAAGCGATGAGTTTGCCGGAGGGTCCTGGAGTGCGTGTTTGATCTTTTCCCAGGGCGCAGGCGCGGCAGGCTTCGGTGATCTGTTTGGCAGTGGTGTATGGGCGAGGAGTCCAGTAGGTGTCCTTGAAGATGTTCACCAATTTCTTCTGTCCTAGGTGGATCCCGTTGTTGGTGTGCAGGGAAGACATCATTTACTCTGCATCTTCGGGGCCTAGTACAATCTGACCTTCGGGTGTGAAGAGTGCATCTCCCCTTCTTTGCAAGAGGCCAAATAGTCGGGTGGAGATCCAATTAGGTTTTTCGTTCCGGAGGTACGCCTGTATGAGAGGGGCAGTGGTGGTAGGTGGGGGTCGTGGGTCTTGAATGGCTTTGAGTTGTTCTGGTGCCAGAGGTAGCCGGGATAGGGCGTCTGCATTGGTGTGGAGTTTTCCCGGCCGATAGGAGATTTCAAAGTCGAATTCCTCCAGTGACTCTCGCCAACGGACTGCCAGGGCGTTTTTAGTGTCTGATCTTCTGAGCCATTGTAGGGCTTGGTGGTCCGTGATGATGGTGATTTTGACGCCCGCTAGGTAGGCCCGGAAGTGTTGGAGGGCCCAAACGATGCCTAGGCATTCTCTCTTGGTTATGGGGTAGTTGGTCTCTGCAGGGGTTAAGGTTCGGCTGGCACAAGCAATGATGTGCTCGCGTCCTTCTCGATTTTGGGAGAGGATTGCACCGACGCCGAGGAGGGACATGTCGGTGTAGAGTCGGAATGGAAGTTGGTAGTCCGGAAAAGAGACGACGGGGGCAGACACGAGCAGGTCCTTGAGGGAGTTGAAGGCTTGGATGCGGTCGGGGGTCCACACAAAAGGTTCTTCTTTCCGGGTTAAGTCGTGCAGGGGTCTGGCAATTGTAGCAAAATTCTTCACGAATCTCCGATAGTAAGATTCTAACCCCAGAAAAGCCCTCACTCCTTTCACTGACTTGGGGGGTTGGATCTCTTGGATGGCTTGTAGTTTCTTTGGGTCGGGGGCGAGTCCTTCTTCGGATACCAGATGTCCTAGGAATTGTACCTGATGTCGAGCCATGGTACATTTGGTGGGTTTCAGTTTCAATCCGGCTTGCCGGATCCTCTGGAAAACTTGGCGGAGGCGCTGGAGGCGTTCTGCCCAGGTGCGGCCAAACACGATGATGTCGTCTAAGTAGGCCAAACATGTTTCGCAAGTTAATCCCTGAAGTACGGATTCCATCAGCCGGGAGAAGGTGGCGGGACCGTTACACAATCCGAACGGTAGTACAGAGAACTCATATAACTTTCCTTGACTGGTGGAAAAAGCCGTCTTTTCTTGGTCTGCGGGGGCCATGGGGACTTGCCAATACCCTGATTGCAGGTCCAGAGTGGAGAACCATCTGGCCCCTAGTAGGGAATCTAGGGAGTCGTCGATGCGTGGCAGAGGGGTGGCATCCTTGATGGTGACATCGTTGAGTTGTCGATAGTCGATGCAGAAACGAGAGGACCCATCCTTCTTCTTGACCAGTACCACTGGGGAGGACCAAGGGCTAGTTGAGGGGTTGACGATGCCTGCTTCTAGCATTTCTGCAACTTGTTTCTGTTCTTCTTGGCGCTGAAGGGGGTTCTTTCTTCGTATAGCTTGTCTCACTGGGGGTCCGACAGTATGTATGTGATGTTCTAGTACATGGGTGTGGCCTACATCTTGGGAGTTGGTGGCGAAGATGTCCTGGTATTCTGTCATTAACTGACACAGATCGTCCTTTTGCTGAGGGGTGAGGTGAGCAGGAATTTCCGGGAGTGATGGAGTTGATGAAGGAATGGTGGTGGTGGTAGGTGAGGGCTGGTCATCGTAGGTCTCCAGTTCTCCGATGGTGAGACCCCTGGGTAAGGTGATAGGGTGGTCGGAGATGTTGGCTATACGTACTGCGTTTTGTTTTAAGATGGCAGGTGCAGTGAGGCAATCCCTGTTAAAAGGGCTCTGAAGAGAAGGAGTGTGAATGAGTTCTCCTGTCAGGGTTGGATGGATGGATACCCAATGTTCATGATGTGGCAGCAAAGTGATGGGTTGAGTGGTGATGGCCGATGCAACACGGATGGCTTTCAAAGGTTGAAGGGGGTTGTGGAGCGGTGTTGTAGTCTTCGGAGTGGTGAGTCCTGGGTGGTCGGTGGAAAATAGCAATCTTCGTTGCACACACTGGATGGTAGTGCGAAGGACAGTGAGAAGATCGAATCCCAGGTATCCGTTGTAAGTCGTCGTAAGTTTAAGGGGAGGTGTGGTGGAGTGGTCTTGCCACTGGCCTGGTAATCCAAAGGTCCCGGGTTCAAATCCCGATGTATCAATGGGAAGATATTATTGGGATGGAATTTGTGCTGTACCTGGTATCAGTGCATTACCACAAGCCCACCGAAACGTCAATAAAATACCCTCATTGTTCCCTGATTAAATAGCACTGTATGAATATTCCCATATTCAAAATATGCTATAGGGGTGCAATGCCTGGTGAGTTATCTGCTCAACAGGTGGCGTTGTGTGTGTGTAAGTGTGAGAGTCCGAGTGTAGGGGGTGAGACAGTGAAGCACGGGAGCGAGGTGGCTTCAGAGATGGGGTCGTTTCGGGCCATGAGTGAGCACCGTGCCTCATGTGAAGGCAAGATGGCAGGTACTCGTTGTGCTCTACGTGCTTCACATGTCTCACTCCCTAGACTGGAACAAGACCTCACGGGCTTCACTGTTCATTGTAAAGCAGTGAATGTGAAGGCTCTCAGCCTATGCCCGAGAGGAAGTAAGTTGGAATATAGAAAAAAAAAAAAAAAAAAAAAAAAAAAAAAAAAAGTGGTCTCTTGGGAGGGAAATACCATGAAAGCGTGGTGATGGCCGTGGTTGGGTTGAGGGGTGGCCACATATAGTGGTGCAGTGATGCCAGTACTGGAAATGAGGTTGTCGTTGGCATCAATAAGGGTGGTGGAAGAGCGTTGAAGAGGTCCAAAAGTGTTGTGATGTCTCTGGTGATATGAGGAAAAAATACATAATCTTGAGGCTCCGGTGTCGACGAGTAGTCGAGATTTGACTCCTTGGATGGTGAGGTGGGTGTAAATGGGAGATCTCATCATAGTAGAGCTATCCTTATCTCGAGCCCCCGCCAGTCTCCAAGTTGGTGGGCGGGGGCGGTCTAAAAACCCGGTCGGATGACTTCCGGCTCGACTGTGCTGTGGTCGTCCGGGTCACCAACCTCTGCAGCTTCCTCGCCGTGGTCATCAGCTCCTGCAGTGCCGTCCTCCAGGATTGTGGCAACTCGTCTGGATGGTTTCAACCAGGGAATCTGTCCCCAGAATAAAGGAATCCTTGAGCGCTTGGCCAACAATTCGGAGAAGGAACGTTTCAGCCCGTTGATAGGGCACTGGGATCCGCAGGGCTTCCAATCTCCAGGCTTGATCCTGGCCCACTCTTCTGGTTTATCCGGGCTGCGGTTGGGGTGGAAAATTGGTCCGGAAGGAGCTCCTTAGGGTTTAGTCGGAGCTCTGTTGATGCTGGCGATTTTCCCTTGCTCCCGGGACTTCTGCAGGGCCAGAAGGCGGCGTATGACAGGGAGATCCGCGTCATATCCGGCCGGTTCTGTAATGGCGAAGTGGTCCCGGACTGCAATAGGGAGGATCCTCATGAGGGTAGGTCGGACGTTTTCTTTCTTTTCCGCAGCTGTAGCCGTCATAAAAGCGGTGGAAGCCAGCCTGTTGAGCTTGCTGATGGTGGCGTTGAAGTCCCCATCGTATGTGATAGCGTGGAACTGCTGGTCAGCTATTACGGTACCTAAGACAACGTTAATGGCAGCTTTAGTATAGGTCTCAAACTGTTCCCAGGTCATCCCCGGGTTCTCTTTCACATAACTGGAAACTAGGGCCATGTGTCGCCCTAGCTTCATTACTACTGTATGAATTTTAGGGGCCACTTCATCTTTAAATATGATGTCAAGAACTGGCTTGACGACCTCTAAATAGGTGGCTATGTCATTTTCCTCCGGTTTGATAGGAATAATATCCAGTGCTCTCCCAATCATCCTGACTACTTATCCCTGTCGTGCTACTCTCAGAAATATTAAAGCAGGAAAAACCCTGAAAGGCTACCCTCGAGAAAGAGACACCGCTACCACCAGTGTTATGCCCGGTCCAAATTGGAACGCGAGATATTCTGAGTGCAATGATTAACTCTCTAACTGGAGAAGTATACCTTTAACTTTAATAAAGAGACAACACGACAGGAGAATAATTACACAGGCGACAAGTTAACATGGGTTTTATTCACTTTACATCTGGTTCATGGAGGAGCAATATATTTAATTCTGGAACACTGAGATCATCAAAATGGCAACAATGGTAAATAGAGCATACAAATAATAATATGATTAGCAATTATAAGGCAAGAATCGAACAATGGGTCCAGACTCAAGTTAACAATAACTCCTCGGATACAATGATAGAGTATCCAAAATAGTGGAGGCTTACCTCCCACTCAACTAGATCTCAAGCAAGATCTCCGCAAGGTAACAAGAGTGCAGTAATGGCAGATGTCGTCTGGATCATACTATGATGTCCCCGGCAATTGTGACGTTAACTGACTCTAAAGCAACAATGACCAAGTGGTCATCAACAATAAGGTGGGCTCTGAAAGGCTCACAAATGAACTGAATTCTACAGGTGTGCTAGATCTCACCTGGCAAGATTATTTATTCTAAAACTACTTGTGTGGGCAACTAGCAAGATGCGGAAGGCTGATACAACAATCGTCGGGAGCTGAGATAGAGTGAGATCTATTCGAGTTATGAACCTGACAGAATGTTAAGTGAATGAGGCTAGAAGTTATACAAGGGAACAAGGTTACGTGTAAATAGGTGTGTATGTCATATGCTGTGGGTCTTATATAGGCGCGTCCCCTCTGACGGGCTATGGGAGACCAATAACCCGGGAAGGTGCGGATATAAGGATCCCCTGATAGTTATGGCTAATGTGTCCCGGCAAGTGGGCAGATTAACGTCAATTTACGTAGAGAGAGGAAAGCCCTCTCGCAAGACGTTATTTAGTGAGAACCCCTGAAGATAACTTCAACCACTACCCTGAGACAACTCTATACCCATAAACCGTAATAAGGCACTTAAAGGAGAGCTGGAGTGAAAAGGTGCCGTAGATCGAGGGAGAATCCAGTGGTCCAGGAGGGCGGCTGGGGCGTGGCACTTCCGGATGTTGGTCCGGGATTAGGCTGTACTCCTATGTCCTTACAGGTCCTTGCTTCTCTGCGCCTACCACGGGAGGCACCCGGGTTCCTCTTGCACTCCGCGTGAGCAGGGACTTACTAAGAGTATGCCGGAGTTCTGCTACAGGGTTTGGTGGGGGGTTACGGCGACTAGCATAATGGTCTGTATAGAGTTGCAAGCAGTCTATCCAGTGACACTATGGTTAGTCTAAGGTTTGGGACAATTAAATTACTCCCTTGCAACTCCTCTGGAACCACAAGACTAATACAGTAAATAAAGGCCAGTGAAGGTGGGGCCCAAAGTGGGTTGCACAATCTAGTCCTCTTCCTGAAGGGGGGAACCCGACCTGGTCGTCTCTAAGTACTGCACTATCCTTATAATCCCTTGAAAGGAACAAGACAGGAATCCTTATTTACTTGGTCTGGGCACAGCATCGAAGGCCAGGAAGGTGGGGCCCAAAGTGGGTTGCACAAGCTAGTCCTCTTCCTGAAGGGGGGAACCCGACCTCGTCGTCTCCGATCACTGCACACAGCTTCAAGTGTGAACACCAGCTATTCTGGCTGCTTTTACCCAGATAAAGAGATACCAAAGGCAAGCTTAGTTACTGATGTCCAGACTGGCTGAGTACTTGTGAATATTCTTGCCCAGACTTAAGGCGCCCGGCTTGAGAGGATCAAAGGCGCTGGGGTGGTGTCTGCGCGTGGTGGTTAGGTCCTTGTAGTCCTGGGAGTTGTGCGCCTGGACTTTTGGCTGGCCCTTGTAGATGTAGCTGGAGGAAGATTCCTCAGGGCAGATCTGTACACATTATGAGGTGATGGCTTCCTGGTGGGAGAGGAAGTGGATGAGTTTCTTACAATGGATGATGACTTATTCTGGGGGTT
Organism: Paralithodes platypus; assembly: GCA_032716605.1. Lineage (NCBI taxonomy): Eukaryota > Metazoa > Arthropoda > Malacostraca > Decapoda > Lithodidae > Paralithodes > Paralithodes platypus. The sequence continues at coordinate 21,655,407 of CM064485.1, read as the reverse complement.
AAGACTTATTGTTGGCTGGAAGGATAGGCAAGTTTTGGTTTATGAGTGACTTTAACCCGGGACAATGGTTTAGATTGAATGGATGCAAGAGCTTTAGGTTCCTTGATAGGGGATATGAAAGGCAATCTGGGGAAGAGAGGTTTTGGTTCTGAAAGAGCTTTAGGTTCTTTGATAGGGGATATGAAAGGTAATTTAGGAAACCACCTGGTACCACCTGTGGTTGTGTAGCTAGGTTGAGGAGTTACTGGGCTGGCTGATGGGGGTTTGTAATGGTTACCCCTGCGATGGTCATTTTTTTTGGGTCTGGTGGTTACAGAAAATGACTTGCCGTGGGTGACTGGTGTGGTCCACTCGGGACGGATGTGTCCCACTCGTTCCACCGTTATCTTGGCGATACGGGCAGGGGCAGGGTTGTCGTGGGTCTGGATGGCAGGGGGAAGGCTGTCCGAAGGCTTAGTTGGCTCTGTCGCATGGCTGTGACAAGCTGGAGATGCGGTAACACCGTTCCTAGACCGCATCTCAGTTATAATTATAGACCTGTAGCCTATGTAGGCTATAGCCTACCCTATAAGAAAGGTATATAGGCTTATAGCCTACTGTATATAAAATCATTTGGTATAGGCCTACCCTTTGTTATGCCCTGATATTATTCAGGATTAACTATTGCGTAGGTGAGTTCTGGAATATCCGGTTTCATATACATACATGTGAGGGGTCAACAGAACACATAAATAGAATCTTGGAATGTGATTTGTAATACAGCTTTATTTCGCTAAACACACTCACGGTATAGAAAAATAATCACTTTCACTTTATAGAACATGAGTAAGAGTAATAAGTTCAGTGATAATTATTAAGAGCTTGGTCTTTCAATTCTCCAAGCACAATCGTGGATCTGGATTAGAGTATGCACTACCACTGCCGAGTCTCGGGGTATTATTCTTCCGATACGGACATGATAAGAAGCGATAGGAAAGTCACTCGAAGGGGACACGGATTTGATTTATACAATATCTGATACAGAGTGTTGCTTTAAGGCCTAAGGTTCTAGTTATTCGATTAAGTGGGGGCTAACGTTGAGTTTCGACTTTATACGATCTAGCCGAGTCAAGTAGGCAATTATATTTGTATACTTTTAACCGTTAATGCGCGGATGGGGTTTCGTCACTGAGATTAAATCACCTTTTACGACCTATCCCTTATTTATGGGATCACAGAATATCTATACCAAAACATCCAATTTAGGAATAACTCGTGTCGTGGCTGGGGGTAAATATTGTCGCGGTAATATCTCGTAATATGTTTACTGGAACGAATCTCTGGCAAAACAGGGGACTCTAGGATCAAACTCGAAATCTCTATGGTTGTGAATAACTCAAAGGTGAACACAGGCAAACACAACGGTTTGGTAACACGGTATCTATACGCTGATATTATAATAGGAAATCGTGCCCGATCAGGTTATCTTCTTTTCCTCTTGAATCTGGTGTCGTCGGGGGCGTCTCGGCTGCTCCAGGGGGCCGCCCAGGGGGTCCAGTTGTGTGAAGAAGTTACAGATGGGTCGGTTGACCGGTGATGAAGTTGAGTTCAGGCGGCTCTCCTATGGATCTTAAATGGTCTGCATCTGGGCTGAGGCCAGGGTAGCGTCTCATCGGACTAACGTAAGCATTGGGTCTGCACAAACCTTGCTTAACTGTCTCTGATCCATGACGAGAGGTTCAATCAACCCAAGTGCATGTGTGGCGATATATATATTTCTCTTAGGTCCCTATATTTACCTGTGATCTACCACGGTTAATACAGGCCCAGGAATATAATATATCAGCTCCTGGTGTTCAGCTTGCGGGGTGCCGGTCGGTTACTAACAGGGGAGTAAAACAGTCTTCCAACGGAGCGACGTCCCGCTCGGCAAAAAAGCTATGTTTAGAACTGCCCGCTCTCCTCCTCTCGTGGTTTATATATGGCAGGGTGACTCGGTGTTGCCCGGGCCGGGGGCTGATGGGTCCCTTCCAATTCAGGGCCAGGGCGGCTGTGCAGGGCTGTGGGGTCAACATCTGGCAATCTGGCCCTTCGTTCCCAATGTTCTGAATTAGATAACAGTGTTAGTTCATACACCGACATATAAGAATAGTTAATGGCAGGTGGTATGGCAAGCAAGGGATCCGTCACCTTGTTGTTGTTCACGGCGGCGAGGGGAGGAGCACCTCGGCCAGGAGGGTCAGTGGCTAATCGTTTGACTTGATAAGTAGGTTACTTTTAAAAAGAAGGGGAACAAGGGGAAGACAGGTAAGTGAACAGTTCTCTCATACCTGTAGGTCTTGGTGAGATTGAATAACAAGTCATGTAATACCTCACAGGTGTTGGCACGTGTATACAGGTGGTGGTTAGGCGCGGATGCCCTGGTGGTCCCGTATACCGGGGTCGAGGAGGGCGGCGCAGGTAGGAGTCCCTCTGGACTGGACACGGCTCGATGGCCGAGTTAATTTGTTGTTGTCGGCCCACCTGGGTTAGGGTGGAAATACCCACGTAGACCACGTGTGGACAAGGGAGAGGTATCTAGAGAGAGAAAATACAGCTTTATAGTGGTCAATAAAGTAGGCATGCGTAATCAGGCGGCAGTGCAATTATCATTATCACGATGATAGACTGTGTTGGCTACGCACCTGGGGCGAGCCCGTGACGCAAGGCATTGGCGCTTCCGTGGGGTGATCAGGTCGTCGTCCATGCATGCATTGCTGTCGCCTGCCTGGTTGCAACGGAAAAAAAAAAAGATAGGATCATGTGAACTGTACTCCGAGAAGGATTAAGTATCTTGACGAGGCGTGTAGAAGGCGTGTGGAGGGAGGCTAGAAAAGAAAAACCAGCTGGATTATGCAATGCAAGGTTTAGGGAAAAAATAGATTGTGCGAGGTGGCGATTTCCTTATTATTCTACGGTTAGTAGGTCAGTCATCATGCGGGGTTAGTATGTTAATAAGTAACAAATAAAAAATGGTAAATGATACAATCAATATCTAAGTGGCACAGTTATATATCTATACCTCCCATAATACAGAGAGCTATAATAATAATAATAATAATAATAATAATAGTTCTTAAAGCTAGCGCATGCTAAGCTAGCTAAGGATAGCTCAATAAGGCCGATTAGGCGTATTTCCATTGGGGTCCTGTACTACTACCCCATCCCTTTGCTCATGAGGGATGGTAACGACTCAGTGCTTGTGAAAAATCTTTAATGCGCCGAGCGTGGGCGCGAACCCGGGCCTTCTGGGTGGAAGTCCGAGACGCTAGTCACTACACCAAGCGAGCCGCTAAGAGGTGTCTGCCCTCTTACTTCTTCTACAGGGGCTGTCACGTATTCATTAATCATATTCATGGCATAACAATAAAATGGTAGTGACATAATCAATACAATAATTTGCATAGTCATATATCTGTACCTCTCATAATACAGAGAGTTAAGAGGTGGCTTTCCTCTTACTTTTCCTGCAGGGGGGTCCTAGTTAAAGATAAACATATTCATTAATCATATACATGGCCTGCAGTCATGTTGCCTGTGGCGGTTGTAGCTGGGTTCAGCTGGAGCTAAACGCACGTGAAATTAATACAACAGTAATTATGACAGTCACAGGGACATGCATACGACGCGGCCATCACTGCTTACGTCATCAGAAAGCAAGGGGCTGGATATAATCTAGTATCGTAATAATGGTGGGGAGGAAAGAGATGTGGTTTGTATACGAAGAAGAATGTGAGTTGAATAGTGTGGAGCATGTGGATTGGTGTGGAGATCCAGTCTGGAGAGATGGGAGGTGGTCGTCTGGGGTCGGCCATTTTGGGGGTGGGTTGTCCAGTGTCGGCTGCCGAAGTGCTAAGCTTCTAATTGGGCTGGGGGAGGAGTAGATGGGAAAGGCGGGGTGTTTTTGTCCCTCTCACTCCCTCCGACCGTGTTGGTGAATGTCTGTCTGTTGCTTTGGTAGGATTATACTTTAGTTACTTAGAATAAGGGGTAGTCGGGCATGGGGTTACACATACACATACTGACAAGGCAGAGGGGAGTCAATATAATAACTAGCATGGGTGCATATACTTATACCGTCGTAAGGTAGAGATAAGGGGTGTCTTCCCTCCTTGTCTTCTTCTTAGAGGGCTGTCATAGTTAACATATATACAGTATATATATCATGAATACAATAATACATGGTTTGCAGTTATGGCCGTCTGCAGGTTGATCAGAATTAAACATATATAAGTCAGCAGAGGTATTTCGATACAATTAGTTAGTCTGGGGTACGTACCTATACCTTCGTAATGTAGAGAGAGCGAGGTGTCTTCCGATCGCCTCGTTCCTGTACACGATGAGAGTATTATAGTCTGCAGGGTTAGTATTTAATGGAATACATACTTTAGTGGGTACTTCAAGAATGTCAGGGGTAAGGAAGTGTGTTTTGTATCTAGAAGACTGTGATTAACGAGACGTGTAATATGTGGATGGAAGTGGAAGAGAGGGAGGGATCTTGCTGGGGGTGGAAGTTTCGCTCCCAGGAATTTTCGTTCCTGGTGTATTTCACTTCCGTCGACTTCATATAAGGGACGACCTCGTACCTCAAGTCTGGAATACGTAGGTTTGTTGTGGGGGGTAGGTTGTGGTGATGGCGCGTGTGGCTGTGGTTTTGACCTTGGGATTTTGTTCTCACTTTGGGAGGGGGTGGTAAGTGTTCCGTTAGGCCGGCCGTTAGGAATGGGTGAACTGTTAGGCTTGACAGGTGTCTGAGTGCGGTTGGGTTTAAAGGGTGTTTGTGTGTGCGTCTGGTGAGTCTGTGGAGGTATAGAAGGTGGAGTGTGGTTTGTTGGTAAGTTGGCTGGGGGAAGAGGTTGTTTATGGAGGGGGGGTGAATGGTGTAGAGGGTTGTGGTTGTGGGAGGGGTGGCGGTAAGGGTGAGGAATGTTGGAGGTTGACGGTTTATGAGGGTTTGGTGGTTTGGGGGGTCGGGGTGGGGTGGTTTTATAGGGGAATTTTTGAGGGGGTCTGGACAGGCAGTGTCGGGGTTTGAAAGGGGTTGTTGGGGTGGAGAGGTTGAGGGGTGGTGAGGATGGGAGAGGTGGTGTGGAGCAGGTAATTTCTGGCAAGGGTGGAACGGATTTGGCGGAGGGAGCCTGGTGGATAGGGTGTGGAGTGAGGTTAGGTGCGGAAGGTGGGGAAAAACTCGAGGTTACTTCGTGTAAGCTGGTGGGGGTTGAGGGTAATGGGGAAAGACTTAGGGATATTGGTGTCATTTTGGGGTTGTTCATGGGGGTTTTGCGTTGTTGGGGTGGGGTTGGTATGGGAGAGTTAGGGGGTGAGGTTGGGTAAGGGGTTGGGGGATTTTCCTTGTTTGGGGTTGGAGAAGGGGGTGAGGGTTTTTCTCTGGTGAAGGTTGAGCAAGAGAGTGTTGGTTTATTGGTTGTTGTTGGCACGGGAGCTTCATTGATTGAGGGGGGATTGTTGGGATGAACAGAGTGGATAGAGGCAAGGAAGGGTGCACTGGGGTTGGGATTTCATGGGGGGTCATCTTGGAAGGGTGCACAGGGTTTGATTTCTCAGGAGGATAGAGGGACTTATTCAGGATAGGTTTAGGTGGAGGAATACATTGGTTTTCTTGGATAGAGGTTGGGGAGATGGATAGGGGTTTCTCTTTTTCTTTGTTAGAGAGAGAGGATTTTGCAGTCACAGTTGGCAATGGGGGTTTGTTGGTTGAGGGGGGATGGGAAAGGATGGATGAATGGGGGTGCTCTGATTTGGGGGTTGGAGGAGGTTGAGGAAAGGATGGGGGTGAGGGTTCTTATTTGATCAAGGTTGAGCAAGAGAGAGTTGATTCATCAGGTTGTTTTGGCAAGGGAGTTTCATTGATTGAGGGAGGGATTGATGGGATGGGGTGGAGAGTGAGATTAGGTGTGGATTTGGCAGCAGAAGGATGTTTGTGGTTATTCTTCAGTGATGGAGGATGCGAGGTGGGGGAGCGTTTAGGATGAGGTGTTTTGCTGTGTAAAATGGTGGGGTGGTTGAGAGTGGACGGAGTTGGTGCTGGTTTCTTTTGATTTCTGTGGTTGGGATATGATGAATGGAATGGGCGGATTGAACATAAATTATGTATTGGGGTGTGAAAGTTTGAGATGCAGAGGAAGGAAATTGTTTAGAGGTTGAGGAGGGGTGGTATGAGGCAGAGGGATGGAAGCGTGTTCTTTTATGTGGGGAAAAATGTGAGGGGGGTGGTGGAGTGGCGTCGCGGAGTGACGTCATGTACAGTGGTGGAGGAGAGGGAGGTGAGGGAGGATGAGCTTTGTTCTGATTCTTTCTGGGTGGGCGTGAAAAACGTGCAGCTGATTTCTGAGTGGGGGAATTTTTGATGATCGCTAGGGTGTTGGTTTTGGGTTGGATCGCTAAAAACTTTCGTATGGTGATTAGATCTTTAGAGAAATCAACGGGGTCATGCACAGTGAAGTGTTGTAGGATGGAAAAGGGTAACACTTGCACGAGGTAGACAAAGAGAATTTGGTTTTGTTGCTCCATGGGAAGAGCAGGGAATGCAGCTCTTACTTGCTGACGAATGGTGGCGTCTAGATCGCCTTCGAACTTAATGTCTTTGATTTTTGCAAAGGCGACGAAAATACCTAGTGATGGCTCAAGGGCATCGATTACAATGGGTCTAAATTGATCCCAGGTGAGTTCAGGGGTAACCTGTGGGGCAACGAGGGAAATGGCTTTTCCCAGGTGCGTTAAGAGGACGGCTATTTTTGCACGGTCCGTGTTATATGCCAAGTCTAACACTGGTTTTACCATGTCCATGTATGTTTCGATTTCGTATGTGTCCCCATCGTATTGGGGGATGGGGATGTGCGAGCGAACTGCGGCCATTTCCGCGATGTTACAATGCTTCTATTGTTCTGCAACATGAAATGCAATGAAATCTTCTATCCGAATCAAGAACCACCGCTGCCGCCAATGTTATGCCCTGATTTTATTCAGGATTAACTATTGCGTAGGTGAGTTCTGCAAGACTGGAATATCCGGTTTCATATACATACATGTGAGGGGTCAACAGAACACATAAATAGAATCTTGGAATGTGATTTGTAATACAGCTTTATTTCGCTAAACACACTCACGGTATAGAAAAATAATCACTTTCACTTTATAGAACATGAGTAAGAGTAATAAGTTCAGTGATAATTATTAAGAGCTTGGTCTTTCAATTCTCCAAGCACAATCGTGGATCTGGATAAGAGTATGCACTGCCACTGCCGAGTCTCGGGTATTATTCTTCCGATACGGACATGATAAGAAGCGATAAGAAAGTCACTCGAAGGGGGCACGGATTTGATTTATACAATATCTGATACAGAGTGTTGCTTTAAGGCCTAAGGTTCTAGTTATTCGATTAAGTGGGGGCTAACGTTGAGTTTCGACTTTATACGATCTAGCCGAGTCAAGTAGGCAATTATATTTGTATACTTTTAACCGTTAATGCGCGGATGGAGATTCGTCACTGAGATTAAATCACCTTTTACGACCTATCCCTTATTTATGGGATCACAGAATATCTATACCAAAACATCCAATTTAGGAATAACTCGTGTCGTGGCTGGGGGTAAATATTGTCACGGTAATATCTCGTAATATGTTTACTGGAACGAATCTCTGGCAAAACAGGGGACTCTAGGATCAAACTCGAAATCTCTATGGTTAGCGAATAACTCAAAGGTGAACACAGGCAAACACAACGATTTGGTAACACGGTATCTATACACTGATATTATAATAGGAAATCGTGCCCGATCAGGTTATTTATTAGTGGCCCCTCCATCATTGACGATTATGCCTATTACATAAGGCCTCCTCTTCAAACGCTCATTTACCGTAGTTTGAATCTACCGCGCAGGGCATAAAAAATTGAGGAGCCTTCATCATGAGTGCACGCAACCTCACTCATGGTTCTGTCATTATGAAATTGGGTTCTCACTACGAAAAAACTTCGTAACAAATAAAAAATAAAAATAAAATAAGAATAACTATTCATAAGCTTTCCATATATTCGTGGATGTACTTGTGTGGATATTTGACCAGACGCTGACTTCAGGCGTCATACTTCCTTCTCTGCTCTGCGCTCAACCTGCCCTGACGTGTCTCCCCACGCTCCGCTGGTTCCGCATTTGCTGCGTCCCTAGTGAGTTTTTTCTCATTTGTTTACTCTGGGATGTATCGAGTAAGGTTAGGATATGCGTAGCAGGAGTGTCAGGGACGGGTTTCCCGCAGTTCAGTGTATTTGGGTCGTGTGTTTGGGACACCTATTTCGGGTGTACCCTCGTGGTCCCGTGGTGGACGCGTGTTACATTTTTCGCGGCTAGCTAGCCTAGTTATTTAGTTGGCTTTAACTACGCGTTATCAGGCTTCTTCTTATCTTTCTGATGAAGTTGCCTTATTGTTTTTTGTCTGACGTTCCTAGCGTATTTTTCTTCACTTAGTGAAGTTTTTTCTAGGTTCCGAGTCAGTGCTTCCCTCTCCCGGGAGTTTTTCTACGATGTGGTGATGGCGGTTATTCCTGTTGTGATATGTTAGAGTGCTTTTTGTTTATATTACGATGTGATTAAGCGTTATTTCCGTCTGCTTAGGCCTAGCCAGCCGCTCGTAGCTTTTTTACATGTACAAGTGTTATTGATTTATGATTTAAATATGTAATACCGTGTCATGTGTGTCCTGGATTAGTTGTGTTTTGGCTTAATCCGGGGCCTAATTGTGTTTCTCAGATTGCATCTGGCTAGTGTGGGGTTGCCTTTTCCGGCGGGTTTTCTCGATTGCTCCGAGAAAATCCGGCTGGTTGCCTTTTCCGGCGGGTTTTTTCGATTGCACCGAAAAAATCCGGCTGGTTGCCGAGTTTTATATCACACGTGGTTAAAAATAGGATAGTTTCCCCCGGTGAGTGGTGGCCTGAGGGCTCTCCAGGACTGCATCTCTGAGGTGGAGCCTGTGTTCAGGCTTACTAGGTGTTTCCCGGCGGGATGGCTATACCCGTTTCACTAGGTGTTCATACGGACACCGGTGGAGTATAGTTTTTCCCGGCTTTTGCAAAGCCATTGAAAAACTAGGCTGTTTTGTTTGTTTGGTCTTTCCACCCCGGCGATCTTTTGCAAAGAAGTGGGGATAGGAACAATTGGGGTTAACATTTAAATTACTTTCACACCCGGCGGTTGAACCTTGGGGAGGTGGGATTAACGGATTTGCAATTCGGTATAGTTAGCCAGACAATTGAGGGATACAATTGGGTATCGAGGCCTTCAAAATACGGCGATCTATGAAGGCTTCGAGGGAAGTCAGATAAAAAACGTTTAAGATAAGCTTACCTCCTTTTTAACTGCGATATAATAAGGAAGCCGGCGTCTTAATATGGGTTTCCGGTGGCCAAAAATACCACTGGGAAGACTGCGTCATTTATAACGACATGCTCGTCTCTATATTTTGTCGGAGGATATGCTTAATTTTTTTGGACAAGTAAAGATATTCTAAAATCTTTACATAAGAACCTACAGGGTAACAAGAGGTAATAGTGGTGTATTACGTCTTGTTGCCCGGCGGTTCATTAACACTTGTGTTAGAACATTTTGGGGTAACCTTATGAGCATTAATTCCTGGAAATTTTTTTTTTTCCAGGGCGGAGTTCCGGCGGGTCAACAGAAGACCAGAAGGAGCCCGGGGGTGGGTTAGCTCTTCACAGTCTCTGTCATGGCGCCACTAGACCCTGTTTTTGCTCTGTGCCTCACACCCTCTTGTTCAGGGATCCCTATTTTTGCCCATACTCTATGCATCAGATGCGTCAAATGCTTGGACCGGTCAAGGGGTCTGTGGGTGACGAAGAATTGTACTTTTTGTAGTCAATTGGGTACTAAAGTCTTACAACAAGATAATTTGGCGGCGGCGGTTACATTGTGCGAGGTCAAACAGCTTTTATCTACTTATGCTACATCAGTGGCTCATAAAGCCCTGCAGTGTGATAACGTAGTTCTGTGGGATAGATTGATTGCTCAGTATCCCCCACTTAAACGTCCCCCTTCTAGAAGTAAAGTAAATGTGCGTAAGTCGACTGAGACTGGGCAGGCTACAGTGCTTACTCTCTCCTCCGGCACATCTAAGAGACCTCGAGAGCCGACACCCCCGGCGACAACTTCCAAGTCAAAATCGAGGTCCAGGTCAAGGTCTCCCCTCCGACAGCAGCCACATAGTCACTCTACTTCCCCTGCGTTAAAGAAGTGCATGGAGGAGAAGACCAAGGATAGTCCTAGTGGTAAATCAAAGTCGAGGCGAAGTCACAAGTCTTCTAAAAAAGATACTCATGTACGAAAGAGCTCCAGGCGTTCGCCGGAGCCTCGTGCCTCGCTTTCTGCCTCTACTCCCGACATGTCTCATGTCCAATCTGACAGGTCGGGAGTGGAGTCAGAGACTGTGGTGGGGGATATACCGGCGGACAAAGTGTCACCTAATATTATTACCAGTTCACATGTACCAGCTTTAGAGAGTTCTACCAGCAGTTATAACCCTCTAGAGGGCTCGAGTGAGGACTCAGTAGTTGGTGGGGTACCTAGCTCACAAGTGAGTTCCGGCCAAGACCGGGGAGTTTGGAGGTACTCCCAGCCATGGCGTGACGGTTCACATATTCTTATGCACCAACGGTAGTGGCAGACGTCCACCGGGACGCTGAGATCCCATCGTCCATCCCGGACTTAACATGGCAGCATAAGGGGGTCCCGGCTTCGGCGGAATCCTCTCCTGAAAGGCCGGGGGAAAGGGATGAGGGTTCTATAATTTCTGAGATGGAGATTCAAGAGTCAGGTTCAGTGATGGACGACTCTCAGAGTAGGAATGATTCGCCACAGAGTTCATCCTCTGCTAAATTTGTCACAGCTGATGAAATTAATGGGTTACTAGCAACTGCACTAACAAAGTTTTTTGGTCAGCAGCAGGAGACTCCCACAGTTGGTTTGGGAGCTTCCACGACAGCATCGAATGTCCGACCTCTGGCTACTTCTATTGCTTTGACACAAATTCCGCACCCTCCCCCTGTATCACCTACTATGGTTACTAGGCCAACTTCGGCGGCACTGACTACTTCCAATGTGAGAGTAGTAGCAGATGTAAATCCTCCCCCTTTAGACAAAGTGCCGGTCCGAAAAGGAGCTATGCCCCTCCTTTACGGGCCAGATGAGTCATGGGTAACAATGTTCCCAGCAAAGCCAGAGGTAGCACAGTCCACTATGTCGGGGAGCTTCCGGTACCACGTGAGTGGGTAATTCAAGGGAATAAATCTAGAAAGTTACGTGCTTTAGATATTCTAGGGAATGTACTTGATGTTAATATTAAGGCCATTCCTAACTATTATCACCATGATTATTTTGTGTATACTTCTACACCGGCCCAACCCCCTGCGTCAGCTTCAAAACTGTTTTCGGACTGGACCAAGCATGACGGTTTCAATGATATAAAAGCACTGTCAGCTCTAACACCAGATTTAGGTTTAAAGACGTTCACAGACACAGCCGCAAATCCAGTTTTGAAGGTGGAGCAGTTGGGTCCGGGTCCTTGGGTGGAATGGGAAGTGGAGGCTCAAAACTTTGCAACGACTTTTACCTCTAAATCTTCACACCAAATTCCATAAGAAAGCCATTCTTGGTTCTCGATGCCGGTATTCTCTGCCGGCGGAGTTCCCTCTGCTTTATTTGCATTTTTAGCTGCCCCTAAAATTAATCTATGCGAACTTAAAGATCCCTTTTCCACACCGTCCACTGCTCACCTAGACCGGGAGTTTAGACTACGTGGGAAAGCATATAGACTGTTTTCCCAGTATATTGTCACACAACAGGTAGCGAAGTCAATGCTCAAATCTGCTCAGGCAATCGCGGACGCGGAAGTCCGAAAGGCTATCGAACTATCTAGACGCTTGCTACTCCAGACTTCTATACAGTCACTGGGGGATATCCGTACAGCCTTGCTAGAGGCGGTGCGGGCACGACAAGATCTAAGGATGTCTCTCGTGAGGAAGCTCCCGGATAGGATTGCAAATCAAGTAGTTATGTCCCCTGTTCTAACTGCCTCTTTAATGTCCCCAGAGGTGTGGAAAATAGTGTTCAACATGGCTCAGGCCTTTAAGCACAGTCCCGCCCCATCTAAGAAACCTGCTTTCAATTTTACCAATCCCAAACCAGTCGCAAAAGCTCAACCTGGTGGGGCAAAGCCCTTTCATCTGCCTAAGTCCTCTTCCACCCAAAGTCAGGCTCAGTACAGATACAAGCAAGGAAAGTTTTCAGGTAAAGGACAGAAGTATCAACGACCAGGCCAGGGCCCGTCTCTGACCAAACCCGGCCAGTCATCAAAGCATACACCACCACCACCACCAAAAAACTAGGGTCTCTCTCACTCCCAGGGCCAGTCTTCCGGCGGGTGGATCAGAGGGTAGTCCAGCCGGCGAACCCTTGTCTGCTAACTGGGTCGTTCCGGGCGTGTCATCGCGCATGGCCATTAAACACATGGGCGAGGATGGTGGCACGCAAAGGCATCACCTGGCAGTGGCTCCGGCGACCTCGCTTACGTCAGCCGACAAAGGCAAATTTTGTTTCATTAGAGGTGGAGTCACTGATCCAAGAGATGATCGCCAAGAATGTCATCATCCCGGTCCCTCAAAATTACCCAGTATTTACGTCCAAACTCTTTCTAGTGCCCAAAAGGGACAGTGTTCAGATGAGGCCGGTCGTAGACCTGTCTTATCTGAACCTCCATATTCACAACGTCTCCTTCAGGATGCTGACAGTGAATCAAATTAGGCTAACACTTCCGCCGGAAGGGTGGATGTGTTCTTTAGACCTGACAGACGCGTACTGGCACGTCCCGGTAAACAAAAGGTTTCAACGATTTTTGGCATTACGAATAAAGCATCAGACTTATGTCTTTCAGAGGATGCCGTTCGGATTAAACCTAGCACCTCGCTTATTCACGAAATTGGTCCGGCAAGCCCTGATGCCCATGTTAGAACAAGGGATCAGGATTTTGTGGTATCTAGACGACTGGCTGGTGGTGGCAGAGGCGGAACAGTTATGCATCAATCATGTCAACATAACATTAAAACATGTAAAATCTCTAGGGTTCAAGGTAAACCCGGTAAAGTCAAACTTTGTTCCCTCACGAGTGGTCCAGTGGATAGGGCTGGTCTGGGACACAGCTGCTCTCACTCTGAGTCAGAGTGTGGACAATCGGAACAGGTTTCGCAAGAAACTGTTTATGTTTCTTCACAGTCTGACTATGACACGGAGAGTCTGGGAATCTCTGGTCGGCTCTCTCAACTGGATCCAACTAACTGTAAAGTTGGGCCGGTTGAAAGTCAAACGTTTAATATTGGAGGGCAACACATTTTTTCCACTATTACCGGCGGAAACATTATGGCCCATCCCAAAATTAATACACAGCTTACTAGCGGTCTGGGCGAAGAGGGAAACATTGCACTCGGTCATGTCGTGGACCTCTCCTCCGCCGACGGTATGGGTAGACACGGATGCGTCAGGAACGATAGGTTGGGGCTTTCAGTCAAACCACGGGCATCAGGGTCAAGGGCTTTGGTCCCATTCAGAAACCTCCCACATCAATGTCAAAGAGTTACTAGTCCCCTTGTATTTCCTTCAGGCTCACGGCTCTACTTTACGGGACAAATCGGTGGCCTTCAGGATGGACAATCTGAATGCGGTTCACTGCATTCAGTAACAAGGGTCAACGAGATCTCGGAAGTTGCTAAACGTGTCAGAAAAGATTTTTGTTCTAGCCGGCGAGCTGAACATTCATCTTCACTTATCTTATATCCCAGGCGTAGCCAGGGGCGTAGCTAGAGATTTGGAGGCCCAGGGGGCTTGGTGCCTGGAGGGGCCCCCTCCATGGTTTGCTTATTATAGAAGGGGGTGGGGGTGGCGAGCGAAGCGAGCCTAATCAGCTGGGGGGTTCGGGGGGGCGCTGTAAGCCCCCCCCCGAGAACATTTTAGAATAATAATGCTACCTAGGTGCATTTTGACGATATCCATGACTCAATAGTGGGGTACTGGTAATAATTTAATATACAATTAATTATTATATCACCGTTATCTAATGGATTAGGAATACATGTACAATGGATGGTACAATACTGTAAAACATATACCACTTTGATGAACTCTTTCTCTTTGTCGTTCATTAGGCATGTCTGAAATAAGAATATAAAATATAATACTAATAAAATAATAACAAATAATAATGTACATGAAACGTGATAACATTAAAATTTATTTCAACCCCACCACTGGCGTTAGGGAGTTAAAATAGGCGTCATTGGTAGGCCTAATCAAGCTATGCATTACCTCAAATCTCAATACTGGGGGCCTCTTTTTGAGAACCCCAGTAACTTGTTAGAAAGCTTACCAACGTTTGCACCTGACCCTGAACCAGCCAAAGGGCTAGATTAACCTACAAACGAGTATTCAATGTTCACAACTGTGTTCCTTCTTATTTCACAGTTCCTGGGCTTGATATGTACAGCCACCATAGCCTATAGCCTATATGGAAGGCGTATGGTAGCATAAATAAGTGATCCAGAGTCTAAATTTGAAAGAATGAGTTATAGTGCTCATAGCCTAACCAAGGTAGCCTACACTCTACACCATTAATGTTGCCTCTCTATGCTCTATTTTAGCTGATGTATTGCACCCATACTTAATTGACTAATATTAAACGACTATGCATCTTTTTCACGATAAAGCTAAGGTTTAGTAAGACCATAAACATTGTATAGGCTATGTTAGGCCCCCTACAGTTCGAGAACAAAATATGAGACCAAAACATAGTCCTACAAATTTCAAGGCCTAAATATTTAGCACTTTAGAAGTTTAGCCTACTCTACAAATATCTTCGATACCACTCAACTTTCTCACAAGGTTAAGTACATAGGTTATCTATGAAATATAGCTATCGATTTGACCATTACAGTTCACGAAAAAGAAAATATTACCGACATTTTTGGTTCATATATTTATATATAATTGTATGTAGGCCTAATCTTCGATTATACACTCAACTTACTAACAATCACCATGTTTCTTGTTGTCAAATTAGGCTATATCTTATTATTCCTTTACACATGCTTACGAAAAACACAGTATATTAACCAACTGTCCAACTCAATAGTGCTATTTTGTAATGTATATAAAGTATAATCATTAGGCCTACCTATAGGCAGTGCGTCCTAAGCAAGTGGCGGGTAGGAGGCTAGGAGCGAGAGCGACGATGTTTCCCCTTGCACCGCCAAATCAATACTGATGGAGTGATCGTTATTTTTCTAATTTTAAATACCCATGACGTCGCAGGATAGAAGAAAAGAAAGAGGTTAAATCAGAAAACACACATGGTATTTATTTTACTCATTATTAATATTACTTATATATACAGTATATACTATTAGTATAATTAATATTATTTTCAGATCCATTTGGGGGCCCCCTTCTCTTGGGGGCCCGGGGGGCGATTTCAAACAGCCCCCTCCCGCCCCCCCCCTTAGCTACGCCACTGGGCGTAGCAAACGTCTGGGCAGACGCTCTGTCTCGGAGACAGAGCACAACGGTAGAATGGGCGCTCAAGCAAAACATTTTCGACCAAATGATTGCGGAGCCTTACCGTCCACAAGTGGATCTGTTTGCGTCAGAGGAGACTCACAAACTCCCGCTGTACCTCACCCGCCGGACAATAACGCCGGTGGGAGGACCCGACGCACTGGTGACGGACTGGAACATGTGGAGTTCTGTTTATATGTTTCTGCCACCAGACGCTTCTCTAATGTGCCACGTAGTAAACAAACTACGGGATTATCGGGGCGTAGTCTCGTCAATCGCACCCCTGTGGCCGGCGCAGTTGTGGTACCAGCAATTGAAAACGTGGTGCCCGAACCCGGTGTCGCTCCCGGTCGGGTATTTCCACTTAGACACGATTGGCAACCTAGAGACCTCGCTGAGTTTTGCATGATGGACATTCAGGAGGCCAAGTGGCTAACACCGTATGGTAGAAACATGACCGATAAATTCATGAATCAATATACCCAATCTACGAAGAGACAGTATCAATCGCACTGGCAGTCCTTTACTTCTTGGATAATTAGAACAGAACAAACCGTTCCTTCGGTGGCTTTGGTTTTTCATTATTTAAACTATCTGTTCGAGCAGAAACGTCTATCTGTAGTAACGTTAAAAAATCATTTAACAGCAATTAGGATGCCATTCTTTGACCTTACAGGTCTAACCATACCACTAGCGGAGGAAAAAGGTTTCATGAGAGCATGTTTTAAACTCCGCCCTCCTCCCCGTCAGCTCATGCCTACCTGGTCTCTGGACAAGGCGTTGTCTTTACTTCATTCCCGTCTGTACCAAAATACTGCAGATTTTGACTTACTTTTAAAAAGGGCAGTTTTCCTTATGCTTGGCTACCGGACACAGGGTGTCTGAACTGGCGGCGATGAGCAACACACCTAATTGCATACGGTTTGGTAGGCTCAATGAGTGTATTCATTTTGCACCTTCCCCGGCATTCATCTCCAAAAATGAACACAGTGAACATGTTTTTTCAGAGTTCACGGTGCCGGCGTTAAAAAGGGGAAAAGTGCACCATAATTTATGTCCAGTGCAAGCTCTAACCAAATATTTGAGAGTAGCACCTCTGAATCAACAGGGTGCTTTATGGGTAGCGAGTACGGGCCAACGCTTAATGAAACGAAAACTAGCTTCTCTCCTAGTCGAAGTCATTAAAGAGAGTAATCCCGGCGTCGTGGGAAGAGCCCACGATTTACGCAAATGGGCGGCCTCTTTGTGTTTCCTTAAGAATTTTTCTGTTGAGGACATAGCATCTACGCACCTGTGGTCCTCTACTCATACGTTTTTGACTCGATACCTTTCAGTAGCTCTAGACAGACCTTCCATGCCATGTATAGCTTTAAGGCAGAGGGTCTAGGGAGCCTCTCAGTCACTTATTGTTTAAGTTAAGAAAAGAGGGGGGGGGGGGGGGGTGCAGTCAGTGTAACATAGGACACCCTAGACCCCGCCGGAGTATGTGTACGGAGCATACGAGCTGTGATACTGTATATAGGTGTTGTGATATAAAATTTCTCTGTAATATGCATTACAGGAAATTGTGCTAAAGTACAATAGTAGTAAAACAACAACTCTTGTTGTAAGTAGTTTTGGCTGTGAAGCAATATAATTTTAAGACAATCTCAGTAGTTGCGACTGCGAATTTTATTTTTGATGTAAGTACTTCTGCATAAGTACAAGAGTTCAGTACTTCTGCGAAAGTACAAGAGTTCATTTTATGTTTGGGTATATTTTTAGGAATATATCCACTAGTTTAATGGGGTTTATATGTGCACATGTAGACTTATAAGTTTTTATTTTTCACCACTTACTTTAAGTGGGGTGCCTTCTTAACTAGCAGATCTGTGTACAGAGTCTCAGAGTTAACCCTTTTTATTCAAGCAGGCTTCTTCGAAGCACGCTCCTGCTTGTACCCCTTTTTGAATATATATGCTGTATAAAGTTTCTATCTTTTTCTCCTTCTGCATCTCTAATTTTTTCAAATGGCGTAAGGATGCGGCGACCCCAACGCCCGCCACTTTCTGGTGCAGGTAGCCTCCTCTGTGGTGGAGGGGTGAGAAATTTCCACCACCGCTTTTCTCCGGTGAGACGTAGAAGTCGGCTAAAGGGGATCAGGGGCGGGGGGCCTGGTATCCTTCTCCCCTTAAATAAATCTACCAAAAAAACGAGACAGAGATAGGGGCGAGGGAACGCGTTCGTGGTCCCGGACCCTAAGAATAGGAGCTTTGAATGTGCGTGGATGTAGTACGAATGAGAAGCGAGAGGATATTGGAAGGTTATTTGAAAGAAGGATGTATGATGTCCTTGCACTGAATGAAACAAAGATGAAAGGAGAGGGAGAAGTGGATTTTGGAAACGTGATAGGTAGAAAGTCTGGAGTAGACGAGGGAGTCAGGGGGAAAGAAGGAGTGGCTATTATTGTGAAGGAGGAGTTGAGAGAGTTTATAAAAGAGTGGAAAGAGGTGTCATCAAGGCTAATGTGGGTGAGAATGCGGTTTATGGGTGAAAGGTGGGTTTTTGTAAGTGCGTATGGACCAGGAAGTGAAAGAGAGTTAGACGAGGTAGAGGGTTTCTGGGAGGATTTGAGAGATTGTCTACAAGGGTTTGATGAAAATGAAAATGTTATAGTTTTAGGGGACCTAAATGCTAGGGTAGGAAATGAGCCTGTTGAGGGAGTCATCGGTAGTTTTGGTGTGGATGGTGTAAACGAGAGTGGAGAAAGACTGAAAAATGTATGTGAAGAGTGTAGATTGAGTGTAGGTAATACGATCTTCAAAAAAAGGCGTATACACAAGTACACCTGGCATAGACTTGTGAGGGGAGAGATTGTAGAGAGGGCATTGATGGATTATGTGCTGGTGACAAGGGAAAGATTGTGTAGACTGCTGGATGTGAATGTGATGAGAGGTGAGGCGGAGGGTATGTCAGATCATTACCTGGTGGAGGGAAAGCTAAGAGTTAAGAGTTACAGGAGAATAAGAGACAAGCGTGAAGTAAGAGAGGTAATAAAAGTTAGTGAGTTAGAGAAGAGTGAAAAAGAGAGGGAGTACAAGGAAAGACTAAATGAAAAGTGGATGGAAGTGAGAGAGATGGAAGAGAGAGAAGTAGAGGTTGAATGGCAACAGTTTAAGGAAGGAGTGAAAGCAAGTGCAGAGGTAGTATGCGGCAAAAGGAAAGTAGGAGGCAGAGGTATCAGGAAGGGAAGCGAGTGGTGGAATGATACGGTGAGAAAGGCAGTTGAGGAGAAGAGACAGTGTTTTGAGAGGATTTTACAGGATGGTAGTGTTGAGGTATGGGAGAGGTACAAGGAGAAAAGGATAGAGGCAAAACGGAAAATTAGAGAAGCGAAAAAAGATGCAAACGAAAGGTGGGGCCAAAGGCTGAGTGAGAAT
Source organism: Paralithodes platypus (assembly GCA_032716605.1). Classification (NCBI taxonomy): domain Eukaryota; kingdom Metazoa; phylum Arthropoda; class Malacostraca; order Decapoda; family Lithodidae; genus Paralithodes; species Paralithodes platypus. The sequence continues at coordinate 21,636,344 of CM064485.1, read as the reverse complement.
TTTGAAGAACGAAAGAAGATGTTCTGGAAGGAGGTAAATAAAGTAAGGAAAGGAGGACAAAAGAGGGAAGAGTCAGTGAAAGATGAAAATGGAGAATTACTAGTGGAACCAGTTGAAGTGAGGAAAAGATATGCCGAGTATTTTGAATCTTTGTTAAATACAAGAGATGGAAGAGAAGCAGTGATTGAAGCAGAGGTGGATGGAGATAGGTTACCCAGGCCACCCAGGTGGCAGGGAATGAATGAAAGGATTGAGGAAAATGAGGTGAAAGAAGCAGTGAAACAAATGAGAGCGGGAAAAGCAGAAGGTTTGGATGGTATTGCTGTGGAGTGTATAAAGAAGGGTGGAGATGTGATAATAGATTGGTTGGTGAGACTTTTCAATGTGTGCTTTGCTGTGTCAATGGTACCAATAGACTGGAAGAGTGCATGTATTGTGCCGTACAAGGGGAAGGGAGATCGGCAGGAGTGTTCAAGTTATAGAGGTATTAGTTTATTGTCAGTGGTTGGAAAGCTGTATGGCAGGGTGTTGATAGAGAGGATAATAAAGTGTACGGAAGTTGCAATAGGAGAAGAACAGTGCGGTTTTAGGAGGGGAAGAGGGTGCGTGGATCAGATGTTTGCAGTAAGACAGTTATGCGAGAAGTATTTAGAGAAGCATAAGGAGATATTTTGGGCTTTTATGGACTTGGAAAAAGCATATGATCGTGTGGACCGTGAAGCAATGTGGAAGGTGTTAAGGATTTATGAAATTGGAGGAAATTTGTTAGAAGCAGTTAAGAGTTTTTATGAAGGGAGCAGAGCATGTGTGAGAGTAGGAAATGGTGAGTTGAGTGAATGGTTTGAGGTAAAGGTAGGTTTGCGACAGGGTTGTGTAATGTCACCATGGCTGTTTAATATGTTTATGGATGGTGTGGTGAGGGAGGTGAAAAGGAGAACTATGGGAAGAGGATTGGGTTTAGTAGGAAAGAATGGTAGAGATTGGGAGTTGAATCAGTTGCTGTTCGCTGATGACACAGCATTGGTGGCGGATTCTGATGAGCAACTGCAGCGGGTAGTCAAAGAGTTTGGTGTGGTTTGTGGAAGGAGGAAACTGAAGGTGAACGTCAATAAAAGTAAAGTAATGGTGTGTAATAGGGGAGAGCATAGGGTGAATCTAGATGTGAGGCTGGATGGGGAAATATTGGAACAAGTAGAGTGTTTTAAATATCTAGGAGGAACAATAAGCAGGAGTGGAGGTATGGAAGTGGAGGTAAAACAGAGAGTGTGTGAAGGAAGGAAGGTTTTCGGAGCAATGGGAAGTATGTGGAAGACGAGAAATCTCGGAGTGAAAGTAAAAAGTGCACTGTATCAAGGAATTGTTGTGCCAACAGTGATGTATGGGGCTGAGACATGGGCTCTGAAGAAAAAGGAGAAAAGAGGGCTGGATGTGATGGAGATGAGCTGCTTGAGGAGTATGTGTGGAGTTACTCGTAGAGACAGATTGAAATGAAGAGATACGTAGGAGAGTGGGGCAGCAGGAACATTTGTCAGCCAGAGTGGACAGAAGGGTGCTGAGCTGGTATGGTCATGTTGAACGAATGGGAGATGAAAGGCTTACAAAGAGAATATGTGAGTCAGGTACAAGGGGAGATAGAAGGGCAGGAAGACCCCCATTGAGATGGAGAGACTGTGTAAGAAAGGCTTTGGATGATAGAGGAATGACTATAGATCAGGCAGGGGAAGTGGTGGTGGACAGGAGTGAATGGAGAATGCTTGTGAATAGTTGAGTGAACACGTGGTCATTTGGAGTAAGGGGTCGGGCGCAAGTTGGACTAGATAATAGTCCATCAGGCGCCTGGCCCGGGGAGACGATTAATATGAAGGGTGTGCCTGGAAGTGTGGTGGGAGGGCTTGTCGCTTTGGCTCCGCTGCATGTCTGCCTGCCGAGATCGGAACCTCTCCTGGTGGTCAGGGGCCGGGGGAGTGCTGGAGCGACCTTGGTAACCCTGGTCTCTGGGTCTTCTCCTGGGTGACCTGGATGTGTGAGAGTTTGTGTTTTTTATCTGTGTTTATTTTTTTGTTTTATGTTGTTTTTGTGTTTTCCCTGTTCTTGCTCTGTCTTCAGTCGGCTACCCCCAAAATGGGGATTGGGCCTGAGCATATAGATAGATAGATAGATAAAGTTTATGCGCCAAATATATCTTTTTTACAAAGTAAGAATACTATGTGGTTGTTTGATTATCTGCTTTTGCTAGAGTTATGATATGATTACGAATGTCCCCCTCCAGTCTTAGATATCAGGCATAATCGTTAATGATGGAGGGGCCACTAATAAATTATAGGTTTGACTCCAGCAAGGAGATAAAGAAAACCTAATATTTAGTAGTGGCCCCGTAATCATTGATAACTGGGGCCCTCCCGACCATCCCCTTCCCATTCGTTGATGTATTAAGGATTTTGGTTTACTTGATATGTCAGTGAAGGAATTATGACGCCTGAAGTCAGCGTCTGGTCAAATATCCACACAAGTACATCCACGAATATATGGAAAGCTTATGAATAGTTATTCTTATTTTCTTTTTATTTTTTATTTGTTACGATTTTTTTTCGTAGTGAGAACCCAATTTCATAATGACAGAACCATGAGTGAGGTTGCGTGCGCTCATGATGAAGGCTCCTCAATTTTTTATGCTCTGCGCGGTAGATTCATTTATGGTAAATGAGCGTTTGAAGAGGAGGCCTTATGTAATAGGCATAATCGTCAATGATTACGGGGCCACTACTAAATATTAGGTTTTCTTTATCTCCTTGCAGGAGTCAAACCTAGAACCTTCTTTTCCTCTTGAATCTGGTGTCGTCGGGGGCGTCTCGGCTGCTCCAGGGGGCCGTCCAGGGGGTCCAGTTGTGTGAAGAAGTTACAGATGGGTCGGTTGACCGGTGATGAAGTTGAGTTCAGGCGGCTCTCCTATGGATCTTAAATGGTCTGCGTCTGGGCTGAGGCCAGGGTAGCGTCTCATCGGACTAACGTAAGCATTGGGTCTGCACAAACCTTGCTTAACTGTCTCTGATCCATGACGAGAGGTTCAATCAACCCAAGTGCATGTGTGGCGATATATATATTTCTCTTAGGTCCCTATATTTACCTGTGATCTACCACGGTTAATACAGGCCCAGGAATATAATATATCAGCTCCTGGTGTTCAGCTTGCGGGGTGCCGGTCGGTTACTAACAGGGGAGTAAAACAGTCTTCCAACAGAGCGACGTCCCGCTTGGCAAAAAGCTATGTTTAGAACTGCCCGCTCTCCTCCTCTCGTGGTTTATATATGGCAGGGTGACTCGGTGTTGCCCGGGCCGGGGGCTGATGGGTCCCTTCCAATTCAGGGCCAGGGCGGCTGTGCAGGGCTGTGGGGTCAACATCTGGCAATCTGGCCCTTCGTTCCCAATGTTCTGAATTAGATAACAGTGTTAGTTCACACACCGACATATAAGAATAGTTAATGGCAGGTGGTATAGCAAGCAAGGGACCCATCACCTTGTTGTTGTTCACGGCGGCGAGGGGAGGAGCACCTCGGCCAGGAGGGTCAGTGGCTAATCGTTTGACTTGATAAGTAGGTTACTTTTAAAAAGAAGGGGAACAAGGGGAAGACAGGTAAGTGAACAGTTCTCTCATACCTGTAGGTCTTGGTGAGATTGAATAACAAGTCATATAATACCTCACAGGTGTTGGCACGTGTATACAGGTGGTGGTTAGGCGCAGTTGCCCTGGTGGTCCCGTATACCGGGGTCGAGGAGGGCGGCGCAGGTAGGACTCCCTCTGGACTGGACACGGCTCGATGGCCGAGTTAATTTGTTGTTGTCGGCCCACCTGGGTTAGGGTGGAAATACCCACGTAGGCCACGTGTGGACGAGGGAGAGGTATCTGGAGAGATAAAATACAGCTTTATAGTGGTCAATAAAGTAGGCATGTGTAATCAGGCGGCAGTGCAATTATCATTATCACAATGATAGACTGTGTTGGCTACGCACCTGGGGCGAGCCCGTGATGCAAGGCATTGGCGCTTCCGTGGGGTGATCAGGTCGTCGTCCATGCATGCATTGCTGTCGCCTGCCTTGTTGCAACGGAAAAAAAGAAGATAGGATCATGTGAACTGTACTCCGAGAAGGATTAAGTGTCTTGACGAGGCGTGTAGAAGGCGTGTGGAGGGAGGCTAGAAAAGAAAAACCAGCTGGATTATGCAATGCAAGGTTTAGGGAAAAAATAGATTGTGCGAGGTGGCGATTCCCTTATTATTCTACGGTTAGTAGGTCAGTCATCATGCGGGGATAGTATGTTAATAAGTAACAAGTAAAAAATGGTAAATGATACAATCAATATCTAAGTGGCACAGTTATATATCTATACCTCCCATAATACAGAGAGCTAAGAGGTGTCTGCCCTCTTACTTCTTCTACAGGGGCTGTCACGTATTCATTAATCATATTCATGGCATAACAATAAAATGGTAGTGACATAATCAATACAATAATTTGCATAGTCATATATCTGTACCCCTCATAATACAGAGAGTTAAGAGGTGGCTTTCCTCTTACTTTTCCTGCAGGGGGGTCCTAGTTAAAGATAAACATGTCCATTAATCATATTATACATGGCCTGCAGTCATGTTGCCTGTGGCGGTTGTAGCTGGGTTCAGCTGGAGCTAAACGCACGTGAAATTAATACAACAGTAATTACGACAGTCACAGGGACATGCATACGACACGGCCATCACTGCTTATGTCATCAGAGAGCAAGGGGCTGGATATAATCTAGTATCGTAATAATGGTGGGGAGGAAAGAGATGTGGTTTGTATACTAAGAAGAATGTGAGTTGAATAGTGTGGAGCATGTGGATTGGTGTGGAGGTCCAGTCTGGAGAGGTGGGAGGTGGTCGTCTGGGGTCGGCCATTTTGGGGGAGGGTTGTCCAGTGCCGGCTGCCGAGGCGCTAAGCTTCTAATTGGGCTGGGGGAGGAGTAGATGGGAAAGGCGGGGTGTTTTTGTCCCTCTCTCTCCCTCCGACCGTGTTGGTGAATGTCTGTCTGTCTGTCTGTCTGTTGCTTTGGTAGGATATATACTTTAGTTACTTAGAATAAGGGGTAATCGGGCATGGGGTTACACATACACATACTGACAAGGCAGAGGGGAGTCAATATAATAACTAGCATGGGTGCATTATAGGTTTGACTCCTGTAAGGAGATAAAGAAAACCTAATATTTAGTAGTGGCCCCGTAATCATTGACGAACATGCCTATTACATAAGTCATCCTCTTCAAACACTAATCCGCCGTAGTTTGAATCTACCGCGCAGAGCATTTAAAAACTGAGGAGCCTTCATCATGAGCGCACGCGACCTCACTCATGGCTTCAGTCATTATGAATTGGGTTCTCACTACGAAAAAACTTCGTAAAAAATAAAAACAAAAAGAAAATAAGAATAACTATCCAATAAGCTTTCCATCATATCGTGGATGTACTTGTGTGGATCTTTGACCAGACGCTGATTCAGGCGTCATTCTTCCTTCACTGACATATCAAGTAAACCAAAATCCTTAATACATCAACGAATGGGAAGGGGATGGTCGGGAGGGCCCCAGTCGTCAATGATTACGGGGCCACTACTAAATATTAGGTTTTCTTTATCTCCTTACAGGAGTCAAACCTATAATTTATTAGTGGCCCCTCCATCATTGACGAACATGCCTGATTTCTAAGACTGGAGGGGGACATTCGTAATCATATCATAACTCTAGAAAAGCAGATAATAAAAACAACCACATAGTATTCTTACTTTGAAAATATATTTAATAAGGCGTAGCCCGTATATATACAAGAAAGGGGTTCAGGCAGGTGCGTGCTTCAAAGAAGCCTGCTTGACAAAAAAGGGTAACTCTGAAGATTCTGTGAACAGATCTGTAGTTACAAAGGCACCCCACTCAACGAGTGGTGACAAAAATAACAAGTTATCAGTTTACATGTGCACATAATAAACCCCAAAATAATCGTGGAGATAAATTGCAAAAGATCTTCACTGTTTAATATTAAATTGCTTTCGCAGCTAAAACTACTATAACAACCCCGTTGTTTTGTACTAACATTGTACTAGCACAATTTCTCGCCGAGAAATTTTCATATCACATTAACCATAAATTGTATCACAGCTCTCACACTCCGGCAGGGTCTAGGGTGTCCTATGTCAACTGACTGCACCCCCCCCCCCTTTTCTTGAAAGTAAACAAAAGTGACTGAAGGGCCACCTAGACCCTCTGCCTTAAAGCTATACATGGTAAGGAAGGTTTATCTAGAGCAACTGACAAGTATCTAGTCAAAAACGTATGATTAGACGCCCACAACTGAGTGGACGCAATATCTTCTACTGAAAAATTCTTCAGGAAACGTAAAGAGGCTGCCCATTTGCGTAAATCGTGGGCCCGACCCACAACGCCGGGATTACTCTCTTTAATGACTTCGACCAGAAGAGAAGCTAATCGCCGTTTCAGTAAGCGTTTACCCGTACTCGCTACCCATAAAGCACCTTGGGGGTTTAGAGGAGCTACTCTCAAATATTTGGTTAGAGCTTGCACTGGAAATAGATTATGATGCACCTTTCCCCTTTTTAACGCCGGCACCGTGAACTCAGAAAACACGTGTGCACTGTGCTCATTCTTGGCTACAAATCCCGGGGAAGGTGCAATGTAAATACATTCATTAAGTCTACCAAACCTAAGGCAATTAGGTGTGTTGCTCATCGCTGCCAGCTCAGACACTCTGTTCCCGGTGGCCAAAGCCAAAAGGAATACAGCCTTTTTTAAGAGTAATGCAAAATCTGCAGTATTTTGATACAGACGAGAGTGAAGTAAAGACAAAGCTTTGTCCAGAGACCAAGTAGGCATGAGCTGACGGGGAGGTGGGCGGAGTTTAAAACAAGCTCTCATAAAACCTGTTTCCTGCCACCGGTATGGAGAGACCTGTAAGGTCTAAAAAGGGCACTCTAATTGCAGTTAAGTGATTTTTTAACGTTACCACAGATAAATGTTTCTGCTCAAACAGATAATTTAAATAATTAAAATCTAAAGCTACTGATGGCACAGTCTGTTCTGTTCTAATGATCCAAGAAGTAAAGGCTTGCCAATGTGAGTGATACTGTCGTTTCGTAGACTGAGTATATTGATTTAATAATTTATTGGTCACATCTCTACCGTATGGTGCTAGCCACTTGGCCTCCTGAATGTCCATAATGCAAAAGTCAGCGAGGTTGCTAGGTTGCCAATCGTGTCTAAGTGGAAATACCCGACCGGGAGCGACACCGGGTGCGGGCACCACGTCTTCAATTGCTGGTACCACAACTGCGCCGGCCACAGGGGCGCGATTAGTGAGACTAAGCCTCGATAATCTCGTAGTTTGTTCACTACGTGGCACATTAGTGACGCATCTGGCGGCGGAAACAGATAGATGGAGCTCCATCTGTTCCAGTCTGTCACTAGGGCGTCTGGCCCCCCTGCCGGCGTTTTCGTCCGGCGGGTGAGGTATAGAGGGAGTTTGTGAGTCTCCTCGGATGCAAACAGATCCACTTGTGGATGGGAGAGCTCTGCAATCATTAGGTTGAAAATGGGTTGCTTGAGCTCCCATTCTACTGTCGTGCTCTGTCTCCGGGACAGAGCGTCTGCCCAGACGTTTCCTACGCCTGGGAGATAAGATGCGTGAAGATAAATGTCTAGTCTGTTGGCTAGAGTAAAAATCTCTTCCGACACGTTTAGCAACCTCCTTGACCTCGTTGACCCCTGTTTCTGAATACAGTGAACTGCGTTCAGATTGTCCATTCTGAAGGCCACACCGACTTGCCCCGTAACGCAGGGCCGTGAGCCTGAAGGAAATACAAGGGGACTAGTAATTCTTTGACATTGATGTGAGAGATTTCTAAGTGGGACCAAAGCCCCTGACCCTGGTGCCCCTGATTTGACTGAAATCCCCAACCTATTGTGCCTGACGCATCCGTGTCTACCCATACCGTTGGTGGAGGAGAGGTCCATGACATTATTGAGTGCAACGTTTCCCTCTTCGCCCAGACCGCTAGTAAGGTGTGGATTAATTTCGGGATGGGCCATAATTTTCCCGCCGGTAAGAGTGGGAAATATTTGTTGCCTTCCAATATTAAACGTTTTACTTTCAACCGGCCCAACATAACAGTTAGTTGAATCCAGTTGAGAGAGCCGACCAGAGACTCCCAGACCCTCCGCGTCGTAGTCAGACTGTGAAGAAACATGAACAGTTTCCTGCGAAACCTGTTGCGATTGTCCACACTCTGACTCAGAGTGAGAGCGGCCGTGTCCCAGACCAGCCCTATCCACTGAATTACTCGTGAGGGAACAAGGTTTGACTTTACCAGATTTACCTTGAACCCTAGAGTTTTGACATGATTTAAAATGATGTTGACATGTTTGATGCATAATTGTTGTGTCTCTGCCACCACCAGCCAGTCGTCTAGGTACCACAACACTCTGATTCCTTGTTTTAACAACGGCATCAGGGCTTGCCGGACTAATTTCGTGAATAATCGAGGTGCCAGGTTCAAACCGAATGGCATCCGTTGAAAAACAAAATTTTGGTGCCTGATCCGTAAGGCCAAAAACCTTTGAAATCTTTTGTTGACCGATACGTGCCAATAGGCGTCTGTCAGGTCTAGGGAACACATCCAACCTCCCGGCGGAAGTGTTAGCCTGATTTGGTGTACTGTTAACATTCGGAAAGACTCGTTGTGAATGTGAAGGTTCAGATAAGACAGGTCTACGACCGGTCTCATCTGAACACTGTCCCTTTTGGGAACCAAAAATAGCTTGGACGTGAATACAGGGTAATTTGGGGGGACCGGGATGATGACATTCTTGGCAATCATTTCCTGGACCAGTGACTCCACCTCTAAAGAAACAAAATTCGCCGTTGTCGGCTGACGTAAGCGAGGTCGCCGGAGCCACTGCCAAGTGATGCCTTTGCGTGCCACCATCCGTGCCCAAGTGTTTAACGGCCATGCTTGGTGACACGTTCGGAACGACCCAGTTAGCAGACAAGGGTTCGCCGGCTGTACTACCCTCGGATCCGCCGGCCTTAAGGTTGGCACCGGGAGTGAGAGAGACTTTAGTTTTTTGATGGTGGGGTTGGTGGTGCTGGACGCTTCGCCGGCTGGCTGGTGTTGGCCGAAGACGGGCCCTGACCTGGCTTATTATGGCCGCGTCCTCTCTGACCTGAAAACCTACTCTGTCTATGCCTGTACTGACCTTGAGGGGAGGGGGAGGACTTAGGTGGAAGAAAGGGCTTAGATCCCCCCGGCTGAGCTTTAGCGGCTGGCCTGGGTTTGGGGAAGTTAAAGGCAGGTTTCTTAGAAGGGGTGGGACTGTGTTTAAAGGCCTGCGCCATATTAAACACCGTTCGCCACACGTCAGGGGACATTAAAGAGGGAGTAAGCACTGGTGACATGACCACCTGATTCGCAATGCGATCAGGCAGTTTGCGGACTAAAGACATTCTGAGGTCTTGTCTCGCTCGTACCGCCTCAAGCAAGGCGGTGCGGATGTCACCCAGAGATTGGATTGACGACTGAAGAAGCAGTCGCCGGGACAATTCAACCGATCGTATGGCATCCGCGTCTGCGATTGCCTGAGTGGACCGGAGCAAAGACTTTGCTACCTGTTGAGACACTATGTATTGAGAGAACAGGCGAAAAGCTTTCCCCCTTAGCCTAAATTCTCGGTCTAGGTGAGTTGGGGTAGGGGTAGTGAAAGGGTCTTTTAGCTCACAAAGATTAATTTTAGGGGCAGCTAAGAAAGAAAACAAAGCTGAAGGGACTCCGCCGGCAGAACACACTGGCATGGAGAACCACGAATGAGTATCTTGAGGGATCTGGTGGGAAGTTTTGGAAGTAAATGTGGTCGCAAAGTTTTGAGCCTCTGTCTCCCAATCCACCCAAGGTCCTGGACCCAACTGCCCCACCTTCAAGACTGGATTAGCTGCTTCGTCTGTGACGGTTTGTAAATCAAGTTCTGGAGTAAGAGCTGACAGAGTCTTAATGTCATTAAACCCATCCAGCTTAGACCAGTCTGAAAACAATTTTGAAGCTGAGGCAGGGGGTAAAGCTGGCTTAGTAGCATACACAAAATAGTCTTGGTGATAATAACTAGGTATAGCCTTTATATTAACGTCTAGTACATTTCCCAAAGTATCCAAGGCCCTTAATTTCTTTGATTTATTGCCCTGGATGACCCACTCACGCGGTACTGGGAGTTCCCCTGACAAGGTAGGTTGGGCGAGCTCTGGTTTAGTGGGGTCAAAAGGACCCATGACTCGTCTGGTCCGTAAAGCAAGGGCATAGCTACCTTTCTGAGAGGCGCCTTGTCTAGAGGGGGTGGATTGACATCCGTTATAACCCTTACATTCGAAGTGGTCAATGCCGCCGTAGCAGGCCTAGTAACCACTGATGGTGACAGAGTGGGAGGGTGAGGGATCTTAGTTAAAGCAATAGAAGTCATCAGAGGCCGTACCGTAGAACTTGTCGTGGGAGCTCCCAAGTCCACTGTGGGAGTTTCCTGTTGTTGGCCAAAAAATTTAGATAAAGCATGACTAAGTAGCCCATCAATTTCCTGCGCAGTGAAAAATTGACTTGATGATGTACTCACTGGTGAATCATTAATATCCTGCGCGGCGTCTAAGCCTGAACCTGACTCTTGCCCTTCCATATCCGAAATTATTGAAACCTCGTCTTTCTCCTCCTATTCCTCCTGAGAAGATCCCGCCGAAGCTGGGGTACCTTGTTGCCAAGATAAGTCAGGAATAGAGGATGGGATTGCCGCGTCCCTGTGGACGTCAGCTACTGTGTGACTAGTTTCAGTCGGAAGTGGGTGGTCAGACCCCGGCCGAGAAAATCGCCAAACACTGAGGCCTTGGCCTACACTCTCTTGGGAGTCTGAAACACTCTCAATCACTGATCCCCCTGAACTCTCCAATTCCAGGGTTAAAATGTTAATGGGTAAATCATCTTTAGGTACAGGCACCGTACTGGACCCTTGAGACCTAACACAAACTCTGTCTGGGGTAGAGGTACGATGAGAAGCACTAGAAGCTGGCGAATGTAGGGAGGTCTTTCTTTTATGGGAATCCTTTTTGGAAGATTTATGGCTACGGTGTGACCGTGAACTACTCTTTGATTTGGAGGATTTATCTCCGTGACCACTGGTGGAACTTTCCGTCTTACTCTTCTTACTCGATGGTGATGAGGCAAGACTAGATGGCTGGTGTCTGAGAGGTGACCTAGACCGAGATCTCTCCCGAGACGAGGAGGCGGTCGCCGGGGGTGTAGGCTCTCTTGGACGTTTCGGAGTAGCAGCAGAAGACACAGAACCCTGACCAGTCTCCGCCGGCTTATGACTAGTTACTCGAGAGGAACGTTTAGGGGGAGGGTGTTCGAAAAGCAGTCTATCCCAAAGAGGGACGTTGTCACATTGAAGTGACTTATGAGCTACAATCGTAGTATATGCTGACATCTGTTGCCTAACCTCTCTTAATGCGACCGCTGCGGTCTTATCATTGTCGCGGAGGACCTTGACACTTAATTGGGAGCAAAAGGAACAGTTGCGCATCACCCACAGACCCCTTGAACGGTCTAGACATTTAACACACTTGATGCAAAGAGTGTGCGCAAAAATAGGGATACCGGCACAGGTAGGGGTAGTGCATAAAGCAAAGACTGGGGCCAAGGTAGCCATGACAGAGACTGGTGGGGAAAACTACTGCCGGGTCTGTATTGGTCCGCCGGAGCCCAGGACCCAGATTCACTAACGGTCGTAGCGTGCGATGTCGTACAGCAACCTATGATCGTTCCTAAGGGAGTGCGGAAGGTGTATTCACGAACGCATCGTTGAGCTCCCTTACGGCTCCCTTTCGGTTATTTTCACCGAGGCTTCTCTTGACCAATCAGGCGCTTGGCCTTTGTAAATAAACAATATGTCACCCATATGACCGAAGCGCCAAGAAGAACCTAATATACTTTAATTTATGAGCTTGTCATTGTTTAGCATGGCTAATTCGATCCACCACAGCCAGCAGGAAGAAGAATAGAGTATCTTGTGAATTGATGATAAGAAATTAGCCTAGCTAGGCTACAGGGAAGTCTGTTAGTGGCCCAAGTTAAAGGATTTTCGACGGATTGATCATTGATAATCATATGTTAGGCTAGTTGGGAGTGTATTATTTATACCTTAACCACAGTATATTGTTCTACTTTACCATGTCTACACCTAGACAGGGCGAGCCAAACCAAAATGCCAGACTTTACTATGTCTATGCCTACACAGGCAGTTCTAGCCAAGCCAAAATGCCAGACTTAGCCTAGGCCTATTTCAAAATAGGCATAGGCCTCCTCAATCTATTCTCCAACAGTTGGCCATGGGAAATAATGATAGGTTGAGGGGGGCTTTGTCCCCCTCACCTCCCATGACTTATTGCCATCATCAAATATATTACCAGCATGGGACTAATAACAGCTAGTTAACAATGAGGACGGTACGCCTGCAACCACCATCTTAACCTGCTAGGCTTCTACTTTACCATGCTTAGGCTACACCAAGCTAGGCATTGCTAGCCTAACCAAAATACCATACGTAGGCCTAACTTTTCTAGCCTAAATAGCCCTAACTTTTTCAAAATAAACTTAGGTTATATCCTAGGCTAGGCTAAACAAAAATATTCACACCATATAGGCTAGCCTATTATTTGTTGTTTAGACTATGCCTAGGGTAATTCTTTTCATAATGTTTTTCCTGTGATAATTTCAAATTTGTTGAGGAAATAGGCTACCCTAATCAAACCCAGCTAGGCATTGCTAGCCTAACCAAAATACCATACATAGGCCTAACTTGTCTAGCCTAAATAGCCCTAACTTTTCAAAATAAACCTAGGTTATAGCCTAGGGTAGGCTAAACAAAATTATTCACACAGCGTTTATTATTTATTCATTTTTTAGGCTAGGCCTAGGGTAATTCTTTTCATCATTTTGTTCCTGTGATACTTTCAAATTTGTTGAGGAATAGGCTACCCTAATCTAACTCAGAGGTGGTGGGGAGTTGGAATAAAACATTTCTGCAATAAATGAGGATTAAAATCTACTAATGGTAGGCTACATGTTGTCGCAGCACATGCATTTGTGCATCAATTAACCTTGACTAGGTCTAGGCTGGCATATGTAGGCTATTCATAGCTTAATTCGGCCTGTCATAACACATTAACCTCTGAAGTGCGCATGGGGGTAATTGGAAACGTCCCCCTGTGCTGACGTATTTGAGGTGTTTCCGTCACTAAAATATTCATTGTGCCATTAATAGCATTAATACTTATCCATATGTGCCTATTATGGGTTGATTATAAAGGTATTAACCTGAAACAACAATAAAACGAGTGAAAACAGCGTTTGGATGGTCAAAATCGGAGATATAGCCCGCGAGTTGTATAATATATGGGTGAGGCAATCTGCTTTCCCGCCAATTTCCCCCAAGGCCACTGAGACACAGTCGATCGATACTCTCTCTCTCTCTCTTGCACTCGCTTGCTATCAGTGATGACCACACCCTCCAATCGGATTTCTAATGTTAGCACGAAAATATACCTCAGAATAAGGGAATAACAGGGAAAATAGGTGATAACTGAAGGAGAGGAGGAAAGTGGGGAAGGAGGGGAGGTAGAGGACTGAGATTTTGCATGGCCCAGGGGCCAAAAAAAAAATAAAAAATAAAAAAAATTTCTGACTCTTAAGAGTCTCCCCGCAGTGCGCCGGGGGAACTCTTAAGAGTCTCCCTGCAGCTCCCGGGTTAAGGATACAAATGTATTCATACTTTGTATTAAATGCATTAATGGTGTTGTAAACACAAGTTAACAATCATATTGCGCTATTATTGCCTCAATAATGACTTAGTGTGTCATAAAGAGCTATACTGCAGACGAATTTGTTATGGTCGCGGGTTGTGTTATCGATATTTGTGTACCTATATCCGGGTCAAATTCATGTAAGGGTGGTCTGGACCACCCTTTGCGAAAGGGGATTTTAGGGGCTTCCTACGATCAAAGATGGCCGCTACGACGCTTCGTGAATACCAGCGTTGAGACGTAAGGGAACGGTAAGGGAGTTTTCGGATCGTACGACCGTTAGTGAATCTGGGTCCAGCTCTGGAAAAAAAGAAAATTTCCAGGAATTAATGCTCATAAGGTTAACCCAACATGTTCGCACACAAGTGTTAATAACCCACCGGGTAACGAGATGTAATGACACAACGATCACAGCTCGCTACGCGGCGGGGTTCAGAATATCTAAACATATCTTTTTAAGAAAGTGAAGAATACCCTCTGACATAATATAACGGACCAGCATGGCGTTTATAGTCTTTCTGGTGGTGACTGTTCCAAGATTCAATTTTTTTGGAAAAACAACCCCCCACAAAGACGCCGGCCCTTGAATTATTTTAGTAGAATAACACAGGGCAGGCTGATACGAGATCTGATTTCTAACGAATTGTCACAAAAGATCACCGTAAGTTTGAAGGCGGCGATACATAAACGTATCACTCAATTAAGTGGTTAATCGAAATTGAATTGTAAATTCCTTATTTCCTCCACCCAGGAGCACCCGCCGGGTGTAAAAACGATGTTAACCCTAATTGAACCTTCAATCGCCGTAAGTGTAAAGGCGGTGATACATATAGTATCACTAAAATGGATCGGTTAACTAACTGAATGACTTAGTTGTTCATCCCACCCTACCAAGGTACACCCGCCGGGTGAGATGTCAAAACGTTAACCCCATAAGTTCCTGTCCCCACTTCTTTGTAAAAGATCGCCGGGGAAAGCCCTTAACAACAGCTAGGTTTTTTCTGTGGTTTGTAAAACCGAGTAGAAAAACTTCATAACATATGTCCGCATGAACAATGTTAGATGGGTACAGCCACTCCGCCGGGAATCAAAGGGAGCCTGAAAACAGGCACCAACACAGAGACGCAGTCCTGGAGAGCCACAGACACCTCATCGCCGGGGACACAAGCCTGTGTTGAAACCACGTGTGGCCCAACACGGCTCTCGGCCGGGTTTTTTTCATGGTGAAACCGAGAAAAAACCCGCCGGAAGGTAACCCACCCCGTTCAGAAACCATCTGAACGTACATCGGACTCGAAGGAAAGCCAAGCACGACTAGCCTAGGTCCACACAATAATCCGTGGAATTAGCCAATACACAACTAAACCAGGAAACAAACATAGTCCGTGGAATTAGCCAATACACAACTAAACCCGGATACACATGACACAGTAGGGCATATTTATAAAATAAACAATAACACTTGTACATGTGGCAAAGCTACGAGCGGCTGGCTAGGCCTCAGTAGACGGCATAAGAAATGTTGAAATATAAACAAAAAACACTGGAAATATAACAACAGGAACCACCGCCAACACACCACTGTAGCAAATACTTCCGGCAAAGGGAAGACTGACTCGGGACCCAGAAAAAACTTCACTAAGTGAAGAAAAATACGCTGGGAACGTCAGTAAGCAACGCTTACCTCATCAGAAAGATAAAAGGCAGCATAATTAACGCGTAATGAAAGCCGCCTGCATCACAAGCTAACTCAACTGTGAAAAGATCACAAGTCCACAACAGGACCACGAGGGTACATCCGAAATAGATGCCCCAAACACACGACCCAAAATACACTGCACTGCGGGCAACCAGCCCAGGACACTCCTGCTACGCATATCCTAACCTTACTCGATACATCCCGGAGTAAACAAATGAGAAAAAAACTCACTAGGGACGCAGCAAATGCGGAACCAGCGGAGCGTGGGGAGACACGTCCGGGCAGGCTGAGCGCAGAGCAGAGAAGGAAGAATGACGCCTGAATCAGCGTCTGGTCAAAGATCCACACAAGTACATCCACGATATGATGGAAAGCTTATTGGATAGTTATTCTTATTTTCTTTTTGTTTTTATTTTTTACGAAGTTTTTTCGTAGTGAGAACCCAATTCATAATGACTGAAGCCATGAGTGAGGTCGCGTGCGCTCATGATGAAGGCTCCTCAGTTTTTAAATGCTCTGCGCGGTAGATTCAAACTACGGCGGATTAGTGTTTGAAGAGGATGCCTTATGTAATAGGCATGTTCGTCAATGATGGAGGGGCCACTAATAAATATACTTATACCGTCGTAAGGTAGAGATAAGGGGTGTCTTCCGTCCTTGTCTTCTTCGTTGAGGGCTGTCATAGTTAACATATTATATACAGTATATATATCATGAATACAATAATACATGGTTTGCAGTTATGGCCGTCTGCAGGTTGATCAGAATTAAACATATATAAGTCAGCAGAGGTATTTCGATACAATTAGTTAGTCTGGGGTACGTACCTACTGTATACCTTCGTAATGTAGAGAGAGCGAGGTGTCTTCCGATCGCCTCGTTCCTGTGCACGATGAGAGTATTATAGTCTGCAGGGTTAGTATTTAATGGAATACATACTTTAGTGGGTACTTCAAGAATGTCAGGGGTAAGGAAGTGTGTTTTGTATCTAGAAGACTGTGATTAACGAGACGTGTAATATGTGGATGGAAGTGGAAGAGAGGGAGGGATCTTGCTGGGGATGGAAGTTTCGCTCCCAGGAATTTTCGTTCCTGGTGTATTTCACCCTTCATCCCATATACAACAGCACATTCACTCCTATGTAGGCTATACTGCACCTCTCAACTCCATCCTTCCAGTCTGTAAATCAGTTAAGGGGGCCCACCTCGCTTTTTTTTCTCTTTCGCGCCCTCTCTCTTTGAGTCTTTAGCTTGTATCCATTTGGCCTCATTCAGCCTACTGTTTTAAGACTTTACCCCCATCCAGGTGTCAATATTTTCCTGGTAAGCGGTAGCGAGCCAGCATTTAGGCCTATAGGCCCTACTGTATATTTTTGTTTTGAGAGCAAGCTAAATTTGTAAATTTTTCGATAGAAACATTTCTCCGGCGAAGCCGGATTTCTCCATACAATGCTGGCTCGCTATCGCTTGCCAGGAAGATATCGATACCTGGATGGGGATAAACGTCTTATAACAGTTGGCTGAATGCATGAGGCCGAATGGATACATAGCTAATAGGCCCTACAAGCCAGGGAAAGAGAGAAAAGGAGAGAAAGATAAAAACAAAATGGTGACCCCCTTAAATCTAAATCATCAATGGTGTAAATGTTTAGATCAAATACAAAACCATATATACAAATTCACGAAAAGAATTAAAGCCGGTATCACACGAGAGCTTTTTCACTTAACATTTGATGATCAAACAAATTCTGGCAACATTACTGAAGTATTTTGCACTAGTATCAGAAACTAGACTAATGATAGATGAATTTGGGTGACCGAAATGTTTTAATTGTTGACCTCATAAGCTGCCAGACCAGTGTTCAGGACAAATGTTGAGGGAAAAAGCACTCGTGTGATACCGGCTTAAGGTGTCATCAAAAAGTCAATCAAGCAGGTTACACAACTTAGCCTACACTTGTTAAGGAAAACGGAAGAGGTTCACGCATTTGTAGCCTATAGATGATTATCTGTAGGACCTATATCCTTGTACAGGATAAGTTTAATACCATCAATATATCTTTAAGGGGATAGTGGCTGTTTTTTTGGTCTATTAACCTAAGAAGTGCGCATGGGGGGTATGAGACACCACACTCCTGTGCTGACGTATTTGAGCTGTTCCCATCACTAACATCGTTATTTTACCATAAATAGCATTAATACTTATCCATATGCACCTATTATAGGTTGATTATAAAGGTATTAACCTGTTACAACAATAAAACAAGTGGAAACAGTGTTTGGATGGTCAAAATCGGTGATACAGGCCAGGAGTTACATAATGTATGGCTGAGGTAACCTCCCTGCCCTCCTCCCCTCCCCTTGTCTGGAGAGACACTGTTACGCAATAGTCTCTCTCTCGCTCTTTCCCACGCTTGGTAACAGTGCTGACAATGCCCTGCTACCAACTCGCTAATGTTAGCACGAAAATAGACCACAGAATAAGGGAATAACAGGGAAAATAGGTGATAACTGAAGGAGGGGAGGAAAGTGGGGAAGGAGGGGAGGTGGAGGAGTGATATTTGGCATGGCCCAGGAGCAAAAAAAAAAAAAAAAAAAATTTTGGGGGTGTTTCAAATGGATTTTTTTTCCCCTTACTCTTAAGACTCTTCCCGCAGTCCGCCGGGGGAACTCTTAAGAGTCTCCCTGCAGTTCCCGGGTTAATTCATATATTCATTTATTTTTTAGTTTCCTCGCTAGACATCCCTCAAACTTAGAAAAGCACCTCCTAGACCCCTCCTCAAGATAAATGTGTAGCCTACATTTTTCAGTAGAAAAATTTCCCGGCCGAAGGCTGGTTCCTCTTATAATTACAGGCTCGCTTTCGCTCGCCAGGAAAAAATCGACACCTAAATGGCACGATTGATCTTAAAATTGACAACGAAATGGAGCTAAAGGTGTTAAAATCGCCAAAATAATGGGCTGAACGTCTTAAAATCTCAAAACAAATGGGGTTTAACACGAGGGAGAAAGGGAACCAGAAAACCGGCCCATCCCCCCTTAAATGGGTAGTTTATTATGGGCACTTTAATTGCTCTTTTCATACCCATTTCTTGACAGTGTACATTAACCCTATTTAATTAGGTGGTGATATATTTGGATTCCCATGTTTCGCCACAGTTTGGCGATTTTCAAGACGCTTCACCCCACAAGTATAAGGATCGTAAGACCTTTTATCCCTTTCGGGTGTAGGCTATATACAGGCCTATACAGTATATATATATATACTGTATATATATATATATATATATATATATATATAATATATATATATATATCCTACGTGTATGAAAGATACAAAAGGCAAAGCTGCCTGTATCGAGTGTCTCCCCCAAAGTTGAGTGATAGTAGCTATTTTAAGCCTTTTTATTTGTGTGTTGGAAAGAAGTGTGGTGTGCTTGTTTAGTGTATTGAAATGAATAAGAGGTGTTTGTGAAAGCTAGCTGGATTACTCTTTGTGTAGGTGAGACACAAACAGAAACAGTGAGGGAAGCCACACAAATGAAACAAGAGTTTCAGCAACTGCTTATCACATGCCTACGAGGCCTCCCCTGGGCATTGCCCTGCTCGATTGGTGTCTACAATCTCCCCATATACTCTATAGTATATAATATATCCTGTATGCCAGCATTACTTACAGTACTTACATACAGTATGTAATGCCCTCGAAAATATCCCGCAACCCCAATAATGTACTACCCGATCAGTTGACGTCAGGTATAGTGTAAAATAGTCGTTGATGGGAAGTCCAATAAACTCATCACGTGAAACACCACGAGACTATCACCTGGTTCTTACAAATCGGACTAAGGTTACTATACTTTTGTACGTCCGTGGTAGTACAGTGGGTTAGCGCGCGGGCCTGGTTGACCTATGGGGTACATGGTCACTAACCAGGGTTCGAACCCCACCCAAGGCATCTCAAAACCTGTGGGTTTTTAGGAGGGTTAAACTCCCTTCAGAGGTTCGAGCCCCGCGCCAGGCCCCAGGAAAGGTTGACCCTAAGTGGGCCTGGGGAGTTGTCAGGACAGAAAAAGGAGGGGATTCATGGGGTAACACAATTGATGGAAGATTATCGTTGGTGGATGGCTGGGTAGGGGAAAATTTAGGGATGGTCAGAGAGGATAGAGGCAAGGAAGAGTGCACTGGGGTTGGACTTTCATCGGGAGTCATTTTGGAAGGGTGCACGGAGTTTGATTCCTTAGGGGAATGGAGG
Source organism: Paralithodes platypus (assembly GCA_032716605.1). Taxonomy (NCBI): domain Eukaryota; kingdom Metazoa; phylum Arthropoda; class Malacostraca; order Decapoda; family Lithodidae; genus Paralithodes; species Paralithodes platypus. The sequence continues at coordinate 21,616,468 of CM064485.1, read as the reverse complement.
GACTTATTGATGATAGTGTTAAGTGGAGGAATACATTTACTTTCTTGGATAGGGGCTGAAGGGGTGGATAGGGGATTCACAGGGTGTTTAGACATGGCTGGGGGTGAAAAAGATTCAAGAGCTTCATTTACTAAGGGGGAATGTGAGGGAATGGATGGATGTGGGTGAACAGACCTCGGACTCGAGTTGGTAATGGTGAAGGGTTGTTCCTCATTTGTCATAGCTGGCGAGTTGTTTGGAGTGGTGGGTGTCCGTAGAAGTTTCCGTATTTCTCGGATGTTCTGGTGGAAACTCGCTGTCCCATGGTCCATGAAATGTTGGTAGATGTCTACTGGAAGGAGGTTCACCAGGGAGAGGAACACCTGTTGTTCTTGGTATTCAAGGGTTCGCGAGGGACATGCGGATTTGATGTGCCCCCATACCTTGGTTAGGGTGACGTCCAGGCGTCCTTCATATACCACTTGATCGAGTTGGCACATTTCTCTGATGGAGAGCATATGTTCTTCGAATGAGCCGTACAGGTCGAGATGGGCGGTGATGTGGGGTGGGAGGATGTCGAACAATGCGGTGAATAAGTATTCATTTTGTTGCTCGTCATCTTGAGAGCTATATGTGGTCCTCACGTATCTGTAGAGTTGTACGAGGGTCACATTGATATCCCCTTCATACTTGATCTCGTCGACTTTTATTATTTTTGGGGCAACGAGGGAACCCAAAAGTGGCCCTAAGGTCTGGATCACGAGGGATCGAAACTGGTTCCAGGTAAGCTTTGGCGTTACCTGTTTAGCAATTTGGGAAACGGCTTTTCCCAACTGCATAATGTGCAATAATGCAACGGCGATTTTCTCGCGGTCATTTTGAAGTGCCAAATCTAACACTGGCTTTACTATGTCTAAGTAAGTGGTGATATCATACGTGTTTACATCATACTTGGGAATGTGAGTGTAATAGCGAGCTGCCATTTTTGCGATGTTACCATGCTTCTATTGTTTCAAAAAATGTAATGCAATGAAATCTTCTATCCGAATCAAGAACCACCGCTGCCGCCATTGTTATGCTGGGTGTGAAGGGAATTTTTCTGTCCTGACAACTCCCCAGGCCCACTTAGGGTCAACCTTTCCTGGGGCCTGGCGCGGGGCTCGAACCTCTGAAGGGAGTTTAACCCTCCTAAAATCCCACAGGTATTGAGATGCCTTGGGTGGGGTTCGAACCATGGTTAGTGACCATGTACCCCATAGGTCAACCAGGCCCGTGCGCTAACCCACTGTACTACCACGGACGTACAAATGTATAGTAACCTTAGTCCGATTTGTAAGAACCAGGTGATCGTGGTGGTGTCACGTGATGAGTTTATTGGACTTCCCATCAACGACTATTTTACACTATACCTGACGTCAACTCGGGTAGTACATTATTGGGGTTGCAGGATATTTTCGAGGGCATTACAAACCCCAATAATGTACTACCCGAGTTGACGTCAGGTATAGTGTAAAATAGTCGTTGATGGGAAGTCCAATAAACTCATCACGTGAAACACCACGAGACTATCACCTGGTTCTTTCAAATCGGACTAAGGTTACTATACTTTTGTACGTCCGTGGTAGTACAGTGGGTTAGCGCGTGGGCCTGGTTGACCTATGGGGTACATGGTCACTAACCAGGGTTCGAACCCCACCCAAGGCATCTCAAAACCTGTGGGTTTTTAGGAGGGTTAAACTCCCTTCAGAGGTTCGAGCCCCGCGCCAGGCCCCAGGAAAGGTTGACCCTAAGTGGGCCTGGGGAGTTGTCAGGACAGAAAAATTCCCTTCACACCCAGCATTTCATTGGTGGCAGCGGTGGGATATTTTCGAGGGCATTACACAGTAGCCTACATGTTAATGGTATAGCGTCGTTGCCTTTCAACAGTTGTAGTGTAATACAAAGTCTTGCCATAACACTGCCCCATCATGTAATCACTGTGGCTGATGTTGACATAGTGCTAACAGTGCCTCAAATAGACTTAACAAATTCCCCCTGCAGTACCAGCTTGAATAGTAGCCTACCTACAGCAAGGTGCTATAACAAGACGTTAATGTATAGGACGAACATTGGTCCATACTTATGCCATATCCCCTTTTAGTCGCCTTGTACGACATGCAGTTGGATACATGACTGGGGCATATTTTATTCCTCCACTAAATGTGGAGGCACCCTTACTCACATATTTGAGTGTAAAGACAGGCTAATACAACAATGACATCAATATGGCGGAGGTTGGCCAATCTCTAGCTATTACTATATTAAACATATACCCTCTTTTCCTGTTATCATTATACCCTGTTCCAAATAGGTAAGGTAGAAATAGTAACCCTTAATTTAACCTCTGTAACTCATATGGTAGAGTAGGGTAGAGCTGTAAGTTTCCACACCTACAGTATTCCCTGGCTGACCCTTCCCAAATGGTATAAATATTAGCTTGATTACTCCAGTCGTTTGTGAGTTGTAAAGCTTACTGTTTTTTTACCTGCTAACTTGGAACAGGATATAGCAGCAGGTCGGGGTGGGAGGAAGGGGTATATTCTTGCAGTCACCACATAAACACTTGCTTAGGGGAGCCAACCTCGCTTTTTTTCTCTTTCTCTCCCTCTCTCTTTGGCTTGTATCCATTCAGCCCCATTCAGCCTACTGTTTTAAGACGTTTACCCCCATCCAGGTGTCAATATTTTTTCTGGCGAGTGATAGCGAGCCAGCATATAGCCTACAGTATATATTTTTGTTTTGACAGTAAGCTAAATTTGTACATTTTTCGATAGAAAAATTTCTCCGCCGAAGCCGGATTTATCCATACAATACTGGCTCGCTATCGCTCGCCAGGAAGAAATAGACACCTGGATGAGGATAAACGTCTTAAAACAGTTGGCTGAATGGGGCCGAATGGATACAAGCCAGGGAAAGAGAGAAAAGGAGAGAAAGATAAAAACAAAACCGGTGACCCCCCTTAACACTGAACACTTGCGGGATTCGGGCAAAGAGGTAGTTGGAGTTATAGATAACGGTATTTACCATAATTACTTGCTGGTATATGGTTACAGTTTATATTTTACACATATACGAACAGTAGACTATATGAAGCTGTAGTGTGGGTTTGTGTTTTTAGCACCCAAATCTTCCATGGGAGTGTAGGGATGAGATTAAAAAAAATAGCATGGGTACTCAGGGGGTCTCAGGAAGTATATTATTTTAGCGAAAACAAAGGAATATAAAATGTTTGAAAACTATTTCACCGAGTACCAGCTTAACTCCATGACCCTAGGTATGTGATCCCTATAGTAGCCTATAGAGTATAGAGTTTGTAATGCCCTCGAAAATATCCCGCAACCCCAATAATGTACTACCCGAGTTGACGTCAGGTATAGTGTAAAATAGTCGTTGATGGGAAGTCCAATAAACTCATCACGTGAAACACCACGAGACTATCACCTGGTTCTTACAAATCGGACTAAGGTTACTATACTTTTGTACGTCCGTGGTAGTACAGTGGGTTAGCGCGCGGGCCTGGTTGACCTATGGGGTACATGGTCACTAACCAGGGTTCGAGCCCCCCACCCAAGGCATCTCAAAACCTGTGGGTTTTTAGGAGGGTTAAACTCCCTTCAGAGGTTCGAGCCCCGCGCCAGGCCCCAGGAAAGGTTGACCCTAAGTGGGCCTGGGGAGTTGTCAGGACAGAAAAATTCCCTTCACACCCAGCATTTCATTATAGGTGAATTCTGCAAGACTGGGTTATTGGATTTCTTGCAAAATACATAAAGAGACTCAACAGAGGACATAGATAATCTCGGATAAATGGTTTGTAATACAGCTTTATTCTCAATAACACTCAGGTAGAAGGTACGTAATAGAATTCCACGAACAATAGATGTTGGAGCACTCAGGTAGGTTATTGGACTTATTACCATCTCCGAGCACTTATCGCGGATTTGGATAGAGACATACTTCCCACTTCCAACGTTCAGGCATTATTCTTCTGATCACATTGCTTTATGATACGTAGGGTACATGAATCACACAGGTTAGGTATTTCGCTTTGTTAACTCTCTCTGGTAATATGACTCTTAATCAAGGATGAAAGTATAAGTAATGTGGTTATTGCCCAAAAATTAACGTAAAGGGGTAACTGTAACTAGTTGCACTGGTCTAGGATGTTCACTTGTCTAGGTGATACTTCGGACCGAAAATATCAGTGAGGGCGAATCAGATTAAACCTGATGGCAAGAATAATTACGGGAGTCAGTTCGCCTAAGCTAAATTTCACTGATATATATTAATGTGTACTAGCATGATCACTTGTTTCCTAACATCAGAGAAAGTTGAGACACAATCGAATACACTGGATGGTTGATAGTTAATAGCACCGTAACACTGGTACTCTGTGAAGTAACACTGTGATGGAGTTTTCCTGGTTATCTTGCGTTAGTGATGTTGGGGGTTAACAGTAGCTCTGGGGCCGTCCAAGCTGTCCGGTAGTGTAGAGGTTTTGCAGATGGGCTTCTTGCAGGCGGTTGTGCACCTTTTTGGCAACAATTGCTGATGGGGTAAGACAGTCGATTGTTGGCAACGAGTTATTCTTGCCGAGTCCTCACTCAAGAGTTTCTCGCATAATCCCTTCTAACATAAAAAGATCTTTCTGCCTTAGATCAGTTATGAGTTATGATCGTTCGTAGCTCAAGTAGCGGATGGTGCACTATCAGAAGTTAATGAAACAATCAATAATTTGTGAATTTGTTGTCTACCAATATAATATTACTGCCGGTAGTCCCGATCGCAATAAAACATTCATAAAGGGTTAAATCACTTCCTCACAGAGTTGCACAGATTACGGAACGCCGAACTATCGTGAATCTTGAGGGGGGGAGGGGGTATTAGAAGCCAGTGAGCCACCGCAGTGTGGCCAGCCGTTGCTTTGGGCTCTAATATTCAACTGCCCGACTGTTGTCTCTGGGTCTTATTTATAGGCAGGTCAAGCAAGCTTCAGGAATGTTCTAGAAGTATTGGATGTCAATGCTATGAAGTATTTAATTTATTCTGGTGAACTTAGGGGGTTAGGGAGGGGGGTCTTTAATGTGGCGGTAAGTAACTTGTTATCTGATTTATGATCGTGGATATCTTAACTCTAGTATGAGGTACTAGTAGAGTTATTTAGGCGGATTTGGTGAAGGCTTATAGGGACTACTTTACTGGCGCCCTATGTGAATAGGCTGGGAGGTATTATTCATCAATTCACCTAAATATCCTTCTCTGGTCTAGCTGACATGCTATTCGTAATCTAGGATGGGATAAGGAAGATTTTGGTTTTGGTTAAGGATGGGATAGGATGGTATTTGGATAGGTATTTAGAGGGTTAGTTCATCACCTGTTGGAAATTCACCTGGTGTCTGGCAAGAAGTTGTTGGCTACGTGTGGGTCATGGTGAACGTCCGCAGGGGTTGGGGGGGTCCCTTGGGGTGGGGGGCATGCCACTCCTTAAATATGTATATATGGGATTCTCTACGCTAATGGGGTTTTCTTATGATGTGGTGGTGTCAAGAGTGATACTCCTAGGGAGGGTTGATCCTGGGTTCTAGTTTTTACTTACTAGGATTACTCATGGGGCTCATAATAGTAGTTTTCGTGAAAATGTAAGTCAGGCGGAACCGTCGACTTCTTAGGGGTGAGAGGTTGGCTGCTGTAGCCTCGCGCCGTCTGCCCTCCTAGTTCAGGTTGTGAGTTGGGCTAGTAAGTTAGAGGGTAGTAAATGGGGTTACAAGAATGAGTCTTTATCTGCTATTTATTGGGGTGAGGAAATGAACGGGATCGGCATGTTAGAACGTTCGTCTGGGCGTCTTTACAGGTGGGGGTTGGATATTGGAAAGGGGGTGGTTTGAGGCTAGGCGCCGCGCCGCTCGTGACCTAGGGTCGTGACCCTTAATGCGCTGGACATAGGGGTGGCATTTCCCTACGATCGAACAGGTAGGGTGGCGTGTGCAGCGGGGCGTGAAGGAGCAAAAGACAGGGTGACCCACAAAACAGGTGACTACTGAGCATGGGGTCACGAAGCAAAACAGAGTAATGTGGATTGTGGATTAGGAGGTGGTGATTGGGAGACGTGTAATAATTGTGGAAAAGTAAATGGAAGAGAGGAATAACATGGCGGATAGAAGATAATTAGCCTAAGGACTGAAATACATGCATGAAGGACGGTATTAGTTGTTGTCAACTTAAGGTGAATGGGACTCGGTTGGAATGCACGGAATACGATTCGACACAAGGACAGTGGCGCTATGTCGCATCAATACAGGTGGCATACTCCGGTTAATATTATATATACACTTAGTTACTAAAAGAAGAAGGCAAGGGGGCAACTGAGCACGGGGCACATATCTATATATATCTAGTTATTACAGAAGAAAGGAACAGCTGAGCAAGGGGGGGTATGTGGGTTACATAATTAATTATAGGAGTGACATAATCATGATCGGGCTCGTTGTGGACTGGAAATCGAAGGTGTTTTGAACTCGCCTTCGCACCTACACAAATGAAAGTACTATAACCCACAAGGTGGTTATCTCATGAAATACATATTTAGTTGGTACATCAGGAATGTCTAGGAGGAAAATCATGTGGTTTGTATTTTAGAAGACTGGGTTTTTAATAGGCGTGTAACATGCGGAGTTAAGTGGAAAAGAGAAACATCGTGGATAACAGATAGTTACCCTAAGGAGTGAATACATGCATAAACGACGGCATTATAGACGTCGTCCTAATTAGATAATGAAAACCGGTTTGGTATGCACGTGGCACAATACGACACAAGGACAGTGCCACTATGTTGTATCAATACTGGTGGCATACTCCGGTTAATATTATATATACACTTAGTTACTAGAAGAACAAGGCAAGGGGGCGACTGAGCACGGGGGTACATATATCTACTCGTCATGGAGAGAGAGATACGAGGTCACTTTCCTGCATCTCCTGATAATCGTCTGCAGATTGGTCATAGTGAGTTTATCCGAATTAACAGGCCTAAATCAATACAATAACTGGCATAGGGTTATCAGGTGTATAGAGTCGTGGTTAAAGGTTGTTACATAACTCGTAATTAACTTATCTAAATCAACAGGCATAAATCAATACAAGAACTGGCAAGGGACACAAATTGACAGACGAACAATGCAACGTGAGGTTATGTATAGCTAACTGCTAAAAATGGGGGAACGAAGATAGGTGTCTTCTCTTTTTACAAGTTCCCTAAATTATGTTAACATTAGGGAGTTGGTACATCAATAAAATAGCAATGTGGATCTCAGTGAGTTATGGGGCTGTCTAGTGTAATTTCATAATTAATCTCGGAATTACTCCTAGGTATTTTGTCTAGTGAAATGGAGGTGGTATTAGGAAGGTTGGGAATATATATAGTTAGTGGATAAAACAACGGGAGGTTAGAGACAGAATTGCTAGAATTGGGGGGGGACTATGATTGTTATATAACTAAATACAGGGCTGACGTAATCACGATCTGATTTGGTGTGAAATGGAAGCTAAGGTGTCTTTTAGATCGCCTCGAACCTACACAATGAAAGTATTATAGCCTGTATGGTGGTTACATAATTAAATACATACTTAGGTGGTACATCAAGAATGTCAGTGAGTAAAGTATTGTGGTTTGTATATTAGAAGACTGTGATTGAGAGACGTATAATATGTGGAATGAATTGGGAGAGAGAGAGAGACCAAATCGGGGATGAAAAAGGAACCGGGGATCTCGTTGGGGGTGGGGGTTTCGCTCTCAGGATTTTCGTTCCTGTGGCTCGTTAGGGGTGGGGGTTTCGCTCTCAGGTTTTTCGTTCCTGTGGTATTTTACTTCCGTCGCCTTTATATGAGGTACGACCTCGTACCTCAAGGTTGGAGTACGTAGGTTTGTTTAGGGGGCCAGGTCAGGTCGGTGAGGGGGTTAGGTTGGAGGGAAATGGCAGCCTGCCGCTGAGGACGAAGATTACTGTCATCCCGACTAGCAGCAGACTGCGCGGAAAAGAGAGACAAAAACTTAAAACATTTTATCCTGGAATGTGAATAATATAATGAAATTAGGAAAAAATAACAAGATTACTCAGGCCATATATCCAAGACACTGAAACCTAATAGGAGAGTTACTATTCAAGAAAGAAGGGAACGAGAGAAGAAAATACATAGATGTTGGAAAAGGAGAGAAAAGAGGATAAAAGAACTTGACGAAAGAACAGATAATTAAGAACACAGGAAAATTAAGAAGAGCTAAAGTGTTTAACAATGTATAAAACAAATTTAAAAGATAGTAAGAAAAGTGTAGGCTAACAAGAAAGGGAGTACTACTAAGGAAAAAAACAAATATATACAGTATATGGAAAACATGTACATTTATAGAATCATGCCCAATCGCTTAGGAATTGAGAACAATACAAAACAAAATCCCATGAAAAATTCAGTACAATAAACATCATCATCATCATCAGGGGGGGATGGATTAGTTAGGGTCGCCGTTAGTCTTGGTGAAGGTCTGGTTTATTGGTAGGGGTGGTGGTGGTGGTTGTGGCTTTGACCTTGGGGGTTCGCTTTCACTTTGGGAGGGAGGGGTGGATATACCGTTAGGTCTGCCGTTAGGAATGTGGGTCTGGGTGAGAGCTGGCCCGGGGGCAGTTTTGGATGGTGGCTTGAAGGTTTGCGGTCGGGGGTAGTGATAGGGGGGGGTTAAAGTTGAAACGGGCAGGTCGAGTCGGGGATGTTGTTGCGGAAGAGGTTGGTGCTGGGGAGGGGTTGAATTGTGTAGAGAGTTGTGGTCGTGAGTGGGGTTGTGGGAAGGGTGAGTAAGGCTGGAGGTTGAGAGTTTACGATGATCTGGAGGGTTGGAGTGTGGGGATTTGATAGGGAGATGGTGGGGGGGGGGTCTGGGCAGGCAGGGTTGTGGTTTGAGAGGGGTTGAATTTGGACTGATTTTATTGTCGGGAGAGACGTGGATGGGATTTCGAGGAGAGGTTGAGAGGTTGATTATGTTGTTTGGGGCGAGAGAGAGGGTAGTATTTTTGGGGTTAGTCAAGGTGGAAAAAGTTTTGTGGTTGGATTTGGATGGGCATGGTATTTTGTCAAGCGGGATCTTTGGGGGTGGAATTTGGGGCGGATGGGGTAACGGTGAAGAGGGGGGTAAGGTAGGGGGGGAAGAGGAGGTAGGGGTTATGCACAGCGGTGATTTTGAGTTCTGAATGGGGTCCACGAGTTTGAGGGGTTTGTTGCAGGTGATAACGGAGATGGGTGGTGAGGATGGGAGAGGTGGGGTGGAGCAGGTACTTTCTGGCAAGGGTGGAACGGATTTGGTGGAGGAAGTCTGGTGGATAGGGTGGAGAGTGAGGTTAGGTGTGGAAGGTGAGGGAAAGGATAAAGGGAGGTGAGGTGACCTTTGGTTCGCAGGTGGTTGAGGAATCAGGGCAGGGGTTCGATAGTGTGGCTTCAACATTTCCCTGATGGTATGGATGTCCTGTCGGAAGGTTGTCTGGCCATGGATGAGGAAATGATGCCAGATGTACAAGGGAAGGATCTTGAATAATGCTTGGAGAATTTGTTGCTCTTGTCGTTCCTTTGTTCGGTCGTTATTCGCATTTCTTACACATCTATCTAGGTTGGTAAGAGTGGCGTCTAGGTTTCTGTTATACGGGATTTCGTCGAGATTTGCGGTTGGGGCGACGAGGGAACTCAAAGGTGGGGTGGCAGCATGGTGGGAAACAGGGTGGGGGTTGGGTGTAGATATGGCAGCAGAAGGAGGTTTGTGGTTATTCTTAAGAGATGGAGGATGCGAGGTGCGGGAGCGTTTATGATGAGGTGTTTTGCTGTGTAAAATGGGGTTGTTGAGAGTGGACGGAGTTGGTGCTGGTTTCTTTTGATTTCGGTGGTTGGGATATGATGAATGGAATGGGCGGATTGAATGTATGTATTGGGGTGTGGAAATTTGAGATGCAGGGGAAGGAAAATGTTTAGAGGTTGAGGAGGGGTTGGATGAGGTAGAGAGATGGAAGCGTGTTCTTTTATGTGGGGGAAGATGTGAGGGGGGTGGTGGGGTGGCGCGCGGAGTGACGTCATGTACAGTGGTGGAGGAGAGGGAGGTGAGGGAGGAGGAGCTTTATTCTGATTCTTTCTGGGTGGGCGTGAAAAACGTGCAGTTGATTTCTGAGGGGGGAATTTTTGATGACAGCTAGGGTGTTGGTCTTGGGTTGGCCCGCTAAAAACTTTCGTATGGTGATTAGATCTTTAGGGAAATCAACGGGGTCATGCACAGTGAAGTGTTGTAGGATGGAAAGGGGTAACATTTGCACGAGGTAGACAAAGAGAATTTGATTTTGTTGCTCCACGGGAAGAGCAGGGAATGCAGCTCTTACTTGCTGGCGAATGGAGGCAATTGTGGCGTCTAAATCGCCTTCGAACTTTATGTCTTTAATTTTTGCAAAGGCGACGAAAATACCTAGTGATGGCCTAATGGCATCGATTACAATGGGTCTAAATTGATCCCAGGTGAGTTCAGGGGTTACCTGTGGGGCAATGAGGGAAACGGCTTTTCCCAGGTGCGTTAAGAGGACGGCTATTTTTTCACGGTCCATGTTATACGCCAAATCTAGCACTGGTTTCACAATGTCCATGTATGTTTCTATGTCGTAGGTCTTCCCATCGTATTTCGGAATGGGAATGTGAGAATAGGCTGCCATTTTTCGATGTTACCATGCCTCTACTGCTTCAAAAAAATGCAATGCAATGAAATCTTCTATCCGAATCAAGATCCACCGCTGCCGCCAATGTTAATCCTGTATAAAATCAGGGCATAACAGAGTTAATAGTAGATTTTTGTCCTGGAGAGTGATTTCGAGCCTGTAATTTAGTAGGAACCGGCCTTTGGCCGGGACATTTTCTACTGAAAAAAATGTACAAATATATATACGGTACATTAGATACCTGGTCACTATACTGTAGATAACATAATAGCCTATTATTTAATTACAAGTTCAGCTACGGTACCTTTCTATCCCTCTTAATTTGTATTATACCACTACGACTCAAATGGGTAAATAATCCTCTTAATGACATAGGTCCTTCTTAACCCGGGAACTGCGGGAAGACTCTTAAGAGTCAGGGGGAAAAAAAATCAATTTAAAACAGATTTTTTTTTTTTTTTATTTTATTTATTGATTTATTTTTGTCCCTGGGCCATGCAAAATATCACTCCTCTACCTCCCCTCCTTCCCCACTTTCCTCCCCTCCTTCAGTTATCACCTATTTTCCCTGTTATTCCCTTATTCTGTGGTATATTTTTGTGCTAACATTAGCGAGTTGCAAGCAGGGCATTGTCATCACTGTTAGCAAGCGAGTGCAAGAGAGAGAGAGAGAGTATCGATCGACAGTGTCTCTCCAGACTTGGGGAAAAGTGGCGGGAAAGGAGGTTGCCTCAGCCATACATTATGTAACTCCCGGCCTGTATCGCCGATTTTGACCATCCAAACGCTGTTTCCACTTGTTTTATTGTTGTAACAGGTTAATACCTTTATAATCAACCTATAATAGGCGCATATGGAGAAGTATTAATGCTATTTATGGTAAAATAAATATTTTAGTGATGGAAACAGCTCAAATACATGCGCACAGGCAGAGGTGTCTCATACCCCCCATGCGCACTTCAGAGGTTAAACGGCATAAAATCATCACATTTTAGCCAGTATCGAAGTTAAAAAGGAGTGATGGTGCTGAAGGGGTTAACTCTGGTGATCGTCTGGAGTATCCCCTGTAGCCTAGCTATCACCTCATTGGTTTGTTGATTTTATGACTCTTTTAGTTTGGTGATTTTATGACAATTTCCTCCACTAGTTTGGCGATTTCAAGACGGTTATAATCCAATGGAAATGCTAATGTTTTCCTGGGGAGCGATAGCAAGCCTGTATATAAGGAAAATCGGCCATTGGCCAGGATATTATTATACCGAAAAGTGTACATTTTTAGCTTTAATTGAAAATTGCTCAAATTTTGCAAAAACAAAGAAAGCACTCATAACTTATGTAAAAAATCACCACCATAAACCCTAAAAATTATCTAAATTCTTTATAAGCCGAAACTCGTAAGTGGCCAATTATAGAATTTATTTTGTTACATTGCATGATGCAATCTTTATATTCTGACTATCATTAGGCGATTTTCTTATGAACTATAGAGTCTATTCATTATAATTTGTCCAGTAATCTTGAAACCTAGCCTCTCTAACTCAACATGGCTATACCCTATTCCAAGTAAGTGTGCCCAAACTCTTGAACATTATAACCTCTATAACTCACAAACGACTAGAGTAATCGAGCTAACATTTTCTACCAATTGGGAAGGGTGAGCCAGGGAATAGGTGTGGAAAGTTACAGCCTATTTGCTTTAGCCCTTTTTGAGTAACAGAGGTTAAGGTTCACAGTTTCTGGGCTACCTATTTGGAACAAGGTATAGCACAAATGAGTGGTAAATGTTCACATCTATTCCCTGGCTGACTCTTCTCAATAGTAGGCTACTCTGAGCCTTTATGGGGGAGATAGGTGCTTTTTCTGGACCACTTTCTCCCTCATGTTTAGCATATTAGCTTTGAAATTTTAAGATGTTCATTCCATTAGTTTGGCGATTTTGAGACCTTTTGCCCCATTTCTTTGTCAATATTAAAGACCTTTTGTGCCATTTAGGTGTTGATTTTTTCCTGGCGAGCGATAGCGAGTGTTATGCCCTGTTTTTCTACAGGATTAACTTGGGTAATGTGAGTTCTAACTGACTGGGTTTAGAAGGCTGCATGCACAAAACAAGGTATGAGGAATAGAGAACACAAAATAAACACACGGTAACAAGACACACGATCACATTTATTGACGTACACGCTTCTGTAGTTTTCTTGATAATGATTAATATGAAACATAAGAAGGTATGAATACTCGTACAAGACAAATGATAGAATTGAACAACTAGCATTAAGTGGATCTGGATGGAGTCTAGTCTCCCACTTCCAACGTTCAGGTATTAATCTTCTGATCACTGGCTTTATTCACAAGTTGATATACTGGAGACCATCAATGTTACTTATAGATTCATATTCACTGTTAGATTTATTACTGGTAGCTCTGGTGCTCAAGTAGTAGTTCACAGACTAGATTAGACACGCGTATTTTAGAGCACGGGAATTCTAGTAACCTCAGGGGGGAACTGATCTAAGTTTTATATTCTTGTATCAGAAATACATAGAACGCAAATCAGTGGGCGAACATTCAGATATTACTAGGGTTTCACTTCTGTGTAATAATATCTGGATATATGGGTAATTACGAGAGTTAATATCGCCTGTTAATTAATAAACACTGATATGCTTAGCACTTCCTAATGGAATGGTTATATAATTATGAATTATACTGGGGCAAAGGTATAGCCACTTCATAGAAATATTAATAAGTGAATCTCTAAATAGCACTGTAACACTGTAGTACTGATAGAGTGAATCTTGGGTAATATTTGATTGGTCTGGTCCTGGTTATCTTGCGTCCGTGATGTTGGGGGCTAACGACTGGTTCCGCGGCCGTCCAGATGGTCCATATGTAGGAAGTTCTCAAGTACGTGGACAGGTCCTTCTATCCAAATCTGCCACGGAGTCTGCCGGCTCTGGAACTCAATTCTCAGCAACCAACAATGATAGAACTGGAGGTCAACTCTGGTGACCAACCACTGGTTGGTGTCTATCTTTCAACTGATTTTACTGGGGGCTGGAGCTTGATTTATAGGGGCGGTTTTGGACCCTGTAGGCCATAGGGATCTCGAGTTTTGATGGACTTATTTGAGCTCTCAATTGATACGGGAACTAGGTAAGGTGGTGATTACTGTTGTGGCACATGGCTATATGGAGCCTTCATCATGTGATATAACTGAGCCTTAGTAAGAGGTACTATTTTGGCTATACTGGAAGTATTTAGGGGAGAGAGACTGGATCTACTTTGTGAGGAGGATTGGGACAGCTGTGATAGGAGCGTCTCTCTTAGATTGTTCAGTCTTCATTCTATGGTATAGCTGAGGTGCTAATTTGGTTATTGGAGTGTGCAAGAAAGGTTACTGGGTTATTGTGGGTTAATAGAGGTTAGTCAGGGTGTTAGTTATACATGGTTAGTTCAGTGATAGGAAGAATTCCTGGGCTACCTGGCAATGACCCGGAAGTCAAAACAGGGGTGAGGTATACCTCCGCAGGGGTCGGGGTCTCCCTCCTCGGGTGGGTGAAAAGGGGGAGGTGCGCGTCCTCTCTCTGTGATGGTCGTCCGGGCGGCTGTGGCTGGGGGCTTGCCATATTACAAGTGTTTGTAATAACCCTCTGTTTATGAGACAGATGTGGGTGTTCGTAATACTAAAACCGAAGGTGCCTTGACCAGCTGGTTTAATTGGTTGGGTTGTTAATTGCATGGTTTGTTGGATGTGGGGGAGACTGGGTTGCTAACTCTGCCACATTTATCTGGAAGTATGGCAATAGAAGTTAGTCACTGGCGAGGCGGCTAGCCTCGCACTGACGATCATTTGGTACAGGGTTGTGAATGGGTTGTGAGGGAATAGATGGCATGCAAAGGGTTAGTAAAGTTCTAATGGTGTTCCTTCCTACTGGGGAAAGGTAGGCTGGATAGGAGTATAAATACAAAAGGTTTGAGAATGTTAGTAACTGAAAAGTTAAGGATATTCAGGGGGTACGCTGGAGAGGCTAGGTCGGAAGGGAGTCGAGGAGCGTGGGGGGGTAACGAGAGGGAGAGGGTTAAGGGGGACTACGTGGAAGTTTGACCCTAAGGTCTCTGGGCGTAGGGGTGGCATTAGACTACAGTTGGTATCGTAGCCTGGGGGTTAATGACAGGGAAGGTATGTTAGCCAAACGCTACCGGGGGATGAGCAACATGTGGTGGTATATGAGTCTGGAAAGGATAGAATCATGTGGACTGTGGGGCTGTGGGGAAGAGGAGGTTAACTGTAGGTGTGTGCTTGACTGTGGATAAAAGTAGAGAAAAACATGGTGTATTATTACTCGTCAATATGAGGGGTTATGGACACTATTATTTGACACGATTTCTTGCTGATCTAGTTGTCCCTGGGAACTGCGTTTTCTATGAAATATAGACCAAAGAAAGCGGCAGTTCGTAGGGGTACTTCGTTATTGTTTCGTGGTAGATATGTGTCGAGACAATGGTAAAAAAAGGTTATCTATACAATCTCTGGTTGGGGTAAGAATTAGAGTTACTGCATGGTGGCTAACATCTTCAGTCATTATCTCTGTCTAGGTCTTACAGGAATAATGGTTATATATACAATGGTGTACCCGTGGGTATCATAGTTTCTTATCAATTATGACATGGGGGTTAACATATTACTTCTCGGATGGAAGAACATACATAGATTTATGGGGGCGGTTGGTCTTCAGAAACTTAGTCTGGCAAGACAAGGTATTGTAGGGGGTTAACATATTACTTCTCGGATGGAAGAACATACATAGATTTATGGGGGCGGTTGGTCTTCAGAAACTTAGTCTGGCAAGACAGGGGTTAACATATTACTTCTCGGATGGAAGAACATACATAGATTTATGGGGGCGGTTGGTCTTCAGAAACTTAGTCTGGCAAGACAAGGTATTTTAGGGTATGTTGATATTGATATCCTAACTTAGGGACAGGGCATGGGTGTATTAAATTAAGGTGTATTTATGTTCATCATCATGTAGATAGAGTCGGGCGGGTAAGAGGTGTAGGACACGAGGGGTAGTGGATACGCGAGGTGGGGGAGGGTTGTGAATTGTAAAGGGGTGGTTTGAGGCTAGGCGCCGCGCCGCTCGTGACCTAGGATAGTGACCCTTAATGCGCTGGACATAATGGTGGCATTTCCATACGATCGAACAGGTAGGGTGGTGTGTGCAGCGGGGCGTGAAGGATAAGCGGACAGGATGACCCAAAACAGGGTACCACTGAGCATAGGGTCACGAAGCAAAGTAGAGTAGTGTGGATTGTGGATACGAAGGAGGTGATTGGAAGACGTATAACAATTGTGGAAAAGTAAATGGAAGAGATGAACACAATGGCAGATAAAAGATAATTAACCTAAGGATTGAATACATGCATGAATGACGACATTATAGCCGTCATCCTAATAAGATGAGGAAACCGGGTTGGTATGCACGTGGCACAATACGACAAAAGCACAGTGCCGCTATGTCGTATCAATACTGGTGGCATACTCCGGTTAATATTATATATACACTTAGTTACTAGAAGAACAAGGCAAGGGGGGGGGGCGACTGAGCACGGGGGTACATATGTCTATACTCGTCATGGAAAGGGAGATACGAGGTAGCTTTCCTGCATCTCTCCTGATAATCGTCTGCAGATTGGTCATAGTGAGTTTATCCGAATTAACAGGCCTAAATCAATACAATAACTGGCATAGGGTTATCGGGTGTATAGAGTCGTGGTTAAAGGTTGGGAATCTATAGTTAGTGGATAAAACAACGGGAGGTTAGAGACATAGAATTGCTAGAATTGGGGGGGGGGGACTCTGATTGTTATATAACTAAATACAGGGCTGACGTAATCACGATCTGATTTGGTGTGAAATGGAAGCTAAGGTGTCTTAGATCGCCTCGAACCTACACAATGAAAGTATTATAGCCTGTATGGTGGTTACCTAATTAAATACATACTTAGGTGGTACATCAAGAATATCAGTGAGTAAAGTATTGTGGTTTGTATATTAGAAGACTGTGATTGAGAGACGTATAATATGTGGAATGAATTGAGAGGGAGAGAGAGAGACCAAATCGGGAATGGAAAAGGGGCCTGGGATCTCGTTGGGGATGGGAGTTTCGCTCTCAGGATTTTCGTTCCTGTGGCTCATTAGGGTTGGAGGTTTCGCTCTCAGGTTTTTCGTTCCTGCGGTATTTTACTTCCGTCGCCTTTATATTAGGTACGACCTCGTACCTCAAGGTTGGAGTACGTAGGTTTGTTTAGGGGGCCCAGGTCAGGTCGGTGAGGGGGTTAGGTTGGAGGGAAATGGCAGTCTGTCGCTGAGGACGAAGATTACTGTCATCCCGACTAGCAACAGACTGTTCAGAAAAGAGAGACAAAATCTTAAAACATTTTATCCTGGAATGTGAATAATATAATGAAATTAGGAAAAAAATAACAAGATTACTCAGGCCATATCTCTAAGAAACTGAAACTAATAGGAGACCTACTATTCAAGAAAGAAGGGAACGAGGGAAGAAAATACATAGATGTTGGAAAAGGAGAGAAAAGATGATAAAAGAACTTGACGAAAGAACATATAATTAAGAACACAGGACAATTAAGAAGAGCTAAAGTGTTTAACAATGTATAAAACAAATTTAAAAGATAGTCAGAAAAGTATAGGTTAACAAGAAAGGTAGTATGACTAAGGAAAAAAAAAAAAATATATACAGTATATGGAAAACATGTAAATTTATAGAATCATGCCCAATCGCTTAGGAATTGAGAACAATACAAAACAAAATCCCATGGAAAATCCAGTACAATAACATCCTCATCATCATCAGGGGGGGGGGGGGGGGGTTATTTAGGGTCGCCGTTAGTCTTGGTGAAGTTCTGGTTTATTGGTAGGGGTGGTGGTGGTGGTTGTGGCTTTGACCTTGGGGGTTCGCTTTCACTTTGGAAGGGAGGGGTGGATATACCGTTAGGTCTGCCGTTAGGAATGTGGGTCTGGGTGAGAGCTGGCCCGGGGCCAGTTTTGGAGGGAGGTTTAAAAGGTTGCGGTCGGGGGTAGTGATAGGGGGGGTTTAAAGGTGAAACGGGCAGGTCGAGTCGGGGTTGTTGTTGTGGAAGAGGTTGGTGCTGGGGAGGGGTTGAATTGTGTAGAGAGTTGTGGTCGTGAGTGGGGTTGGGGGAAGGGTGAGTAAGGCTAGAGGTTGAGAGTTTATGATGATCTGGAGGTTTGGAGTGTGGGGATTTGATAGGGAGATGGTGGGGGGGGGGAGGGGTCTGGGCAGGCAGGGTTGTGGTTTGAGAGGGGTTGAATTTGGACTGATTTTATTTTCGGGAGAGACGTGGATGGGATTTCGAGGAGTGGTTGAGGTTGAGAGGTTGATTATGTTGTTTGGGGCGAGAGAGATGGTAGTATTTTGGGGGTTAGCCAAGGTGGAAAAAGTTTTGTGGTTGGATTTTGATGGGCGTGGTATTTTGTCGAGCGGGATCTTTGGGGGTGGAATTTGGGGCGGATGGGGTAACGGTGAAGAGGAGGGTAAGATAGGGGGGGAAGAGGAGGTAGGGGTTATGTAGCATTCTTGGTTGATGCGGGTGTTTGAAGGGGTTCACCGAGGTTGGGCATGTGGGGAGATGATGGTGGGGGGGGGTGAGGTTGACAGTTTTGAGGGGGGGACAGGTGATGAATATGAGGAAGTGAGAGGCGTGACAGGTTGTTGAGGGGTTGACGGGGGTGAAGGTTGGTCTTGGGTGACAGGGGCATGTGAGAGAGTGGAGGGGGGGCTTATTTTCTGACCAGCATTTTTCAGGGGTGACATTGAAAGAGAATTGGTTATGGTGGGGGTGACCATTTCTGCGTGCTGTGGTTTGTTGGCAGTCATAGAAAAAGGATGGGGTTTATGGGGTAACACAATTGATGGAAGATTATCGTTGGTGGATGGCTGGGCAGGGGAAAATTTAGGGATGGTCAGAGAGGATAGAGGCAAGGAAGAGTGCACTGGGGTTGGACTTTCATCGGGAGTCATTTTGGAAGGGTGCACGGAGTTTGATTCCTTAGGGGAATGGAGGGACTTATTGATGATAGTGTTCGGTGGAGGAATACATTTACTTTCTTGGATAGGGGCTGAAGGGGTGGATAGGGGATTCACCGAACTGAGTTGGCATCTTTCTCTGATGGAGAGCATATGTTCTTCGAATGAGCCGTACGGGTCGAGACGGCGGTGAGGTGGGGTGGGAGGATGTCTAACAATGCGGTGAATAAGAGTTCATTTTGTTGCTCGTCATCTTGAGAGCTATACGTGGTCCTCACGTATCTGTAGAGTTGTACGAGGGTCACATTGATATCCCCTTCATACTTGATCTCGTCGACTTTTATTATTTTGGGGGCGACGAGGGAACCCAAAAGTGGCCCTAAGGTCCGGATCACGAGGGATCGAAACTGGTTCCAGGTAAGCTTTGGCGTTACCTGTTCAATAATTTGGGAAAACAACTGGTTCCAGGTACGCTTTGGCGCAATTTGGGAAACGGCTTTTCCCAACTGCGTAACGTGCAATAATGCAACAGAGATTTTGTCGCGGTCATTTTGAAGTGCCACATCTAACACTGGCTTTACTATGTCTAAGTAAGTGGCGATATCATACGTGTTTACATCATACTTGGGAATGTGTGTGAGTGTCATAGCGAACTGCCATTTTTGCGATGTTCCCATGCTTCTACTGTTCCAAACTTGCAATGTAATGCAACCTTTTATCCGAATCAAGAACCACCGCTGCCGCCAATGTTATGCCCTGTTTTTCTACAGGATTAACTTGGGTAATGTGAGTTCTAACTGACTGGGTATAGAAGGCTGCATGCACAAAACAAGGTATGAGGAATAGAGAACACAAAATAAACACACGGTAACAAGACACACGATCACATTTATTGACGTACACGCTTCTGTAGTTTGCTTGATAATGATTAATATGAAACATAAGAAGGTATGAATACTCGTACTAGACAAATGATAGAATTGAACAACTAGCATTAAGTGGATCTGGATGGAGTCTAGTCTCCCACTTCCAACGTTCAGGTATTAATCTTCTGATCACTGGCTTTATTCACAAGTTGATATACTGGAGACCATCAATGCTACTTATAGATTCATATTCACTGTTAGATTTATTATTGGTAGCTCTGGTGCACAAGTAGTAGTTCACAGACTAGATTAGACATGCGTATTTTAGAGCACGGGAATTCTAGTAACCTCAGGGGGGTACTGATCTAAGTTTTATATTCTTGTATCAGAAATACATAGAACGCAAATCAGTGGGCGAACATTCAGATATCACTAGGGTTTCACTTCTATGTAATAATATCTGGATATATGGGTAATTACGAGAGTTAATATCGCCTGTTAATTAATAAACACTGATATGCTTAGCACTTCCTAATGGAATGGTAATATATGAATAATACTGGGGCAAAGGTATAGCCACTTCATAGAAATATTAATAAGTGAATCTCTAAATAGCACTGTAACACTGTAGTACTGATAGAGTGAATCTTAGGTAGTATTTGATTGGTCTGGTCCTGGTTATCTTGCGTCCGTGATGTTGGGGGCTAACGACTGGTTCCGCGGCCGTCCAGATGGTCCATATGTAGGAAGTTCTCAAGTACGTGGACAGGTCCTTCTATCCAAATCTGCCACGGAGTCTGCCGGCTCTGGAACTCAATTCTCAGCAACCAACAATGATATAACTGGAGGTCAACTCTGGTGACCAACCACTGGTTGGTGTCTATCTTTCAACTGATTTTACTGGGGGCTGGAGCTTGATTTATAGGGGCGGTTTTGGACCCTGTAGGCCATAGGGATCTCGAGTTTTGATGGACTTATTTGAGCTCTCAATTGATACGGGAACTAGGTAAGGTGGTGATTACTGTTGTGGCACATGGCTATATGGAGCCTTCATCATGTGATATAACTGAGCCTTAGTAAGAGGTACTATTTTGGCTATACTGGAAGTATTTAGGGGAGAGAGACTGGATCTACTTTGCGAGGAGGATTGGGACAGCTGTGATAGGAGCGTCTCTCTTAGATTGTTCAGTCTTCATTCTATGGTATAGCTGAGGTGCTAATTTGGTTATTGGAGTGTGCAAGAAAGGTTACTGGGTTATTGTGGGTTAATAGAGGTTAGTCAAGGTGTTAGTTATACATGGTTTGTTCAGTGATAGGAAGAATTCCTGGGCTACCTGGCAATGACCCGGAAGTCAAAACAGGGGTCAGGTATACCTCCGCAGGGGTCGGGGTCTCCCTCCTCGGGTGGGTGAAAAGGGGGAGGTGCGCGTCCTCTCTCTGTGATGGTCGTCCGGGCGGCTGTAGCTGGGGGCTTGCCATATTACAAGTGTTTGTAATAACCCTCTGTTTATGAGACAGATGTGGGTGTTCGTAATACTAAAACCGAAGGTGCCTTGACCAGCTGGTTTAATTGGTTGGGTTGTTAATTGCATGGTTTGTTGGATGTGGGGGAGACTGGGTTGCTAACCCTGCCACATTTATCTGGAAGTATGGCAATAGAAGTTAGTCACTGGCGAGGCGGCTAGCCTCGCACTGACGATCATTTGGTACAGGGTTGTGAATGGGTTGTGAGGGAATAGATGGCATGCAAAGGGTTAGTAAAGTTCTAATGGTGTTCCTTCCTACTGGGGAAAGGTAGGCTGGATAGGAGTATATATACAAAAGGTTTGAGAATGTTAGTAACGGAAAAGTTAAGGATATTCAGGGGGTATGCTGGAGAGGCTAGGTCGGAAGGGAGTCGAGGAGCGTGGGGGGGTAACGAGAGGGAGAGGGTTAAGGGGGACTACGTGGAAGTTTGACCCTAAGGTCTCTGGGCGTAGGGGTGGCATTAGACTACAGTTGGTATCGTAGCCTGGGGGTTAATGACAGGGAAGGTATGTTAGCCAAATGCTACCGGGGGATGAGCAACATGTGGTGGTATATGAGTCTGGAAAGGATAGAATCATGTGGACTGTGGGGCTGTGGGAAAGAGGAGGTTAACTGTAGGTGTGTGCTTGACTGTGGATAAAAGTAGAGAAAAACATGGTGTATTATTACTCGTCAATATGAGGGGTTATGGACACTATTATTTGACACGATTTCTTGCTGATCTAGTTGTCCCTGGGAACTGCGTTTTCTCTGAAATATAGACCAAAGAAAGCGGCAGTTTGTAGGGGTACTTCGTTATTGTTTCGTGGTAGATATGTGTCGAGACAATGGTAAAAAAAGGTTATCTATACAATCTCTGGTTGGGGTAAGAATTAGAGTTACTGCATGGTGGCTAACATCTTCAGTCATTATCTCTGTCTAGGTCTTACAGGAATAATGGTTATATATACAATGGTGTACCCGTGGGTATCATAGTTTCTTATCAATTATGACATGGGGGTTAACATATTACTTCTCAGATGGAAGAACATACATAGATTTATGGGGGCGGTTGGTCTTCAGAAACTTAGTCTGGCAAGACAAGGTATTGTAGGGGGTTAACATATTACTTCTCGGATGGAAAAACATACATAGATTTATGGGGCAGTTGGTCTTCAGAAACTTAGTCTGGCAAGACAGGGGTTAACATATTACTTCTCGGATGGAAGAACATACATAGATTTATGGGGGCGGTTGGTCTTCAGAAACTTAGTCTGGCAAGACAAGGTATTTTAGGGTATGTTGATATTGATATCCTAACTTAGGGACAGGGCATGGGTGTATTAAATTAAGGTGTATTTATGTTCATCATCATGTAGGTAGAGTCCGGCGGGTAAGAGGTGTAGGACACGAGGGGTAGTGGATACGCGAGGTGGGGGAGGGTTGTGAATTGTAAAGGGGTGGTTTGAGGCTAGGCGCCGCGCCGCTCGTGACCTAGGATAGTGACCCTTAATGCGCTGGACATAGGGGTGGCATTTCCATACGATCGAACAGGTAGGGTGGTGTGTGCAGCGGGGCGTGAAGGATAAGCGGACAGGATGACCCAAAACAGGGTACCACTGAGCATAGGGTCACGAAGCAAAGTAGAGTAGTGTGGATTGTGGATACGAAGGAGGTGATTGGAAGACGTATAACAATTGTGGAAAAGTAAATGGAAGAGATGAACACAATGGCGGATAAAAGATAATTAACCTAAGGATTGAATACATGCATGAATGACGACATTATAGCCGTCGTCCTAATAAGATGAGGAAACCGGGTTGGTATGCATGTGGCACAATACGACACAAGGACAGTGCCGCTATGTCGTATCAATACTGGTGGCATACTCCGGTTAATATTATATATACACTTAGTTACTAGAAGAACAAGTCAAGGGGGGGGGGGGGCGACTGAGCACGGGGGTACATATGACTATACTCGTCATGGAAAGGGAGATACGAGGTAGCTTTCCTGCATCTCTCCTGATAATCGTCTGCAGATTGGTCATAGTGAGTTTATCCGAATTAACAGGCTTAAATCAATACAATAACTGGCATAGGGTTATCGGGTGTATAGAGTCGTGGTTAAAGGTTGGGTATCTATAGTTAGTGGATAAAACCACGGGAGGTTAGAGACTTAGAATTGGGGGGCTATGATTGTTATATAACTAAATACAGGGCTGACGTAATCACGATCTGATTTGGTGTGAAATGGAAGTTAAGGTGTCTTAGATCGCCTCGAACCTACACAATGAAAGTATTATAGCCTGTATGGTGGTTACCTAATTAAATACATACTTAGGTGGTACATCAAGAATATCAGTGAGTAAAGTATTGTGGTTTGTATATTAGAAGACTGTGATTGAGAGACGTATAATATGTGGAATGAATTGAGAGGGAGAGAGAGAGACCAAATCGGGAATGGAAAAGGGGCCTGGGATCTCGTAGGGGATGGGAGTTTCGCTCTCAGGATTTTCGTTCCTGTGGCTCGTTAGGGTTGGAGGTTTCGCTCTCAGATTTTTCGTTCCTCTGGTATTTTAGCGAGCCTGTTATTTTAGAAGGAATCGGCCTTTGGCCGGGACATTTTTCTACAGAAAAATTTACAAATTTATTTTTAAGGTGGGTCTGGGGGGGGGGGGGAAGGTTGATGGAGGGCCAGCGAGGAAACTAAAAAAATATGATAATAAATATATAGCCTACGTGTAGCCTACCAAAAATCAAGTACTACCCTCTTAAGAGTTTTATTACAGAAGCCATAGTCGGTATATTTCCAGCTGATGGTAAATTGCCATGTCCTCGTCTTGATTACTAAAGTTATTATCAACTTTATGCAGCTAAGTAAATTACTAAGTTATTATCAACTTTATGTAGCTAAGTAAATTTAATTGTCAAGCCTTTCAAGATCCGATACGCATTTAATTTCTGTTTTCTGGCTATTATTAGACGATTTTTGCAGATTGGGAAGGGTATATGGAAGTCAGAGGGTTAAATGAGATAGTTTTTACCCATAAAATTCTCACAGATCCTTCGTAAACTGTGTAAAATCGTCTAATAATAGCCAGAATAAACTGTCAAAATGCGTCATAGTCTTCAAAGAGTTAATTATGGAGAATTTCCAAAGAGTTAATTATAGATAATTTCTATGTGTATGGTACAGAGACAGTATTTTTCTAGAAGTCCTTCCTAAGCTGTATATTATGATAGTTTAGTGTTGGCTACACCCTAGTTCCACATAGGTAGTCCAGAAATTGTGAATCCTAGCCTCTGTAACTCAAAAAGGGCTAGAGAAAATTAGCTGCATAATATATCGACACCTATTCCCTGTCTGACGTCCCCTCCCAAATGGTAGAAAATTATTAGCTCGATTACTTGAGTCGTTTGTGAGTTATAGAGGTTAATGTTCAAGAGTTTCGGCTACGTTTACTTGCAATGGACTAGGGCATAGAATACAATGAACAGATTACGCCACGTTAAAGGGTTAACAAGCTTTCATGCAAGGTCACGTATGCCTCTTAACCCCTTCTCTACCGGTGACGTCTTTTTATCTTGTGTCGGCTACATTTAGACGATATTGTATGAAGCTAACGAAGGATGTATGGTAGCTAAGGGGATTAATTGAGATAGTCTATAATTATAGTCTTTTAATGGGTAGACGTCCTGCCTAAGCTGAATAAACTCGTCTAACAGTTGCCAGAATATAATGAAAAGGACGTCCCCGGTACTGAAGGGGTGAAAGGTCGGTATCACACAAGCCCATTTTGCCCTTAACTATCCCTTTATTGTGATTAGAGTTGCCAATAATGATAACACAGCTGCACAATGATATAAACAATGGCATCATGGTATACGAGAGAGAGGGAGAGAGAAAGTGTGTGCGTGTGTGAGATAAATTAAGTGTGTGTGTGTGTGTGTGTGAAAAAAGAGTGGGAGAGTACGCGAGTGAGAGTGAGTGTGTGCGTGCGTGTGTGAGAGAGAGAGAGTGTGAGAGTGGGTATACATAACAACTGTATAGTATAGATATTGCACCACTGTCTGTAACATAATAATATACATTAATTATTCTGATCGGAGAGTGACCAGTAATAATGTTATATTTCAGGCGCAAGGATAGAGTGTGTGTTTTGTTTTTCGAGATGGGGGATAAAAGCACCAGGACAAAAACAACTCCTGTCACCGCACTGCCAAGGCAAGAGGACACAAGAGCCTCCTCACCACGTCAGGTCCAGGCCGCCAGCATCACCTCGCCACTTCCCCTGACCCCAGGAAAGGACCTAACAGTGAGGATATCCACTGACACCACCAGGGCAATAAGAGAGGTTCAATACCAATATAAGGGAGAAGAAATCCTCCATAAACCTCAAACCACCACACGCCCATCTTGCCCGGAGATGCACCACCGCCGTGGCGCGAATCCTGAGAAGGGCTACCGCCGTCGACGCAGACCTTCCTCCGAGCACAACCGCCCTTCTAAAGGGGGTATCACACTGGGCCAATTCTCGTCACTCTTCAGCAAAAAGTGGAGCTACCGTCAATCTCCAGCACAAATCTCACCCTTTGATGGAGCTAGGATGCTTCCCGCACTGGGTGGGAAGCTCCAGTTTTTGATGGAGGTAGAGTGTCAGCCTCTTTACAGCTCGCATCTAATCTCATTGATATCTCAAGTATATGACGTCGAAATATATATTTTGCTACATAATTGTGTGTTTTGATTGTGAGAAGGGCTGCGGATAGACATAAACTAAGTGAATTAACCCGGGAACTGCCGGAAGACTCTTAAGAGTTCCCCCGGCGGACTGCGGGAAGACTCTTAAGAGTCAGAGAAAAAAAAAAAAAAAATTTAAACATTGAAAAACAAATATTTTTTTATTTTTATTTTTTTATTTATTTATTTATTTTTTTGCCCCTGGGCCATGCAAAATATCACTCCTCTACCTCCCCTCCTTCCCCACTTTCCTCCCCTCCTTCAGTTATCACCTATTTTCCCTGTTATTCCCTTATTCTGAGGTATATTTTCGTGCTAATATTAGCGAGTTGCAAGCAGGGCATTGTCATCACTGTTAGCAAGCGAGTGCAAGAGAGAGAGAGAGAGAGTATCGATCGACAGTGTCTCTCCAGCCTTGAGGGAAATTGGCGGGAAAGGAGGTTGCCTCACCCATACATTATGTAACTCCCGCCCTGTATCGCCGATTTTGACCATCCAAACGCTGTTTTCACTTGTTTTATTGTTGTAACAGGTTAATACCTTTATAATCAACCTATAATAGGTGCATATGGATAAGTATTAATGCTATTTATGGTAAAATGAATATTTTAGTGATGGAAACAGCTCAAATACATGCGCACAGGCAGAGGTGTCTAATTACCCCCATGCGCACTTCAGAGGTTAATGCTAAAATAGCTACACCACTTGCAGCTAAATAACCACTTCCTATACCTACGCCATGGCGATTGGTATGAAACGAAAACATTCGGTTATGTAGCAGGAGGAACTGTTTTTCAGATGCCTATTTACTAAGAATCATTGAACAATATATTTAACCTAGCCTAACCTAACCTAGTATATTAGTGGACTATTTATTAATGTAAAATGTAAAAATATATTGTAACATTACCAAATTATTGAGATAAATACAGGTCTACCCGCATACACAGGATTATGCCTACAACCTCCGAAAAGTTAAAAATATTTCCTCATATTATATGCTCCAAATATAAAACATAATCACGCAAACTTGTAGATTGAGTCATATTGAAATATAAGTGTCGATATAAATCCATATTACTCTAAATTATTGGTGAAACAGCACAATATAAACGATCGTTTAGTGCCGAGGTAACGACAGGGGCTCCGTCAGGCTATAGCCTATATTTTGCGAAAAAACTTCCTCATAGCTACTTATATAAGCTTCACACGCAAAACATAGTAACATTAACGTATAGATTGGGTCCTATTACACAAAGTTTGTCAATATCAATCCATATTATTTTACAGTTTAAGTGAAACCACTGTTCTATTGCCTACGCCACGGCGATTGGTATGAATCGAAAAAGTTCAAAATATAAATTTCCTCATATAAGCTTAAAAAAAAAAAAAAAAATTACACTAACGTGTAGATTGAGTCATATTGCATCATAATTGTAGATGTAAATTCATATTGCTATACATTACAGTATAGGTGAAACGGACCAATATAGGCTAAGGTCGGACGTTGATATTATTGTGTCGGAGGCTCATGCAGCCAGGACGCTTGGCGTGTGTGATAGAATTTGCTGGCACTACTGGCTGGAAACAGAGACTGGAGGTTGGAGATTGACGAGAATTTGGCCCAGTGTGATGCCCGCTTAACACCGAGATGCGCAACCGAAAGGAACAGTGAAACTGGTAAGACCTCTCTAGCCAAAGCCATCATCAGTACAGTTGGAATGATACTCTAGACCGTACTGATCGACAGGCTAGAAATCTGGAAGACTTGAGATTATATCCGAGAAAAGTGCCTTGAGAGAGTAAGACACTGGTGGAACTACTCGACGCCTTTTCTTGAAGATATCAAGGATTTACACGTATCCTTGTTGGGCCACACTGGTGCTGTGGGGATCGGTTTTTACACCATACCCGAAAGAGGATTTATGGAGCTCCGATCTTACTCTCAACCATCTGAACAATTTTACCAACACACCTATGTAAGGGGTCTAAATTGACTAGGCTTGATTTTGGCAATATTTACACCAAGACTTGTTGTGTTCACTCACTTTAAGCCCAATAATGACCCAGTCAGTGTTGAGATTAGGTGAAATATTCGGTATTATGTTATTATCGTGATTAATATATCAGTTGACATATATTAAATTGTAATGACTAGAAAGAAATAATTAAAAAGGCCCAATGGTGTCTCATAGGTACGAGGGTCATTATTCTAACTTTACATATTAAATATAATTGTTTGGTATTGTTATATTAAGTTTAGAAAAGGGGTGTCACAATCGAAGCAATGTTGTTTTGGAATTAGAATGAAATTTACTTGTTTTGGCCATTTAATCACTTCCAGGTGTATAAAGTTAATTGCAAAGCATAACTTTAACTTTGTGAATCTAGTATAATGCTTATATTTGGCCTAATAATTGCTTGAACCGAGTCTCTAGTGTGACACCCTGATTCTGAGGCCTTAGCGACAAGTGCCCACCTCAAGGGGGTTTGACAGGTGGAAATTTATGAGTCCTACCTCCAACTTAAAAACTATAGTCTTACCTAGGATATCGTAAGTAATAGTTAACATGTTTGTGCCTGAAATTCGTTGCATCATATAAAAGTAATTCAATTATCTTTTGAAAGTTTTATTAGACTCTAAGTAAGTTGAGGAGCTCATTTAATCAAGGTATGGTTATTGTTGTGACAAAGGACGCTGACCCCGAGTCCTACAGAGCCTAGAACCGAGAGTGCCAGCGTCATTCCCTCCCAGTCGCCAGCCTCGGGCGGACTAAGGGGAAATATTTGGCTTAACTCTGTATACATTTCCTTTTGTGTTGTGTTTAGATAAAACCTTCAGTTGAAGGTGAGTTGAAGTGAATTGTGAAGTATTTAAGATAAGTTTGAGACCATTTTTTATGCCCAGTTTCTTATATTATGTAACTACGAAATTATACGACATCCTTTGTCTTGGTCGAAGGTGAAATTATTCATTCCGTCTGATAATTAATAATTTAGATTTCAAATTTCATATTATTTGTCCTGCCAACCTTATTAATTATGTATAAGATAATGTTAATTGTATTATGTTAGTGTAGTATTCTCACAGCAATAAGATCCCGTATGTCGAGTTCAATATCATGTATGTAACTTAATGTAAGCCCACATTCCTGAGTCGTGTGTGTGTATACACTCCGTTTTCTATTTTAAACCATTTTATTTTTGAGGGTCAACTAAGTAAATTATATCTATCTCCAACCCTCCGTTTTCTATTTGGACCGTTTTTCTTTATATATTAAGTAAATTTTATCTGTAACCCAATAATGTACATCCTCCCTTTTGTTGTCTCTTAATTGATACATTTGACCACTTTTGTAATGTTGATATGAATTAAGATATAGAATTTTGTCAGTTTTATTAATGGTAATGTTAATACCAGGTCCCAGGTCAGGAGCGAGGTCCAGGGAGAAGTACCAGGTGCAGAGTCCTGTGTCCACCCCAGTGGACATGACCTAGTGGCTGTACTGAGACAGGATGCTGTTGGTGTTATTGAGCCTTGAGCTAACCTTCACCCCATTGTGAGCTGTTGTACGCCTTATGAACCTAGTGACCGAGTGTGTGTTTACTAGGGTAGTGGCCTTGGGGTCACCTGTTGAAGGGTTTTAGTTAACTTTGATGTGGTGATAAGAAGTAGTTCATTGCGCCAATAATACCGATATATTCCGTGGTTGACTAAAGTAATAATCGTATTGATTTGTGTATCACAGTGAAAAGTGTATTTCTCTTTACAGTGTTTTAATATAGTTAAGAATACCAAACGGTATATTGTGTTTTTATTTATCCTGTGTCATTTAGACCATTTGCATTCATTCACCTGTATTTCCTTGCATGCAACGGCCATTAACCCTTATTTAGCGGCGAGCAACATAAGTCGAGTTAAATAAAGCTGGACTATGTGGCGGCGCTCGACATAGGTCGAGTGGCAATTTCAGCACGTAATGTGGCTGAGAGAGAGAGACAAGTGGTGGCAGGAGACTAGCGAGCGTATGACTGCTCCAGACCACCGCGGCGAACCTACTGACACAAAGCTCTCAGCTCCCTCCTCCCTCTCTCACTCGCTACATACTCAATTATGTACTGAAAGTACCGAATTACCTGCTTTTTGCACTCGCGTTGCACGGTTATTGCAAGAAAACTATCCATCATACAAGGATCGTTATGGTGTCATTCGAAAGCTCTGTTTATGCCCTTTCAGGGATAGGTACTTGTTTTACGTTCTGGGTCTTATTTAGGCATGAAAATGATCACGTAAACAGCCCTATTTTGGCTAAAAACACCC
The DNA here is from genome assembly GCA_032716605.1 of Paralithodes platypus. NCBI lineage: Eukaryota > Metazoa > Arthropoda > Malacostraca > Decapoda > Lithodidae > Paralithodes > Paralithodes platypus. Next base: position 21,586,215 of record CM064485.1, on the reverse strand, counting down.
CGCTGTGCGGTACACATAAATAAACCGCATAGGCCGCTCGTAAGGTGTTAAGCTACCAGAGTAATAAGTTGGACCAATCATCAAGTAAGGAAGAAACACAATAATGGAATGAACAAGGAAATAATAAATAAGGCGGGGTAACAGCAAAGTTCCAGGAACATTAGAAAAGAAAAGTAAAGACTACGAAAACCCCCCCTTACACCTAAACTTTGTTAAATGCGGAAAATAGCCTCACGAAAATATCATGCCCTGGTGGGGGCATGAACTCTCGACCCTTGGGTGTGAGGCAGACACCTTACCAGTTAGACCAATAGAGATATCCCTCTTGGCCTGTTCGACTCAGGGTATTTCCGCATCTGAGGTCTGTTTTAGGCTAGCCAATTTTCACTGACTTTACACTACTTCACCTTCCGGGAAGCGAAAGCTCCGAACAGAGAGGAACAAGCTTCAGCCGAATCGACCGAGAGTCCGTCAGAGAGATGAACGGGAATGGTGAGTCAACTTCACTGAGCGGTGCACCACACGCACCTACTAACTGCCCAGTTGGCAACTCGCTTGGGCGGCTGGCAACTTCCACAACCCTACCCAAGCGCGTTTCACAACACTCTCTGCTCTCTCCTATCCTCTTCCTTGTCCTGTGGGGATCGGTTTTTACACCATACCTGAAAGAAGATTTATGGAGCTCCGATCTTACTCTCAACCATCTGAACAATTTTACCAACACACCTAAACTTCGTTAAATGCGGAAATAGCCTCACGAAAATATCATGCCCTGGTGGGGGCACGAACTCTCGACCCTTGGGTGTGAGGCAGACACCTTACCAGTTAGACCAATAGAGATATCCCTCTTGGCCTGTTCGGCTCAGGGTATTTCCGCATCCGAGATTTGTTTTAGGCTAGCCTATTTTCACTGACTTAACAGTGCAACCCAACATCGAGAACTTTGCCTTGATATAGGAATTACAATAAGTCGAGTATGCAGCACTGGCCATGCGCTTTAGTTGTAGTAAATTAACCTACCCCCTCAGTAAGACTTGGTTGGAAGAGCGTAAGACACTGGTGAAATGGCTTCCCTCTAAGTCAGGACTTTAGTAATGGAGGGTGTAAGACACTGGTGAAACAACTCCCTACTTTGTTCTTATGATACAAGAGCGTAAGACACTGGTGTAACGGCTCGTACTAGTAAAATCCCAAAATTCCAACATATAAGTTCCTCCAAAGACTCCCATAGAAGTCTAGGTCTAGATTGTAAGAGAGAGGTTAAGACACTGGTGAAATGGCTCGTTTTCATGTGAGACCCTAACATCTACAGTCTTCAGAAGATCTACAAGGAAATATTCCCCTGCCTTCTGTCACAGTCACACGACAGGACCACCACCACGGACCAGGATGTCTTAGGGAATACCAGGTAGCCACATCTTCAGAGATCATTGGAACCTGCCTATATCTTCCCCTTGAGACACCTAGAGGATCCTCGACCGTGCTGTTATATACAACCTAGTATATGTAACATTGCACCTCTACCTATATGATTTGTGTGAATAAGAATAATCTATGTTTGTACTCTGTGTTATATTATCCTCTATTGCCTTCGTGCTTGTGTTCTTGGGTGTTCTCATCTTCTCCAGTCGAGTAAGAACCTACCTAGTCAATACAACCCCAGTAAAAACCTGGTATAACATTTTTCCTAAAGGGAAAGTTGGCTGGTAATCACCGAAGGGACTCAAAAACACGAGGCTGATTTTTTACTATAGCTTTGCAAGGGTTTTTTCCGAATGTAGGAGGAGGACTGAATGATTCCGAGATTACGGGAATTAAGGAGGAACTGCTGCTTGTTCTTATTGGCTGGTCCTATGATGATCTTGCGGGAGGTGTTGGTATTCGGGGACCTTGATTTCACCGTTGTCTGGGAAGTCTTCCTGCTTCTGAGGCTTCCTTTGTTGTAGAGTAGCATCGAGCCTACCTCGGCCAGTCCTGAACCTGGCTGTGCTTTTGGTAGCGTCAAGCCTACCTCTACCGATCTCGAATCCGGCTATGCTTTTGGTAGCATCGAGCCTACTTCTGCCAGTCTGTGTACCTTTGGTAGCGACGTAGCATTGGGCCTACCTCTACTGATCTCGAATCCGGCTGTGTTTTTGGTAGCATCGAGCCTACCTCTGCCAGTCTGTGTACTTTTGGTAGCGTTGAGCCTACCTCTACTGATCACGAATCCGGCTGTGCTTTTAGTAGTGTCAAGCCTTCCTTTACCAGTCTCAAACCTGGCTGTGCTTTTGGTAGCATCGAGCCTACCTCACCAAAAACTAGGGTGTTAACCCGTTCATTACTGGTGACATCCTTTTAACTTTATTCTGGCTACTATGAGACAATTTAATTAAGTTTCAAAAGGGTCTCCAGCAATTAACAGGCTTCAAACTACCTCACCTTACACTTTTTACTACCACAGATCCTTCTTAAACTGCACAAAATTCTCTAAATATAGCTAGAATAAGATTAAAAAGACATCACCGGTACACAAGGGGTTAATCTATCTATCTATCTATTGCCGGGCGCCGTGATCCCCGAAGGGGTGGCCACGAACGAAACGCCCCCATGCACCTCTGTCACCAGTCAGTCGACGCCACACCTCCCATCCAGCACCGCCTTTGCTCATGTACTTAACTACATCCTTCCACCTCTCACTAAGTCTACCTCTCCCTCTCTGTCCTTCCACCTCGCTCTCGTACACTCTCTTAGTCATTCTCTCGCTTTCCATACGTTCCACATAGCCAAACCATCTCAAGGTGTTCCTGTTCACACTTTCCAGCACATCTACATCCACACAACACGTCTCTCATACTTCCTCATTCGTCTGTCTATCCCTCCATGTAACTCCGCACGCACTTCTCAAGAAAGTGTTAAACTTGTGGTATTTGTTGCCTGGTTCAGGGTGGCTGTGGTAGTGTCTCTTTTCTCTGCTATCTCGGCACTGGTGGTAGTGTGGGCAAGAAGGGCTTGTGTGGCGTGAAATTCTTTCTTGAGATCTGGGGTAGCCGTCTTGCTGATGACTGCCGGGTTGGTGGACGTTCCGGGCAAGAGGGGCGCGTAGTGGCTGGTCTTGTTTTGGGCTTATGTCTTTGTTGTGCTGTAGCTGGGGTGGTGGTGAGGCTGTTTATTCGTATTTCCTTAATTTTAAATTTACCGTCAGCTAAGTAAACAAACCGACTATAGTGAATGTGATACAGGATAGGGAATTGGAGTATATGTAGCCTAGGTGGGACATGTCTTTGCGTATATAGGCCTACTCTTTGTTGACACGTAACGATTACATTACTTAGGTAATAGCCTACTTATACACATTGGTGCTTGTTCTCTCTCTCTCTCTCTCTCTCTCTCTCTCTCTCTCTCTCATGCATTTATCTGTCTCTCCCTCACTCACTCTCACTCTCTCTCTCGCTCATGTAATTATCTCTCTCACTAACTCACTCATTCTCACACATACACTCTCTCTCTCATGTAGCCTATTTATCTGTCTCTCACTTACTCTCACTCTCACAATCTCTCTCTCTCTCTCTTATATCACCTAAATAATGAGTCAAAACACATACACAGGCAGAGAAACGTGTGCCCTAATCCTCGATGTGGTGGCCACGAATGAATCTCCTCCATGCACCTCAATCCTCTAGCAGTCTGAATAGAAACATACATGGATAAATAGAGCCTACACACACACAGATACCGTACACACACACACATACCGTACACACACACACACACAAACACAGCACACATACACATACACCTTACACACACACACACATACCGTACACACACATGTCTCACAAACACAGACACATAAGGTATGCATAAAGAAACATACCATATAGACACACAGTACATATGCACACATATAGCATACATACACACTCACACACTGCTGATACATACACAGGAACACACGCATAAATAGAAGGCACACACAGGCATATGCATACAAAGAATGTATGCACACAGTCACACACACACACACACACACATATATACACACACAATATGCATAGGCTACATAGAACGTAGACACAGAGATATCCATACATATAATTATCGCACACACACACAACTAAACATAAATATAACTCACATACACACATACAACGTATCACACACACACACACACACACATACTACACGCACACACACCTAAACGCGCATACATTGAACGCACATACACAAACATCCATAACACGTACACACACAACTATGCATAAAACTAGAACGCATACATACACAAACATATGCATACAACTTATACACACACACCTATGCATATAAAGAACGTACACACACATATATGCATAAATAACACTATAGGCCCTACACACATAAATATACACTCAGAGAACGTACACACACACGTATGCACACATACATAATTATACACTCAGAGAACGTACACACACACACATGCATAAATAACACGTATGAACACAAAGAACGTACACACACACACACACACACACACACACACACACACACTATACGATGAGATTGCAAGGCTTCCCAGAACTTCCAGAAGAAATGGAAGAAAGAAGGAATGAAGACTCTAGGGCACGCTTCCTTCATTTCTTTCTTCCTTCTTTCCCTCTTCCCTTCTTCCTTATTCATTCTTTCCTTCCTCCATTATTCTTTCCTTAAGTATTCCTGTTTTTATATTCCTTCTTTCTCTATTCCCTCTTTTCTTATTCAATCTTTCCTTCCTTCAATATTCCTTCCTTTATTATTCCGCGTTTCCTTTCTTCCTTCCTTCTTTCCCCATTCCCCCCTTCTCTCTTTCCTTCCTCCCTTCCTTCATTATTCTTTCCTTGCTTCATTATTTCTACCTTCCTTTCTTTCTTCATTCTTTCTACATTATCTCCTTCCTCATTTTCTCCCTTCCTTATTAATTCCTCCCTCCCTTATTCCTTCCTTCCTTCCATTCTCCCTTCTTTTGTTTGCTTCGATCCTCATTCCCTCTTACCTTCCTTCCTCACATACCTTTGCTTCCTTCCTTGCATCCATTTTCTTGTCTTCCTTCATTTTCCTTCATTATTTGTTTTATATATTTTCATAACCGGTACTTCTTTCTTTCGTTCAATTCATGCCTTCCTCCATTCATTCATGCATTTCCCTCTTTCCGTATCATTCGATGTTTCCTTCCTTCCATCATCCATTATTTCCTTCCTTCCATCATTAATTTCCTTCCTTCCATCATCCATTTCCTGCCTTCTATCATCTATTTCCTTCCTTCCATCATTAATTCATATCCTTCCTTCCATCATAAATGTCCTTCCTTCTATCATTCATTTCCTTCCTTCCATCAATAATTTCCTTCCTTCCATCATTCATTTCCTTCCTTCCATCAATAATTTCCTTTCTTCCATCATTCAGTTCCTTCCTTCCATCAATCATTTCCTTCCTTCCATCATTCATCACTTCCTTCCTTCCATCATTAATTTCCTTCCTACCATCAATCATTTCCTTCCTTCCATCATTCATATCCTGAATCCTTCCATCAATCATTTCCTCCTTTCCATCATTCATTTCTTTCCTTCCATCATTAATTTCCTTCCTTCCATCAATAGCCTAATTTCCTTCCTTCCATCATTCATTTCTTTCCTTTATGACGCCTGCAGCTTAGCAGAACGCCACGTGGGCTCAGCCGCTCACTTGGCCACTCGCTAACACTCGCCAGGGCAATGTATTTGGCTACAGTCTATCTACAATGTTTTACTTTCTTTCTTGTGAATCGTCATGTCACAGGCAGTACAGAAGTGGTCTTTATTTTCGCCTGTGACAATGCATTATATTTTATATCATCAGTTATAAGTTTAATGTATAAGACTGAATGATACAGCTAGAGAGTGTGAGTGAGTAAGTACAGGAGGCAGAGGGTAGTCGCGTAGTGTTACACGTTGTCTCGGTGACGTCATGCCACGGCCGGGCCCTCTGAGTGGCTGGATGCCTCACCACCCTCCCGCCGCGTCAGGAAGTGGTCCCCCCCCCCCCCCCCGCATTCCCTGCTGCCTTGTGTCTTCCTCAGAGCTTGCCTGACCAGCATACCCTACACATCTCCCTTGTTACCTGTCCCCGACTTCTACCTATAGAACACTCTCTCTCTCTCTCAACTTCTTACCTCTCATTCTTCCAATCTATTTAATATCATAACTCCCCTTTGGTTCTGCATGATTTCTTATATCGGCCATCGTATTATATGCTGAAGCTCTCAGATATTCCATGTTTAGATAGACATTTTGGAGGGGTTAACATTTTGTCTGTAGAGGTTCGACACACTCACGGTGTCTCCCTACCTTTTGCTTGGTTGTCTGCTGGGCTATTTAATGCTAGACTGGAGTGAGGCCATTGTTGTTGTGATTTCCGATGTGTACCAGGTTTTGTTGAACCGGTACAATCGCAACGGATACGTGGGAAGCCTAGGTTGTCTTTCTGACTGTGTACCTTGTGAGTTTAGCACTGTGTTGCGAGTGAGGGCTTTTGCCTCTGCCACCCAACACTGTGCTAACTCGTTTTGCTTTGACTTTGAGAGGGTCGCCAGGAGAGAACCAGATACTAGCGATCTGGATCTCTCAAGAGAGCACCCCGTCATTTAACGTAATTTGGCCGTACAGTCTTAACCTAAGAAGTGCGCATGGGGGTAATTAGAAACGTCTGCCTGTGCTGACGTATTTGAGCTGTTTCCATCACTAAAATATTCATTTACCATATATAGCATTAATACTTATCCATACGCGCCTATTATGGGTTGATTATAAAGATATTACCCTGAAACAACAATAAAACGAGTGAAAACAGCGTTTGGATGGTCAAAATCGGAGATACAGGCCGCGAGTTATATAATGTATGGGTGAGGCAACCTGCTTTCCCGCCAATTTCCCCCAAGGCCACTGAGACACAGTCGATCGATACTCTCTCTCTCTCTCTCTTGCACTCGCTTGCTAACAGTGATGACAATGCCCTGCTTGCAACTCGCTAATGTTAGCACGAAAATATACCTCAGAATAAGGGAATAACAGGGAAAATAGGTGATAACTGAAGGAGGGGAGGAAAGTGGGGAAGGAGGGGAGGTAGAGGAGTGATATTTTGCATGGCCCAGGGGCAAAACAAATATATATATATATATATATTTTTTTTCGATGTTTAAAGTTGATTTTTTTTTTCTCTGACTCAAGAGTCTTCCCGCAGTCCGCCGGGGGAACTCTTAAGAGTCTTCCCGCAGTTCCCGGGTTAAGGACCTCGCTAGGCTACGAGCCGCTTGCTCAGCCATTGTTTCCTAGCCTACTACATCCCAGCTAGACTTTATTCGCCTAGCAGACACCCGATTAGGAATATAAACTCTTATGTTATGTATGCAGCATTTTTATTCACGTTGATTGTAAGCCTTGGTTGTTGTTGAGTTGCACAACCCGAGCAGGCTTTTGTGTTGCCTGAGGAAGTACTTCTTTTGTTGTTAGAGATAATACTATTGTGCATTTATCGTTATTCCCGTGCCAGTTAACACTGTATGTCCCTATACTTGTCATATCTTGTTCCTGCTTTATATAACAGTTCAAAATCCGATTCGATCATCTTAAGCAGCATCAGACTTTCTTCAGAAGATTCCTGCTCGATGCTTTAGGACTTTCATTCACTTTCTTTAATATAGGAGTGACAGTTTATTATTGTTTAGAGTAACTTTAAGTATACCTTCTTCTTGTTTGCATTAAATCATTTCAGTGATTTAATTAAGCGCTCTATCCTTTTCCTTGTATACATTATTAACGTAATTGTATGTTGTTGTGATCAGGCTGTATCAGAGATCATCAACCTGTAGTAGTAGTGCATTTATACCGAGTTATAGGATACCCCGTTATCGCAGATTTAACTCTGGAGGGTATAGGTGTTTTTGTGCGCTGGCATTATAAGTTCAAGGGTTGGATCTAGTGTTACCGTTGTGGCTGTGTGCCTTTCAAGTCCAATGATTAAGAGCCCTTGTTTTATACGAGTCCCGGTCGTAACACCGTCCATCATTAATTTCCATCCTTCCATCAATAATTTCTTTCCTTCCATCATTAATTTCTTTCCTTCCATCATTAATTTCCTTCCATTTTTTTTTTTTTTTACTTTTTCCTTCCATCTTTCTTGTCATCCATTTCCTTCCTTCTTACTTACATTTAATTTTCCTTCTTTTCCGATGCAAAAAGACCCCACATGTTTGACAAAGTAGCTTAGTAAAATGCCCCAGAACAAGAAGCCCACCACAGAAGCCACGAGCGAACACCACACAGAAACACCCGAAAGAAAGGTCCACAGAACGAAAGGACCAGCTGACCGAGCCAGCCAATTCAGACAGGCCCAAGCCCGCAGGGCTAAGCAGCTCCAGGCCGCACCTACATACCCCTTCTAAACTGACCATTTTTCCACACCTCACGTACACTACCCCCTCGTGTCCTACACTTCTAACTACAATGATGATGAACAGGAAGATACATTCATATTAAAAACACCCATGCCCTGTCCCTAGGTTGAGCCAAAGCCAACAAATCAGACAGCCATATATCTATGTATGTTCTTACATCCAAGAAGTAGATGTTATATATCTTAGCAGTTAAAACACCCACGCATGTCCCTAGACCTCGTATATCATTTCCCATGACGAGTATAGATATATGTAACCCGTGCTCAGTCGCCCCCTTGCATTGTTCCTCTAGTAACTAAGTGTCTCTATATTAGTAACTGCCACCAGTATTGATACGACATAGCGGCACTGTCCTTGTGTCGTATTATGCCAAGTGCAGATCAACCAGGTTTCATCACCTTATTAGGACGACGACTATAATGTCGTCATTCATCGATGTATTCAATCCTTAGGTTACGTATTTTTTGTTAACATTCCCTAACCTATCTTGTCTTGCCAGACTAAGTTTCTGAAGACTCATCGCCCATAAAATCTATGTATTCAATCCTTAGGTTAAGTATCTTTATCCGCCATTGTGTTCACCTTTTTCCATTTACTTTTCCACAATTGTCATACGTCTTCCACTTACCTCCTTCGTATCCACAGTCCACACTACGCCATATTACTTCGTGTCCTACACCTCTTAACCGCCCAATTCTACCTACACGATGATGAACAAGAATATACATTCATATTAAAAACACCCATGCCCTGTCCCTAAGTTGAGCCAACGCCAACCAATCCGACAGCCCTATATCTATGTATGTTCTTACATCCGAGAAGTAGATGTTAAAAAGAAACCACATGTCCAAACTCATAAGAAATTAAAGATACCCACGGGTACACCAAGATATAGAACCATTGCCCCCATAAGACTTAGACAGCCATGACTACAGATGTTAGCCACCATGCTGTAACGTAATCCTTACCCCAACCAGAGATTGTATAGATAACCTATGTTACCAGTATCTATCATAGTACCTCGAAACAATAACGCAGTACCCCTACGAACTGCCGCTTTCCTTTGGTCTATATTTCATAGAAAACGCAGTTCCCAGGGACACCTAGACGTACAAAAAATCGTGTCAAATAATAGGTCCATAACCCCTCGTATGTACGAGAAATAATACACCATGTTTTTCCCTACTTTATCCACAGTCAAGCACACACCTACAGTTAACCTCCTTCTCCCCCACTGCCCCACAGTCCACATGATTCTATCTTTTCCAGACTCATATACCAACCCGTATTTACATCCCCCGGTAGCATTTGGCTAACGTACTTTCACTGTCCTTTCAAACTCCAATATCAATTGTAGCCTAATGCCACCCCCACGCCCAGAGACCTTAGGGTCAAATTTCCCTGTAGCCCCCTGAGCTTCCCCCCCCTCTCATTAAGATACCCGCACTTCTCGACTCTTGTCCGACCTAGCCTCTCTCTCATACCTCTTGAAGATCCTTGATTTTTCCATTGCTAACGCTCTCCAACCTTTTATATATATACTCCTATCCAGCCTACCTTCACTTAGTAGGCCAGAACAACATTAGAACTTTACTAACCCCTTGCATGCCATCTATTCTCTTACAACCCATTCACAACCCTGCACCCCATGGTCGTCGGTGCGAGGCTCGCCGCCTCGCCAGTAATTAATTTCTATTGCCATACTTCCAGATAAATGTGGCAGAGTTAGCAACCAGTCTCCACCACATCCAGCAAGCCATGCAATTAACAGCCAACCGATTACACCCAGCTAGCCAAGGCACCTTCGGTTTTGATATTAAGAACACCCACATCTGTCTCATAAACAGAGGGTTATTACAAACACTGGTGATATGGCAAGCCCCCAGCCACAGCCGCCGGACGACCATCCCAGAGGGAGAGCGCCCGGCTACCCCTTTTTACCCACCCGAGGAGGGAGACCCCCACCCCCGCGGAGGTATACCTGACCCCTGTTTTGACTTCCGGGTCATTGCCAGGTAGTCTAGGAATTCTTCCTATCAATGAACTAACCATACATGTCTAACCCCCTTACTCACTTCTCTATACCCACAATAAACCATCCACCTGTTTTGCATACTCGGATAGTCAAATTAGCACCTCAGCTATGCAATAGAACAAAGACTGAGCAAAATAAGAGAGACGCCCCTATCACAGCTGTCCCAGTCCTCCCCGCAAAGTAGATCCAGTCTCCCTTCCATAAATACTTCCAGTATAGCCAAAATAGTACCTTTTACTAAGGCTCAGTTATATCACAAATTGAAGGCTTCCTATAGCCATGTGCCACAACAGTAATCACCATCTTACCCAGTCCCCATATCTATTGAGAGCTCAAATAAGTCCATAAGACTCGAGGTCCCTATTGTCTACAGGGTCCAGAACCGAGCCTATAAACCTAGCTCCCCCCCAGTCAAATCAGTTGAAAGTTAGACACCAACCAGTGGTCACTACCCTGAAGTTAACCTCTAGCTCTGCCCTTGTGTTGTTCCTGAGTTGAGAGATTCCCGAGCCGGCAGACTCCATGGCAGAAGTTAAATAGAAGAGCTGTCCATGTACAAGTCCCAACGTGCACCTTATAACCTTCACACAAATTCGTGGGTATATAAGTGTGTAACCAGCACCGATCGTCAAGAGATCCGACTTGAGAACTTCCTACATTTTGGACCACCTGGACGGCCGAGGAACCAGTCGTTAGCCCCCAACATCACCGGAAGCAAGATAACCAGGACCAGACCTACAAATACTATTCAAGATTCATGTTACTAGTACTAAGTGTTATAGTACCAGTTTGACACTCACTTATTAACTTTCTATGAAGTGGCTATTCATTAACCCGGCAAGCGCGATAGGCCTCACGGAAGGCTTCCTATAGGGAACGCGATAGGCCTCACGGAAGCAGGACCATAAAAAAAGCCTTCCATAAAAAAAAGGGCCTATCAAAACAAAGGAATTTGTCTCTAGGTGAGATAATTCCCCTCCAGTACTCATCCATGTAAATCTCACCCACCCCCCTCCCCTCCTTCCCCACCTTATTCCCCCCTCCCTCCCCACCTCAATTATCACCTATTTTTCCTCTTATTATCATCATTTATCGGTTATTTTCTCTCTCCCGCGATAATGTAGCACAAGTGGGTTGCATAAAAGATCGTTATGCAACACCCAGACACCGGCACACACCGTCCCGCTCTTCTCAGTTGACTCCCAGACAGCGAGAGGGGAGGGCTGCCTGTCTCTCTCTCTCGCCTGAGATTATGACCGGGTGGCCAATATCTTCGTTTTTCACCACCCAAATGCTTTTCCCACTTATTTTAGCACTCTTGAAGGTTCATATATACATCATATATGTAAAATAAAAGCATACCGAAAACAAATAATGGTTTATATTGTAAATATAACCAATTCTGTCAGAATCCAGGGCTAGAAATGCACAAATAACTACCCTAGCACCTACTGTCATATCGCGCTTGTCAGGTTAATTAACAGGCGACATTGACTCTCGTAATTACCTTATTCAGATATTAACACCTTACGAGCGGCCTATGCGGTTTATTTATGTGTACCGCACAGCGGGGTGTTTTTAGCCAAAATAGGGCTGTTTACGTGATCATTTTCATGCCTAAATAAGACCCAGAACGTAAAACAAGTACCTATCCCTGAAAGGGCATAAACAGAGCTTTCGAATGACACCATAACGATCCTTGTATGATGGATAGTTTTCTTGCAATAACCGTGCAACGCGAGTGCAAAAAGCAGGTAATTCGGTACTTTCAGTACATAATTGAGTATGTAGCGAGTGAGAGAGGGAGGAGGGAGCTGAGATTTGTGTCAGTAGGTAGGTTCGCCGCGGTGGTCTGGAGCAGTCATACGCTCGCTAGTCTCCTGCCACCACTTGTCTCTCTCTCTCTCAGCCACATTACGTGCTGAAATTGCCACTCGACCTATGTCGAGCGCCGCCACAAAGTCCAGCTTTATTTAACTCGACTTATGTTGCTCGCCGCTAAATAAGGGTTAAAACCCTAGTGATATCTAACGTTCGCCCACTGATTTGTGTTCTACGTATTTCTGCCATAAGAATATAAATCTTAGATCAGTACCCCCATGAGGTTACTAGAGATTCCGTGTTCTAAAATATACGCGTGTCTAATCCTAACTGTGAGCTGCTACTTCGGCACGCGACCAGCCAGTAAGAGATCAAATCAGTGAAATTGAATTACATGAATATATTGAGGTCCTCCAGTATAATAAAACTTGCTAACTAAACCCGTGATCAGAAGAGTATACCTGAACGTTGGAAGTGGGAGACTAGGCTCCATCCAGATCCGCTAATGCTAGCAGTTCCCTTCTATTATTTGTTTTGTACGAAAATTACTATTTTTCTATGCTCTTTATTCATCTACTTAAATAAAAGTGATCGTGTGTCGTGTTACCGTGTGTTTATTTTGTGTTCTCTATTCCTCATACCTTGTATTGTGCATGCAGCCTTATATACCCAGTCAGATAGAACCCACATTACCCAAGTTAATCCTGTAGAAAATCAGGGCATAACATTGGCGGCAGCGGTGGTTCTTGATTCTGATAAAAGGTTGCATTACATTGCAAGTTTGGAACAGCCAGAACACGATAACATCATGGCACACCGTTCTCACATTCCCGTCCCTCATTATGATGGAGAAACTTATGAGATCGAAACATTCATGGACATAGTGAAACCCGTACTTGACCTAGTTTATACCACGGACGCAGAAAAAATAGCCGTAACCTTAACGCACCTGGGAAAAGCCGTTTCCCTGGTTCCCTATCAAGTGCACCCTGCTCTCACCTGGGACGAATTTCGCCCAATAGTGATAGAAGCCATTAAGCCTTCGTTGGGCGTTTTCGTGGCCCACACCCGTATCCAAGACACTAAATTCGAAGGCGATTTAGATGCCACCGTGAATAAGATTGCCCAACACATAAAAATGTCTTTCCCCACGTTGACCAGAATCCAACAAGAACAACAAATTCTGGTCAACCTTGTATCTATATTGCCCTCAGCAGTAAAAGACCATTTCCGTGTGCACGATTTCGTCGGATACCAAAAAGATCTCATCACGATCCGACGTATTTTGGCCGTGCGCACAGAAGCACCCACCCAAATCGCTGCAATCAAGAGGTTTCCCACGCACCCGCAGCAACCCGACCACCAAAACTCCAAGAATGCCTACCCAGCCTCATCCTTCCACAACAGACCCACCTACCCTTCCGGCAAGCCCCAACCCAGTAGACCCCGGTTCCAACCTACCCAGCCACGCAGAATCTTCAACCGGAACAGGAACTACAACACCTACCAAAGTAAAAACCCTACCTTAGTAATTATCAACCCCTATGATTTCCCTGCCTGTAATGCTCAGTGTGCTTTCCATCAAATTCGTGACTCAGCCAAACCTCGCCCCTTTACTCCTCGCATTTCTGTAAATGAAGAGGAGTTGGGACAAGAGGAAGAGATGGAAGAAAGACACACTGGAGAAATAGCCCCTAACATGACCTCAGAGGATACTGAGGAAACCCTGGAGGAGGTAGATACCGATTCCCAGGATTTTTAAAGTACCCCCCGCCCAAGATGGCCTCGGCGGGGGATGCCATAACTGACCGCACTGCTCCCATTTATTACATGGCCAAAATCAAGGACATTCCTGTCCGCTTATTAATCGACACGGGAGCTGCCAAGTCATGTTTGTTCAAAAATTACTATGATCAACACCACCGACTATTTGGCCCTTTGTTAACCACCAAAGCAGAACTAATCTCAGCTGCTGATACTTACTTAAATCTCCTAGGAGACACTTTGCCCCTATCAGTAACTACTCCTGTCTCCCATGCTCGTTGTTATCACACATTCACAGTATTTTCCTCCAACTGTAAACATTACGATGGTTTCCTTGGACTTGACCTCCTTCAAAAACTCCAGGCCCAGGTCGACTGCGGCCAAAGACTGATATCATTTAAAAAATTCCAACCCAAAGCCTCTGACAAACCCATCACGCAGAAACCCATTCATAAAAAAACCCCACCTTCCCCCTCAACAAACCCTGAGTCAGGGTTACCAAATTGCAGCTAGCACTAAGGTGACTCCTAAACCCTCCCCTTGCCCTGACTCCCCTCCAAATCTCACCCCATTCAGTAAACAAATGCCTCAACAAACGAAAGAAGACAAGTCCAAGCAACTCCCTCTCGGTAATTCCCTCCATTCTCTTCATTCTGTCCCGGATAAATCCTCCCATGTTTTCAGGACAGACTCTGATATATGCAACCATTATTCCATCCAATGTTTATGTACACATGTTTCCAGGAAAAATGCCGATCAATGTACCCAACAAAATTTCCCCCATGCCCCCAGAAATGTTCAGCTATCCCACAACCCACAACAATTCCCTTGTGACAATTTTCCGTCAATAGCTCCCTTGCCCCCCCACACAATTCACACCCCTAGAAAAATTCACAACCCCACACTTGACTCACCCTCTCATGACAAACAAACCCACCCGCCCCACATCACTTTTAACCAGACCTTGACTGCCACCAAGAAAGTTCCCCACGTTCGTCCTGTGAACAACACCACATCAATACACCAGTCCTCCACCAATAACCCATGTTCTACACCTAACTTTTTCCCCACCAACCCTCCACAGTCCCCCCACAAATTCCGTTTTCTAACTCGCTCACCTCTCACCACTCTGAACCACCCGCACGCGCCGTTAATCCCCCCCTCACGCGTGCCGACCGAGAGACACAACCATGTTCCCACCATGCCCCCAGAAATGCCCAGTTAGTCCACACCCACCCCGATTCCCCTTGTGACAGTTTTCCGTCAGTAGCTCCCTTCCACCCCCACACAATTCACACCCCTAGAAAACTTCACAACCCCACACTTGACTCGCCCTCTCATGACAAACAAAACCACCAAATCCATACAAACTCCAAACAAACCGTCACTGCCACCGACAACGCTCCCCAAATTCCTTCTAACCACCACATGTCCTTACATCAGTCCTCCAACAATAACCCATCTTCTATATCTCACGTTTCCCCACCAACCCTCCGCAGTCCCTCCAACAACTCCCGTTTTCTAACCCCCTCACACCACACCCCACTGATCCTCCCACACGCGCCGTTAATCCCCCCCTCATGCGTGACCCCCACCAAAGCGACCTTGCCCCCCTTATAAGTAGCAAGCACCTGCTCGCCAGTCAATCCCCCACCATCATTAGCCCAGCTGTAGTTCAGGATAAATGCCAAATTCCCCCCCACCATCAAAAATGGGTGAACCTGCGGCCCATACCCCAAACGGACATGATATTTTCCCCCACTACCACGTCCCCCAACCCCCATCGTTGCCTCTTACAACCCGCCATCATTTCCGCTCGCATCAACCACATTCTCGTAGCAAATATCTCAGAAGAATCCCTGACACTACCAAAAGGTCTCATTATAGGAGACCTCGAAACTTTCGATGACCTCCCCATAGATTTTAACGACACCCCTACCAGCCTCCAATTGCCCTCTCTCCCTGAGACATTATCTGACCACCAAAAGAACGGCATGTACGACCTACTGCTGGAATTCAGTGACGTGTTTGCCCAACAACCCACCGAAATCGGACAGACTGATGTAGAACAACACATTATTAACACCACAGGCCCCCCCATACGACAACCATCCCGTAGAAAGAACCCCATACAACGTCAGGAAGAGGAACGCCAAGTCCAGGAAATGTTAGAGGCCGGGATTGCCACCCCGTCCATTAGTCCCTGGTCTTCCCCTGTTGTCTTAGTCAAAAAGAAAGATGGGACAACCCGTTTTTGCGTCGATTACAGGAGGTTAAATGACGTAACCATAAAAGACGCTACGCCCTTACCCCGAATAGACGATTCCCTTGACTCCCTACACGGATCCAAATGGTTCACTACCCTCGACTTGCAAGCAGGGTATTGGCAAGTGCCTATCAAGGCCGAGGACCAAAAGAAAACAGCATTTTCCACTAGTGGTGGCCATCACTATGAATTTATCGTCCTACCTTTTGGCCTCTGTAACGGACCCGCCACTTTCTCCCGTTTGATGGAAGCGGTATTACATGGCCTGACCTGGGAAACCTGCCTAGCCTATCTGGACGATATTATTGTGTACTCACCAACCTGGGAAGAACACCTCCTCAGGTTGAGACAAGTCCTCCAAAGAATCCGAGCCGCCGAGTTGAAATTAAAACCCTCAAAGTGCGTGATTGCCCGGAATAAGGTAGATTTCCTCGGACACGTGATATCTGAACATGGTATTGCGCCAGACCCAAAGAAACTTCAAGCAATACAAAACCAACCCCCACCCACCACTGTTAAAGGAGTACGTTCGGTTCTAGGTTTAGCCACATACTACAGACGTTTCGTCCCCAACTTTGCCACCATAGCGAGACCCCTCCACCAACTCACCCACAAAGACACCTCGTTCACCTGGACACCTGAAAGAGACCTCGCGTTTAACACTTTGAAGCAAAAGCTAATCCAAGCCCCGATTGTCGCTTTCCCTGACTACCAAAAACCTTTCCGTCTTTATACCGACGTATCTCTGTACGCCATGGGTGCAGTTTTAGCTCAAGTCAGAGACGGAGAGGAACATGTGATAGCGTATGCCAGCTCCCCCCTCACCCAACCACAACAGAATTACGCAGCCACCAAGAGAGAGTGCTTAGGGATAATTTGGGCACTCAGCCACTTCCGGTCATTTGTGTTGGCGCAAAACTCGACATAATCACCGACCATCAATCTTTACAATGGCTGCGTAGGTGCGAAACTAACTCAGCCATTTTGGTACGTTGGAGGGAGACACTAGAGGACTACGACTTTACCATACAATATCGTCCAGGCAAACTCCATACCAATGCAGACGCCCTGTCACGTTTGCCAGTACCAAAAGAACCCCCCACCAACCTAGCCGCCTTACAAAACACTGAGTTAGTATCTACCCCAACCCCCCGACATAATGCCCCCTCAGCCCCCTCCCTAATTCAATCTTGGGAAGCAAGAATCAGACCCCCCTGGATACCGTTAAATGTCTTCAGGGGACTGACTCGCTGGGGAGATCAACTTGCCACAGACACTGGTCACATAACCTTGGACCCCACCATTGCCCATGACTACATGATTGCCATCCACGAGGGAAACGGCATACACCTTGGACAAAAGAAGATGTTAAAGATCTTCACAGACCAATACTGGACCCCCAACCCTCCAAAATTGCACAACGAGTGACAGAATCCTGCAAACCGTGTTTATTGGGAAAGGATAGATCACGCACCCCAGGCCCAGCTGGTACCTTCTCGGCTACCAAACCGTTCCAAGTCCTATCCCTCGACATCATGGGCCCGTTTCCTCCTTACGCTGGCAAGCGCTATATCGTCACCTTTGTGGACGTCTATTCAAAGTTTGTAATAGCCTGCCCAGCTAAAGACCACACAGCCACCACAGTCGCCACACTGCTTGCCACAGAAGTATTCCCTATATTCGGTCTGCCCCTTGCTCTTCTATCCGACCATGCCCCCGAGTTTAGTGGGCACGTTTGGCAACAGTTCACCCAACAATGTGGCATTAAGATTAAACACTCATCCCCATACTGGCCTCAAGGAAATGCTATATGCGAACGCAGCCATCGCACCATCAACAATCAGTTGCGAACAAAAATGATTGCTCTTAACACCACAGACTGGCCATCACAACTAAAAATGATACAATGGGGCATGAACACCTGTCCCCGAGAAGACGGTATTTCCCCTCATGAACGTGTTTACGGCGTAGCCCCCCTGTTACTGCCGTTCCACCACCACGCTCACCTTCCCTCCACCACCTCCACAATTGACCCATTGCAACATCTGCAAAACACCCTCCATACCGCCCAAACCTGTCAGGACACCAAAACTGATAACACCAATGACAAAAACCCTTTCGCCATCCATGATACCGTAATGGTAGCCAACCTCCCTATCACCAACAAATTAGGCCCTCGCTATGTCGGGCCCTACACCATCACACAAGTCCCAAACGCCTATCAAGTCACCATCGACTATCACGGTGTGACACGCACGTTCCGAACTAGATTCGTCCGAGCTTTTAAACCATTCCAACCACAAGACAATACCCCACCCCACACGGCTGAACCAGAATTAAACACCCCTACTAAACCGTACACTCCACCTATGAAAATCCCCACACAAACCCCTAAGGACCTAAGCCCTCCGACACCGAACAGACAGATCATTCCTCAACATATCCCCCGCACTAACCTCCACAAACCCCAAGCCCCCACTATCACACCCTCCTCCACCATGACACCTTCGTTCACTTCTGATAATCAAGTACCTCCCCCGCTTATCCAAATACGAAAGCCTCCCCCCACAACCCCGACCACAACAGAGACTCTGCCGTCTAGCCCTGACATACCTTCCCCAGGCACCACACTAAGAAAACCACACACCCCACCCAAAACCAAGTACACACCCAAACACACCACACAATCTACCTCAGTAACCTCACGCTACAACCTACGCCCACGACACACACTTTTTAAAACCTCCAGGAAACACACCCTGCTAACCAAATTCCGTAGGGGTGCCAGACCACTAACCTCCTTCTCTTCTTCTTCGTCGACTTCTCCTCCACAAAGGGAAAGAAGACGAATAATCACCCCTAAACACCATAAACCCTCTAACTATAGCCCAGAAGTAACCACCCCCACCCCCGCAACAAAACACATACCTTCCTCGTCAACCTCATCCCCTCTCAACCCCCACCAAACACCCATAAAACCACCCACTGCCACCACCAGCAAATCACCAACCTCACCAAACGACACACCCCACACACGTCCCTACCCCCAACCCTCCAACTTAAATCTACACTCCCTACCCACCCGTCTAGCCCCCCCCGCATCCGCCCCTTTCCCCTCCACGATCCCCACCCACACATCGACCAACCTCCTCATCTCACCGAACCCCAACCAACCAACCCCTAAGGAATCCCCCCACAAAGTCACCCCTGAGAGAACCCCCACATGTCCTTTACTTGTAAAACGTTCTTCCCCTCAATATAAAACATCGTCGAGCGACTCAAGTCCCACGACAAATATCTACCTTCCCACCAGGACCGCCAGAGGTAGAATAATCAAGAGACCCATCAGATTTAAAGACAGCGATACAAAAATAACACCCCGTTCTGACACTCAGGACCCAAGCCACACAAAACACACACCCCCTCCTTCCCACACACCTCCTTCACCCACCTTACCTAAACCGATCTTGCGCATTGCCTCACTATATTTTCCCAACCTACAACACCGCCCAAGAAAACCCCAAAAAACCCAGACTCACATTCCCCCTTCATCCCCAGCTCTGTTGTCACGCGTGAATCCCCCTTCGGTTAGTAACCCATTCACCACACTAAACAGACCTCCTGTCAATCCCACACACCTCACTCCGACCCCCACGGGGGAAAGCTACAAACCATTCATACGGAAGGTTAAAGTAAAAAAACCCACTGGACACTTAGCCCGTATACCACGCCCACATCAAGCCCGGGCAACCGCCCGCCACAACACAGAGGACACATTCTTACAGGTATACATTGACCTGCAAAAGAAACCTGACCGTCGCTCTCTTGCTTGGTGGAACCTTCTAAATACCCTTAAAATGACCCACCATGACTATGCTTCTTTTTACTTCACCCTTGAGGCTCAAGGACGAGCCTATAATGAAGGAGAGGGAAGTAAAATGCCCCAGAACAAGAAGCCCACCACAGAAGCCACGAGCGAACACCACACAGAAACACCCGAAAGAAAGGTCCACAGAACAAAAGGACCAGCTGACCGAGCCAGCCAATTCAGACAGGCCCAAGCCCGCAGGGCTAAGCAGCTCCAGTCCGCACCTACATACCCCTTCTGAACTGACCATTTATCCACACCTCACGTACACTACCCCCTCGTGTCCTACACTTCTAACTACAATGATGATGAACAGGAAGATACATTCATATTAAAAACACCCATGCCCTGTCCCTAGGTTGAGCCAAAGCCAACAAATCAGACAGCCATATATCTATGTATGTTCTTACATCCGAGAAGTAGATGTTATATATCTTAGCAGTTAAAACACCCACGCATGTCCCTAGACCTCGTATATCATTTCCCATGACGAGTATAGATATATGTAACCCGTGCTCAGTCGCCCCCTTGCATTGTTTCTCTAGTAACTAAGTGTCTCTATAATAGTAACTGCCACCAGTATTGATACGACATAGCGGCACTGTCCTTGTGTCGTATTATGCCAAGTGCAGATCAACCAGGTTTCATCACCTTATTAGGACGACGACTATAATGTCGTCGTTCATCGATGTATTCAATCCTTAGGTTACGTATTTTTTGTTAACATTCCCTAACCTATCTTGTCTTGCCAGACTAAGTTTCTGAAGACTCATCGCCCATAAAATCTATGTATTCAATCCTTAGGTTAAGTATCTTTATCCGCCATTGTGTTCACCTTTTTCCATTTACTTTTCCACAATTGTCATACGTCTTCCACTTACCTCCTTCGTATCCACAGTCCACACTACGCCATATTACTTCGTGTCCTACACCTCTTAACCGCCCGATTCTACCTACACGATGATGAACAAGAATATACATTCATATTAAAAACACCCATGCCCTGTCCCTAAGTTGAGCCAACGCCAACCAATCCGACAGCCCTATATCTATGTATGTTCTTACATCCGAGAAGTAGATGTTAAAAAGAAACCACATGTCCAAACTCATAAGAAATTAAAGATACCCACGGGTACACCAAGATATAGAACCATTGCCCCCATAAGACTTAGACAGCCATGACTACAGATGTTAGCCACCATGCTGTAACGTAATCCTTACCCCAACCAGAGATTGTATAGATAACCTTTGTTACCAGTATCTATCATAGTACCTCGAAACAATAACGCAGTACCCCTACGAACTGCCGCTTTCCTTTGGTCTATATTTCATAGAAAACGCAGTTCCCAGGGACACCTAGACGTACAAAAAATTGTGTCAAATAATAGGTCCATAACCCCTCGTATGTACGAGAAATAATACACCATGTTTTTCCCTACTTTATCCACAGTCAAGCACACACCTACAGTTAACCTCCTTCTCCCCCACTGCCCCACAGTCCACATGATTCTATCTTTTCCAGACTCATATACCAACCCGTATTTACATCCCCCGGTAGCATTTGGCTAACGTACTTTCACTGTCCTTTCAAACTCCAATATCAATTGTAGCCTAATGCCACCCCCACGCCCAGAGACCTTAGGGTCAAATTTCCCTGTAGCCCCCTGAGCTTCCCCCCCTCTCATTAAGATACCCGCACTTCTCGACTCTTGTCCGACCTAGCCTCTCTCTCATACCTCTTGAAGATCCTTGATTTTTCCGTTGCTAACGCTCTCCAACCTTTTATATATATACTCCTATCCAGCCTACCTTCACTTAGTAGGCCAGAACAACATTAGAACTTTACTAACCCCTTGCATGCCATCTATTCTCTTACAACCCATTCACAACCCTGCACCCCATGGTCGTCGGTGCGAGGCTCGCCGCCTCGCCAGTAATTCATTTTTATTGCCATACTTCCAGATAAATGTGGCAGAGTTAGCAACCAGTCTCCACCACATCCAGCAAGCCATGCAATTAACAGCCAACCGATTACACCCAGCTAGCCAAGGCACCTTCGGTTTTGATATTAAGAACACCCACATCTGTTTCATAAACAGAGGGTTATTACAAACACTGGTGATATGGCAAGCCCCTAGCCACAGCCGCCGGACGACCATCCCAGAGGGAGAGCGCCCGGCTACCCCTTTTTACCCACCCGAGGAGGGAGACCCCCACCCCCGCGGAGGTATACCTGACCCCTGTTTTGACTTCCGGGTCATTGCCAGGTAGCCTAGGAATTCTTCCTATCAATGAACTAACCATGCATGTCTAACCCCCTTACTCACTTCTCTATACCCACAATAAACCATCCACCTGTTTTGCATACTCGGATAGTCAAATTAGCACCTCAGCTATGCAATAGAACAAAGACTGAGCAAAATAAGAGAGACGCCCCTATCACAGCTGTCCCAGTCCTCCCCGCAAAGTAGATCCAGTCTCCCTTCCATAAATACTTCCAGTATAGCCAAAATAGTACCTTTTACTAAGGCTCAGTTATATCACAAATTGAAGGCTTCCTATAGCCATGTGCCACAACAGTAATCACCATCTTACCCAGTCCCCATATCTATTGAGAGCTCAAATAAGTCCATAAGACTCGAGGTCCCTATTGTCTACAGGGTCCAGAACCGAGCCTATAAACCTAGCTCCCGCCCCCAGTCAAATCAGTTGAAAGTTAGACACCAACCAGTGGTCACTACCCTGAAGTTAACCTCTAGCTCTGCCCTTGTGTTGTTCCTGAGTTGAGAGATTCCCGAGCCGGCAGACTCCATGGCAGAAGTTAAATAGAAGAGCTGTCCATGTACAAGTCCCAACGTGCACCTTATAACCTTCACACAAATTCGTGGGTATATAAGTGTGTAACCAGCACCGATCGTCAAGAGATCCGACTTGAGAACTTCCTACATTTTGGACCACCTGGACGGCCGAGGAACCAGTCGTTAGCCCCCAACATCACCGGAAGCAAGATAACCAGGACCAGACCTACAAATACTATTCAAGATTCATGTTACTTAAAATGCCCCAGAACGAGAAGCCCACCACAGAAGCCATGAACGAACACCACACAGAAACACCAAAGGAAAGGTCCACAGAACGAAAGGACCAGCTGACCGAGCCAGCCATTTCAGACAGGCCCAAGCCCGCAGGGCTAAACAGCTCCAGGACACACCCATTTACCTTTTCTAAAACTGACCATTTTCCACACCTCACGTACACTAACCCCCTCGTGTCCTACACTCCTAACTACAAAGATGATGAACAGGAATATACATTCATATTAAAAACACCCATGCCTGTCCCGACGTTGAGCCAATGCCAACACATCAGACAGCCATAATTATATCTATGTATGTTCTTGCATCCGAGAAGTAGATGTTATATATCTTAGAAGTTAAAACACCCACGCTGTCCCTAGACCTCGTATATCATTTTCCATGACGAGTATAGATATATGTAACCCGTGCCCAGTCGCCCCTTGCATTGTTCCTCTAGTAACTAAGTCTATAATATTAACTGCCACCAGCATTGATACGACATAGCGGCACTGTCCTTGCTACAAAGATGATGAATAGGAATATACATTCATATTAAAAACATGCCCTGTCCCGACGTTGAGCCAATGCCAACACATCAGACAGCCATAAATATATCTATGTATGTTCTTACATCCGAGAAGTAGATGTTATATATCTTAGAAGTTCAAACACCCACGCTTGTCCCTAGACCTCTTATATCATTTTCCATGACGAGTATAGATATATGTAACCCGTGCTCAGTCGCCCCTTGCATTGCTCCTCTAGTAACTAAGTATTAATATTAACATTCCCTAACATCTTGTCTTGCCAGACTAAGCTTCTGAAGACCCATCGCCCCATAAATCTATGTATGCAATCCTTAGGTTAAGTATTTTTATCCGCCATTGTGTTCACCTTTTTCCATTTACTTTCCACAATTGTCATACGTCTTCCCCTTGCCTCCTTCGTATCCACAGCCCACACTACGCCAATTTATTTCGTGTCTTACACCTATTACCCCAACCAGAGATTGTATAAGATAACCTGGTTACCAGTATCTGTCATAAGTACCCCGAAACAATAACTAAGTACCCCTACGAACTGCCGCTGTGGTTGGTATTTTATATTTAATAGAAAACGCAGTTCCCAGGGCCAACTAATAGTATCCATAACCCTCTGACTGATCACATAACTCTATCTTTTCCAGACTCATATACCACCCCATAGTTGCATTCCCCGGTAGCATTTGGCTAACGTATTCTACTGCCTTTTCAAACTTCCATATCAATTGTAGCCTAATGCCACCCCCACGCCCGGGACCTTAGGGGCAAAATTTCCCTGTAGCCCTTGAACTCCCCCCCCCCCCCTCATTAAGACACCCGCGCTTCTCGACTCTTGTCCGACCTAGCCTCTCTCTCATACCTCTTGAAGATCCTTGAATTGTCCGTTACTAACGCTCTCCAACCTTTTATATATATACTCCTATCCAGCCTACCTTCACTTAGTAGGCCAGAACAACATTAGAACTTTACTAGCCCCTTGCATGCCATCTATTCTCTTACAACACATTCACAACCCTGCACCCAATGGTCGTCGGTGCGAGGCTAGCCGCCCCGCCAGTAACTAACTTCTATTGCCATACTTCCAGATAAATGTGGCAGAGTTAGCAACCCAGTCTCCACCATATCCAGCAAACCCTACAATTAACAACCAGCCGAGTAAAACCAGCTAGCTAAGGCACCTTCGGTTTTGGTATTAAAGACACTCACATCTGTCTCATACACAGAGGGTTATTACAAACACTGGTGATATGGCAAGCCCCTAGCCACAGCCGCCGGACGACTATATCAGAGAGAGGGCGCCCAGCTCCCCCTTTTTGCCCACCCGAGGAGGGAGACCCCCACCCCCGCGGAGGTATACCTGGCCCCTGTTTTGACTTTCGAGTCATTGCCAGGTAGCACAGGAATTCTTCCTATCAATGAACTAACCATGAATGACTAACACCTTTACTAACCTCTATTAACTCACAATAAACCATTTACCTTTCTTGCATGCTCTGATCACTAAATTAGCACCTCAGCTATACCATAGAATGAAGATTGAACGATCTAGAGAGACGCTCCTATCACAGCTGTCCCCATCCTCCTCGCAAAGTAGATCCAGTCTCTCTCCCCTAAATACGTCCAGTATAGCCAAAATAGTACCTCTTACTAAGGCTCAGTTATATGAAAATATAAAGGCTTCCTATCGCCCTGTGCCACAACAGTAAATACCATCTTACCTAGTCCCCATATCTATTGAGAGCTCAATTAAGTCCATAAGACTCGAGATCCCTACTGTCTACAGGGTCCAGAACCGAGCCTATAAATCTAACTCCCGCCCCCAGTCAAATCAGTTGAAAGCTAGACACCAACCAGGGGTCACTACCCTGCAGTTAATTTCTAGCTCTGCCCTTGTGTTGTTCCGGAGTGAGATTCCCAGAACCGGCAGACTCCGTGGCAGATTTGGATAGAAGGACCTGCCCACGTATTGAAGAACTTCACACATATGGCCCCCCTGGACGGCCGCGGAACCAGTTGTTAGCCCCCAACATCATGGACGCAAGATAACCAGGACCAGACCCATCAGATACTACCCAAGATTCCCTTTAGCAGTACTACATATTACTGTGCTGTTTTAGATTCACTAATTAATATTTCTACGAAGTGGCTAAGACCTTGCCCAGTGTAATTCATACTTAACCATTCCATTTGGGACGTACTAAGCGATCAGTGCTCTTTAATTAACAGGCGACCTTGACTCTCGTAATTACTTTATTCAGATATTAAAACTCTAGTGATATCTAACGTTCGCCCACTGATTTGCGTTCTATGTATTTCTGAGACAAGGATATAAAACTTAGATCAGTACCCCCTGAGGTTACTAGATTTCCCGTGCTCTAAAAATACGTGTGTCTAATCTAGTCTGTGAACTACTACTTGTGCACCAGAGCTACCAGTAATAAATCTAACAGTGAATATGAATCTATAAGTAACATTGATGGTCTTCGGTATATAAACCTGTGAAATCAAAGCCAGTGATCAGAAGATTAATACCTGAACGTTGGAAGTGGGAGACTAGGCTCCATCCAGATCCACTTATGCTAGTGTTGTTCAATTCTATTATATTGTCTTACACAAGTATTCTGCAGTGGTATATCAATAAACGTGATCATGTAACTTGCTACCATGTGTTTCTTTGTGTTCTCTATTCCTCATATCTTGTATTGTGCATGCAGCCTTATATACCCAGTCAATTTAGAACTCACATTACCCAAGTTAAACCTGTAGAAAAACAGGGCATAACATTACTAGTACTAAGTGTTATAGTACCAGTTTGACACTCACTTATTAACTTTCTATGAAGTGGCTATTCATTAATTAACAGGCGACATTGACTCTCGTAATTACCTTATTCAGATATTAAAACCCTAGTGATATCTAACGTTCGCCCACTGATTTGTGTTCTACGTATTTCTGCCATAAGAATATAAATCTTAGATCAGTACCCCCATGAGGTTACTAGAGATTCCGTGTTCTAAAATATACGCGTGTCTAATCCTAACTGTGAGCTGCTACTTGGGCACGCGACCAGCCAGTAAGAGATCAAATCAGTGAAATTGAATTACATGAATATATTGAGGTCCTCCAGTATAATAAAACTTGCTAACTAAACCCGTGATCAGAAGAGTATACCTGAACGTTGGAAGTGGGAGACTAGGCTCCATCCAGATCCGCTAATGCTAGCAGTTCCCTTCTATTATTTGTTTTGTACGAAAATTACTATTTTTCTATGCTCTTTATTCATCTACTTAAATAAAAGTGATCGTGTGTCGTGTTACCGTGTGTTTATTTTGTGTTCTCTATTCCTCATACCTTGTATTGTGCATGCAGCCTTATATACCCAGTCAGATAGAACCCACATTACCCAAGTTAATCCTGTAGAAAATCAGGGCATAACACTTAGGAAGGATCTGTAGAAATGAACGGTGCTAACATATCTAAAATAATTCTCCAACTCCCACAACATCTTCCTAAGCTGAATATACAATCGTCTAACAATAGCCATAATAACCTATAATATGAGTAAGTTTATCGGTTACATGTAGGCCTACAACAGATCTTTTATATGTGAAAAAGTTTCCACAAATACGTATAGTGCTGAACCTTTTCAATTCTAATTTCCAGCCATGGTTCCGTGTTGTAGGCCTACTCATATTGAGGCTAATTTTTTTGCTGAGAGAGAGAGAGAGAGAGAGAGAGAGAGAGAGAGAGAGAGAGAGAGAGAGAGAGAGAGAGAGAGAGAGAGAGAGAGAGAGAGAGAGAGAGAGAGAGAGAGAGAGAGAGAGAGAAGAAACGGTACTTAGAAACCACAACTCATCCTGATAATATATGTTCAACCATGGCCAACCATGCACTGACAATTACAGGGTGTTCCAAAACAAGCGTGCCAACTTCGGGATATGATTATAGGCTACAGTACAGATGATTTCTAAGCTTAACATGTTCTATAATAAAGGTTCTAAATGTCAACCGATAAGGAGATATTGAAGGATATATATAGTAGGCCTTATCCTCCGCATCACTGTAATTTATTTTGTCCATATCAAATGGTTTCCAACAAGTCCAATGTGAGCTAGAACATCTTTGTAACATCCACAATTATATCTTGATTACGATATGGTCCTCCCTACCCCTTGTTGTTGTTGTTGTTGTTGTTGTTGTTGTTGTTACTGGCGCACTCTCAGAGGCCTAGATCGAGAAACAAATTTGTACAAATTTATACACAGCCTAATAAAAGACAAAATGAACACAAATACAGACGATTCTATAATAAATGAAGAAGAATTTATAACTTCAACTCAAGTAGAAAATAAGTCTAAAGAGAGAGCAGAAGAAAAGTTAGGCTACCAGGCAACACGAGAGACGGAAGACAAAGGGCCAGTAGATGCAGCAGAGAAGGAAGACAAGATTGTGAAGATGGAAAGTGATGACAAAAAGAATATAGAAAAAGCAACTACAAACGAGTTTGAAAGTGACCAAGAGTTAGACATACAAGATGGAGGAATCGTAAAGGAGACTGAAAGTGAGGGAGTTGGGAAGGGGATAGAAGTTGTCAGAGGAGCAGAAAAATTACCGCTACATAAGGATGAAAATGTCAAGAACAAGAACACAGACTCGGAAGATGAGGGACTATAATCAGCAGCTAAGAAGAAAAGGGGGGTAAGAAGAAGTCCTAAACCTACAGCCAAGTAGACTATCATCGCATGTATTTCCCCATAAAGATTGCCCTACTGTCAAAGGGCCTAATTTATATCTCACCGTTACCTAAATGTGTTTATCTTCAGTAAGTCAGTCAGTCAGTAGCCATACTGACTGACTGACTGACTGAAATGGAAGAAATTAATGTATATTGCAGTTAAAGTATTATAAACCTATGCAGTATAATAGTATATTACACTCAGTATAATACTCGCAAAATATAAAGAACCATCCCACCCAAATAGGCAGATACAGCCCAAAGTGTGAGGAAAAGTATAATGATTTTGGTATAGGCTACCTTTCACAACGAGTTTTAGGCGGGTTTTAGGCGGGTGCCCAACCCCGAAAGGGGTTGAAATAGGGGAGCTATCCCCCCGCCAAAGGCGGCTTTCTAGGGCCTTTCCTAGCTGATGCTGAGAGGATTGGGTTCTAGTCATGTGGTGATGGGCTGGTCTATCAGAGTGAGAACTGAGCGATCTCTGCCATACCCATAGCTTAACCCTCTCCGACATATGACGCAATTTTGAGCCTATTAGGGATACTTTAAAGCCTTTATTACCATCAGGGGTATTTACAAACCTTTAGTTTAGTTACTTCAACCTCTGCAGTTGTCTTTGAGTTTGCTGTGGGCAGAAGACTAATTTTGGAGAGGTAATTATAAGAGTGAGAGAACTCTATTTCTTATTGCAAATCTGGCAACCTCTGCGTCATATGAGTCTGAAGGAGTTAATCTGACTGTTCCTTTTACTTATATATTTTCTAGATCTCAAGTGACGGCGTCTCTTCCGTGGATTGACCTCCCAATCTACCAAGATTGGAAGCCAAAGCGTCACAATTTTCCTTTGCCCCTCAACTTTCTCTTCATAATTGCTGAGAGGCACAGGGCCCTGGGTGGGGCTTTGGTTTCCCGGGCGTTTCCGCACCCTCCTCAGCTCCCCGCCATGGAGTGGCTTCGGTCACCCAGGCTTTATTGTGGTAGGCAGGTAGGGTTCTGTGGGGGCGCTCGGTTATGGCCTTGGTCTTGCTCGGGGCCTTGGGGCT
This sequence comes from Paralithodes platypus, assembly GCA_032716605.1. Taxonomy (NCBI): domain Eukaryota; kingdom Metazoa; phylum Arthropoda; class Malacostraca; order Decapoda; family Lithodidae; genus Paralithodes; species Paralithodes platypus. The sequence goes on along the minus strand of CM064485.1, from coordinate 21,556,636 downwards.
GTTCGGCCAGGCAGCCTGGGGAACAGCAACAACAACAACGAGTTTTAGACTAGAGGCATGTTGGAGATGTGACACCGTTGCAGTGGTGTATAGCGCGCCAGTGACACGTCTAATACAAATTAAATATGCGTACACCGCCGTACGCGTATGACGTATAGGATCAAAGGGTAGGCTACATCAAGGTTAAGAGATACGTCGTATCTCTTAACCTTGGGTTACAGGAGTTTTTGAAAGGCTCCCGGAAGGGTGCATGAACTTAGAAAAGGTTGAATAACACTGATTTACGCAACCTAATCCCGAAGTTTGGCATACCTATTTCGGGACACCCTGTAGCCTACAAGTCTTCACACCACTATAAGACTAGTTTATATAGGCCTACAATTAACCCATTCAGTACCGGTGACGTCCTTTTCATCATATTCTGGACACTGGTAGACAATATGTTCAGCTTAGGAAGGATCTGTGGTAGCTTATAGGATTAAATGAGATAGTCTGTAGCATTTTAATTGTTAGAGGTTCTTCCTCAGCTGAATAAAATTATCTAATAGGGCCTAGTTGCCAGAATATAATGAAAAGGACGTCACCGGTAGCCTACTGAAAGGGTTAAACCTAACAGCAATGATTGATTTGGCACTGGTTGAGATCTACTGGTTGAAATGGTTTAGTGTTTTAGATATACTGCAGGTTGAAATAATCTACTGGTTGAAATGGTTTACTGGTTGAATTTGTAGGCCTATATTGGTTGAAATAATCTACCGGATGAAAGGCGCTACTGGTTGAAATAATCTACTGGTTGAAATAATCTAGTGATTAAAATAATATAGTTGTTGAAAGGGTCTACTGGCTGAAATAATCTGGTTGAAATGTTATTGTTATGCCCTGCTTTTATACAGGATTAACTTGGTATAGGTGAGTTCTGCAAGATTGGGTATATAGGACTTCATGCACAGTACACAATAGAATCAACCGATGGTATAAATAACATCACGGTAATGGTTTATAATGCAGGTTTATTCTCCAAAAACACTAGGTAGAATAATGGTTATATGTGCACTTGAAACAATGGTAAATTGAATAAGTCAGATATGTAGTTTTGGACTTTTTACAATCTCTAGCACTTCTCGCGGATTTGGATGGAGGTTCACTTCCCACTTCCAACGTTCAGGTATTATGCTTCTGATCACCTTATTTGTAAGATATTAGAGTACACGAATCACGCGGGTTAGGTATCTCGCTGTATTAACTCTCTGGTAATATGACTCAATCTAGGATGAAGGTATAGGTAATATGGTTATAGCCCAAGAATTAACGTAAAGGGATAACTGTAGCTAGTTGCACTGGTCTAGTATATTTGGCTGTTTAGGTAACACTTTAGACCGAAAAATATCAGTGAGGGGCGAATCAGGTTTCTGGTGGAGTCACAATCACTTCTTTCAGAATTGTTTTCGCTCGAGCCGTAGTCCTAATAATTCGGACTTATTTCTTTGGCGAGGTAAAACCTGATGGCAAGAATAATTACGGGAGTCAGTTCGCCTAAGCTAAATTTCACTGATATATGTTAATACATGCTAGCATAATAATCACTTGCTTCCTAACATCAGAGAAGATTGAGACATAACCGCATACACTGGATGGTTGAGTTAATAGCACCGTAATTTGGTACTTTGCGAGTTAACACTGTGATCGAGTTTTCCTGGTTATCTTGCGTCGGTGGTGTCGGGGGTTAACAGCAACTCCGGGGCCGTCCAAGCTGTCCGGGAGTGTAGAGAAGGTTTACAGATGGGCTTTTTGCGTAACCGGTGATGACGTCCCGATATGTTACTCTTTCTGGGGACCTCAAATAACGCTGTCTCAAGCTCAACCGGACTAACAACGTATCGGATTAACGTAAGACAGTCGGAACAAAAGTGACTGCTTAACTGTCTCTGGTCCTTATAAGAGGTTCAAGGAACGCGGGCGGCTTTTCGCCTTTTTGTCAACAATGCTGATGGGGCCTACAGTCAATTGTTGCTAAGGAGTTATGCTTGCAGAATCCTCTATTAGGTTGCTCACATAATCCCTTCTAACATAACAAGATCTTTCTGCCTTAGATCAGTTATGAGTTATGATTATTCGTGAACTCAAGTAGTAGAGGGGGCACTACCAGAAGTTCAGGAAACAATCAATAATTGGTGAATTTGTTGTCTACCAATATAATATTACTGCCGGCAGTCCCGAACGCAATAGTATATTCATAAAGAGTTTAATTCACTTCCTCACAGAGTTGCACAGATCACGGAATGCCGAAGTTATCGAGAATCTTGAGGGGGGGGGGGGAGTACTAGACGACAACACAATGCGGGTCAACCGTTGCTTTGAGCTCTAATATTCAACTGGCCGACTGTTGTCTCTGTGTCTTATTTATAGGCTGGACAAGGAAGCCTCAGGAATATTCTAGAAGTATTGGATGTCAGTGCTATGAAGTAGTTAATTTATTCTGATGAACTTAGGGGGTTAGGGAGGGGGGTCTTTAACTCTTAATTGGCGGCGCGCAACTTATGTCGTGTGAAATAAATTTGGACTAAGTGGCGGTTCACAACTTATGTCGTGTGCCATTTTCAGCACGTAATGTTGCAGAGAGAGAGAGCTGAGCGGTGTGAGGAGAGTAGTAAGGCTATGACCGCCGCCCACCACCGCGGTGGGCCAACTGAAGTGAAAACCCCCCTTCCATCCCCCCTCACACTCGCTACACAGGGAATTATGTAGGGAAAGTACCTAATTACATGGTTTTTGCACTCGTGTTTCGCGATCGTTGCAAGAAAACCAGTGGTCGTACAAGGATGGTTGGGGTGTCACTGGAAAGCTCTGTTTATGCCCTTTCAGGGATAGATACTTGTTTTACGCTCTGGGTCTTATTTAGGCATGAAAATGATCACGTAAACAACCCTATTTAGGGTAAAAACACCCCGCTGGGTGCTACGATCAAATAGACCACCTAGCCCGCTAAATAAGGGTTAATGTGGCGGTAAGTAACTTGTCAGCTGATTTATTATCGTGGATATCTTAACTCTAGTATGAGGTACTAGTAGAGTTGTTTAGGCGGATTTGGTGAAGGTTTTTAAGTACTACTTTGCTGGCTGTTATGCCCTGTTATGATTGTTATGCCCTGATTTTCTACAGGTTTAACTTGGGTAATGTGAGTTCTAACTGACTGGGTATATAAGGCTGCATGCACAATACAAGGTATGAGGAATAGAGAACACAAAATAAACACACGGTAACAAGACACACGATCACGTTCATTGAAGATGGTTAATAGGAAGCATAAGAAGGTATGAATACTCGTACAAGACAAATGATAGAAATGAACAACTAGCATTAGTGGATCTGGATGGAGCCTAGTCTCCCACTTCCAACGTTCAGGTATACTCTTCTGATCACTGGCTTGGTTCGCAAGTTTATATACTGGAAGACATCAATGTTACTTATAGATTCAATTTCACTAATTAGATTTATTACTGGCAGTTCTGGTGCGCAAGTAGAAGTTCACAGACTAGAATTAGACACGCGTATTTTTAGGGCACGGGAATTCTAGTAACCTCAGGGGGGTACTGATCTAAGTTTTATATTCTTATAGCAGAAATACGTAGAACACAAATCAGTGGGCGAACGTTAGATATCACTAGGGTTTTACTTCTATGTAATAATATCTGAATAGGGGTAATTACGAGAGTTAATGTCGCCTGTTAATTAATGAACACCGATACGCTTAGCACTTCCCAATAGAATGGTTATATATGAATTATACTGGGGCAAAGATATAGCCACTTCATAGAAATATTAATAAGTGAGTCTCTAATTAGTACTGTAACACGGTAGTACTAATAAAGTGAATCTTGGGTAGTATTTGGTTGGTCTGGTCCTGGTTATCTTGCGTCCGTGATGTTGGGGGCTAACGACTGGTTCCGCGGCCGTCCAGGGGGTCCATATGTAGGAAGTTCTCAAGACGGATCTCTTGGCGATCGTTGCTGGCTACACGCTTATATACCCACTGGTGTGCAAAGGTTATAAGGTGCACGTATATTTCTTGTACGTGGACAGATGCTTCTATCTCAAATCTGCCACGGAGTCTGCCGGCTCTGGAACTCAAATCTCAGGAACAACACAAGGGCAGAGCTAGAGGTCAACTTAAGGGGGCCAGCCACTGGTTGGTGTCTATCTTTCAACTGATTTTACTGGGGGCTGGAGCTGGGTTTATAGGCTCGGTTTTGGACCCTGTAGGCCATAGGGATCTCGAGTCTTATGGAATTATTTGAGCTCTCAATAGATACGGGGACTAGGTAAGGTGGTGATTATTGTTGTGGCACATGGCTATAGGGAGCCTTCATAATGTGATATAACTGAGCCTTAGTAAGAGGTACAATTTTGGCTATACTGGAAGTATTGAGGGGAGGGAGACTGGATCTACTTTGCGAGGAGGACTGGGACAGCTGTGATAGGAGCGTCTCTCTTATATTGCTCAGTCTTCATTCTATGGTATAGCTGAGGTGCTAATTTGATTATCCGAGTATGCAAGAAAGGTGAATGGGTTATTGTGGGTTAATAGAGGTTAGTAAAGGGGTTAGTCATGCATGGTTAGTTCATTGATAGGAAGAATTCCTGTGCTACCTGGCAATGACCTGGAAGTCAAAACAGGGGTCAGGTATACCTCCGCAGGGGTGGGGGTCTCCCTCCTCGGGTGGGTAAAAAAGGGGAGGTGCGTGCCCTCTCTCTGTGATGGTCGTCCGGCGGCTGTGGCTAGGGGCTTGCCATATCACAAGTGTTTGTAATAACCCTCTGTTTATGAGACAGATGTGAGTGTTCGTAATACCAAAACCGAAGGTGCCTTGACTAGCTGGTTTAATCAGTTGGGTTGTTAATTGCATGGTTTGCTGGATGTGGTGGAGACTGGGTTGCTAACTCTGCCACATTTATCTGGAAGTATGGCAATAGAAGTTAGTCACTGGCGAGGCAGCTAGCCTCGCACTGACGATCATTTGGTACAGGGTTGTGAATGGGTTGTGAGGGAATAGATGGCATGCAAAGGGTTAGTAAAGTTCTAATGTTGTTCCGTCCTACGGAAGGTAGGCTGGATAGGAGTATATAATATAAAAGGTTGGAGAATGTTAGCAACGGAAAAATCAAGGATATTCAGGATGTATGGTGGAGAGGCTAGGTCGGAAAAGAGTCGAGGAGCGTGGGGGGTTAATGAGAGGGAGAGGGTTCAGGGGGCTACGTGGAAGTTTGACCCTAAGGTCTCCGGCGTAGGGGTGGCATTAGACTACAGTTGATATTGGAGTTTGGGGGTTAATGACAGGGAAAGTATGTTAGCCAAATGCTACCGGGGTATGAACAATACGGGGTGGTATATGAGTCTGGAAAGGATAGAATCATGTGGACTGTGGGGCTGGGGGGAAGAGGAGGTTAACTGTAGGTGTGTGCTTGACTGTGGATCAAAGTAGGGAAAAACATGGTGTATTATTACTCGTCAATACGATGCTTATGGATACTGTTAATCTGACACTATTTCTTGCTGATCTAGTTGTTCCTGGGAACTGCATTTCTATGATATATACACCAAAGAAAACGACAGTTCGTAGGGTTAACTTCGGTATTGTTTCTTGGTGAAAATGCGTCGAGACAATGGTAACAGAGGGTGGTATATACAATCTCTGGTTGGGGTAAGAATTAAAGTTACTGCATGGTGGCTAACATCTTCAGTCATTGCTGGCTAGGTCTTACAGGAACAATGGTTCTATATACACTGGTGTACCCGTGGGTATCATAGTTTCTTATCAATTAGGACATGGGGTTTTAACATACTACTTCTCGGATGGAAGAACATACATAGATTTATGGGGGCGGTTGGTCTTCAGAAACTTAGTCTGGCAAGACAAGGTATTTTAAGGGGGTGAACATATTACTTCTCGGATGGAAGATCATACATAGATTTATGGCTGTCTGAACTGGTTGGCATTGGCTCAACCTAGGGACAGGGCATGGGTGTATTAAATGAATGTGTATTCATGTTCATCATCATGTAGGTAGAGTCTGGCGGGTAAGAGGTGTAAGACACGAAGCAAAATAGAGTAGTGTGGACTGTGGATACGAAGGAGGTGATTGGAAGACGTATAACAATTGTGGAAAAGTAAATGGAAGAGATGAACACAATGGCGGATAAAGATAACTAACCTAAGGATTGAATACATGCATGAATGACGACATTATAGCCGTCGTCCTAATAAGGTGATGAAAGCTGGTTGGTCTGCACGTGGCACAATACGACACAAGGACAGTGCCGCTATGTCGTATCAATACTGGTGGCATACTCCGGTTAATATTATATATACACTTAGTTACTAGAGGAACAATGCAAGGGGGCGACTGAGCACGGGGTTACATATATCTATACTCGTCATGGAAAAATGATATACGAGGTCTAGGGACAGGCATGGGTGTTTTAACCTGGGAGGAACATACATAGATTTATGGGGCGATTGGTCTTCAGAAACTTAGTCTGGCAAGACAAGGTATTTTAGGGTATGGTGATATTGACATCCTAATTTAGGGACAGGGCATAGGTGTATTAACTTTAAGGTGTATTTATGTTCGTCATCATGTAGGTAGAGGTGTAGGACACGAGGGATAGTGTATATGCGAGGTGTGGGAAAGGTCAGTGTTTAGAAGGGGTAGGCAGGTGTGGTTTGGAGCTGCTTAGCCCTGCGGGCCTCGGCCTGTCTGAACTGGTTGGCTCGGTCACCTGGACCCAGATTCACTAACGGTCGTACGATCCGAAAACTCCCTTACCGTTCCCTTACGTCTCAATGCTGGTATTCACGAAGCGTCGTAGCGGCCATCTTTGATCGTAGTAAGCCCCTAAAATCCCCTTTCGCAAAGGGTGGTCCAGACCACCCTTACATGAATTTGACCCGGATATAGGTACACAAATATCGATAACACAACCCGCGACCATAACAAATTCGTCTGCAGTATAGCTCTTTATGACACTAAGTCATTATTGAGGCAATAATAGCGCAATATGATTGTTAACTTGTGTTTACAACACCATTAAGGCATTTAATACAAAGTATGAATATATTTGTATCCTTAATGTCTTATGACAGGCCGAATTAAGCTATGAATAGCCTACATATGCCAGCCTAGACCTAGTCAAGGTTAATTGATGCACAAATGCATGTGCTGCGACAACAGGTAGCCTACCATTATTAGATTTTAACCCTCATTTATTGCGGAAATGTTTTATTTCAACTCCCCACCACATCTGAGTTAGATTAGGGTAGCCTATTTCCTCAACAAATTTGAAAGTATCACGGGAACAAAATGATGAAAAGAATTACCCTAGGCCTAGCCTAAAAAAATGAATAAATAATAAACACTGTGTGAATAATTTTGTTTAGCCTAGCCTAGGCTATAACCTAGGTTTATATTGAAAAAGTTAGGGCTATTTAGGCTAGACAAGTTAGGCCTATGTATGGTATTTTGGTTAGGCTAGCAATGCCTAGCTGGGTTAGATTAGGGTGGCCTATTTCCTCAACAAATTTGAAAGTATCACAGGAAAAAAAATATGAAAAGAATTACCCTAGGCATAGTCTAAACAAAAAATAATAGGCTAGCCTATATGGTGTTGTGAATATTTTTGTTTAGCCTAGCCTAGGATATAACCTAGGTTTATTTTGAAAAAGTTAGGGCTATTTAGGCTAGAAAAGTTAGGCCTAGGCCCTATGTATGGTATTTTGGTTAGGCTAGCAATGCCTAGCTTGGTGTAGCCTAAGCATGGTAAAGTAGAAGCCTAGCAGGTTAAGATGGTGTTTGCAGGCGTACCGTCCTCATTGTTAACTAGCTGTTATTAGTCCCATGCTGATAATATATTTGATGATGGCAATAAGTCATGGGAGGTGAGGGGGACAAAGCCCACCTCAACCTATCATTATTTCCCATGGCCAACTGTTGAATAATAGATTGAGGAGGCCTATGCTAGGCCTATTTTGAAAAGGTAGATAGGCCTTGAGGTGTTGTGAATACAATACAATTACCCTAGGCCTATTTTGAAAAATTAGGCCTAGGCTAAGTCTGGCATTTTGGCTTGGCTAGAACTGCCTGTGTAGGCATAGACATAGTAAAGTCTGGCATTTTGGTTTGGCTCACCCTGTCTAGGTGTAGACATGGTAAAGTAGAACAATATACTGTGGTTAAGGTATAAATAATACACTCCCAACTAGCCTAACATATGATTATCAATGATCAATCCGTCGAAAATCCTTTAACTTGGGCCACTAACAGGCTTCCCTGTAGCCTAGCTAGGTTAATTTCTTATCATCAATTCACAAGATACTCTATTCTTCTTCCTGCTGGCTGTGGTGGATCGAATTAGCCATGCTAAACAATGACAAGCTCATAAATTAAAGTATATTAGGTTCTTCTTGGCGCTTCGGTCATGTGGGTGACATATTGTTTATTTACAAAGGCCAAGCGCCTGATTGGTCAAGAGAAGCCTCGGTGAAAATAACCGAAAGGGAGCCGTAAGGGAGCTCAAAGATGCGTTCGTGAATACACCTTCCGCACTCCCTTAGGAACGATCGTAGGTTGCTGTACGACATCGCACGCTACGACCGTTAGTGAATCTGGGTCCAGGTCCTTTCGTTCTGTGGGCCTTTCTTTCGGGTGTTTCTGTGTGGTGTTCGCTCGTGGCTTCTGTGGTGGGCTTCTCGTTCTGGGGCATTTTACTTCCCTCTCCTTCATTGTAGGCTCGTCCCCGAGCCTCAAGGGTGAAGTAAAAAGAAGCATTGTCATGGTGGGTCATTTTGAGGGTATTTAGAAGGTCCCACCAAGCAAGAGAGCGAGGGTCAGGTTTCTTTTGCAGGTCAATGTATACCTGTAGGAATGTGTCCTCTGTGTTGTAGAGGGCGGTTGCCCGGGCTTGATGTGGGCGTTGTAGACGGGCTAAGCGTCCTGTGGGTGTTTTTACTTTAACCTTTCGTATGAATGGTTTGTAGTTTTCCCCCGTGGGGGTAGGGATGGGGGCGACGAAGGGTGTGGATTTGTTCATGGTGGAGGTCATGTCTCGAGTGAGATGTGTGGGACTGACAGGAGGTATGTTTAGTGTGGTGAATGGGTTACTAACCGAAGGGGAGGGATTAACGCGTGAAAACGGAGCTGGGGGTGAAGGGGGAATATGAGTCTGGGGTTTTGGGGGTTTTCTTGGGTGGTGTTGTAGGCTTGGAAAATATATTGAGGCAATGTGCAATATCGGTTTAGGTAAGGTGCGTGAGGGAGGTGTGTGAGAAAGAGGGGCTGTGTGTGTGGTGTGGCTTGGGTTTTTAGTGTAAGAACGGGGTGTTGTTTTTGTATAACTGTCTTTAAATCTGATGGGTCTGTTGATTATTCTACCTTTGGAGGTCCTGGTGGGAAGGTAGATGTTTGTCGTGGGACTTGAGTCGCTCGATGATGTTTTATATTGAGGGGAAGAACGCTTTACAGGTGGAGGGTATTTAGTGGGGGTGAGGTCAGGGGTTATTTGAGAGGTAGATGCGTGTGGAGGTTTTTGTCGAGTGAGGGTGGTAAGCGGAATGGAAAAGGATTTGGTGGGGGTATTTATGGGGGTTCTCGCAGGGGTAACTTTGTGGGAGGATTCAAGTGGGGGTGTGGAGGTCGGGCCCGTCAATTTGGAGGGGCTTTGGTGAGGAGTTAGTTGCGTGTTAGACGTGGTGTGAGAGGAGGGGTTGGTCGTTGGCATAGTGTATTTTTTAGGGGGGGGGTTGGTTGGGGATTCGATGAGATGAGGAGGTTGGTGGATGTGTGGGTGGGGTGGCAGGGATAGTGGAGGGGAAAGGGGTGGATGCGGGGGGGCTAGACGGGTGGGTAGGGAGTGGAGATTTAATTTGGAGGGTTGGGGGTAGGAACGTGTGTGGGGTGTGTTCTTTGGTAGGGTCGGTGATTTGCTGGTGGTGGAAGTAGGCGGTTTTATGGGAGTTTGGTGGGGGGGTAGATCTAGCAGGTCATTCGGGGTGATGAGGTGGGAGTTGAGGGGGAATGAGGTTGAAGAGGAAGGTATGTGTTTTCGTGGGGGGGTGGGGGTTGTTATTTTTGGAATATAGTTAGAGGGTTTATGGTGTTTAGTTGTGATTATTCGTCTTCTTTCCCTTTGTGGAGGAGAATTCGACGAAGAAGAAGAGGAGGAGGACAGTGGTCTGGCAGCCCTACGGAACTGGGTTAGCAGGATGTGTTTCCTGGAGGTTTTAAAAGATTTGAGTCGTGGGCGTAAGTTGTAGCGTGAGGTAACTGAGGTAGATTGCGTGGTGCGGTTGGGTGTGTACTTGGTTTTGGGTGGGGGTGGTGGTTTTCTCACTGTGGTGCCTGGTGGAGGTATGTCAGGGCTAGACGGGAGGGTTTCCATTGTGGTCGGGGTTGTGGGTGGAGGTTTTCGTACTTGGATAAGTTGGGAAGGTACTTGACTATCGGAAGTGAAGGAAGGTGTCATGGTGGAGGAAGGTGTGATAGTGGGGGCTTGGGGTTTGTGGAGGTTAGTTTGGGGGGTATGTTGAGGAACGAATGGTCGGTTCGGTGCTGGAGGGCTTAGGCCCTTAGGGGTTTGTATGGGAATATTCATAGCCTGAGTGGAAGGGTTAGTAGGGGTGTTTAATTCAGGGTCGGACGTGTGGGGTGGGGTAGTGTCTTGTGGTTTTAGAGGTTTAAACGCTCGGACGAATCTAGTTCGGAACGTGCGAGTCACGCCGTGATAATCGATGGTGACTTGATAGGCATTTGGGACTTGTATGATGGTGTAGGGCCCGACATAGCGAGGGACTAATTTGTTGGTGACAGGGAGGTTGGCTACCATTACGGTGTCATGGATGGCGAAAGGGTTTTTATCATCGGGGCTATCCGTTTTGGTGTCTTGACAGGTTTGGGCGGTATGGAGGGTGTTTTGCAGATGTTGCAATGGGTCAATTGTGGAGGTGTTGGAGGGGAGGTGAGCGTGATGGTGGAACGGCAGTAACAGGGGGGGTACGCCGTAAACACGTTCATGAGGGGAAATACAGTCTTCTCGGGGACAGGTGTTCATGCCCCATTGTATCATCTTTAGTTGTGATGGCCAGTCTGAGGTGTTAAGAGCAATAATTTTTGTACGTAACTGGTTGTTGATGGTGCGATGGCTGCGTTCGCATATAGCATTTCCTTGAGGCCAGTACGGGGATGAGTGTTTGATCTTAATACCGCATTGTTGGGTGAACTGTTGCCAAACGTGTCCACTAAACTCGGGGGCATTGTCGGATAGAAGAGCAAGGGGAAGGCCGAATATAGGGAATACTTCTGTGGCAAGCAGTGTGGCGACTGTGGTGGCTGTGTGGTCTTTAACTGGGCAGGCTATTAAAATTTTTGAATATACGTCAACAAATGTGACGATATAGCGGTTGCCAGCGTAAGAAGGAAACGGGCCCATGATGTCGAGGGATAGGTCTTGGAACGGTTTGTTGGCAGAAATGGTACCAGCTGGGCCTGGGGTGCGGGATCTATCCTTCCCCAATAAGCAAGGTTTGCAGGATTCTGTCACTCGTGCAATTTTGGAGGGGTTGGGGGTCCAGTATTGATCTGTGAAGATTTTTAACATCTTCTTTTGTCCAAGGTGTATGCCGTTTCCCTCGTGGATGGCAATCATGTAGTCGTGGGCAATGGTGGGGTCTAAGACTATGTGACCGGAGTCTGTGGCAAGTTGATCTCCCCAGCGAGTCAGTTTCCTGAAGACATTTAACGGTATCCAGGGTGGTCTGATTCTTGTTTCCCAAGATTGAATTAGTGAGGGGGCTGAGGGGGAATTATGTTGGTGGATGGGGGTAGATAAAAGCTCAGTGTTTTGTAAGGCGGCTAGGTTGGTGGGGGGGTCCTTTGGTACTGGCAAACGTGACAGGGCGTCTGCATTGGTGTGAAGTTTGCCTGGACGATACTGTATTGTAAAATCGTAGTTCTCTAGTGTCTCCCTCCAACGTACCAAAATGGCTGAGTTGGTTTCGCACTTACGCAACCATTGCAAAGATTGATGGTCGGTTATTATATCGAGTTTCGCGCCCAACACAAATGACCGGAAGTGGCTGAGTGCCCAAATGATCCCTAAACACTCTCTCTTGGTGGCTGCATAATTCTGTTGTGCTTGGTTGAGGGTGGAGCTGGCATACGCTATCACATGTTCCTCTCCGTCTCTGACTTGAGCTAAAACTGCACCAATGGCGTACAGAGATACGTCGGTATAAAGACGGAAAGGTTTATGGTAATCAGGGAAAGCGACAATAGGGGCTTGGATTAGCTTTTGTTTCAAAGTATTGAAAGCGAGGTCTCTTTCAGGTGTCCAGGTGAATGGGGTGTCTTTGTTGGTGAGTTGGTGGAGGGGTCTGGCTATGGTGGCAAAATGGGGGACGAAACGTCTGTAATATGTTGCAAAACCTAGAAAAGAACGTACTCCTTTAACGGTGGTGGGTGGGGGTTGGTTTTGTATGGCTTGAAGTTTCTTTGGGTCTGGTGCAATACCATGTTCAGATATTACGTGGCCGAGGAAATCTACCTTATTTCGGGCAATCTCGCACTTTGAGGGTTTTAATTTCAACCCGGCGGCTCGGATTCTTTGAAGGACTTGTCTCAACCTGAGGAGGTGTTCTTCCCAGGTTGGTGAGTACACAATAATATCGTCTAGATAGGCTAGGCAGGTTTCCCAGGTTAGGCCATGTAATACCGCTTCCATCAAACGGGAGAAAGTGGCGGGTCCGTTACAGAGGCCAAAAGGTAGGACGTTAAATTCGTAGTGGTGGCCACCACTAGTGGAAAATGCTGTTTTCTCTTGGTCCTCGGCCTTGATAGGCACTTGCCAATACCCTGCTTGCAAGTCGAGGGTAGTGAACCATCTGGATCCGTATAGGGAGTCAAGGGAATCGTCTATTCTGGGTAATGGCGTAGCGTCCTTAATGGTTACGTCATTCAACCTCCTGTAATCGACGCAAAAACGGGTTGACCCATCTTTCTTTTTTACTAGGACAACAGGGGAAGACCAGGGACTAACGGAAGGGGTGGCAATACCGGCCTCTAACATCTCTTGGACTTGGCGTTCCTCTTCCTGGCGTTGTATGGGATTTTTTCTACGGGATGGTTGTCTTATGGGGGGGCCTGTGGTGTTAATTATGTGTTGTTCTACATCGGTCTGTCCGATTTCAGTGGGTTGTTGGGCAAACACGTCACTGAACTCTAGCAATAGGTCGTACATGCTGTGTTTTTGGTGGTCGGATAATGTGTCCGGGAGAGGGGGCAATTGGAGGCTGGTAGGGGTGTCATTAAAATCTATGGGGAGGTCATCAAAAGTTTCGAGGTCTCCTATAATGAGACCTTTTGGTAATGTCAGGGATTCCTCAGAGATATTTGCCACGAGAATGTGGTTGATGCGAGCGGAAATGATGGCGGGTTGTAAGAGGCAACGATTGGGGTTGGTGGACGTGGTAGTGGGGGAAAATATCATGTGAGTTTGGGGTATGGGTCGAAGGTTAACCCATTTTTGATGGCGGGGGGGAATTTGGCATTTATCTTGAACTACAGCTGGGCTAATGATGGTGGGGGATCGACTGGCGAGCAGGTGCTCGGTACGCATAAGGGGGGAAAGGTCACTTTGGTGGGGGTCACGCGTGAGGGGGGGATTAACGGCGCGTGTGGGAGGATCAGCGGGGCGAGGTCTGAGGGATTTAGAAAACGGAATTTGTTGGAGGGACTGTGGAGGGTTGGTGGGGGAAGAGTGAGGTATAGAAGATGGGTTATTGTTGGAGGACTGATGTACTGATTGGTGGTTGTTACAAGGACGAATTTGGGGAGTTTTGTCGGTGGCAGTGACGGTTTGTTTGGAGTTTATATGGGATTGGTGGGTTTGTCTGTCATGAGAGGGCGAGTCAAGTGTGGGGTTTTGAAGTTTTCTAGGGGTGTGAATTGTGTGGGGGTGGAAGGGAGCTACTGACGGAAAACTGTCACCAGGGGGATTTGGTTGGTTGTGGAATAGCTGGACATTTCTGGGGGCATGGTGGGAACATGGTTGGGTCCCTCGGTCGTCACGCGTGAGGGGAGGATTAACGGCGCATGCGGGAGGGTCAGGGTGGTGTGAGGTGAGCGAGTTAGAAAACGGGATTTGTTGGTGGGACTGCGGAGGGTTGGTGGGGGAAGAGTTAGGTGTAGAACATGGGTTATTGGTGGAGGACTGATGTATTGATTTGGGGTTGTTAACAGGACGAATTTGGGGAATTTTTTTGGTGGCAGTCATGGTCTGGTTAGAGGTTATCTGGGACTGGTGAATTTGTTTATCATGAGAGGGCGAGTCAAGTGTGGGGTTGTGAAGTTTTCTAGGGGTGTGAATTGTGTGGGGGTGGAAGGGAGCTACCGACGGAAAACTGTCACAAGGGGAATTTTGTTGGTTGTGAAATAGCTGAACATTTCTGGGGGCATGGGGAAAACATTGTTGGGTACATAGGTCGGCATTTTCCCTGGAAACACGTGTACATAAATATTTGATAGAATTGTGGTTACATACATCAGAGCCTGTCCTGGAAACATGGGAGGATTTATCCGGGACAGAGTTACGAGAATTGAGGGGATTACCGAGAGGGAGTTGCTTGGACTTGTCTTCTTTCGTTTGTTGAGGCATTTTTTCAACGAATTGAGTAATATTTTGAGAGAACTCGGGTCAAGGGGAGGGGTTAGAAGTTACCTTAGTGCTAGCTGCAACTTGGTAACCCTGACTCAGAGTTTGTTGAGGGGGAAGGTGTTTTTTCTTTTTGTGAATAGGTTTCTGCGTGATTGGTTTGTCAGAGGCTTTGGGTTGGATTTTTTTTTTTAATGAGATCAGCCTCTGGCCGCAGTCAACCTGGGCCTGGAGTTTTTGAAGGAGGTCAAGTCCAAGGAAACCATCGTAATGTTTACAGTGGGAGGAAAATACTGTGAACGTGTGATAACATCGAGCATGGGGGGCAGGAGTAGTTACTGACAGGGGCAAAGTGTTTTCTAGGAGATTTAAGTAGGTATCAGCAGCTGAGATTAGTTCTGCTTTGGTGGTTAACAAGGGGCCAAATAGTGGGTGGTGTTCATCATAATAAGACTTGAACAAACATGACTTGGCAGCTCCCGTGTCGATTAACAAGCGGACAGGAATGTCCTTGATTTTGGCCATGTAATAAATGGGGGCAGTGCGGTCAGTTATGGCATCCCCCGCCGAGGCCATCTTGGGCGGGGGGTACTTTAAAAATCCTGGGAATCGGTATCTACCTCCTCCAAGGTTTCCTCGGTATCATCTGAGGTCATGATAGGGGCTATTTCTCCGGTGTGCATTTCCTCCATTTCTTCCTCTTGTCCCAACTCCTCTTCATTTACAGAAATGCGAGGAGTAAAGGGGCGAGGTTTGGCAGAGTCACGAATTTGATGGAGGGCACACTGAGCACTACAGGCAGGGAAATCATAGGGGTTGATAATTACTAATGTAGGGTTTTTACATTGGTAGGTGTTGTAGGTTTTGTTCCGGTTGAAGATTCTGCGTGGCTGGGTAGGTTGGAACCGGGGCCTACTGGGTTGGGGCTTGCCGGAAGGGTAGGTGGGTCTGTTGTGGAAGGATGAGGATGGGTAGGCATTCTTGGAGTTTTGGTGGTCGGGGTGCTGCGGGTGCGTGGGAAACCTCTTTATTACAGCGATTTGGGTGGGTGCTTCTGTGCGCACGGCCAAAATACGTCGGATCGTGATGAGATCTTTTTGATATCCGACGAAATCGTGCACACGGAAATGATCTTTTACTGCTGAGGGCAATATTGATTCAAGGTTGACCAGAATCTGCTGCTCTTGTTGGATTCTGGTCAATGTGGGGAAAGAAACTTTTATATGTTGGGCGATCTTATTCACTGTGGCATCTAGATCGCCTTCGAATTTAGTGTCTTGGATACGGGTGTGGGCCACGAAAACGCCCAACGAAGGCTTAATGGCTTCTATCACTATTGGGCGAAATTCGTCCCATGTGAGAGCAGGGTGCACTTGGTAGGCAACCAGGGAAACGGCTTTTCCCAGGTGCGTTAATGTCACGGCTATCTTTTCTGCGTCCGTGGTATAAACTAGGTCAAATACGGGTTTCACTATGTCCATGAACGTTTCGATCTCGTAAGTTTCTCCATCATAATGTGGGATGGGAATGTGAGAACGGTGCGCCATGATGTTATCGTGTTCTGGCTGTTCCAAACTTGCAATGTAATGCAACCTTTTATCCGAATCAAGAACCACCGCTGCCGCCAATGTTATGCCCTGATTTTCTACAGGTTTAACTTGGGTAATGTGAGTTCTAACTGACTGGGTATATAAGGCTGCATGCACAATACAAGGTATGAGGAATAGAGAACACAAAATAAATACACGGTAACAAGACACACGATCACGTTTATTGAAGATGGTTAATAGGAAGCATAAGAAGGTATGAATACTCGTACAAGACAAATGATAGAAATGAACAACTAGCATTAGTGGATCTGGATGGAGCCTAGTCTCCCACTTCCAACGTTCAGGTATACTCTTCTGATCACTGGCTTGGTTCGCAAGTTTATATACTGGAAGACATCAATGTTACTTATAGATTCAATTTCACTAATTAGATTTATTACTGGCAGTTCTGGTGCGCAAGTAGAAGTTCACAGACTAGAATTAGACACGCGTATTTTTAGGGCACGGGAATTCTAGTAACCTCAGGGGGGTAATGATCTAAGTTTTATATTCTTATAGCAGAAATACGTAGAACACAAATCAGTGGGCGAACGTTAGATATCACTAGGGTTTTACTTCTATGTAATAATATCTGAATAGGGGTAATTACGAGAGTTAATGTCGCCTGTTAATTAATGAACACTGATACGCTTAGCACTTCCCAATAGAATGGTTATATATAAATTATACTGGGGCAAAGATATAGCCACTTCATAGAAAGATTAATAAGTGAGTCTCTAATTAGTACTGTAACACGGTAGTACTAATAAAGTGAATCTTGGGTAGTATTTGGTTGGTCTGGTCCTGGTTATCTTGCGTCCGTGATGTTGGGGGCTAACGACTGGTTCCGCGGCTGTCCATGGGGTCCATATGTTGGAAGTTCTCAAGACGGATCTCTTGGCGATCGTTGCTGGCTACACGCTTATATACCCACTGGTGTGCAAAGGTTATAAGGTGCACGTATATTTCTTGTACGTGGACAGATGCTTCTATCTCAAATCTGCCATGGAGTCTGTCGGCTCTGGAACTCAAATCTCAGCAAAAACACAAGGGCAGAGCTAGAGGTCAACTTAAGGGGGCCAGCCACTGGTTGGTGTCTATCTTTCAACTGATTTTACTGGGGGCTGGAGCTGGGTTTATAGGCTCGGTTTTGGACCCTGTAGGCCATAGGGATCTCGAGTCTTATGGAATTATTTGAGCTCTCAATAGATACGGGGACTAGGTAAGGTGGTGATTACTGTTGTGGCACATGGCTATAGGGAGCCTTCATAATGTGATATAACTGAGCCTTAGTAAGAGGTACTATTTTGGCTATACTGGAAGTATTGAGGGGAGGGAGACTGGATCTACTTTGCGAGGAGGACTGGGACAGCTGTGATAGGAGCGTCTCTCTTATATTGCTCAGTCTTCATTCTATGGTATAGCTGAGGTGCTAATTTGATTATCCGAGTATGCAAGAAAGGTGAATGGGTTATTGTGGGTTAATAGAGGTTAGTAAAGGGGTTAGTCATGCATGGTTAGTTCATTGATAGGAAGAATTCCTGTGCTACCTGGCAATGACCCGGAAGTCAAAACAGGGGTCAGGTATACCTCCGCAGGGGTGGGGGGTCTCCCTCCTCGGGTGGGTAAAAAAGGGGAGGTGCACGCCCTTTCTCTGTGATGGTCGTCCGGCGGCTGTGGCTAGGGGCTTGCCATATCACAAGTGTTTGTAATAACCCACTGTTTATGAGAGAGATGTGGGTGTTCGTAATACCAAAACCGAAGGTGCCTTGACTAGCTGGTTTAATCGGTTGGGTTGTTAATTGCATGGTTTGCTGGATGTGGTGGAGACTGGGTTGCTAACTCTGCCACATTTATCTGGAAGTATGGCAATAGAAGTTAGTCACTGGCGAGGCGGCTAGCCTCGCACTGACGATCATTTGGTACAGGGTTGTGAATGGGTTGTGAGGGAATAGATGGCATGCAAAGGGTTAGTAAAGTTCTAATGTTGTTCCGTCCTAAGCGGCTCGCTTGGTGTAGTGACTAGCGTCTCGGACTTCCACCCAGAAGGCCCGGGTTCGCGCCCACGCTCGGCACATTAAAGATTTTTCACAAGCACTGAGTCGTTACCATCCCTCATGAGCCAAGGGATGGGGTAGTAGTACAGGACCCCAATGGAAATACGCCTAATCGGCCTTATTGAGCTATCCTTAGCTAGCTTAGCATGCGCTAGCTTTAAGAATTATTATTATTATTATTATTATTAAGGGAAGGTAGGCTGGATAGGAGTATATATATAAAAGGTTGGAGAATGTTAGCAACGGAAAAATCAAGGATATTCAGGATGTATGGTGGAGAGGCTAGGTCGGAAAGGAGTCGAGGAGCGTGGGGGGTTAATGAGAGGGAGAGGGTTCAGGGGGCTACGTGGAAGTTTGACCCTAAGGTCTCCGGCGTAGGGGTGGCATTAGACTACAGTTGATATTGGAGTTTGGGGGTTAATGACAGGGAAAGTATGTTAGCCAAATGCTACCGGGGGATGAACAATACGGGGTGGTATATGAGTCTGGAAAGGATAGAATCATGTGGACTGTGGGGCTGGGGGGAAGAGGAGGTTAACTGTAGGTGTGTGCTTGACTGTGGATCAAAGTAGGGAAAAACATGGTGTATTATTACTCGTCAATACGATGGTTATGGATACTGTTAATCTGACACTATTTCTTGTTGATCTAGTTGTTCCTGGGAACTGCGTTTTCTATGATATATACACCAAAGAAAACGACAGTTCGTAGGGTTAACTTCGGTATTGTTTCGTGGTGAAAATGCGTCGAGACAATGGTAACAGAGGGTGGTATATACAATCTCTGGTTGGGGTAAGAATTAAAGTTATTGCATGGTGGCTAACATCTTCAGTCATTGCTGGCTAGGTCTTACAGGAACAATGGTTCTATATACACTGGTGTACCCGTGGGTATCATAGTTTCTTATCAATTAGGACATATGGTTTTAACATACTACTTCTCGGATGGAAGAACATACATAGATTTATGGGGGCGGTTGGTCTTCAGAAACTTAGTCTGGCAAGACAAGGTATTTTAAGGGGGTGAACATATTACTTTTCGGATGGAAGATCATACATAGATTAATGGCTGTCTGAACTGGTTGGCATTGGCTCAACCTAGGGACAGGTCATGGGTGTATTAAATGAATGTGTATTCATGTTCATCATCATGTAGGTAGAGTCTGGCCAAGGCCACCTAGAGTACCAGGCCGCACGGATGGGACCTTTAAATTCTGTGACGTCGACAAAAGGAGTGCTGAAACGGTCACTACCCTCGCAGGTCAGTATACATTTTAGTGAGGTAGGGGGAGGTTGTCGCTGTGTTTCCAAACTATTTCCCCCTCATATATACTTTATAAGTACATTATTCCCTGTGATAGCTTCTCCATGATCATCAACAATGCCTTACACGTGTTCAGTGCCAAATTGCAAGGGGAATTACAGATCGGGACCGAAAGTGCACGTGTTTAGGTTCCCAAGGAATGCTGACCTTTCCAGCAAATGGCTTACAGCCATTCGACGAGTAGATTACACTCCAAATGAAAACAGCAGGGTGAGTAAAAATTATTCTACAATGTTATTCACGTGTCTAAGTATTGAGTACGGTAGGCTTAAACATTACATGACTAAATTTACTCATTCCTTCAGCAAGTTGAAATAGAAATAATAATAATGTTAATATAAATAATAATAATAATAATACTAATAATATTGATAATACTAATAATAATAATAATAATAATAATAATAATAATAATAGTAATACTAATAATAGTAATAATAATAATAATAATAATAATAATAGTAGTAATAATACAGTAGTAATAATAATAATAATAATAATAATAATAATAATAATATTAATAATAGTAATAATAAGAATAATAGTAATTGAGTAGCTCAACAGTGGGAGTATATATATTTTCGGGAGTTTATTATGTGGTATATCGATGACTTCATTAATGATATAATAGATGTGTTACCTTTAATATAATTATTATTATTTTCATTATTGATATTTTTATAATTACTAATATTAGTATTATTAGTATTATTATTATTATCGACGAAGCAAGTTATCCATAACCACGGAGTAGAAGTTATTTTATTTTGTTTGTTGTGTATGTTTGACGACGACGCTGGCGGATGCATTGAATTGGATCCTCCTCCTGGATCAATGCTGCATAATGAAATAATTTTGTATTCCCAATTATGGAAAAATATATATACAAAATTTAAGCCTACCCAGTACTGTAATTTAAGTGTGGTATATTGAATTGTATATAATATTCATAAGTCAAATTACACACTGCTCAAAATCAGTGTATTTACTCCTTCGTGAATGATTGAACTACCAAGCAATAATATCGCTCGCAATACAATTGTGCAACGATTTATTTTAGCTTAGCTATATCGGAGCTTTCATCTCTTACAGGTGTGTGAGCTCCATTTTAGACCTGATGAAATAAGGCGAGAGACTTCGTACTTTGACGAGAAGAGCGGAACTAAATTAGTGGCCAAGTTGACGTATCCTCAGCTCTGTGATGGTGTAATTCCATCACAATTGCCAAACTGCCCCTCTTACCTTTCTGGCCCATCACATGCTAGAGAAGCCCCGGACAAGAAGAGGAAACGAATGGAAGAGTCTGCCATTCAAGCTGCGGTAGCAAAGAGTATTGCAGATAACAATAAGTACAAACAAGACATAACATTTCATTCTTTAGATGAACTTAAAGACAAAATACAGTTCATTGATAAGAAATACTGGACAGTTATTGAAAACGAGGAAGATTTCATATAGGTCGAATTGTTCATTCCCCACAACCTAAAGTTATTTTGTCCTTAGTCATCAAATCAGACTGTAATGTTCAGGCTAGTGTAAAGGCGGTGCAAATAAACCAGCTAGGGGATTATAAGATTCCTTCAAAGGTCACTGACATTAATACACTTGAAGTGTTGCTTGATGCTTTGCGTAAGTGCGATATCAATAATCCTGCCTCAAACCCAATTAATGCAATTGTAATAATTCAACTTGTGATCTCCTTTTTGTCAACTATTGTACAGGATAATGGCTTCAAGTATCAGAATACACTCAAATTCGTTTGTGAACAGCTTCATTTAATGACTCTCACTAAATTTGATTACTCCTCAGAATTTTTGATATTCTCCTCTCTCTTGCATAATTGCTCACCTCAAGGTTACAGACTTCTGAGAGATAAGAAATGCCTAATTCTACCTAGCTATTCAACTATAAGACGAATATTTTTGTCCAAAACGTTTAACCCAGCTATCGAACACCGTACCAGCCATTTTCTTATGTATATTAAGAACAAATTTAAGTCCCTGACAACCCGTGATAAAACGGTTACAATGATGGTTGATGAAATTCACCTGAAGCCTTACTTGGATTATAAAGCAGGAAATATTGTTGGTTCAGCATTTGACAGTGATGCAATTGCAACAAGCGCATATGTGTTTATGCTAAACAGTATTCGGTCAAAATACAGAGATGTTGTTCACATAATTCCAGCAAAGATAATGAAGGCAGAGACATTATATAACATTATGAAGAAGATTATTTTAGGGCTTGAGAAGATAGGATTTAGTGTCATTAGCATTGTAACAGACAATAATGCAATCAATGGCAAAGCTGTATCATATTTTGCCAATCCACCAAAACTGTCCATTGTTTACCCACATCCAGCGCAAAGTACCAGACCTCTCTTTTTCCTATACGACGCTGTACATATTTTAAAATGCATCAGGAATAATTGGCTAGGACAGAAAGATGAAGAAAAAACTATGAAATTCCCACAGTTCCCAAGTAAAAATGTCCGTAATGAATCTAATAAGATAATGTGTGCCCCTTTCAGTACTCTCAAAAAACTGTATTTCTTAGAGGAAAATCTGCTCCTAAAGCAGGCCTATAGGCTAAGCCTGAAAGCATTATCCCCCTCCAACCTAGAGAGACAAAATGTCAAATTAGTTCTCCAAATTTTTAATGAGTATATAATTCAAGCCTTGCTCAATATTGGAAAACAAATGGCCTAACGTTATTTTCAGATGTTGCTAGGTACATCGAAGTGTTTCTTAATTGGTGGAATATAATGAATGTGAAATCCCCATTTAAAGGTCTTAGGCACAATAACAAGTTATCTTGTCCATTAACAAATAGTACAGATGATGATCGATATCAGTTCTTGGATAGTTTCCTTAAGTGGTTAGATGCGTGGGATAGTCTTCCAGGATGTGGGGGGAAACTGACTAGGGAAACAATTAGAGCTCTGAAACATACGACCCATGCAATATTAGAAATAACAAATTATTGCATAACAGAACTGAATATGACCTACATACTAACAGGAAAATTTCAAACAGACAATTTGGAAGCAAGATTTGGTCAGTATCGACAGTTAGCAGGAGGAAATTACAATATTTCTGTACGCCAAATATATGAGTGTGAGAAAAAGATACGGATGATGTCAGTGTTGAAACTTAGTTTACCCATACTCGACAAGAAGGTCATTTTAAAGGATTTTGAAGAAATTGACTATGAGCAAGTAAAAACAGATGAGGAAATTGATTTTGGTTTATGTCATACGAATGTTGAAGTTTGTAAGGAGGATATTGACAGGTGTAAAGACATCATCCCCGTTATAGTTTATTTAGCTGGCTATTGTTGTTACTCCGTGATAAAGAAAATGAAATGTAATGCTTGTAAAGAAATGATTACGTGTTCAGATAGTGCTGAAGAAATCCCAGAAAATCTAAGTTACATTGCTGGAATTAGCAGAGGTTCTCTTATATACCCAGATAGTGTGACTGCGAACATGGTCATGTATAACTATATTGTAATTAACAAACTTGCTAAGCTTCCTGCCTTTCGCAATGCTACTAGCCAAAGAAATATAGCAACACACCTCACAGTTACGGCTTTAGCAGATGCTGATCTCCTGTTCCCTAGTGATATCTGTGAAAATGGTCATAACACCGAAAAAATAGAAAGTATGGTGGTATATGCTTCAACAAATGCAATTTTAAATAATTACTGTGCTAAAGAAAATAACATCCCAACAGCTAACAGAGCTAATAAGAATGTAGGCGTGAAGAGAAAGCTTCAAACCCTAGAGAAATAGATAATGTGTACTGTATTGCATAGTATATAATATGATATCGTGTGTGTGTGTGTGTGTGTGTGTGTTACAGTAAATATATTGTTCATCTTCATACATATAGTATATAATTAAGTTACTTATATATATTTGTTCAGGAATAATATTGGATGTCACGTAAATTGTCTCTTCAGTAAGGTTGTTTATGTCTTTGTATATAATATAGTAATGTATATATCATTGTGTTTTATTTTACTCCAATATAACAAAGTAATGAGATATACTTATAATAAGTTTTAATCTTGTACAACTACTTGTTCAAGGTATAAGTCATATGCAAGAAATAACCAAAACATGTTGTTATGATATCGGTATCATAATATAGAGTATAATAAAGTAAGATATAGGTAGATAGTGGTTTTGCATACACCTTAAACGTAAAATATATCATTTGTTTGTACGTTTATCTAAAATTTAACAGAGAAAAGAATAAAAGAGAGTATTTATAAAATGGGGACAGAGCGCGGGCAGTGGATGTAGCACCCCATTGTCTACGTCACAGAATGGTCGACACGGCCTGGTACTCTAGGTGGCCTTGGTCTGGCGGGTAAGAGGTGTAGGACACGAAGCAAAATAGAGTAGTGTGGACTGTGGATACGAAGGAGGTGATTGGAAGACGTATAACAATTGTGGAAAAGTAAATGGAAGAGATGAACACAATGGCGGATAAAGATAACTAACCTAAGGATTGAATACATGCATGAATGACGACATTATAGCCGTCGTCCTAATAAGGTGATGAAACCTGGTTGGTCTGCACGTGGCACAATACGACACAAGGACAGTGCCGCTATGTCGTATCAATACTGGTGGCATACTCCGGTTAATATTATATATACACTTAGTTACTAGAGGAACAATGCAAGGGGGCGACTGAGCACGGGGTTACATATATCTATACTCGTCATGGAAAAATTATATACGAGGTCTAGGGACAGGCATGGGTGTTTTAACCTGGGAGGAACATACATGGATTTATGGGGCGATTGGTCTTCAGAAACTTAGTCTGGCAAGACAAGGTATTTTAGGGTATGTTGATATTGACATCCTAATTTAGGGACAGGGCATGGGTGTATTAACTTTATGGTGTATTTATGTTCGTCATCATGTAGGTAGAGGTGTAGGACACGAGGGGTAGTGTATATGCGAGGTGTGGGAAAGGTCAGTGTTTAGAAGGGGTAGGCAGGTGTGGTTTGGAGTTGCTTAGCCCTGCGGGCCTCGGCCTGTCTGAACTGGTTGGCTCGGTCACCTGGTCCTTTCGTTCTGTGGGCCTTTCTTTCGGGTGTTTCTGTGTGGTGTTCGCTCGTGGCTTCTGTGGTGGGCTTCTCGTTCTGGGGCATTTTAGTGACTATAGGCTGGGAGGTATTATTCATCAATTCACCTAAGCCTATATCCTTCTCTGGTCTAGCTGACATGCTATTCAGAATCTAGGATGGGATAAGGAAGATTTTGGTTTTGGGTAAGGATGGGATAGGATGGTATTTGGATAGGTATTTAGATGGTTAGTTCATCACCTGTTGGAAATTCACCTGGTGTTTGGCAAGAATTTGTTGGCTACGTGTGGGTCATGGTGAACGTCCGCGGGGGCTGGGGGGGTCCCTTTGGGGTGGGGGGGCATGCCGCTCCCTAAATACGTATATATGGGATTCTCTACGCTAATGGGGTTTTCCTATGATGTGGTGGGGTCAAGAGTGATACTCCTAGGGATGGTTGATGATGGGCTCTAGTTTTTACCTACTAGGATTACTCGTGGGGCTCATGAATAGTGGTTTTCGTGAAAATGCAAGTCAGGCGGAATCGTCGACTTCTTAAGGGGCGAGAGGTTGGCTGTTGTAGCCTCGCGCCGTCTGCCGTCCTGGTTCAGGTTGAGAGTTGGGCTAGCAAGTTAGAGGGTAGTAAATGGGGTTACAAGAATGGGTCTTTATCTGCTATTTATTGGGGTGAGGAAATGAACGGGATCGGCATGTTAGAACGTTCGTCTGGGCGTCTTTAGGCTACAGGTGGGGGTTGGATATTGGAAAGGGGGGGGTTTGAGGCTAGGGCGCCGCGCCGCTCGTGACCTAGGATAGTGACCCTTAATGTGCTGGACATAGGGGTGGCATTGCCCTACGATCGAACAGGTAGTGTGGTGTGTGCAGCGGGGCGTGAAGGAGAAAAGGACAGGGTGACCCAAAAAGGTTACAACTGGGCATGGGGTCACGAAGCAAAACAGAGTAGTGACGTGGATTGTGGATTAGGAGGTGGTGATTGGAAGACGTGTAACAATTGTGGAAAAGTAAATGTAAGAGAGGAATAACATGGCGGATAAAAGATAATTACCCTAAGGATTGAAATACCTGCATGAATGACGGTATTAGTTGTCGTCAAATTAAGGTGAATGGGACTTGGTTGGAATGCACGGAATACGATTCGACATGGGCAGTGCCTCTGTGTCGTAGCAATATCGATCGGGCAAATGCTGGTTAATATTATATATACACTTGGTTACTAGAAGAAAAAGACAAGGGCAACTGAGCACGGGGGTACATATCTATATACTTAGTTACTACAAAAGAAAGGAACAGCTGAGCATGGGGTTGGTATGTGGGTGTTGTAACTGAGCAGGGGGGCTGCATATATCTATTCTCGTAATGGAGAGAGATACTAGGTAGTTTTCCTGCATTCCCTTTGAGATGATCGTATGCAGATTGGTCATAATTAAACATATATAAATCAACAGATATGAATCAATACAATAACTGGCAGAGGGTTAGTATTGCGGGTTAGAGGTTAGGTCAGAGAACGAAGGGGGGGTATGGGGGTTACATAATTAATTATAGGGCTGACATAACCATGATCGGGTTCGTTGTGGACTGGAAATCGAAGGTGTCTTGAGATCGCCTTCGCACCTACACAATGAAAGTACTATAACCCACAAGGTGGTTATCTAATTAAATACATACTTAGTTGGTACATCAAGAATGTCCAGGAGGAAAGTCATGTGGTTTGTATTCTAGAAGACTGGGATTTTAAGAGGCGTGTAACATGCGGAGTTAAGTGGAAAAGAGAAAACATCGTGGATAACAGATAGTTACCCTAAGGATTGAATACATGCATAAGCTGCGTTTTCTGTTACCCCAAAGTCTGATAACCCACTCTCATTATAGTGGGGTGGCACAAAATGAACAAGGGGCGATCCAGACTTTTAAATATATACATTATATGGACAACCTTTCCTGACTATTTTTAAGAATGAAAGTAAATATGCATTGCAGAATAATTACTACAAAGCAAATAAAGACAAAATAAAAGCGAAATAGCGTAATATACCAAATATCATGAGGTATGTCAGGGACTGGAATAATCGACAACAGAGCATATCGGCAATAAATTTGAATATATACAATTTAAGATGTGTTGCGACATTACATATTAGGTGAAATTATACAACATATTTATTTGTTTAATAGTAGAGCAAGAAATAATAGCATACATAGAAATTTCAATAATTCTGAGGAGTGACGGATTAATTACCAGAGGTGGGCAGGTGCGCGCCATTTGGCGCTCTGCGCTCTGCGATCCGGTGCGCATTACCAATATAGAGGAGCGAGGAGCGGCAAAATTCTGAAATCGGAGTGCAGGCGGGGAGCGCAGCTAGAAATTCGCGCTCCTTTCTGGCGCTCTGGAGGCGATTTTTCCTGTCAACAACAGGTACAAGAACGTCATTATCGTGTACAGTCATTGTACCGTTCGTACGGTGTTACCCACGGTGTTAGTGAACTGTGATACAGTGATACTATGATAGTGACAGACTGACAGTGTTACAGTTGTTAACTTGTTATTTTTTTTTTTTGGCTTTCGCTAACGCAAAGTAAACCTTACGGGCAAGTTACGGCTTACGAAGGGGCCTAAGGGTAAGTCTGGCAGTGGTATAGCCCGAGCCTGTCTGACAGTCTGATAGTCAAAAGACACTATAGACTTCAGAGACTTTTATAATTTTATGGTATCGATACTATCGGAATGTTACTTGAATGTATGGGTGGGAGGGTGGTTTGGGGGATGGTGGGGGGAAGGTAGAAGCGTAATTGACTCGTGTTACAAATATGAAGCCGATTGGTGAGGTAGTTTCGCCACCACAGATTTTATTTGTTTTCCTTTTCTTCGTACGGATAAGCTGGAAGTGGGTTGTGGGAGGCAGTTGGGGGTGTGGTGGAGGGAAGGCATAAGGGTAAGGCACTTGTCACACAAATATGGAACCGATTGGTGCAATCGTTTCGCCGCCACAGATTTTATGTTTTTTTCCTTGTGAGGCGACCCATAGTCAGCGAGTGGGTGGGAGGAGGGGTTTGGGGTAGTGGTGGTGCCGTGGTGGGTATGCAGAAGGGTAAGGTACATGTGGTAAAAAACTAAAAATATGAAAGCCATAGGTGCAGTCGTTTCGCTGCTACGATTTTTTTTCGGCGAGTCAGTATATAATTATATACGGACCTGGCACTGGGCGTGACAACTGACATCCGACAAGACCCTAGTCCCGGCCGTATATATATAATTATTATAAATTATATACCGTCGGACCTGGCAGTTTCGGACCTAGTTTCTCAGTTTGGACAGTTTCTGTAATTCTTTATGTCATATCATAGATATCAATGGACAGTCACAATGTCACAAACTCACAATAATATCAATCATATCATATCATTGACATTTGCAATGATATCAATCATATCATATCATTGACATTTGATTCATTGATATGACATAAAGAATAACAGAAACTGACAAAGTGAGAAACTTAAACAGTTAAACTTCAGAAAGACACCATGACTTGAGGTTTTTTGAATGTTTTGAATTCTTGGAATTTAGTGAAGTGAAAGACAAAGGACAAAGTGAAGGACAAAGGTAAATAATTAAATAACTTCTAGAAGCTGTTTTTTTTTTTTTTTTTTTGTATATACCTATTTTTGGGAGCGCGGAGCGCAGGAGCGCGGAGCGGGAAGCGCATCGGGTCTGCTGACAAAAGGAGCGCGTGAGCGCTGCCGCATTACCTTATGTCTGATGAGCGCGGAGCGCTGCCGCATTACCGGTCCCACCGGAGCGCGCCCACCTCTGTTAATTACTGTGACGAACACTGATTTTCTGAACTTGACTGTATAAGGTGGGTGATGATATAGAACCTTTCATAAGGAGGTTCGAAAGAACCGCAACGGCATATGCTCTTGACGAGACAGCCAAGGAAATACAATTCCTTTCACTCTTTGAGGGCCCGGCGCTCACACTGTTGAATCGCTTAGGGTCCGACAAGTCCGGTTATGGTGATATGAAGGCTGCGTTGGTCGAGGCATACGGGCTCACGGCACAGGCTACCCGGCGGCAATTCGTATCTGCTAGGTTAGCTGAAAAGGAAACCGCTACCCAGTTCCTGGCTAGGCTTGAGGGTTATCTGGATGTCTGGGTAAACAAGGATAAGACTCCTGACAGTAGGGATGGGTTACGTGATCTCTTCCTGCGAACGCAGTTTGAGCTGTCGGCTCCGAATGACCTCGTGGCCCAGTTCAAACTGAGCAAGGTTACCTCGGCTAAGAGTATGGCGGCTGAGGCAGACGCATATTTTGAGGCCCACGGGTACCAGCGGCGGAGAATGTTGAACGAGGGCGGTAACAAAGGCAAAGGCAACCCTGACCCGGGCCCCAAACAGGCCCAAGCAGGGGCACATGGGAAATGGAAGGGTCAGGGACCTCACAAGCCGAAATATTACTCCAACTTAAAGGGTCAAAAGGGTCAACAGGATCAACAGGGTCAACGGTGGTCTGGAGATAACCGTCAACAAAGTTCGGCCGCTGCTTCTCAGACTGTACAGGCAGACAGCAAGAATGGGGTGCTGACTAAATCACAAGGCACGTCCCACGACTTGTGACTTATAGCAGGGGGTGCTGGGATGGGAAAACAAAACACAGGGTTCCTAGTGCAGCCAGGTAGAGTAGGGGGGGTATCTGTAGAGGCGCTTAGAGACAATGGGTCGTCTGGGTGTATCGTGCGGGACACTCTGGTCAAGCACCACCAATTCACGGGGCGAGGAATCAACGTTCGCATGATCGATGGTTCCACCACCACAGTTCCCGAGGCGAGGGTGGAAATTGAATCTCCGTTTCTTTCTAGTAGCATCACAGCAGCCGTAATGCATGATCCAATTTATGACTTGATAGTGGGGAACGTCCGGGGTGCCAAGTACAGACCCACGAGCGAGATAGCCACCCAGACGGGGGCCGCAGCAGTCACTAGGGGCGTAGCCAAGGCACGGAAAGACCCGAAGCCGCTGGCGGTCACGACTTCCTCAGAGCTCGCGGAGAGTCAGGATGTTGTCCATGAGCAGCAGCAAGACGCATCCTTGGCAAGTGTTAGGGCAAAGCTTGGTGAGGCTGTCGTTGAAGGTGATAAGGGGCGTAAGTCGTGGATTGCAGAGAAGGGAGGCCGGATCTACCGTGTAGTGCAGTACCCTCACTCTGAGGAGCAGTGGCAGTTTGTGGTTCCCTTGAAGTATAGGACAGCCATCCTCAGGATGGGCCACGAGGGTAGCCTGGGAGGTCACATGGGTAGGCAGAAGACGCAGGATAGGGTTCAGGCGCAGTTTTATTGGCCTGGGATCGCGAGCGACGTCCGCAGATGGATTCGCTCCTGTGACGTGTGCCAGAAGACCTGCGACCGAGGTCGAGTCAAGCCCGCACCGTTGAGTCCGTTGCCTGTCATCACAACACCCTTTGAGCAGTTAGGGGTGGACATTGTGGGTCCAATTCACCCTAGAGCCAGTGATGGGTCCCGATTCTTCCTCACGCTAGTCGATTTCGGAACGAGGTGGCCAGAGGCGGTCGCTCTGAAGAATATCGAGACTACAACTGTTGCCGAGGCAATGTTGGAGGTCTTCTGTCGAGTAGGGATTCCCAAGCAAATACTGTCTGACAGAGGGACGCAGTTCACCTCTGCAATGATGGGGGAAGTACTCAGGCTGCTGTCTGTGAAGGGTCTGAAGACGACACCATACCACCCACAATGTAACGGGCTGGTCAAGCGTTTCAACGGGACACTCAAGAAGATGCTGCGGCGGATGACAGCCGACCAACCAAAGAAGTGGCCTAGGTTCATTGCTCCGTTGCTCTTTGCATACCGGGAGGCTCCCCAGAGTTCGCTGAAGTTCTCTCCTTTCGAGCTTGTGTATGGTAGGACAGTCCGGGGTCCATTGCAGGTGTTGCGAGAGCTTTGGGACGGTGACGAGCCCAGCGAGGAAGTGAAGACCACTTACACCTATGTTCTCGATCTGGCTGAAAGGTTGAAGTCAACATGTGAACTAGCAAAAGTCGAGCTGACAAAGGCGAGAGAGGTGCAGAAGTCTTACTTCAATAAGAAGGCGAAGGTGCGCAGATTGGAGCCAGGTAGCAAGTGCTTGCTCCTTCTGCCCACTGCTCATAACAAACTGCTGGCCCAATGGAAGGGTCCATATACGGTCATAGACAGAATGTCGGATGTAAACTACATTGTTCAGGTCGGGAATCATAAGAAGAGATTCCACATCAACATGCTTAAGGAGTACCACACGAGAGAAGTGAGTGGAGCTGCGATGATGGAAGGCTCGTGGAGGCGGCAGGTTGCTACTCCCGAGATGGCGGAAGCCATAGATCTAGTGAGGGGCCACTATACTAGTGGGGAGGGTCATATCACAGCAGCAGCGGCAGTAATCTCCGAAGTTGATGGTGATGGTCCCGAGACAGTCCAGCTAGGGCAAGAGGAAGGTCTCTCACAGGTTCGTCGGGGCGCTGAGTTGTCAAGTCATGAGGGGCGGGAATTGGATTCGCTCCTTGGTAAGTACAGGGGCGTTTTCTCGGATAGGCCCGGAATCGCACGAGTCGAGAGTCACGCAATCGAGCTGACCAGTTCGGTTCCGGTACGAGTAAAGCCGTATCCCATTCCGCTCCGTCTGCACGACCAAGTCCAGAAGGAGATCAGGGAAATGGAGTTAGCAGGTATCATCGAGAAATCCTCTTCTCAATATTGTAGTCCGATGGTGGTTGTCAGGAAGAAGGAGGGCGGTGTACGCATCTGTGGGGATTACCGTCGGCTGAATGCTTTGACAAGGGTTGATGCGGAGCCTATGTGCGACCTCCGTGCCATCTTTGCCAGGCTTGCAGGTTCAACGATCTTTTCCAAACTAGATCTCACCAAGGGGTTCTTCCAGATACCTCTGGATCCAGCTAGCCGCAAGATCACCGCTTTTGGTACGCCAGACGGGCTGTACCAGTACACTGTGTTGCCTTTCGGTCTTATGAATTCGCCGGCGGTGTTTAACCGTATGATGCGTCAGGTCCTGCGAGACATACCTGGTGTGGAGGTCTTCGTTGATGATGTTCTTGTTCACTCACAGTCTTTCAGAGAGCATATGTCAATTCTGGAGAAGGTCTTGTCTAGGTTGCAGGAGTACAACTTGAAGGTGAAACCTAGCAAGTGTGAAGTGGGCCAGAAACGGGTGCAGTACCTAGGACATGTGGTTGGGGATGGTCAATGCGGCTGTCAGGGTGATAAGATCTCTAAGATTCGCGATGCTCCTAGGCCCACTACAAAGAAGCAGGTTCGGTCATTCTTGGGACTTGCCGGCTACTACAGGGAGTTCATTCCACATTTTGCTGCATTGGCTACTCCGTTGTACGACTTACTAAAGAAGCATGCTCAAAACAGAGTTCCGTGGGGTACGGAACAGCAAGAGGCTTTCAACGCACTAAAGACTCAACTCTGCAAGGAACCTATCCTGAAGTTGGCAGACTTAAAAAAAAACATTCATTCTAAGGACTGATGCTTCACAGGATGCAGTGGGGGCGGTCCTGATGCAGGAGGAAGATGGAGAGTTATTCCCCATTGCATACCACAGTAGGCGACTCAAGGGAGCTGAGCTGAATTACAGCACAGTGGAGCTGGAATTGTTGGCGGTGGTCGAAGGGGTCAAGAAATACTACTTCTATTTGTTCGGAGGGGAGTTCACGCTCGAGACTGATCATATGCCTCTGACAAGCCTCAAGACCTCGAGGAATGCCAATTCCAGACTCATGAGGTGGACGCTTTTCCTGCAGCAGTTCAGCTTCGTTGTAAGGTACATTAAGGGTAGTAACAATGTCGGTGCTGATTGGTTGTCACGGTTGACTAATGATGCAGAGGATCGGGAGTAAGTAGCTTGTAGGTGCATATGAGAGGGTTGGGATTTTTTTTTAGAACAATGATCTGCCGCCCACTTATATTACAGGAATGAGTTGTCCAGGCGAGCTGGCGAGACGCGACGCTGAGCAGACCAAGAAGCAGACCAAGCACCTACAACCAAGGAGCCCCACATCAAATCCCGGATAACCGGGAAAATCACCGTATTCAGATAAGACATTACTACACCCATTTACCCACGAATATCCCAAGTACACCATGTATTCAGACATCTCCTCACATAACAGTAGCTCAGCTAGTTTGTCATTGTAAATGAGTGGGTTTGCCACTAGAGTTAAACCTCACTAGGTGCATTGCCACCAGGACCTTGTCGCTGGCCAAAAATGCGAACTCAGGAGTTTTCCCCTTTCAGTGTAATTTTAACGTAAATGAAGAGGGGTTTTTCTACTCAAGGGGAACCATTGCATGCGCCAGTGACTGTTAGACTCACACTACAGTATGGAAGACACTGTGAATGACGCTAGGTGATTTTAACGGAGTAAAATCAATTTTAGTGGGGAGGGATGTCACGGGATCCTGCCTGAGATATATATAGCTAGACTATTAGAGAGTCGAGGGGGGTGCGGGGAGAGTATAGAGAGAGAGAAGAGGGGGTGGGGATGTGCGGTCAGTAACTTTGGTCAAGAAGGTTCTCGGACCTTCGAGAAGGTTCGAGAAGGTCCTAGATGTTCTTTCCTTTTCCCGCCAATTCTCCAAGCATACGCTTGTTCCAAACCGAGGGTATAAATAAAGCAGGAGAGGGGAATGCAGTCCTTAGTCCCCCAGTTGGTGCCAGCGAGTGAAGTGCTTGTGAGTGTGGAGTGGCGACCAGGGTGATGCGGCACCCTCCTTCGGCCATGTGTAAAGGTTAGTATATAGTGTTATTATATAAGTAATCTGATGTGCTAGACGCGGTCATTAATATGCGATAAGGGTAAATTCAAGGGAGGGTTAATTGTTTTGCCTGGTATATAGGACTCCGTTAGGCTAGTGGTATCAGATTAGTGACGGGTAATTTTAGGAGTGAGTTTGACTGAGTATGGCTCAGTCAAGGCTCTAGTTAATTAAATTAGAGGGGTTAATTAAGTTAGTTAAACATTTGGATAGAAGGAGCGAGTGGTGTGTGAACGTAATTTTCGGATTCATTTTCATCAATTTGTGTCTTTTATTCAATAAACCGTTTTAATAGAATGTTTGTTTAATTTATCATTGTTGATTGTTAAATAACAGTTTTCTAATAACATAGTCCCATCGCGCCAATAATTGAACAGCCTTTATATATCTATATAAATCTATATATATACACACCGTTAATCCTGTAAGCTGGCCGGACAACAAAATATACTGTATCGATCGGTATAAATATATTGGATAGGCGTGTCTTTGATTTGTATCCCGGGTAATTAATTAAGGAATATTTTCCTACGAGATCCTTTATCTTAGTGGCCCAATTTATATACAAATCAGGGAGGCGACCTATTACACCTAGATTTAGGTATAACTAGTAGGATAAGTAAATTTGCAGACGATACTAAAATGGGGAGATCAATTGATTCAGATAGCGATATAGAGTGCCTCCAAAGGGATCTAGATACCTTACATGAATGGTCAGTAAATTGGCAGATGAAGTTTAACATTGACAAATGCAAGGTATTAAAGATAGGGAAGATGCAAACAAATGTTAAATATAAACTAGCTAATTTAGAATTAGAAAATTCAGACTGCGAGAAAAATCTAGGTGTGTTTGTTAGCAATGATTTGAAGCCTAGAAAACAGTGTATAAGCGTTCGTAATAAGGCAAACAGGATTCTCGGGTTCATCTCTAGGAGTGTGAGTAACAGAACTGCTGATGTTATCTTAAAACTTTACTTGTCATTAGTGAGACCCCATATGGATTATGCTGTCCAATTTTGGTGTCCTTATTACAGAATGGACATAGATTCATTGGAGAGAGTACAGCGTAGAATGCCAAAAATGATCCATAATATTAGAAATCTTTCGTATGAAGAAAGGTTGAAGAAATTAGGTTTACATTCGTTAGAGAGACGCAGAGTTAGAGGGGATATGATAGAGGTGTTCAAGTGGGTTAGTGGGATTAACAAAGGGGACATGACAAATGTACTAAAGCTCAGTGATAGCGAAAGAACTCGTACCAATGGTTTCAAATTAGATAAATTTCGTTTCAGAAAAGATATAGGCAAATATTGGTTTGGTAACAGAGTTGTAGATGGGTGGAATGGACTACCAAGTGCTATAGTGGGATCAAAAACGGTAGGGAGCTTTAAGATAAAATTGGATAAGCATATGGACGAGAGGGGTTGGGTGTGAGGGGGGATCAGCCGGGTTGGGCCAATCAGCGCTCTGCAGACCCCCATAATCCTGCGTTAATCTCTAACCGTTTTGGTAGGATGATCCTCGGGGTATTAGAGTGTTGAGCCTATAATTGGGCTTTGTAATTGAACTGGGGTTGTGTGGGACAGGGATCTGCCTTGCTTGGGCCAATCGGCTTTCTGCAGACTCCCATTTTCTTATGTTCTTATGTTATCTTTCTTCAAAGTTCTTGGTATTCACTCTGCTCCACTTGCCTGTAGCCTACATTTCAAAGTTATATTTACTATTTCACAATTGACATTGCTGACCATTTCAAGTAATGCCTTACCTGCTCCATTCTTTTCATCTTTGTTACCACTTATTGGCCTACCATCTATTTCATTGCCAATTTTGGCATTCAGGTCTCCTATGATATAGTCTTCTTCCATTTTTTTTTCAATGTTTTTAATGTGTTCTTGTAAATATTTGAATTGATCTTTTATTTTTTCATTTGGTATCCTACCTTGTGTTTTACCATATAAACTAATAATGTTGAGCACCCTTTTCTTAGTTTCTATTCCTATTGTCATTTCTTCAATACCTTCTACTCCTTCACTTACTTTAACAGTAGGCCTATTCTTCTCTATTCCTCTTTTAACCATTATTTCTATACCGCCACCCAATTTACTCTCTGTTATTATTAAATAACTTATATCCTTTTAGTAGCCTACTACTTCTTCATTATTTCTCAAAAAAGTTTCATTAACCTCTGAAGTGCGCAT
The DNA here is from genome assembly GCA_032716605.1 of Paralithodes platypus. Classification (NCBI taxonomy): domain Eukaryota; kingdom Metazoa; phylum Arthropoda; class Malacostraca; order Decapoda; family Lithodidae; genus Paralithodes; species Paralithodes platypus. The sequence continues at coordinate 21,520,838 of CM064485.1, read as the reverse complement.
GGGGGTAATTAGACACCTCTCCCTGTGCGCATGTATTTGAGGTGTTTCCGTCACTAAAATATTCATTGTACCATTAATAGCATTAATACTTATCCATATGCGCCTATTATGGGTTGATTATAAAGGTATTAACCTGAAACAACAATAAAACGAGTGAAAACAGCGTTTGGATGGTCAAAATCGGAGATATAGCCCGCGAGTTGTATAATGTATGGGTGAGGCAAGCTGCTTTCCCGCCAATTTCCCCCAAGGCCACTGAGACACAGTCGATCGATACTCTCTCTCTCTCTCTTGCATTCGCTTGCTATCAGTGATGACCACACCCTGAAACCGGATTTCTAATGTTAGCACGAAAATATACCTCAGAATAAGGGAATAACAGGGAAAATAGGTGATAACTGAAGGAGAGGAGGAAAGTGGGGAAGGAGGGGAGGTAGAGGACTGAGATTTTGCATGGCCTATAAATTTTTTTTTTTATTTTTTTTTTTTTTTTTTCGATTTCAAAAGTTGATTTTTGTTTTCTCCGACTCTTAAGAGTCTCCCCGCAGTCCGCCGGGGGAACTCTTAAGAGTCTCCCCGTAGTTCCTGGGTTAAGTACAATTATATCAGGATTGATCTCACTTGCTATTTCTCTTAGACTTTTCATCTTTTCTTTTATTCCTCGACAATTTGCATACATTAGTTTGAGTTCATTGTCATATAGCCTACAGTGGCGTAGCCAGGGTTTTCTCAGCAGGGGGGCACCTGGGGGGGGGGGGGGGCACCACTATCATGGGAGGGGCACCTGATACTCAGGGCCAGGTAGAGACTTCATTGGGCCCCTATAAATTGATAGGCGAGCGAAGCGAGCCAATCCAGCCGGTGGGTTTGGGCACGTGGGGCTCACCGAGATTTGTTTTGAATTTCATACTTAGACTCAATCTGAAGCCATATTGTTTTTATGAATAGCACATTATCAAACTAATGATTCTAAGGAACTCCTCTTTGATTTTATCTTTAGCTTTGTCTATATGGTTAATCATTAGCCTATATTGTATTAAACTCAACTAACACTAACTCAATTTACATAACCAATTTGGTATATATATATACTGTAAACACACAATCCTCTCAGAGCTTCATTAAACACTTGTAGCCTACTGTATATTTGTGGACAGAAATTTTGGAAATTAGAAGCTAATTCGCATAATTGAAACTGAACCAAAGAAATCTTGTGAGACATAATCAGAGGAATATCCTTTACATACAAAAATTACTACTGCATAATCTAAGGGAGAGCTTTATTGATTCACTTAAGTTATGAAAATAGTAATGTACAGTACTTGCAGGATTAGGCTATATATTGTATTGATATGGTGTACTGTATAGGCCTAATCTCTATATTTAAAGTTTAGTGACATTATTGTGTTTACACAATGCCTGCAAATTATTTTAGAGTTGAATAGATAATAAGACATCATGATAATTGTACAAGAAATGCCACAAACCAGAAACATTTCTTACCTAAAGTGTCCTCCCTCGTCCCTCTTTTCACCACGCAGCAATCAGCTGAACGATTATACAAAAAAAAACAAAAAAAAAATCCTAGAGAAATAATTTTCTTTTGTAGTAATATTTTGTTTTCTTTCTGCCTTAAATTAACTGAACATGTTTAAACTTTATATATTAAGAATAAGAAATAGTTCCGATATAACATTACTATTCAATTTTCCAATCTAAGATGGATGAAAAATCAGGTGACAGGTGACAGTATTGAGGGATAAGCCTGTACAACGGTGCCTCATTGCTACTTTCTACTTTCCTAGTTTTCTGAAGAGCGTAGAGAGAGGAGAAGGGGTGTTGGAGAGAGAGGAAGCTGTTGGACTGGCTTTGTTGTGTGTGTTATTAGTCTGTAATCAAAGCTCCAACAGGTATGAAAACGAAAGAAAAGAGCCTCCAACCGATGATTAACCCTTAATTATTTAGCGGGCTAGGTGGTCTATTTGACCGTAGCGCCCAGTGTTTTTTTTTTACCCTAAATAGGGTTGTTTACGTGATCATTTTCATGCCTAAATAAGACCCAGAGCGTAAAACAAGTATCTATCCCTGAAAGGGCGTAAACAGAGCTTTCCAATGACACCCGAACCATCCTTGTACGACCACTGGTTCTCTTGCAACGATCGTGCAACACGAGTGCAAAAACCCTGTAATTAGGTAATTTCCCTACATAATTCCCTGTGTAGCGAGTGAGAAGAGGGGGAGGAAGTTAGAACACAGTTCAGTTGGTCCACCGAGGTGGTGGGGGACGGTCATAGGGGTGCTACGCTCCTCACACCGCTCAGCTCTCTCTCAGCAACATTACGTGCTGAAAATGGCGCTCGACATAAGTTGTGAACCGCCACTTAGTCCATATTTATTTCACACGACATAAGTTGCGCGCCGCCAGTTAAGGGTTAAGGCGGTAACTATCATAATGTTATACTCCTTTACAAATGTTCACTGTTACTGCTGTTGGTGAAGTGATAATTTAAAATGGATATACTTATGATCTTTAACCCGGGAACTGCGGGAAGACTCTTAAGAGATCCCCCGGCGGACTGCGGGAAGACTCTTAAGAGTCAGAAAAAAAAAAAAATCAATTTTAATTAAACATCGATTTTTTTTTTTTTTGCCCTTGGGCCATGCAAAATATCAGTCCTCTACCTCCCCTCCTTCCCCACTTTCCTCCCCTCCTTCAGTTATCACCTATTTTCCCTGTTATTCCCTTATTCTGAGGTATATTTTCGTGCTAACATTAGCGAGTTGCAAGCAGGGCATTGTCATCACTGTTAGCAAGCGAGTGCAAGAGAGAGAGAGAGAGAGTATCGATCGACAGTGTCTCTCCAGCCTTGGGGGAAATTGGCGGGAAAGGAGGTTGCCTCACCCATACATTATGCAACTCCCGCCCTGCATCGCCGATTTTGACCATCCAAACGCTGTTTTCACTTGTTTTATTGTTGTAACAGGTTAATACCTTTATAATCAACCTATAATAGGCGCATATGGTTAAGTATTAATGCTATTTATGGTAAAATTAATATTTTAGTGATGGAAACAGCTCAAATACATGCACACAGGCAGAGGTGTCTAATTACCCCCATGCGCACTTCAGAGGTTAATAATTTTAATTATTGTTTTAGGTGGTGCTGCCTTCCATCCAGGAGTTCCTAACTTCCTATTGAATACAAATTAACAATAAAAAATTAGGTATACATGTAGGTTATAGGCTTTGGTGTCTGGTGGGGGGGCACCTGGGGGGCACATGTTTCTCATGGGGGGGGGGGGGGCACGTGCCCCCCATGCCCCCCCTTGGCTACGCCACTGGTCATATACTTGTTTAACTTTGTTATTATTACTATCCTCTTTTTTTTGTCTTCTCAGTTTTCTTGTTTCTCTTGAGTTTTTCTTTAGTGTTTCCTTTTAGCACATAATATTATTTTCTTTTTGTATTGTTTTCATCTCTTTCCATATGTCTTCTACTCTTTGCAGCAATTTCTGCATTGCTGTTTGTTTGTTCTTCTGAAAATTTCCCTCTGTTTTGATGGTGGCTATATTGTAGCCTATATCTTGAGGTTGTTGGTCTACTGGTAGGCCTACTGCCACTAAATGTACATAACTGCAATAATACCCATTTCTGCAGTATCCTCTCTCAAAGAATTTACACTGCTCTCTTCCCTGAAATGTGTTGCTTCTGTTTTCAACTCTTTCTCTTTCTTTTGTTACCGGGTGGTTGTATATACACCGTTTTCCTTTTAGGCAGTTCCCTCTTATGAAGAACCAGCAATCAGTCTTGTTCCTCCTCTGTCTTGATTCTTCACCTCTCTGTTCTCTTTGTTGTGGCCTCTGTTCATGTCCCATCCCTCTACTTATTTCTCTTTCACTTGGCTTAGTCCGTTGTTCATACTGTCTAGGGCTTCTTGATTCTTCACCTCTCTGTTCTCTTTCTATGTGTTGTGGCCACTGTTCATGTCCAAACCCATATATCCCTCTACTCATTTCTCTTTCACTTGGTTTTGTCCATTGTTCATTCTGTCTAGGGCCTCTAGGCCATGAATAATTTCCTCCATAGTTCTGTCTGGGCCACTGTTCACTGGACATTCTTTTATCATCTTGTCTTGATCCTTGTCCATGTCTACCGTTACTTCCCCTTTCACGTTGTTTAGGCCAGTGTTTATTCCTCATATCTTTTTTATTTCCATAATTTTGTCTAGGTGATTGTGTATTTACTACTCCCCTTTCACCTTGCCTTGACTTATATGCAATACTATTTTCCCACTGCTTATTTCTTGACCTATATTCATTCATCTGCTGTCTTTCCCATTGGCTACTGATACTGATATACTGTTGTCCACCTTTAGGCCCCTATTGTTTATTATTTTTGAATTATTTATTCTTTCATGCTCTCCCATCTGCTTGGTTGTTTCTTCTTGGTCTCTCTGTGTTTGTCTCTCAAGTTCCCTCATTTGTTCTTGATCATCTTCTTGGTCCTTACTTTTTTGTCTATCTTCCCTCACCTGTTTTCTATCTTGTTCCTGTTCTCTAGTCTTGCTAATATGTAGGCTATCATTTCTGTCTCGCTATATATTTTGCTTTCACTTGTTCCTTTCCTTTGTTTGAAGCTATCTTGAATGATTTGCTTCCTTTCTTCCTCCATTTTATCATACGTTATTTTAAACTTCTGATTTTCAATGTCTAGTCTCTGTTTTAAAGCAGCATTCTCTTTTTTTACTACAATAAGCATCTCTCTAAGCCTATCTTCATTCCCTGTGGCTTTTTCTTGTTCTACATTAACTTCATTTATTTGTTCTCCTAGTTCCCTTATTTGTTTTTTCAGCTTTCTTGGTTCTTTTTCTCTCTCCCCTCCTTCAAGTTCTAGACTGTTTTGTCTCATCTCAGTGTTTTCTGTTTCAGTGGCTTTATATCCAATTTCTGTTTCTCTTACTGTTATGCCCTGTTTTTCTACAGGATTAACTTGGGTAATGTGAGTTCTAACTGACTGGGTATATAAGGCTGCATGCACAATACAAGGTATGAGGAATAGAGAACACAAAATAAACACACGGTAACAAGACACACGATCACGTTTATTGAAGATGATTAATAGGAAGCATAAGAAGGTATGAATACTCGTACAAGACAAATGATAGAAATGAACAACTAGCATTAGTGGATCTGGATGGAGCCTAGTCTCCCACTTCCAACGTTCAGGTATACTCTTCTGATCACTGGCTTGGTTCGCAAGTTTATATACTGGAAGACATCAATGTTACTTATAGATTCAATTTCACTAATTAGATTTATTACTGGCAGTTCTGTTGCACAAGTAGTAGTTCACAGACTAGAATTAGATACGCGTATTTTTAGAGCACGTGAATTCTAGTAACCTCAGGGGGGTACTGATCTATCTAAGTTTTATATTCTTATAGCAGAAATACGTAGAACACAAATCAGTGGGCTAACGTTAGATATCACTAGGGTTTTACTTCTATGTAATAATATCTGAATAGGGGTAATTACGAGAGTTAATGTCGCCTGTTAATTAATGAACACTGATACGCTTAGCACTTCCCAATAGAATGGTTATATATGAATTATACTGGGGCAAAGATATAGCCACTTCATAGAAAGATTAATAAGTGAGTCTCTAATTAGTACTGTAACACGGTAGTACTAATAAAGTGAATCTTGGGTAGTATTTGGTTGGTCTGGTCCTGGTTATCTTGCGTTCGTGATGTTGGGGGCTAACGACTGGTTCCGCGGCCGTCCAGGGGGTCCATAATTATGTAGGAAGTTCTCAAGACGGATCTCTTGGCGATCGTTGCTGGCTACACGCTTATATACCCACTGGTGTGTGAAGGTTATAAGGTGCACGTAGATTTCTTGTACGTGGACAGATGCTTCTATCTCATATCTGCCACGGAGTCTGCCGGCTCTGGAACTCAAATCTCAGGAACAACACAAGGGCAGAGCTAGAGGTCAACTTAAGGGGGCCAGCCACTGGTTGGTGTCTATCTTTCAACTGATTTTACTGGGGGCTGGAGCTGGGTTTATAGGCTCGGTTTTGGACCCTGTAGGCCATAAGGATCTCGAGTCTTATGGAATTATTTGAGCTCTCAATAGATACGGGGACTAGGTAAGGTGGTGATTACTGTTGTGGCACATGGCTATAGGGAGCCTTCATAATGTGACATAACTGAGCCTTAGTAAGAGATACTATTTTGGCTATACTGGAAGTATTGAGGGGAGGGAGACTGGATCTACTTTACGAGGAGGACTGGGACAGCTGTGATAGGAGCGTCTCTCTTATATTGCTCAGTCTTCATTCTATGGTATAGCTGAGGTGCTAATTTGATTATCCGAGTATGCAAGAAAGGTGAATGGGTTATTGTGGGTTAATAGAGGTTAGTAAAGGGGTTAGTCATGCATGGTTAGCTCATTGATAGGAAGAATTCCTGTGCTACCTGGCAATGACCTGGAAGTCAAAACAGGGGTCAGGTATACCTCCGCAGGGGTGGGGGTCTCCCTCCTTGGGTGGGTAAAAAGGAGTAGATGCGCGCCCTCTCTCTGTGATGGTCGTCCGGCGGCTGTGGCTAGGGGCTTGCCATATCACAAGTGTTTGTAATAACCCTCTGTTTATGAGATAGATGTGGGTGTTCGTAATACCAAAACCGAAGGCGCCTTGACTAGCTGGTTTAATCGGTTGGGTTGTTAATTGCATGGTTTGCTGGATGTGGTGGAGACTGGGTTGCTAACTCTGCCACATTTATCTGGAAGTATGGCAATAGAAGTTAGTCACTGGCGAGGCGGCTAGCCTCGCACCGACGATCATTGGGTACAGGGTTGTGAATGGGTTGTGAGGGAATAGATGGCATGCAAAGGGTTAGTAAAGTTCTAATGTTGTTCCGTCCTACTAAGGGAAGGTAGGCTGGATAGGAGTATATATATATAAGGTTTGAGAACGTTAGCAACGGAAAAATCAAGGATCTTCAGGAGGTATGATGGAGAGGCTAGGTCGGAAAGGAGTCGAGGAGCGTGGGGGTTAATGAGAGGGAGAGGGTTCAGGGGGCTACGTGGAAGTTTGACCCTAAGGTCTCCGGGCGTAGGGGTGGCATTAGACTACAGTTGATATTGGAGTTTGGGGGTTAATGACAGGGAAAGTATGTTAGCCAAATGCTACCGGGGGATGAGCAATACGGGGTGGTATATGAGTCTGGAAAGGATAGAATCATGTGGACTGTGGGGCTGTGGGGAAGAAGAGGTTAACTGTAGGTGTGTGCTTGACTGTGGATAAAAGTAGGGAAAAACATGGTATATTATTACTCGTCAATACGATGGTTATGGATACTGTTAATCTGACACTATTTCTTGCTGATCTAGTTGTTCCTGGGAACTGCGTTTTCTATGGTATATACACCAAAGAAAATGACAGTTCGTAGGGTTAACTTCGGTATTGTTTCGTGGTGAAAATGCGTCGAGACAATGGTAACAGAGGGTTGTATATACAATCTCTGGTTGGGGTAAGAATTAAAGTTACTGAATGGTGGCTAACATCTTCAGTCATTGCTGTCTAGGTCTTACAGGAACAATGGTTCTATATACACTGGTGTACCCGTGGGTATCATAGTTTCTTATCAATTAGGACATGGGGTTTAACATACTACTTCTCGGATGGAAGAACATACATAGATTTATGGGCGGTTGGTCTTCAGAAACTTAGTCTGGCAAGACAAGGTTTTTAAGGGGGTGAACATATTACTTCTCGGATGGAAGAACATACATAGATTTATGGCTGTCTGAACTGGTTGGCTTTGGCTCAACCTAGGGACAGGGCATGGGTGTATTAACCCTTAGTGTACAACCTAGTTTTCGGCGCAATACAGAGCACCCGCTAGAGAAGGGTTAAATGAATGTGTATTCATGTTCATCATCATGTAGGTAGAGTCTGGCGGGTAAGAGGTGTAGTACATGAAGAAAAATAGAGTAGTGTGGACTGTGGATATGAAAGAGGTGATTGGAAGACGTATAACAATTTTGGAAAAGTAAATGGAAGAGATGAACACAATGGCGGATAAAGATAACTAACCTAAGGATTGAATACATAGATTTATGGCTGTCTGAACTGGTTGGCATTGGCTCAACCTAGGGACAGGGCATGGGTGTTTTAACCTGGGAGGAACATACATAGATTTATGGGGCGATTGGTCTTCAGAAACTTAGTCTGGCAAGACAAGGTATTTTAGGGTATGTTGATATTGACATCCTAACTTAGGGACAGGGCATGGGTGTATTAACTTTAAGGTGTATTTATGTTCATCATCATGTAGGTAGAGGTGTAGGACATGAGGGGTAGTGTATACGCGAGGTGTGGGAAAGGTCAGTGTTTAGAAGGGGTAGGCAGGTGTGGTTTGGAGCTGCTTAGCCCTGCGGGCTTCGGCCTGTCTGAACTGGTTGGCTCGGTCACCTGGTCCTTTCGTTCTGTGGGCCTTTCTTTCGGGTGTTTCTGTGTGGTGTTCGCTCGTGGCTTCTGTGGTGGGCTTCTCGTTCTGGGGCATTTTACTTCCCTCTCCTTCATTGTAGGCTCGTCCCCGAGCCTCAAGGGTGAAGTAAAAAGAAGCATTGTCATGGTGGGTCATTTTGAGTGTATTGAGAAGGTCCCACCAAGCAAGAGAGCGAGGGTCAGGTTTCTTTTGCAGGTCAATGTAGACCTGTAGGAATGTGTCCTCTGTGTTGTGGAGGGCGGTTGCCCGGGCTTGATGTGGGCGTTGTAGACGGGCTAAGCGTCCTGTGGACGTTTTTACTTTAACCTTTCGTATGAATGGTTTGTAGTTTTCCCCCGTGGGGGTAGGGAAGGGGGCGACGAAGGGTTTGGATTGGTTCATGGTGGAGGTCATGTATCGAGTGAGGTGTGTGGGACTGACAGGAGGCCTCTTCAGTGTGGTGAATGGGTTACTAACTGAAGGGGAGGGATTAACGCGTGAAAACGGAGCTGGGGGTGAAGGGGGGATATGAGTCTGGGGTTTTTGGGGTTTTCTTGGGTGGTGTTGTAGGCTGGGAAAATATATTGAGGCAATGTGCAATATCGGTTTAGGTAAGGTGCGTGAGGGAGGTGTGTGAGAAAGAGGGGGTGTGTGTGTTGTGTGGCTTGGGTCTTTAGTGTAAGAACGGGGTATTGTTTTTGTATAACTGTCTTTAAATCTGATGGGTCTGTTGATTATTCTACCTTTGGAGGTCCTGGTGGGAAGGTAGATGTTTGTCGTGGGACTTGAGTCGCTCGACGATGTTTTATATTGAGGGGAAGAACGCTTTACAGGTGGAGGGTATTTAGTTGGGGTGAGGTCAGGGGTTATTTGAGAGGTAGATGCGTGTGGAGGTTTTTGTTATGCCCTGTTTTTCTACAGGTTTAACTTGGGTAATGTGAGTTCTAAATTGACTGGGTATATAAGGCTGCATGCACAATACAAGATATGAGGAATAGAGAACACAAAGAAACACATAGTAGCAAGTTACATGATCACGTTTATTGATATACCACTGCAGAATACTTGTGTAAGACAATATAATAGAATTGAACAACACTAGCATAAGTGGATCTGGATGGAGCCTAGTCTCCCACTTCCAACGTTCAGGTATTAATCTTCTGATCACTGGCTTTGATTTCACAGGTTTATATACCGAAGACCATCAATGTTTATAGATCATATTCACTGTTAGATTTATTACTGGTAGCTCTGGTGCACAAGTAGTAGTTCACAGACTAGATTAGACACACGTATTTTTAGAGCACGGGAATTCTAGTAACCTCAGGGGGTACTGATCTAAGTTTTATATCCTTGTCTCAGAAATACATAGAACGCAAATCAGTGGGCGAACGTTAGATATCACTAGAGTTTTAATATCTGAATAAAGTAATTACGAGAGTCAAGGTCGCCTGTTAATTAAAGAGCACTGATCGCTTAGTACGTCCCAAATGGAATGGTTAAGTATGAATTACACTGGGCAAGGTCTTAGCCACTTCGTAGAAATATTAATTAGTGAATCTAAAACAGCACAGTAATATGTAGTACTGCTAAAGGGAATCTTGGGTAGTATCTGATGGGTCTGGTCCTGGTTATCTTGCGTCCATGATGTTGGGGGCTAACGACTGGTTCCGCGGCCGTCCAGGGGGGCCATATGTGTGAAGTTCTTCAATACGTGGGCAGGTCCTTCTATCCAAATCTGCCACGGAGTCTGCCGGTTCTGGGATCTCACTCCGGAACAACACAAGGGCAGAGCTAGAAATTAACTGCAGGGTAGTGACCCCTGGTTGGTGTCTAGCTTTCAACTGATTTGACTGGGGGCGGGAGTTAGATTTATAGGCTCTGTTCTGGACCCTGTAGACAGTAGGGATCTCGAGTCTTATGGACTTAATTGAGCTCTCAATAGATATGGGGACTAGGTAAGATGGTATTTACTGTTGTGGCACAGGGCGATAGGAAGCCTTTATATTTTCATATAACTGAGCCTTAGTAAGAGGTACTATTTTGGCTATTCTGGACGTATTTAGGGGAGAGAGACTGGATCTACTTTGCGAGGAGGATGGGGACAGCTGTGATAGGAGCGTCTCTCTAGATTGTTCAATCTTCATTCTATGGTATAGCTGAGGTGCTAATTTAGTGATCAGAGCATGCAAGAAAGGTAAATGGTTTATTGTGAGTAATAGAGGTTAGTAAAGGTGTTAGTCATTCATGGTTAGTTCATTGATAGGAAGAATTCCTGTGCTACCTGGCAATGATCGAAAGTCAAAACAGGGGTCAGGTATACCTCCGCGGGGTGGGGGTCTCCTCCTCGGGTGGGCAAAAAGGGGGAGCTGAGCGCCCTCTTCTGATATAGTCCGCGGCTGTGGCTAGGGGCTTGCCATATCACCAGTGTTTGTAATAACCCTCTGTGTATGAGACAGATGTGAGTGTCTTTAATACCAAAACGAAGGTGCCTTAGCTAGCTGGTTTTACTCGGCTGGTTGTTAATTGTAGGGTTTGCTGGATATGGTGGAGACGGGGTTGCTAACTCTGCCACATTTATCTGGAAGTATGGCAATAGAAGTTAGTTACTGGCGGGGCGGCTAGCCTCGCACCGACGACCGTTGGGTGCAGGGTTGTGAATGTGTTGTAAGAGAATAGATGGCATGCAAGGGGCTAGTAAAGTTCTAATGTTGTTCTGGCCTACTAAGTGAAGGTAGGCTGGATAGGAGTATATATATAAAAGGTTGGAGAGCGTTAGTAACGGACAATTCAAGGATCTTCAAGAGGTATGAGAGAGAGGCTAGGTCGGACAAGAGTCGAGAAGCGCGGGCGTCTTAATGAGAGGGGGGGGGGAGTTCAAGGGCTACAGGGAAATTTTGCCCCTAAGGTCCCTGGGCGTGGGGGTGGCATTAGGCTACAATTGATATGGAAGTTTGAAAAGGCAGTAGAATACGTTAGCCAAATGCTACCGGGGAATGCAACTATGGGGTGGTATATGAGTCTGGAAAAGATAGAGTTATGTGATCAGTCAGAGGGTTATGGATACTATTAGTTGGCCCTGGGAACTGCGTTTTCTATTAAATATAAAATACCAACCACAGCGGCAGTTCGTAGGGGTACTTAGTTATTGTTTCGGGGTACTTATGACAGATACTGGTAACCAGGTTATCTTATACAATCTCTGGTTGGGGTAAGAGGTGTAAGACACGAAATAAATTGGCGTAGTGTGGGCTGTGGATACGAAGGAGGCAAGGGGAAGACGTATGACAATTGTGGAAAGTAAATGGAAAAAGGTGAACACAATGGCGGATAAAAATACTTAACCTAAGGATTGCATACATAGATTTATGGGGCGATGGGTCTTCAGAAGCTTAGTCTGGCAAGACAAGATGTTAGGGAATGTTAATATTAATACTTAGTTACTAGAGGAGCAATGCAAGGGGCGACTGAGCACGGGTTACATATATCTATACTCGTCATGGAAAATGATATACGAGGTCTAGGGACAAGCGTGGGTGTTTGAACTTCTAAGATATATAACATCTACTTCTCGGATGTAAGAACATACATAGATATATTTATGGCTGTCTGATGTGTTGGCATTGGCTCAACGTCGGGACAGGGCATGTTTTTAATATGAATGTATATTCCTATTCATCATCTTTGTAGTTAGGAGTGTAGGACACGAGGGGGTTAGTGTACGTGAGGTGTGGAAAATGGTCAGTTTTAGAAAAGGTAAATGGGTGTGTCCTGGAGCTGTTTAGCCCTGCGGGCTTGGGCCTGTCTGAAATGGCTGGCTCGGTCAGCTGGTCCTTTCGTTCTGTGGACCTTTCCTTTGGTGTTTCTGTGTGGTGTTCGTTCATGGCTTCTGTGGTGGGCTTCTCGTTCTGGGGCATTTTAGTTTTTGTCGAGTAAGGGTGGTAGGCGGAATGGAAGAGGATTTGGTGGGGGTATGTATGGGGGTTCTCTCAGGGGCGACTTTGTGGGGGGATTCAAGTGGGGGTGTGGAGGTCGGGCCCGTCACTTTGGAGGGGCTTTGGTGAGGAGTTAGTTGCGTGTTAGACGTAGTGTGAGAGGAGGGGTTGGTCGTTGGCATAGTATATTTTTTAGGGGTTGGTTGGTTGGGGGTTCGATGAGATGAGGAGGTTGGTTGATGTGAGGGTGGGGTCGCAGGGATAGTGGAGGGGAAAGGGGTGGATGCAGGGGGGAGCTAGACGGGTGGGTAGGGAGTGGAGATTTAATTTGGAGGGTTGGGGGTAGGAACGTGTGTGGGGTGTGTTCTTTGGTGGGGTCGGTGATTTGCTGGTGGTGGATGTAGGCGGTTTTATGGGAGTTTGGTGGGGGGGTAGATCTAGCAGGTCATTCGGGGTGATGAGGTGGGGGTTGAGAGGGGATGAGGTTGAAGAGGAAGGTATGTGTTTTCGTGGGGGGGTGGGGGTTGTTATTTTTGGAATATAGTTAGAGGGTTTATGGTGTTTACTTGTGATTATTCGTCTTCTTTCCCTTTGTGGAGGAGAATTCGACGAAGAAGAAGAGGAGGAGGATAGTGGTCTGGCAGCCCTACGGAACTTGGTTAGCAGGGTGTGTTTTCTGGAGGTTTTAAAAGATTTTAGTCGTGGACGTAAGTTGTAGCGTGAGGTTACTGAGGTAGATTGTGTGGTGCGGTTGGGTGTGTACTTGGTTTTGGGTGGGGGTGGTGGTTTTCTCATTGTGGTGCCTGGTGGAGGTATGTCAGGGCTAGACGGGAGGGTTTCCGTTGAGGTCGGGGTTGTGGGTGGAGGTTTTCGTACTTGGATAAGTTGGGGAGGTACTTGACTATCAGAAGTGAAGGAAGGTGTCATGGTGGAGGAAGGTGTGATAGTGGGGGCTTGGGGTTTGTGGAGGTTAGTTTGGGGGATATGTTGAGGAATGATTGGTCGGTTCGGTGCTGGACGGCTTAGGCCCTTAGGGGTTTGTATGGGAATATTCATAGCCTGAGTGGAAGGGTTAGTAGGGGTGTTTAATTCAGGGTCGGACGTGTGGGGTGGGGTAATGTCTTGTGGTTTTAGAGGTTTAAACGCTCGGACGAATCTAGTTCGGAACGTGCGAGTCACGCCGTGATAATCGATGGTGACTTGATAGGCATTTGGGACTTGTATGATAGTATAGGGCCCGACATAGCGAGGGCCTAATTTGTTGGTGACAGGGAGGTTGGCTACCATTACGGTGTCATGGATGGCGAAAGGGTTTTTATCATCGGGGCTATCAGTTTTGGTGTCTTGACAGGTTTGGGCGGTATGGAGGGTGTTTTGCAGATGTTGCAATGGGTCAATTGTGGAGGTGTTGGAGGGGAGGTGAGCGTGATGGTGGAACGGTAGTAACAGGGGGGGTACGCCGTAAACACGTTCATGAGGGGAAATACCGTCTTCTCGGGGACAGGTGTTCATGCCCCATTGTATCATCTTTAGTTGTGATGGCCAGTCTGAGGTGTTAAGAGCAATAATTTTTGTACGTAACTGGTTGTTGATGGTGCGATGGCTGCGTTCGCATATAGCATTTCCTTGAGGCCAGTACGGGGATGAGTGTTTGATCTTAATACCGCATTGTTGGGTGAACTGGTGGCAAACGTGTCCACTAAACTCGGGGGCATTGTCGGATAGAAGAGCAAGGGGAAGGCCGAATATAGGGAACACTTCTGTGGCAAGCAGTGTGGCGACTGTGGTGGCCGTGTGGTCTTTAACTGGGCAGGCTACTAAAATTTTTGAATATACGTCAACAAATGTGACGATATAGCGGTTGCCAGCGTAAGAAGGAAACGGGCCCATGATGTCGAGGGATAGGACTTGGAACGGTTTGTTGGCAGAAATGGTACCAGCTGGGCCTGGGGTGCGGGATCTATCCTTCCCCAATAAACAAGGTTTGCAGGATTCTGTCACTCGTTGTGCAATTTTGGAGGGGTTGGGGGTCCAGTATTGATCTGCGAAGATTTTTAACATCTTCTTTTGTCCAAGGTGTATGCCGTTTCCCTCGTGGATGGCAATCATGTAGTCGTGGGCAATGGTGGGGTCCAAGACTATGTGACCGGAGTCTGTGGCAAGTTGATCTCCCCAGCGAGTCAGTTTCCTGAAGACATTTAACGGTATCCAGGGTGGTCTGATTCTTGTTTCCCAAGATTGAATTAGTGAGGGGGCTGAGGGGGAATTATGTTGGTGGATGGGGGTAGATAAAAGCTCAGTGTTTTGTAAGGCGGCTAGGTTGGTGGGGGGGTCTTTTGGTACTGGCAAACGTGACAGGGCGTCTGCATTGGTGTGAAGTTTGCCTGGACGATACTGTATTGTAAAATCGTAGTCCTCTAGTGTCTCCCTCCAATGTACCAAAATGGCTGAGTTGGTTTTGCACTTACGCAACCATTGCAAAGATTGATGGTCGGTTATTATATCGAGTTTTGCGCCCAACACAAATGACCGGAAGTGGCTGAGTGCCCAAATGATCCCTAAGCACTCTCTCTTGGTGGCTGCATAATTCTGTTGTGCTTGGTTGAGGGTGGAGCTGGCATACGCTATCACATGTTCCTCTCCGTCTCTGACTTGAGCTAAAACTGCACCAATGGCGTACAGAGATACGTCGGTATAAAGACGGAAAGGTTTATGGTAATCAGGGAAAGCGACAATAGGGGCTTGGATTAGCTTTTGTTTCAAAGTGTTAAAAGCGAGGTCTCTTTCAGGTGTCCAGGTGAATGGGGTGTCTTTGTGGGTGAGTTGGTGGAGGGGTCTGGCTATGGTGGCAAAGTGGGGGACGAAACGTCTGTAGCATGTGGCTAAACCTAGAACAGAACGTACTCCTTTAACGGTGGTGGGTGGGGGTTGGTTTTGTATGGCTTGAAGTTTCTTTGGGTCTGGTGCAATACCATGTTCAGATATTACGTGGCCGAGGAAATCTACCTTATTTCGGGCAATCTCGCACTTTGAAGTTTTAATTTCAACCCGGCGGCTCGGATTCTTTGAAGGACTTGTCTCAACCTGAGGAGGTGTTCTTCCCAGGTTGGTGAGTACACAATAATATCGTCTAGATAGGCTAGGCAGGTTTCCCAGGTTAGGCCATGTAATACCGCTTCCATCAAACGGGAGAAAGTGGCGGGTCCGTTACAGAGGCCAAAAGGTAGGACGTTAAATTCGTAGTGGTGGCCACCACTAGTGGAAAATGCTGTTTTTTCTTGGTCCTCTGCCTTGATAGGCACTTGCCAATACCCTGCTTGCAAGTCGAGGGTAGTGAACCATCTGGATCCGTATAGGGAGTCAAGGGAATCGTCTATCCTGGGTAATGGCGTAGCGTCCTTAATGGTTACGTCATTCAATCTCCTGTAATAGACGCAAAAACGGGTTGACCCATCTTTCTATTTTACTAGGACAACAGGGGAAGACCAGGGACTAATGGACGGGGTGGCAATACCGGCCTCTAACATCTCTTGGACTTGGCGTTCCTCTTCCTGGCGTTGTATGGGATTTTTTCTACGGGATGGTTGTCTTATGGGGGGGCCTGTGGTGTTAATGATGTGTTGTTCTACATCGGTCTGTCCGATTTCAGTGGGTTGTTGGGCAAACACGTCACTGAACTCTAACAATAGGTCGTACATGCTGTGTTGTTGGTGGTCGGATAATGTGTCCGGGAGAGGGGGTAATTGGAGGCTGGTAGGGGTGTCATTAAAATCTATGGGGAGGTCATCAAAAGTTTCGAGGTCTCCTATAATGAGACCTTTTGGTAATGTCAGGGATTCCTCAGAGATATTTGCCACGAGAATGTGGTTGATGCGAGCGGAAATGATGGCGGGTTGTAAGAGGCAACGATTGGGGTTGGTGGACGTGGTAGTGGGGGAAAATATCATGTGAGTTTGGGGTATGGGTCGAAGGTTAACCCATTTTTGATGGCGGGGGGGGAATTTGGCATTTATCTTGAACTACAGCTGGGCTAATGATGGTGGGGGATCGACTGGCGAGCAGGTGCTTGGTACGCATAAGGGGGGAAAGGTCACTTTGGTGGGGGTCACGCGTGAGGGGGGGATTAACGGCGCGTGTGGGAGGATCAGCGGGGCGAGGTGTGAGGGATTTAGAAAACGGAATTTGTTGGAGGGACTGTGGAGGGTTGGTGGGGAAAGAGTGAGGTATAGAAGATGGGTTATTGGTGGAGGACTGATGTACTGATTGGTGGTTGTTAGAAGGACGAATTTGGGGAGTTTTGTCGGTGGCAGTGACGGTTTGTTTGGAGTTTATATGGGATTGGTGGGTTTGTCTGTCATGAGAGGGCGAGTCAAGTGTGGGGTTTTGAAGTTTTCTAGCGGTGTGAATTGTGTGGGGGTGGAAGGGAGCTACTGACGGAAAACTGTCACAAGGGGAATTTGGTTGGTTGTGGAATAGCTGGACATTTCTGGGGGCATGGTGGGAACATGGTTGGGTCCCTAGGTCGTCATGCGTGAGGGGAGGATTAACGGCGCGTGTGGGAGGGTCAGGGTGGTGAGAGGTGAGCGAGTTAGAAAACGGGATTTGTTGGTGGGACTGCGGAGGGTTGGTGGGGGAAGAGTTAGGTGTAGAACATGGGTTATTGGTGGAGGACTGATGTATTGATTTGGGGTTGTTAACAGGACGAATTTGGGGAATTTTCTTGGTGGCAGTCACGGTCTGGTTAGAGGTTATCTGGGACTGGTGAGTTTGTTTGTCATGAGAGGGCGAGTCAAGTGTGGGGTTGTGAAGTTTTCTAGGGGTGTGAATTGTGTGGGGGTGGAAGGGAGCTACTGACGGAAAACTGTCACAAGGGGAATTTTGTTGGTTGTGGAATAGCTGAACATTTGTGGGGGCATGGGGAAAACATTGTTGGGTACATAGGTCGGCATTTTCCCTGGAAACACGTGTACATAAATATTTGATAGAATTGTGGTTACATACATCAGAGTCTGTCCTGGAAACATGGGAGGATTTATCCTGGACAGAGTTACGAGAATTGAGGGGATTACCGAGAGGGAGTTGCTTGGACTTGTCTTCTTTCGTTTGTTGAGGCATTTTTTCAACGAATTGAGTGATATTTTGAGAGAACTCGGGGCAAGGGGAGGGGTTAGAAGTTACCTTAGTGCTAGCTGCAACTTGGTAACCCTGACTCAGAGTTTGTTGAGGGGGAAGGTGTTTTTCTTTTTGTGAATAGGTTTCTGCGTGATTGGTTTGTCAGAGGCTTTGGGTTGGATTTTTTTTTTGAATGAGATCAGCCTCTGGCTGCAGTCAACCTGGGCCTGGAGTTTTTGAAGGAGGTCAAGTCCAAGGAAACCATCGAAATGTTTACAGTGGGAGGAAAATACTGTGAACGTGTGATAACAACGAGCATGGGGGCAGGAGTAGTTACTGACAGGGGCAAAGTGTCTCCTAGGAGATTTAAGTAGGTATCAGCAGCTGAGATTAGTTCTGCTTTGGTGGTTAACAAGGGGCAAAATAGTCGGTGGTGTTGATCATAATAAGACTTGAACAAACATGACTTGGCAGCTCCCGTGTCGATTAACAAGCGGACAGGAATGTCCTTGATTTTGGCCATGTAATAAATGGGGGCAGTGCGGTCAGTTATGGCGTCCCCCGCCGAGGCCATCTTGGGCGGGGGGTACTTTAAAAATCCTGGGAGTCGGTATCTACCTCCTCCAGGGTTTCCTCGGTATCATCTGAGATCATGATAGGGGCTATTTCGCCGGTGTGCATTTCCTCCATTTCTTCCTCTTGTCCCAATTCCTCTTCATTTACAGAAATGCGAGGAGTAAAGGGGCGAGGTTTGGCAGAGTCACGAATTTGATGGAGGGCACACTGAGCACTACAGGCAGGGAAATCATAGGGGTTGATAATTACTAATGTAGGGTTTTTACATTGGTAGGTGTTGTAGGTTTTGTTCCGGTTGAAGATTCTGCGTGGCTGGGTAGGTTGGAACCGGGGCGTACTGGGTTGGGGCTTGCCGGAAGGGTAGGTGGGTCTGTTGTGGAAGGATGAGGATGGGTAGGCATTCTTGGAGTTTTGGTGGTCAGGGTGCTGCGGGTGCGTGGGAAACCTCTTTATTACAGCGATTTGGGTGGGTGCTTCTGTGCGCACGGCCAAAATACGTCGGATCGTGATGATATCTTTTTGATATCCGACGAAATCGTGCACACGGAAATGATCTTTTACTGCTGAGGGCAATATTGATACAAGGTTGACCAGAATCTGCTGCTCTTGTTGGATTCTGGTCAATGTGGGGAAAGAAACTTTTATATGTTGGGCGATCTTATTCACTGTGGCATCTAGATCGCCTTCGAATTTAGTGTCTTGGATACGGGTGTGGGCCACGAAAACGCCCAACGAAGGCTTAATGGCTTCTATCACTATTGGGCGAAATTCGTCCCATGTGAGAGCAGGGTGCACTTGGTAGGCAACCAGGGAAACGGCTTATCCCAGGTGCGTTAATGTCACGGCTATCTTTTCTGCGTCCGTGGTATAAACTAGGTCAAGTACGGGTTTCACTATGTCCATGAACGTTTCGATCTCGTAAGTTTCTCCATCATAATGTGGGATGGGAATGTGAGAACGGTGCGCCATGATGTTATCATGTTCTGGCTGTTCCAAACTTGCAATGTAATGCAACCTTTTATCCGAATCAAGAACCACCGCTGCCGCCAATGTTATGCCCTGTTTTTCTACAGGATTAACTTGGGTAATGTGAGTTCTAACTGACTGGGTATATAAGGCTGCATGCACAATACAAGGTATGAGGAATAGAGAACACAAAATAAACACACGGTAACAAGACACACGATCACGTTTATTGAAGATGATTAATAGGAAGCATAAGAAGGTATGAATACTCGTACAAGACAAATGATAGAAATGAACAACTAGCATTAGTGGATCTGGATGGAGCCTAGTCTCCCACTTCCAACATTCAGGTATACTCTTCTGATCACTGGCTTGGTTCGCAAGTTTATATACTGGAAGACATCAATGTTACTTATAGATTCAATTTCAGTTCTGGTACACAAGTAGTAGTTCACAGACTAGAATTAGACACACGTATTTTTAGAGCACGGGAATTCTAGTAACCTCAGGGGGGTACTGATCTAAGTTTTATATTCTTATAGCAGAAATACGTAGAACACAAATCAGTGGGCGAACGTTAGATATCACTAGGGTTTTACTTCTATGTAATAATATCTGAATAGGGGTAATTACGAGAGTTAATGTCGCCTGTTAATTAATGAACACTGATACGCTTAGCACTTCCCAATAGAATGGTTATATATGAATTATACTGGGGCAAAGATATAGCCACTTCATAGAAAGATTAATAAGTGAGTCTCTAATTAGTACTGTAACACGGTAGTACTAATAAAGTGAATCTTGGGTAGTATTTGGTTGGTCTGGTCCTGGTTATCTTGCGTCCGTGATGTTGGGGGCTAACGACTGGTTCCGCGGCCGTCCAGGGGGTCCATATGTAGGAAGTTCTCAAGACGGATCTCTTGGCGATCGTTGCTGGCTACACGCTTATATAGCCACTGGTGTGTGAAGGTTATAAGGTGCACGTAGATTTCTTGTACGTGGACAGATGCTTCTATCTCAAATCTGCCACGGAGGTTGCCGGCTCTGGAACTCAAATCTCAGGAACAACACAAGGGCAGAGCTAGAGGTCAACTTAAGGGGGCCAGCCACTGGTTGGTGTCTATCTTTCAACTGATTTTACTGGGGGCTGGAGCTGAGTTTATAGGCTCGGTTTTGGACCCTGTAGGCCATAGGGATCTCGAGTCTTATGGAATTATTTGAGCTCTCAATAGATACGGGGACTAGGTAAGGTGGTGATTACTGTTGTGGCACATGGCTATAGGGACCCTTCATAATGTGACATAACTGAGCCTTAGTAAGAGGTACTATTTTGGCTATACTGGAAGTATTGAAGGGAGGGAGACTGGATCTACTTTGCGAGGAGGACTGGGACAGCTGTGATAGGAGCGTCTCTCTTATATTGCTCAGTCTTCATTCTATGGTATAGCTGAGGTGCTAATTTGATTATCCGAGTATGCAAGAAAGGTGAATGGGTTATTGTGGGTTAATAGAGGTTAGTAAAGGGGTTAGTCATGCATGGTTAGTTCATTGATAGGAAGAATTCCTGTGCTACCTGGCAATGACCCGGAAGTCAAAACAGGGGTCAGGTATACCTCCGCAGGGGTGGGGGTCTCCCTCCTCGGGTGGGTAAAAAGGGGTAGATGTGCACCCTCTCTCTGTGATGGTCGTCCGGCGGCTGTGGCTAGGGGCTTGCCATATCACATGTGTTTGTAATAACCCTCTGTTTATGAGACAGATGTGGGTGTTCATAATACCAAAACCGAAGGTGCCTTGACTAGCTGGTTTAATCGGTTGGGTTGTTAATTCCATGGTTTGCTGGATGTGGTGGAGACTGGGTTGCTAACTCTGCCACATTTATCTGGAAGTATGGCAATAGAAGTTAGTCACTGGCGAGGCGGCTAGCCTCGCACCAACGATCATTGGGTACAGGGTTGTGAATGGGTTGTGAGGGAATAGATGGCATGCAAAGGGTTAGTAAAGTTCTAATGTTGTTCCATCCTACTAAGGGAAGGTAGGCTGGATAGGAGTATATATATAAAAGGTTTGAGAACGTTAGCAACGGAAATATCAAGGATCTTCAGGAGGTATGATGGAGAGGCTAGGTCGGAAAGGAGTCGAGGAGCGTGGGGGGTTGATGAGAGGGAGAGGGTTCAGGGGGCTACGTGGAAGTTTGACCCTAAGGTCTCCGGGCGTAGGGGTGTCATTAGACTACAGTTGATATTGGAGCTTGGGGGTCAATGACAGGGAAAGTATGTTAGCCAAATGCTACCGGGGGATGAGCAATACGGGTTGGTATATGAGTCTGGAAAGGATAGAATCATGTGGACTGTGGGGCTGTGGGGAAGAGGAGGTTAACTGTAGGTGTGTGCTTGACTGTGGATAAAAGTAGGGAAAAACATGGTGTATTATTACTCGTCAATACGATGGTTATGGATACTGTTAATCTGACACTATTTCTTGCTGATCTAGTTGTTCCTGGGAACTGCATTTTCTATGATATATACACCAAAGAAAACGACAGTTCGTAGGGTTAACTTCGGTATTGTTTCGTGGTGAAAATGCGTCAAGACAATGGTAACAGAGGGTTGTATATACAATCTCTGGTTGGGGTAAGAATTAAAGTTACTGCATGGTGGCTAACATCTTCAGTCATTGCTGTCTAGGTCTTACAGGAACAATGGTTCTATATACACTGGTGTACCCGTGGGTATCATAGTTTCTTATCAATTAGGACATGGGGTTTTAACATACTACTTCTCGGATGGAAGAACATACATAGATTTATGGGGGCGGTTGGTCTTCAGAAACTTAGTCTGGCAAGACAAGGTATTTTAAGGGGGTGAACATATTACTTCTCAGATGGAAGAACATACATAGATTTATGGCTGTCTGAACTGGTTGGCATTGGCTCAACCTAGGGACAGGGCATGGGTGTATTAAATGAATGTGTATTCATGTTCATCATCATGTAGGTAGAGTCTGGCGGGTAAGAGGTGTAGGACACGAAGCAAAATAGAGTAGTGTGGACTGTGGATACGAAGGAGGTGATTGGAAGACGTATAACAATTGTGGAAAAGTAAATGGAAGAGATGAACACAATGGCGGATAAAGATAACTAACCTAAGGATTGAATACATAGATTTATGGCTGTCTGAACTGGTTGGCATTGGCTCAACCTAGGGACAGGGCATGGGTGTTTTAACCTGGGAGGAACATACATAGATTTATGGGGCGATTGGTCTTCAGAAACTTAGTCTGGCAAGACAAGGTATTTTAGGGTATGTTGATATTGACATCCTAACTTAGGGACAGGGCATGGGTGTATTAACTTTAAGGTGTATTTATGTTCATCATCATGTAGGTAGAGGTGTAGGACACGAGGGGTAGTGTATACGCGAGGTGTGGGAAAGGTCAGTGTTTAGAAGGGGTAGGCAGGTGTGGTTTGGAGCTGCTTAGCCCTGCGGGCTTCGGCCTGTCTGAACTGGTTGGCTCAGTCACCTGGTCCTTCGGTTCTGTGGGCCTTTCTTTCGGGTGTTTCTGTGTGGTGTTCGCTCGTGGCTTCTGTGGTGGGCTTCTCGTTCTGGGGCATTTTACTTACCCTTTGAATTAGATATTCTTTTTCACTTTCACATTTTCTCAATTTTTCTTCAGGCTCTTTAGATTTGCCTTCTACCTCTTATTATATCTTTCTGCCAACAATTCCAACTCCCTGACAACCTGGACTAACCTTTTATTCTCCTTTTTGCTAGGTTGTGTTTGTGGACTCTCAATAGGTCTGTGTTCAATCACTACTTCTGGCTGTTCTTCATCCTTTATGAGTAGGCATCCATTACATATAAAGGAGGGTTGCCTGGAACGCCGCCATTAGGACAAGAGACTGAAACTGCACGTATGTGTGGAACACTCAGTCTTAAAATTGTATGTATGTAAACCGTAAATTCATACAATCATAATCATGTACAGCTTCATAAAGAGTTTTATGCATTTTGTGGTTATTGAATTTCCTAAGCTTGCTTACTTCTAGGTGGAACAATTTTTCACATACATAGCATTTCATGATTTTTCAGCCTGCTTCACTTTTTCTTTGCAATCCCCACAATGGTCTTTTTTACTTGAATTAAATTTATAATCATCTCTTATAACTATATATCACCTTCACTGCTCAAATCAATCAGCCTGCTTTCTTCTGAGTCGGGTGGATCATTGAAAGTTAGGCTAAGGAGTGATACATCAGAATCTTCTAAAATGTTGTTCTTACTTGTTACAACCTTCTTTTCTGATCTTTCAACAAACCCATGTCTGTAGCCCATATAGGTTAGCCTACTTAATTGGCTGTAGGTTTAGGACTTCTTCTTACCCCCCTTTTTCTTCTTAGCTGCTGATTGTAGTCCCTCATCTTCTGAGCCTGTGTTCTTGTTCTTGACATTTTCATCCTTATGTACTGGTAATTTCTCTGCTCCTCTGACAACTTCTATCCCCTTCCCAACTCCCTCACTTTCAGTCTCCTTTACGATTCCTCCATCTTGTATTTCTAACTCTTGGTCACTATCAAACTCGTTTGTAGTTGCTTTTTCTATATTCTTTTTGTCATCACTTTCCATCTTTACAATCTTGTCTTCCTTCTCTGCTGCATCTACTGGCCCTTTGTCTTCCGTCTCTCGTGTTGCCTGGTAGCCTAACTATTCTTCTGCTCTCTCTTTAGACTTATTTTCTACTTGAGTTGAAGTTATAAATTCTTCTTCATTTATTATGGAATCGTCTGTATTTGCGTTCATTTTGTCTTTTATTAGGCTGTGTATAAGTTTGTACAAATTTGTTTCTCTAGGCCTAGTCAAGTTTTACTAGGCTATTTTGTTTCCTAAGCCTAGTTAGGCTAGGCATAGGTATAGGCAGGGTCCAGAGAATATAGGGTCAACCCACCAGCCAGGTACCTGCGAGTGGGTGACGTCACAAGGCCCACGCTCTGACTGAACCCCTCATATAAGACACCTTGTTTTTGTGATATATTGAACTATGCGTGTAACTAGTCATATTTAATGAAACAGGACACAAGAAAACATTGAAATAATTCAAGCTAAGTTTATTTTGAAATTAAATGTGCATAAATATGAAGTAATAAATTATATATGGTGACGAGCATACAATATATAACTTGTATACACTAAGAAAATGTATTAATTCTCAACATTTCATATTGGAGAGAGAGAGAGAGAGAGAGAAAGAGAAAGAGAGAGAGAGAGAGAGAGCGAAAGAGAGAGTGGGAGGGGTTGATACCTGATTAGGGACTTTTTAATCCGAATGATTAAGTCATTAGAGAAGGAATATAAATAAACACGCACACACACATGTGCTTGTGTGTGTGTGTGTGTGTGTGTGTGTGTGTGTGTGTGTGTGTGCGTGTGCGTGCGTGAATTTGGCAGCTGGTCATATGACAGGAACAATCATCAGCTTGCCCAGAGCAGTGATTAGCTCAGGAACAGTTAAAAGCTTTAAGCGTAAGTTGGATTCCCATATGGGTGATGTGGGCTGGGTGTGAATGGGAGCTGCCTCGTGTGGGCCGCATGGGGGTCGGAAAGAAAGTATCAGAAAAAATGCAACGGTAAAAAAGTAACAATTTTTGCTAGGAAAAAAAGACAACAGAAAAAAAGTAACAATGTTTATTGTATTTAGGAAAAAAAGTAACAGCTGTCAAACTACGAATTTATTTTCATACCATTAAAACACATTACAACATTAAAACATTAATCACATTAAAACACATACAGGTTTAGCCCTATGCCAGTGTTCGTGTTATACATATATTATGACCAATACCTTCTAAAAATTCTGAGATGGACTTTCTTCCTTCCAGTCTGTCATTGCATAGACGTTGTAGTCGCTTCTGCATTTGAATGGCCTTTCTTCTGCTCTTCGGTTTGGATGCAGTGCCAATCATATCTTGTTGCACCAAGGTGTCGACAGTGGCATGATCCCTCCGGAAACACTGTATGCACTTAAATATAGAGGGGTGGTGGTGTCCAACCAAGTTTGAGAACTTATTATTCCAACCTTCACATACATTGTTGGTACGGGAGTTGCCTTGTAATGTAGCTTCGTGCACATTCCAGACATTAGGGGGGTACTTCGGGGGTACAACACGCAGCCTGATACCCTGTGAATCATCGAGCTGACGGGATCTGTAGCTGCCTGAGACGTAGGTTGCATCAAAGTAGTCCACCAGTTCACCAGCCTCGGGAGGAGTAATGGTCTTGAGGTACTCCATGCCCTCTTGTACCTCATCAGTGGGCAGGAAGGCGAGTCCATCCAACATACCGCAGAAATGCCGGAACTTCTGGTCTGAATGGTAATGTTGTGTAAGACCAATCTCTTGAATTTTACGCCAAGTGCTCTGTGTAAGGTGGTAGAAACACCCCTTGCTCTCCACTTCTCTACCAAAGCTGGCACTAACTGCACGTAAAACAGCATCTTCAAAGTCGCTCACAACTGTCTGTACCTGAAGGTTAAATCCTAATTCCGAGCTACGGTCGACAATAACATCAAACAACTCTGAGTACACTGGTCTTGATTTCTTCTGTAGCAGAGCATAGACACAGGAAACATATATATCACTGAATAAAACTCTGAGCACATACACCTGAGTGAACTGTGGTGGTGCCATCTTGAAGTTACTGTCCATGTAGAATTGTAGATGGTCTCTGCAGCTGCTAGACGATTTAGGTCCTCTTCTGTGGCAAGGGCAATGATAGAAGAGTTTGCTTCTGGCCCATTATCATAAAGGAGGAACTGCTGAGGGTTAGGTCCTAGTGTTACCTTCCACTCATCTGGCAATATGAAGTCATGTAGGTTTTCAGGGATTACTGGGGTGCGCCGCTGATACCGGAGGGATCGCTTGGTGTTCTCTTCACATGGAAATCGCTTCTGAACATCATGGTCTTGATTGGCAACTGCTTGGGCAAAGATCTGGGATGGTTTGTCCAGGGAGGTGGCTGCTTGCTGCTTCATCATATTACGACACATTGTATAGGTCACGCAGGTTTGGTCAGAAGTGTGGTTATGAGGTAGCCCTGGCTGTGGATTATCCAACTGAGGTGTAGTGCTTAGACTTCCTCTACAATTTCTGCTCCCTTTCTCTGAACATTTCCACCACATTTTTTCCTTCCGGGTGCACGAACGTGTATAAATATATCCTTCAAAGCAAATCTTGGTGCCACCCTTATTACTCTTTGTGACCTCCATGCTGTTATGGGATATGTGTGTAGCTACTCATCTGAAGTAGGCTCGTATTATGTTCGGAGCAAAACTCCGAACCAGTAAGCAAATTAATAAACTCCGAAACAGAGAGCAAATTAATTTTGAGCAAACCTCTGAAATGAGTGAGCAATGAGTGTCATATATATTTAATTGGATTGGTATATTGTTATTGGTAATATGTATATAATTAAAATGCCCCAGAACAAGAAGCCCGAAGGACCAGGTGACCAAGCCAACCAGTTCAGACAGGCCGAAGCCCGCAGGGCTAAGCAGCTCCAAACCACACCTGCCTATCGCTTTTAACCGCTGACCCTTCCCCCACCTCGCGTATCCACTACCCCTCGTGTCCTACACCTTGTCTTGCCAGACTAAGTTTCTGAAGACCAACCGCCCCCATAAATCTATATATTTATTAGTGGCCCCTCCATCATTGACGAACATGCCTATTACATAAGGCATCCTCTTCAAACACTAATCCGCCGTAGTTTGAATCTACCGCGCAGAGCA
This sequence comes from Paralithodes platypus, assembly GCA_032716605.1. Taxonomy (NCBI): domain Eukaryota; kingdom Metazoa; phylum Arthropoda; class Malacostraca; order Decapoda; family Lithodidae; genus Paralithodes; species Paralithodes platypus. The sequence continues at coordinate 21,493,975 of CM064485.1, read as the reverse complement.
TTTAAAAACTGAGGAGCCTTCATCATGAGCGCACGCGACCTCACTCATGGCTTCAGTCATTATGAATTGGGTTCTCACTACGAAAAAACTTCGTAAAAAATAAAAACAAAAAGAAAATAAGAATAACTATCCAATAAGCTTTCCATCATATCGTGGATGTACTTGTGTGGATCTTTGACCAGACGCTGATTCAGGCGTCATTCTTCCTTCTCTGCTCTGCGCTCAGCCTGCCCGGACGTGTCTCCCCACGCTCCGCTGGTTCCGCATTTGCTGCGTCCCTAGTGAGTTTTTTCTCATTTGTTTACTCCGGGATGTATCGAGTAAGGTTAGGATATGCGTAGCAGGAGTGTCCTGGGCTGGTTGCCCGCAGTGCAGTGTATTTTGGGTCGTGTGTTTGGGGCATCTATTTCGGATGTCCCCTCGTGGTCCTGTTGTGGACATGTGAACTTTTCACAGTTGAGTTAGCTTGTGATGCAGGCGGCTTTCATTACGCGTTATTTTTGCTGCCTTTTATCTTTCTGATGAGCTAGCGTTGCTTTGCTGACATTCCCAGCGTATTTTTCTTCACTTAGTGAAGTTTTTTCTGGGTCCCGAGTCAGTCTTCCCTTTGTCGGAAGTATTTGCTACAGTGGTGTGTTGGCGGTGGTTCCTGTTGTAATATTTCCAGTGTTTTTGTTTATATTTCAACATTTCTTGTGCCGTCTGCTTAGGCCTAGCCAGCCGCTCGTAGCTTTGCCACATGTACAAGTGTTATTGATTTATTTTATAAATATGTCCTACTGTGTCATGTGTATCCTGGTTTAGTTGTGTATTGGCTAATTCCACAGACTATGTATGTTTCCTGGATTAGTTGTGTATTGGCTAATTCCACGGATTATATTGTGGGCCCTAGGCTAGTCGTGCTTTGGCTATCTCTCGGGTCCTATGTGCGTTCAGTTGGTTTCTGAACGGGGTGGGTTACTTTCCGGCGGGTTTTTCTCGGTTACACCATGAAAACCCCGGCCGAGAGCCGTGTTTGGCCATGCGTGGTTTCAAAACAGGCTTGTGTCCCCGGCGAGGAGGTGTCTGTGGCTCTCCAGGACTGCGTCTCTGTGATGGTGCCTGTTTCAGGCTCCCTATGATTCCGGCGGAATGGCTGTACCCATCTAACATTGTTCATGCGGACATATGTTATGAAGTTTTTCTACCCGGTTTTACAAACCAAAGGAAAAACCTAGCTGTTGTTGTGGGCTTTCCTCCCCGGCGATCTTTTACAAAGAAGTGGGGATAGGAACTTATGGGGTTAACGTTTATATATCAGATCTCACCCGGCGGGTGCACCTTGGTAGGGTGGGATGAACGAATTGGTAATTCAGTTTAGTTAACCGGTCCATTTTAGTGATACTATATGTATCGCCGCCTTCACACTTACGGCGATCGAAGGCTCAATTAGGGTTAACATCTTTTTCACAAGTTTTTCACACCCGGCGGGTGCTCCTGGGAGGAGGAAATAAGGAATTTACAATTCAATTTAGTTAACCAGTTAATTGAGAGATACGTTAATGTATCGCCGCCTTCAACTTACGGCGATCTATGTGACAATTCGTTAGAAGTCAGATCTCGTATCAGCCTGCCCTGTGTTATTCTGCTAGATAATTCAGGGGCCAGCGTCTTTGTGGGGGTTGTTTTCCAAAATTGAATCTTGAAACAGTCACCACCGGAAAGACTATGTTTATAAACGCCATACTGGTCTCTTATATTATGTCAGAGGGTATTCTTAACTTTCTTAAGACATGTCTAGATATTCGGAAATCTTTATAGAACCCCGCCGCGTAGCGAGCTGTGATCGTTGTGACATTACGTCTCGTTACCCGGCGGGTTATTAACACTTGTGTGCGAACATGTTGGGTTAACCTTATGAGCATTAATTCCTGGAAATTTTCTTTTTTCCAGAGCTGGGCTCCGGCGGACCAATACAGAACCTGCAGTAGTTTTCCCACCAGTCTCTGTCATGGCTACCTTTGCCCCAGTTTTTGCTTTATGCATTACCCCTACCTGTGCCGGTATCCCTATTTTTGCGCACACTCTTTGTATCAAGTGTGTTAAATGTCTAGACCGTTCAAGGGGTCTGTGGGTGATGCGCAACTGTTCCTTTTGCTCCCAACTAAGTGTCAAAGTCCTCCAAGATAATGATAAGACCGCAGCGGTCACCTTTCGAGAAGTTCGGCAACAAATGTCAGCGTATACTACGATTGTGGCTCATAAGTCACTTCAATGTGACAACGTCCCTCTTTGGGATAGACTTCTTCTTGAGCACCCTCCCCCTAAACGTTCCTCTCGAGTAACTAGTCGTAAGCCGGCGGAGACTGGATAGGGTTCTGTGTCATCTCCTGCCACTGCTACTGCGAAACGTCAACGAGAGCCTACACCCCCGGCGGCAGCCTCCTCGTCTCGGGAGAGATCTCGGTCTAGGTCACCTCTCAGACATCAGCCACCTCGTCTTGCCTCTTCACCATCGAGTAAGAAGAGTAAGACAGAAAGTTCCACCAGTGGTCACGGCGATAAATCCTCCAAATCGAAGAGTAGTTCACGGTCTCACCGCAGCCATAAATCTTCAAAAAAGGATTCCCATGATAGAAAGGCCTCCCGACATTCGCCAGTTTCTAGTACTTCTCGTCGTACCTCTACCCCAGACAGAGTTTGTGTTCGGTCTCAAGGGTCCAGTATAGTGCCTGTACCTAAAGATGATTTACCCATTAACATTTTAACCCTGGATTTGGAGAGTTCAGGGAGCTCAGTGGTTGAGAGTGTTTCGGACTCCCAAGGGAGTGTAGGCCAAGGCCTAGGTGTTTGGCGATATTCTCGACCAGGGCCTGACCACCCACTTCCGGCTCAAACTATTCACACAGTGGCTGACGTCCACCGGGACGCGGCGATCCCATCCTCTATTCCTGACTTATCTTGGCAACAAGATGGTACCCCAGCTTCGGCGGGATCTTCTCAGGAGGAACAGGATGATAAAGACGAGGTTTCGATTATATCAGATATGGAAGGGCAAGAGTCAGGTTCAGGCTTAGACGCCGCACAAGATCTTAATGATTCACCAGTGAGTACATCATCAAGTCAATTTGTCACTGCACAGGAAATTGATGGGCTACTAAGTAATGCTTTATCTAAAAAATTTGGCCAACAGCAGGAAACTCCCACAGTGGACTTGGGAGCTCCCACGACAAGCTCTACGGTACGGCCTCTGATGACTTCTATTGCTTTGACTCAGATCCCTCACCCTCCCTCTATGTCACCATCAGTGGTTACTAGGCCTGCTACGGCGGCATTGACCACTTCGAATGTAAGGGTTATAACGGATGTCAATCCGCCCCCTCTAGACAGAGCGCCTCTCAGAAAGGTAGCTATGCCCTTGCTTTATGGACCAGACGAGTCATGGGTCCTTTTGACCCCCACTAAGCCAGAGCTCGCCCAACCTACCTTGTCAGGGGAACTCCCAGTGCCGCGTGAGTGGGTCATCCAGGGCAATAAATCTAAGAAATTAAGGGCCTTGGATACTTTGGGGAATGTACTAGATGTCAACATAAAGGCTAAGGCTATACCGTCACAGACGCAGCAGCTAATCCAGTCTTGAAGGTGGGGCAGTTGGGTCCAGGACCTTGGGTGGAATGGGAGACAGAGGCTCAAAACTTTGCGACCACATTTACTTCCAAAACTTCCCACCAGATCCCTCAAGATACTCATTCTTGGTTCTCCATGCCAGTGTGTTCTGCCGGCGGAGTCCCTTCAGCTTTGTTTGCTTCCTTAGCTGCCCCTAAAATTAATCTTTGTGAGCTAAAAGACCCTTTCACTACCCCTACCCCAACTCACCTAGACCGAGAATTTAGGCTACGGGGGAAAGCTTTTCGCCTGTTCTCTCAATACATAGTGTCTCAACAGGTAGCAAAGTCATTGCTCTGGTCCACTCAGGCAATCGCAGACGCGGATGCCAGACGATCGGTTGAATTGTCCCGGCGACTGCTTCTTCAGTCGTCAATCCAATCATTGGGTGACATACGCACCGCCTTGCTTGAGGCGGTACGAGCGAGACAAGATCTCAGAATGTCCTTAGTCCGAAAACTGCCTGATCGCATTGCGAATCAGGTGGTCATGTCACCAGTGCTCACTCCCTCTTTAATGTCCCCTGAAGTGTGGCGAACGGTGTTTAATATGGCGAACGGTGTTTAATATGGCTTAATATACGCCAGTCCCACCCCTTCTAAGAAACCTGCCTTTAACTTCCCCAAACCCAGGCCAGTCGCTAAGGCTCAGCCGGGGGGATCTAAGCCCTTTCTTCCACCTAAGTCCTCCTCCCCTCAAGGTCAGTACAGGCATAGACAGAGTAGGTTTTCAGGTCAGAGAGGATGCGGCTATAATAAGCCAGGTCAGGGCCCGTCTTCTGCCAACGCCAGCCAGCCGGCGAAGCGTCCACCACCACCAACTCCACCACCATCAAAAACTAAAGTCTCTCTCACTCCCGGTACCAGTCTTAAGGCCGGCGGATCCGAGGGTAGTACAGCCGGCGAACCCTTGTCTGCTAACTGGGTCGTTCCGAACGTGTCACCAAGCATGGCCGTTAAACACTTGGGCACGGATGGTGGCACGCAAAGGCATCACTTGGCAGTGGCTCCGGCGACCTCGCTTACGTCAGCCGACAACGGCGAATTTTGTTTCTTTAGAGGTGGAGTCACTGGTCCAGGAAATGATTGCCAAGAATGTCATCATCCCGGTCCCCCCAAATTACCCTGTATTCACGTCCAAGCTATTTTTGGTTCCCAAAAGGGACAGTGTTCAGATGAGATCGGTCGTAGACCTGTCTTATCTGAACCTTCACATTCACAACGAGTCATTCCGAATGTTAACAGTACACCAAATCAGGCTAACACTTCCGCCGGGAGGTTGGATGTGTTCCCTAGACCTGACAGACGCTTATTGGCACGTATCGGTAAACAAAAGATTTCAAAGGTTTCTGGCCTTACGGATCAGGCACCAAATTTTTTTTTTTCAAAGGATGCCATTCGGTTTGAACCTGGCACCTCGATTATTCACGAAATTAGTCCGGCAAGCCCTGATGCCGTTGTTAAAGCAAGGAATCAGAGTTTTGTGGTACCTAGACGACTGGCTGGTGGTGGCAGAGACAGAGCAATTATGCATCAAACATGTCAACATAATTTTAAATCATGTCAAAACTCTAGGGTTCAAGGTAAATCTGGTAAAGTCAAACCTTGTTCCCTCACGAGTAATTCAGTGGATAGGGCTGGTTTGGGACACAGCTGCTCTCACTCTGAGTCAGAGTGTGGACAATCGCAACAGGTTTCGCAGGAAACTGTTCATGTTTCTTCACAGTCTGACTACGACACGGAGGATCTGGGAGTCTCTGGTCGGCTCTCTCAACTGGATTCAACTAACTGTAATGTTGGGCCGGTTGAAAGTAAAACGTTTAATATTGGAGGGCAACAATTATTTCCCACTCTTACCGGCGGGAAAATTATGGCCCATCCCAAAATTAATCCACACCTTACTAGGGGTCTGGGCGAAGAGGGAAATGTTGCACTCAGTAATGTCATGGACCTCTCCTCTGCCAACGGTATGGGTAGACATGGATGCATCAGGCACAATAGGTTGGGGATTTCAGTCAAATCAGGAGCACCAGGGTCAGGGGCTTTGGTCCCACTTAGAAATCTCCCACATCAATGTCAAAGAATTACTAGTCCCCTTGTATTTCCTTCAGGCTCACGGCTCTACTTTGCGGGGCAAGTCGGTGGCCTTCAGAATGGACAATCTGAATGCAGTTCACTGTATTCAGAAACAGGGGTCAACGAGATCAAGGAAGTTGCTAAACGTGTCGGAAGAGGTTTTTACTCTAGCCAACAGGCTAGACATTTATCTTCACGCATCTTATCTCCCAGGCGTAGCAAACGTCTGGGCAGACGCTCTGTCCCGGAGACAGAGCACGACAGTAGAATGGGAGCTCAAGCAACCCATTTTCAACCTAATGATTGCAGAGCTCTACCATCCACAAGTGGATCTGTTTGCGTCCGAGGAGACTCACAAACTCCCTCTATACCTCACCCGCCGGACGAAAACGCCGGCAGGGGGGCCAGACGCCCTAGTGACAGACTGGAACAGATGGAGCTCCATCTATCTGTTTCCGCCGCCAGATGCGTCACTAATGTGCCATGTAGTGAACAAACTACGAGATTATCGAGGCTTAGTCTCGCTAATCGCGCCCCTGTGGCCGGCGCAGTTATGGTACCAGCAATTGAAGACGTGGTGCTCGCACCCGGTGTCGCTCCCGGTCGAGTATTTCCACTTAGACACGATTGGCAACCTAGCGACCTCGCTGACTTTTGCATTATGGACATTCAAGAGGCCAAGTGGCTAGCACCATATGGTAGAGATGTGACCAATAAATTAATCAATCAATATACTCTGTCTACGAAACGACAGTATCAATCACATTGGCAAGCCTTTACTTCTTGGATCATTAAAACAGAACAGACTGTGCCCTCAGTGGCATTAGTTTTTAATTATTTGAATTATCTGTTTGAGCAGAAACGTTTATCCGTGGTAACGTTAAAAAACCACTTAACTGCGATTAGAGTGCCCTTTTTCGACCTTACAGGTCTCTCCGTACCGGTGGCAGAGGAAACAGGTTTTATGAGAGCATGTTTTAAACTCCGCCCACCTCCCCGTCAGCTCATGCCTACTTGGTCTCTGGACAAGGCATTGTCTTTACTTCACTCTCGTCTGTACCAAAATACTGCAGATTTTGCATTACTCTTAAAAAAGGCTGTATTCCTTTTGGCTTTGGCCACCGGGAACAGAGTGTCTGAGCTGGCGGCGATGAGCAACACACCTAATTGCCTTAGGTTTGGTAGACTTAATGAATGTATTCACATTGCACCTTCCCCGGGATTTGTAGCCAAGAATGAGCACAGTGCACACATGTTTTCTGAGTTCACTGTGCCGGCGTTAAAAAGGGGAAAGGTGCACCATAATCTATGTCCAGTGCAAGCTCTAACCAAATATTTGAGAGTAGCTCCTCTAAACCCCCAAGGTGCTTTGTGGGTAGCGAGTACGGGTAAACGCTTACTGAAACGGAGATTAGCTTCTCTTCTGGTCGAAGTCATTAAAGAGAGTAATCCCGGCGTTGTGGGTAGGGCCCACGATTTACGCAAATGGGCAGCCTCTTTACGTTTCCTGAAGAACTTTTCAGTAGAAGATATTTCGTCCACACAGTTGTGGGCGTCTAATCATACGTTTTTGACGAGATACTTGTCAGTTGCTCTAGACAAACCTTCCTTACCATGTATAGCTTTAAGGCAGAGGGTCTAGGTGGCCCTTCAGTCACTTTTGTTTACTTTCAAGGAAAAAGGGGGGGGGGGGGTGCAGTCAGTGTAACATAGGACACCCTAGACCCCGCCGGAATGTAAGAGCTGTGATACAAATTATGGATAATGTGATATGAAAATTTCTCTGTTCTATTCAGGGCGAGAAATTGTGCTAGTACAATGTTAGTACAAACAACAGGGTTGTTATAGTAGTTTTAGCTGTGAAAGCAATTTAGTATTAAACAGTGGAGATCTTTTGCAAAATATTTCCACGAATATTATGGGGTTTATTATGTGCACATGAAACTTATAACTTGTTATTTTTGTCACCACTCGTTGAGTGGGGTGCCTTTGTAACTACAGATCTGTTCACAGAATCTCCAGAGTTACCCTTTTTTGTCAAGCAGGCTTCTTTGAAGCACGCAACTGCTTGAACCCCTTTTTTGTATATATATGGGCTGCGCCATATATAAATATATTTTCAAAGTATGAATACTATGTGGTTGTTTGATTATCTGCTTTTCTAGAGTTATGATATGATTACGAATGTCCCCCTCCAGTCTTAGAAATCAGGCATGTTCGTCAATGATGGAGGGGCCACTAATAAATTATAGGTTTGACTCCTGTAAGGAGATAAAGAAAACCTAATATTTAGTAGTGGCCCCATAATCATTGACGACTGGGGCCCTCCCGACCATCCCCTTCCCATTCGTTGATGTATTAAGGATTTTGGTTTACTTGATATGTCAGTGAAGGAAGAATGACGCCTGAATCAGCATCTGGTCAAAGATCCACACAAGTACATCCACGATATGATGGAAAGCTTATTGGATAGTTATTCTTATTTTCTGTTTGTTTTTATTTTTTACGAAGTTTTTTCGTAGTGAGAACCCAATTCATAATGACTGAAGCCATGAGTGAGGTCGCGTGCGTTCATGATGAAGGCTCCTCAGATTTTAAATGCTCTGCGCGGTAGATTCAAACTACGGCGGATTAGTGTTTGAAGAGGATGCCTTATGTAATAGGCATGTTCGTCAATAATTACGGGGCCACTACTAAATATTAGGTTTTCTTTATCTCCTTACAGGAGTCAAACCTATAGTATGTTCTTCCATCCGAGAAGTAATATGTTAACCCCTGTCTTGCCAGACTAAGTTTCTGAAGACCAACCGCCCCCATAAATCTATGTATGTTCTTCCATCCGAGAAGTAATATGTTAACCCCCATGTCATAATTGATAAGAAACTATGATACCCACGGGTACACCATTGTATATATAACCATTATTCCTGTAAGACCTAGACAGAGATAATGACTGAAGATGTTAGCAACCATGCCGTAACTCTAATTCTTACCCCAACCAGAGATTGTATAGATAACCCTTTTTTACCATTGTCTTGACGCATATCTACCACGAAACAATAACGAAGCTACCCCTACGAACTGCCGCTTTCTTTGGTATATATATTTCATAGAAAACGCAGTTCCCAGGGACAACTAGATCAGCAAGAAATCGTGTCGACTAATGGTGTCCATAACCCCTCGTATTGACGAGTAATAGTACACTATGTTTTTCTCTACTTTTATCCACAGTCAAGCACACACCTACAGCTAACCTCATCTTCCCCACAGTCCACATGATTCTATAATTTCCAGACTCATATACCACCACCTATTGCTCATCCCCCGGTAGCGTTTGATTACCCTACCTTCCCTGTCGGTAACCCCCAGTCTAAGATACCAACTGTAGCCTAATGCCACCCCTACGCCCAGAGATCGTAGGGTCAAACTTCCACGTAGCCCCCCTTAACCCTCTCCCTCTCGTTAACCCCCACGCTCCTCCACTCCCTCCTAACCTAGCCTCTCCACCATACCCCCTGAATATCCTTAACTTTTCCGTTACTAACATTCTCAAACCTTTTGTATATATACTCCTATCCAGTCTACCTTCCCCCAGTAGGAAGAAACACCATTAGAACTTTACTAACCCTTTGCATGCCATCTATTCCCTCACAACCCTGTACCAAATGATCGTCAGTGCGAGGCTAGCCGCCTCGCCAGTGACTAACTTCTATTGCCATGCTTCCAGATAAATGTGGCAGAGTTAGCAACCCAGTCTCCACCACATCCAACAAAACATGCAATTAACAACCCAACCAATTAAACCAGCTGGTCAAGGCACCTTCGGTTTTGGTATTACGAACACCCACATCTGTCTCATAAACAGAGGGTTATTACAAACACTTGTAATATGGCAAGCCCCCAGCCACAGCCGCCCGGACGACCATCACAGAGAGAGGACGCGCACCTACCCCTTTCACCCACCCGAGGAGGGAGACCCCTACCCCTGCGGAGGTATACCTGACCCCTGTTTTGACTTCCGGGTCATTGCCAGGTAGCACAGGAATTCTTCCTATCAATGAACTAACCATGTATGACTAACAGCTTTACTAACCTCTATTAACCCACAATAACCCATTAACCTTTCTTGCATACTCCGATAACCAAATTAGCACCTCAGCTATACCATAGAATGAAGACTGAGCAATCTAAGAGAGACGCTCCTATCAAAGATGTCCCAAACCGCCTCGCAAAGTAGATCCAGTCTCTCTCCCCAAAATACTTCCAGTATAGCCAAAATAGTACCTCTTACTAAGGCTCAGTTATATCACATTATGAAGGCTCCATACAGACCATGTGCCACAACAGTAATCACCACCTTACCTAGTTCCCGTATCTATTGAGAGCTCAAATAAGTACATCAAAACTCGAGATCCCTATTGCCTACAGGGTCCAAAACCGAACCTATAAACCAAGCTCCAGCCCCCAGTAAAATCAGTTGAAAGATAGACACCAACCAGTGGTTGGTCACCAGAGTTGACCTCGAGCTCCATCATTGTTTGTTGCTGAGAATTGAGTTCCAGAGCCGGCAGAGTCCGTGGCAGATTTAGATAGAAGGATCTGTCCACGTATAAGAAATCTACGTGCACCTTATAACCTTCATACAGGCCGGGAAGCTGAGCGATCGACGTGAGATGCACTTGGCGTTAATTCCGATCCAGATTGACGGGAATATCCTAATATCTGTGATTCAGGTCTAGAAACCAGTGAGTATATAAGAGTGTAACCAGCAACGATCGCCAAGAGATCCGTCTTGAGAACTTCCTACATATGGACCATCTGGACGGCCGCGGAACCAGTCGTTAGCCCCCAACATCACGGACGCAAGATAACCAGGACCAGACCAATCAAATACTACCCAAGATTCACTCTATCAGTGCTACAGTGCTACAGTGCTACAGTGCTATTTAGAGACTCACTTATTAATATTTCTATGAAGTGGCTATATCTTTGCCCCAGTATAATTCATATACAACCATTCCATTAGGAAGTGCGAAGCGTATCAGTGTTTATTAATTAACAGGCGATATTAACTCTCGTAATTACCCATATATCCAGATATTATTACATAGAAGTGAAACCCTAGTGATATCTGAATGTTCGCCCACTGATTTGCGTTCTATGTATTTCTGATACAAGAATATAAAACTTAGATCAGTTCCCCCCTGAGGTTACTAGAATTCCCGTGCTCTAAAATACGCGTGTCTAATCTAGTCTGTGAACTACTACTTGTGCATCAGAGCTACCAGTGATAAATCTAATAGTGAATATTAATCTATAAGTAACATTTATGGTCTCCAGTATATCAACTTGTGAATAAAGCCAGTGATCAGAAGATTAATACCTGAATGTTGGAAGTGGGAGACTAGGCTCCATCCAGATCCACTTAATGCTAGTTGTTCAATTCTATCATTTGTCTTGTACGAGTATTCATACCTTCTTATGCTTCATATTAATCATTATCAAGAAAACTACAGAAGTGTGTACATCAATAAACGTGATCGTGTGTCTTGTTACCGTGTGTTTATTTTTGTGTTCTCTATTCCTCATACCTTGTTTTGTGCATGCAGCCTTCTATATCCTGTAGAAAAACAGGGCATAACATTGGCGGCTGCGGTGGTTCTTGATTCGGATAAAAGGTTGCATTACATTGCAAGTTTGGAACAGCCAGAACACGATAACATCATGGCGCACCGTTCTCACGTCCCCATCCCACATTATGATGGGGAGACTTACGAGATCGAAATGTTCATGAAAATAGTGAAACCCGTACTTGACCTAGTTTATACCACGGACGCAGAAAAGATAGCCGTGACATTAACGCACCTGGGAAAAGCCGTTTCCCTGGTTGCCTACCAAGTGCACCCTGCTCTCACATGGGACGAATTTCGCACAATAGTGATAGAGGCCATTAAGCCTTCGTTGGGCGTTTTCGTGGCCCACACCCGTCTCCAAGACACTAAATTCGAAGGCGATCTAGATGCCACAATGAATAAGATCGCCCAACATATCAAAGTGTCTTTCCCCACATTGACCAGAATCCAGCAAGAACAGCAGATTCTGGTCAACCTTGTATCAATATTGCCCTCAGCAGTAAAGGATCATTTCCGTGTGCACGATTTCGTCGGATATCAAAAAGATCTCATCACGATCCGACGTATTTTGGCCGTGCACACAGAAACACCCACCCAAATCGCTGTAATCAAGAGGTTCCCCACACACCCGCAGCACCTCGACAACCAAAACCCCAAGGCTCAAACCTTCAACTCCAAGAATGCCTACCCATCTTCATCCTTCCACAACAAACCTACCTACCCTTCCGGCAAGCCCCAACCCTGTAGGCCCCGGTTCCAACCTACCCAGCCACGCAGAATCTTCAACCGGAACAAAACCTACAACCCCTACCAAAGTAAGAACCCTACATTAGTGATTATCAACCCCTATGATTTCCCTGCCTGTAGTGCTAAGTGTGCCCTCCATCAAATTCGTGACTCTGCCAAACCTCGCCCCTGTACTCCTCGCATTTCTGTAAATGAAGAGGAGTGGGGACAAGAGGAAGAAATGGAGGCAATGCGCACCGAAGACATAGCCCCCCATATCATGACCTCAGACGATACCGAGGAAACCCTGGAGGAGGTAGATACCGACCCCCAGGATTTTTAAAGTATCCCCCGCCCACGATGGCCTCGGCGGGGGACGCCATAACTGATCGCACTGCCCCCATTTACTACATTGCCAAAATCAAGGACATTCCTGTCCGCTTGTTAATCGACACGGGAGCTGCTAATGTGACGCCTCCCGGCGTTAGCAGAATGGTTGCGTGGGGCATTACAGCTCGCTAGCGCTCGCCAGGATGGGGGGATAGGCTACAGTTGTCCTAGAATGATCTGCTTTATTTCATTAGTGTCGTGTTGCCACAGACAGTCTAGAAGTGCTCTTTGTTTTGGTCTGTGGCCGCGCCTTATATTTTATATTCGCTATAATATAAATGTTGCTTGTGTGGGAGGCGAGCGAGAGAGTGTGAAGGAGTACACCCAGCAGCGTGGTGAGCTATGACACGGCTTGCTTGGGCACTGACGGCGTTGGCGGCCGGGTGGTCAACTAGTCCCTTCCCGTCGCTGCCTCATGTTTTTTACCAGCTCAGAGCTTGCCTGACACGCGTATCGCCTACATCCTTTGCAATTCTGTCCCCCATACTCGCTACTTTGCATACTATTTCTCTCTCTCGACTTCTCCTTTCTCATTCTCTAATCTTTATTAAACTCAACATCCCTTCTGGTTTCAGCATAGACGTTCACCATCGACCAGTCGTATTGTACGCGAAGCTCTCAGATATTTCCATGTATTAGGTTAAGGAGGTATTATGCTTTATTGAGGTTTAGAGAGACGGACTTTTCCGTATGTGTCCTCTCTCGGGAAGGTTGTAGACCGGTATATGTCTCCCTTGCAAGGTGTTGAGTGATTCTGCTTGGTTATCTAAAGCTAGACTAGGGGTAAGGTTACTGTGTCGTTGTCTCCGATGTGTGCAGTGTTAGCTAAGCTCTGCACGACATCGACAGGTACTGTGGGAGCCTAAGTTGTCTTCGGGTTGGTTTACTTTGCGAGCACAGCGCTGTGGTGTGAGAGGGCCATAGCCTATCCCTCACAACATAGTGCTGCCTCTTTGTGTTGACTTCTGAGGGATCGCCAGGATAGAGCTAGGTACTAGAGACCTAGATTTATCAAGAGAGCATCCCCGTCATATAACGTAATCTTCATTATACCACCCTCGGACAACGTTAGGCTACGAGCCGCATGCTCGACCATTGTTGCCCTGCCTTGATACCCCAGCTAGACTTTATTAACTGAGCAGACACTGGTTAGAGATAAGCCCCATTATTATATGTATGCAACATTATTATTCACTGCACTTTTGAGCCCAGGTTGTTGTTGAGTTGCACAACCCGAGTAGGCTGTTGCGTTGTGTCACGAAGCATTTCTTTAGTTGTCGAGCATTACTACCTTTGCGCAGTCTTTATTATTCGCCTGCCTATTATTACTATATGTCCTAGCATTTATTGTGACCCGTATTCTGCATTATAATTGTTCAAGATTCTTTACGAACATCTTCCCAGCATCAGACTTATTTCAGAAGTTTCCAGTTGATGTTGCAGGACTAGCATTGCACTTTCTTTAATACAGGAGTGCCAGTTATTTGAGTATCTACCGTAACATTAATTAATCACGTTAACTATCTTTTCTTTGTGTAACATAATCGAGTAATCTTTTACTGTTTGAAAATAGGCTGTTTCATTGAGCGTCAGCCTAGTGTGTGTGCACCAGTTACCGAGTCATAGGATACCTCGTTGTCCAGGCACGACTCAGGGCGGTAATGGTGTTTTGTTTTCCAGTGTTTAAGGCAGGGGTTGGATCTAGTGTTACCGTTGTTGCTTTTTGCCATTATCTAGTCCAATGTTGAAGAGCCCTGTGTCTTTGAGAACCTGGATCGTAACAAATGGCGACCTAGCTCAGGATCTTGTGAACTAAGAGATAATTGCAGGATTGTTGTGGTCATTTGTTTTATTGAGGAATATAGTAGGCACGTTAGATTTTTTTTGGCAAAGTAGTATAGCACTTGAGAGTCTTCAGACATTTTTGGCAAGTGAATAGTGCTACATAGGAGCTTGGGTACTTCTTCTATTTTTTTATAAACGTGATAATTTTTGGTGGACACCATGGGAGACGAATCAGATCATACTGAGGGTTCAGGGAATGATGCAGGCTCTGATTGGCAGATGCCAGGGGGGTTAGTAACTAGTGAGGAGGCCGCAAAGAAGTTTTTGGAGGTGCCTATAACAGCTGATCGACTAGAGGGAATTAGCAAGTATGGTCTACAGTGTTTGGCTCACCTCATGGGGCTTAAGGTGGCTCATGGCATCAAGAAGAACGATTTGAGGGCTTGCGTACTGGGGGCGGCTAGTGAGGTCCAGGGTGGAGAGGGTGCTCGGGGACTTCTTTTCGAGCCCCCCCTCCACTCTACTCCCATCGGGACCTCTAGGATGCCGGAGTTTAGTACGTTCCCGCAGGCCGATAGCCGCTGGCAGCGTGGTTTAGGATCGCTGGGTGGGCCTCCAATAGTTGCACCTCCTCCTCAAGGTTTCACTACAGAAATGCTCTTCCAGCTTGAGATGGCTAAGATGCAGGCTGAGCGTGAGGAACGTCTCGAACTCGCTAAGATAGAGGCTAAGCGACAGGCTGATCTCGAACTCGCTAAGGCTAAACAACAGACTGATCTCGAACTCGCGAGAATAAAAGCCCAGTCGGAGGCTGAGTCTACCAGGTACCGTGCAGATATCGATCTTGAGAAGACTCGGGTGGAAACGACAGGGCAACGTCTCGGTGGTGGGAATCGTGGGCATGATCAGTCTTTGTCGCACCTGTTGAAGCTAGTCCCTGTATTTGATGAGTCGGGTGTCACCGAATTTTTCATGAGATTCGAGAAGAAGTGCCAGGAACACCAGTGCCCTGGGGAGAAGTGGGCAGCCCTTGTTTCTTCTAGACTTGTGGGCAAGGGACTCAAGGCTTATGATGCATTGCCTATAGAGTCGTGTATTATCTATGAGGAACTCAAGGAGGCTGTCCTGAGAGCATACGAACTACAACCAGAGACGTACAGGTTGAAGTTCCAGGGTGTTACCAAGGGTCGGGAGAGCACCTTTTTGGAACATGCCCGGGAGCTGTCCGATGCTTTTGGGAATTGGCTGAGGTCGGAGAAAGCTACTACGTTTGACGACATTAAACAGTTGGTGCTTTTAGAGCAGTTTTTCAAATGCACGGGCGGCGACCTGACGTTAAACCTGAAAGAAAAGAAACCAAAAACTCTACAGGAGGCAGCTGAGATGGCTGACCTCCGGCTATCACTAATTCGTGGGTGCGGGTAAGCCCAGCGTAGAGAGGCAGGTAACAAGGGGCGTGACGCCCCACCCCCCCGAGTTAGTGATATACCTTATGCAAACAAGTACAAGAGCCATGATACCAAGACTGACCACAAGACTAGCACCGTCCCGTTTAAGAAGGGGCCGGGCCCTTCCCAGTACCAAGGGAAGCCCAAAGGGGAGTTGGAGTGTTATCAATGTCATAAAAAGGGGCACTTTGCAAGAGTCTGTCCTAGCAAACCACCTACAGCAGCTGTGTCTTTAGCTTGCAACATTGGTGTGTCTCCGAAGTCGTCTGAGTTTGCCCAGGGCAGTTCGTCAGAGGCTGAGGCACAGCCAATGCAGAAGCACCTGGGAGGCTCGAACCCTGCTCGGGATGTTTTTTGCGACCATAGAGGGCGGGGTTGCGTGATGTGGGCGGGGCGCAAGCATGGAGTATAGGTCTTGCGTGATACAGGTGCTTCCCAGACTCTGATGAAAAACTTGACTGGCTACCCTATAAACGCGGCTCGGGTGGTAGTGGTGCAGGGTATTAATGCAACTCGGTCATACCCGCTGGTGCGGTTGGAGTTGGAGGTGGATGGTGTGGCACGTGAATTGGATGTCGGGATTGTGGAGAAACTGCCAGTGGAGGGCGTCGACCTTCTTCTCGGCAACGACTTTGCAATGCCCGCTTCTGAGGTTCTACCCTTAGTCGTTGCCGAGAGGCCGGCCGACGTGAGTAGGGAAGAGCAAGAGTGGGTCGAGCGGTGCCAGACACAACCCATGGCGTGTGTTGTCACCCGAGCTCGGGCAGCTAAAGTGTCACAGCCTAGTCCTCCGTCTTCAGACCAGCGGAGGAACGATCAACAGGAGGAGGCTAAAGCTGGAGTTGGTTTTAAGAGTTTTGACTCGGCGGCTCTCCTGGGTGATTCAGTATTAGCACCATTACTTAATTCTGGAGTAGCCCCTGGGCCTGTCATCGAGAGTGACGAGGCTGGGCATGACGAGACTCCACGACAGCAACGTTATATACATCGAGAGAGACAGAGGGAGCAGCCCAGTATCGGGGAAGGTCATGCATTGCTCCGGGAGCAGTTAGATCGCTTGGCACCCTCAGATATACGTCAGTTGCAACTAGAGGACCCTGAGCTCCAAACGTGTGCTAATGGAGCTGTAGAGCTCGACGAGGACGGCGATGCACAGCCAGGAGATTTTTTTTATTTAGAAGGCATCCTCTATAGGCGTTTTCAAGACCCTAAACGTAGTTGGCAAGAGGGGTCCGGAGTAGTGGACCAGTTGGTGGTGCCACGGGAGTGCAGGGATAGCCTACTGAGGTTGGCGCATGACATACCACTGGCAGGACATCTAGGGGTGAGAAAAACGGTGGCGGCTTTAGAAAAATTGTTTTGGTGGCCGGGGTTGAAGGGGCAGGTGGTAACCTGGATAGAAATGTGTCATACATGCCAGAGGGTTGGAAAACCTAACCAAACAATTCCGAGAGCCCCGTTGCACCCCATTCCTGTCAGTGGACCGCCCTTCAGTAAGGTCATCATTGATATGGTCGGACCCCTACCCCCTACTAGTGCCGGTAATAAATTTCTATTAACTATCATGGATGTGGCCACTCGTTATCCTGATGCATATCCAATGAGAAATGGCACGGCGAAAACTGTTGTCCGGAACATGCTCTTGTATTGCTCGCGGTATGGTTACCCGCAAGAGGTGCAATCGGACCAAGGTTATAATTTTACATCTAATCTGTTCTAACAAACTATGATTCAGCATGGCATCAGCACTGTCGTCTCTTCTGCGTATCACCCGGAGAGTCAAGGGGTGTTGGAGAGGTGGCACGCCACGCTGAAAAGCATGCTTCGATGTTACTGCGCAGAGAACGGAAAGGATTGGGACCTTGGTCTGCCGTATGTTTTGTTCGCGGCAAGAGAAGTACCTGGAGAGAGTCTCGGTTTCAGTCCGAATGAGCTTGTTTTCGGGCATCAGGTGAGGGGCCCTCTCCACATGGTGAAGGAGATTTGGGAGGGTACCGCTAAGCCATGTTCTATGTTGAGATATGTCCTCGAGAGCAGGGAGAGAATGCTTAGAAATCTGGAGCTGGCAGGGCGTAATTTGGTGAGTTCGCAGGCCCGTATGAAGGACAGGTACGATACTAAGGCGAAACTCCGGGAGTTTCAGGTAGGTCAAGAGGTGTTGGTCCTGTTGCCTTTGTCAGGTCATCCTCTGGCTGCCAAGTACGCTGGGCCTTATCGGGTGGTGTCAAAGATCTCCGATCTAGATTACCTAGTTGCCACTCCAGACCGGAAGAAGCGTAACCAACTATGCCACATTAATTTGTTGAAGGAGCATGTGAGGCGCCCACCTGAGTCACTAGCTGTCCCTGTGTTGACCTGCCGCGGTCATGGTGGAGAAGGAGAGGGGGGCAGCAATGATCAGGTGGATGATAACTGGGATTGTCATGTCTCGGCTGATCAGTAGGCGGGGAATTCGAGCCAATGTGCGCACGATGCTCTGGTGCACCTGCCGGAGGAACAGCAGGTGGCAGTGCAGCGCCTGTTCGATTCATACCCCACTGTATTTGCCGAGCACCCAGGCCTCACTACTCAAGCGGTGCATGATGTCGAAGTAGGAGAGCACCACCCCTTCAAGTCGATACCTTATCGGGTGCCACCCATTAAACTCCCAGCGCTCAGGGATGAGCTTGAGTATATGCTGGCGAGAGGCTTGATCGAGAAGGGGGCAGTACGGTGGACTTCTCCTGTCACTCTGCAGCCCAAACCTGATGGAAAAGTTCGGTTCTGCATTGACTTTAGGCGGTTGAACGGGTTGACCCCCACCAATGCATATCCTCTTCCCCGGGTGGATGACAGTGTGGATAAGATCGGGAAAGCAAGGTACTTGACCAAGGTAGACCTCGTCAAAGGCTACTGGCAAGTACCACTGTCTGAGCGTGCTAAAGAGGTGTGCGGGTTTGTGGTGGATGGCAGTACTTACCGTTGCAACGTGATGCCATATGGTCTGAAAAATGCACCGGCCACTTTCCAGAGCTTAATGAACGACATCGTAGCAGACATCCCAAACTGTACTGTCTACCTTAATGACGTGATCATTTATGACAACGATTTCCAAAGTCACTGTGAGCACATAGAAGCCTTATTTAGTCAACTTAGTAAAGCAGGCTTGGTGGTTAATCTGGGCAAGTGTGACTTTGTGCAAGCCACGGTGCAGTATCTGGGGTTTGTGGTTGGGTTAGGGCAGGTGAGCCCGCCCCAACAGAAGATACAGGCTATCGACTTGTTCCCCAGGCCGACCACCAAGCGGCAGATCATGAGATTTTTGGGCATGATTGGGTATTACCGCCGCTTTATAAGAGGCTATTCTACTGTGTTAGCTCCTTTGACAGATCCACTAGCTAAAGATAAAAAGTTCCGCTGGGCACCTGAGTGTGAGCAGGCGTTTCGAGTAGTTAAACACCTTTTATGCACTCACCCTATCCTCAGGGCCCCGGACTTTGAACGACCATTTCAGTTGGCGACTGATGCCAGCGGAGTAGGGGCTGGTGCCGTACTTTTGCAGACAGACGAGGAAGGTCTTGAGCATCCAGTCAGTTTCTTTTCAAAGAAATTTAATTCAGCACAGAAAAACTATTCGGTTGTTGAAAAGGAACTGCTGGCAATCGTGTTAGCGCTCAGACACTTTGAGGTCTATGTTCCTGCATATGGGCCAGTTGTGGTAGTGTATACCGACCACCATCCGCTTAAATTCCTCAATCAATTCCACAACCGGAATATGAGGCTGACCAGATGGTCGCTCATGTTGCAAGAGTATAACTTAGACATTCTCCATATAGCCGGTTGTGAGAATGTGATTGCGGACTGTCTGTCGCGGGTGGACGATCCGGGGTAGGCTACCACAGTATGTTGATATAGCCTCCTGTCTTGGCTCGCGGTGTATTTTTGCGCTGGTGCTTGTTGGCTCGCGTGTGTAGCATCAGCGTAGGGTCGCAAGGCAGGAGTTGTTGGCTTTGATTAGAAGAAAATTAGGCTACATCTATAGTAGCCGCCAAAAAACAACATTAAAATAAAATATGAAAAATTAAATAAAAACTCTTTCTTTTTAATAATTAATTTTAAGATAATATTGTAGCTGAGTACTGAGTGCAGATGATTTTCCCTCAGTAGGCTGTGCTTCTTAAAGCTCGCTCTGGGAGCACAATGTTATGAATTAATGTATTATATTTGGGAAAGGTGATAAGATTTTTTTTATATAAAAATGTTGTATTTTTTTTTGAGGAGACTGAGCTTGCATTCCATGAGTGGCAGAGTGGTTAGGAGTGGCAGATTTTAGCGACATTCTGCCTGTTCAGATATGGGCTCATGGTTGAGTGTCCCATATCTTGGGGGGGGTGTGATGCCTCCCGGCGTTAGCAGAATGGTTGCATGGGGCATTGCAGCTCGCTAGCGCTCGCCAGGATGGGGGGATAGGCTACAGTTGTCCTAGAATGATCTGCTTTATTTCATTAGTGTCGTGTTGCCACAGACAGTCTAGAAGTGCTCTTTGTTTTGGTCTGTGGCCGCGCCTTATATTTTATATTCTCTATAATATAAATGTTGCTTGTGTGGGAGGCGAGCGAGAGAGTGTGAAGGAGTACACCCAGCAGCGTGGTGAGCTATGACACGGCTTGCTTGGGCGCTGACGGCGTTGGCGGCCGGGTGGTCAACTAGTCCTTTCCCGTCGCTGCCTCGTGTTTTTTACCAGCTCAGAGCTTGCCTGACACGCGTATCGCCTACATCCTTTGCAATTCTGTCCCCCATACTCGCTACTTTGCATACTATTTCTCTCTCTCGACTTCTCCTTTCTCATTCTCTAATCTTTATTAAACTCAACATACCTTCTGGTTTCAGCATAGACGTTCACCGTCGACCAGTCGTATTGTACGCGAAGCTCTCCGATATTTCCATGTATTAGGTTAAGGAGGTATTATGCTTTATTGAGGTTTAGAGAGACGGACTTTTCCGTATGTGTCCTCTCTCGGGAAGGTTGTAGACCGGTATATGTCTCCCTTGCAAGGTGTTGAGTGATTCTGCTTGGTTATCTAAAGCTAGACTAGGGGTAAGGTTACTGTGTCGTTGTCTCCGATGTGTGCAGTGTTAGCTAAGCTCTGCACGACATCGCCAGGTACTGTGGGAGCCTAAGTTAATTGTCTTCGGGTTGGTTTACTTTGCGAGCACAGCGCTGTGGTGTGAGAGGGCCATAGCCTATCCCTCACAACATAGTGCTGCCTCTTTGTGTTGACTTTTGAGGAATCGCCAGGATAGAGCTAGGTACTAGAGACCTAAGATTTATCAAGAGAGCATCCCCGTCATATAACGTAATCTTCATTATACCACCCTCGGACAACGTTAGGCTACGAGCCGCATGCTCGACCATTGTTGCCCTGCCTTGATACCCCAGCTAGACTTTATTAACTGAGCAGACACTGGTTAGAGATAAGCCCCATTATTATATGTATGCATTATTATTCACTGCACTTTTGAGCCCAGGTTGTTGTTGAGTTGCACAACCCGAGTAGGCTGTTGCGTTGTGTCACGAAGCATTTCTTTAGTTGTCGAGCATTACTACCTTTGCGCAGTCTTTATTATTCGCCTGCCTATTATTACTATATGTCCTAGCATTTATTGTGACCCGTATTCTGCATTATAATTGTTCAAGATTCTTTATGAACATCTTCCCAGCATCAGACTTATTTCAGAAGTTTCCAGTTGATGTTGCAGGACTAGCATTGTACTTTCTTTAACCCGGGAACTGCGGGGAGACTCTTAAGAGTGAGTGAAAAAAAAAATCAACTTTTGACATCGAAAAAAAAAAAAAAAAAAAAAAAAAAAAAAAAAAAAAAAATGTTGGCCCCTGGGCCATGCAAAATCTCAGTCCTCTACCTCCCCTCCTTCCCCACTTTCCTCCTCTCCTTCAGTTATCACCTATTTTCCCTGTTATTCCCTTATTCTGAGGTATATTTTCGTGCTAACATTAGCGAGTTGCAAGCAGGGTGTTGTCATCACTGATGGCAAGCGAGTGCAAGAGAGAGAGAGAGTATCGATCGACTGTGTCTCAGTGGCCTTGGGGGAAATTGGCGGGAAAGCAGCTTGCCTCACCCATACATTATACAACTCGCGGGCTATATCTCCGATTTTGACCATCCAAACGCTGTTTTCACTCGTTTTATTGTTGTTTCAGGTTAATACCTTTATAATCAACCCATAATAGGCGCATATGGATAAGTATTAATGCTATTAATGGTACAATGAATATTTTAGTGACGGAAACACCTCAAATACATGTGCACAGGGAGAGGTGTCTAATTACCCCCATGCGCACTTCAGAGGTTAATACAGGAGTGCCAGTTATTTGAGTATCTACCGCAACGTTAATTAATCACGTTAACTATCTTTTCTTTGTGTAACATAATCGAGTAATCTTTTACTGTTTGAAAATAGGCTGTTTCATTGAGCGTCAGCCTAGTGTGTGTGCACCAGTTACCGAGTCATAGGATACCTCGTTGTCCAGGCACGACTCAGGGCGGTAATGGTGTTTTGTTTTCCAGTGTTTAAGGCAGGGGTTGGATCTAGTGTTACCGTTGTTGCTTTTTGCCATTATCTAGTCCAATGTTGAAGAGCCCTGTGTCTTTGAGAACCTGGATCGTAACACTAAGTTATGTTTGTTCAAGTCTTATTATGATCAACACCACCGACTATTTGGCCCCTTGTTACCTACCAAAGCAGAACTAATCTCAGCTGCTGATACCTACTTAAATCTCCTAGGAGACACTTTGCCCCTGTCAGTAACTACTCCTGCCCCCCATAACCATTGTTATCATCCGTTCACAGTATTTTCCTCCCACTGTAAACATTACGATGGTTTCCTTGGACTTGACCTCCTTCAAAAACTCCAGGCCCAGGTTGACTGCGGCCAGAGGCTGATCTCATTACAAACAAAAATCCAACCCAAAGCCTCTGACAAACCCATCACGCAGAAACCAGTTCACAAAAAGAAAAAACACCTCCACCCTCAACAAACTCTGAGTCAAGATTACCAAGTTGCAGCTAGCACTAAGGTAACTCCTAAACCCCCCCCTTGCCCCGAGTTCTCTCAAAATACCACTCATTCCGTTGAAAAAATGCCTCAGCAAACGAAAGAAGACAAGTCCAAGCAACTCAATGATGTAAACCTCCCCATTTCTCATAACTCTGTCCAGGATCAATCCTCCCATGTTTCCAGGACAGACTCTTATGTATGTAAAAACCATTCTACCAAATATTTATGTACCCATGTTTCCAGGGAAAATGCCGACCTATGTACCCAACAATGTTTTCCCCATGCCCCCAGAAATGCTCAGCTATTCCCCCACCAACAAAATTTCCCTTGTGATAGTTTTCCGTCAGTAGCTCCCTTCCACCCCCACACAATTCACACCCCTAAAAAAATTCAAAACCCCACACTTGACTCACCCCCTCATGACAGACAAACCCACCAATCCCATATAACCTCTAAACAAACCGTCACTGCCACTGACAAAACTCCCCAAATTCGTCCTTTTAACAACCACAAATCAGTACATCATTCCTCCCCCAATAACCCATGTTCTATGCCTAACTCTTCCCCCACCAATCCTCCACAGTCCCACCAACAAATTCCGTTTTCTAAATCACTCACACCTCACCACTCTGATCCTCCCACACGCGCCGTTAATCCCCCCCTCACGCGTGACCCCCACCAAAGTGATTTCCCCCCCGTCATGCGTACCGAGCACCTGCTCACCAGTCTGTCCCCCACCATCATTAGCCCAGCTGTAGTTCAAGATAAATGTCAACTTCCCCCCCGCCATCAAAAATGGGTTAACCTTCGCCCCATACCCCAAACTCACATGATATTTTCCCCCACTACCACGTCCACCGATCCCAATCGTTGCCTCCTACAACCCGCCATCATTTCCGCTCGCATAAACCACATTCTAGTGGCCAATATCTCTGAAGAATCCCTGACATTACCAAAAGGCCTCATCATAGGAGACCTCGAAACATTTGATGACCTCCCCATAGATTCCAATGAAACCCCTACCAGTCTCAAATTATCCCCTCTCCCTGACACATTATCCGACCACCAAAAACACAGCATGTACGAACTATTGCTAGAGTTCAGTGACGTATTTGCCCAACAACCCACTGAAATAGGACAGACCAATGTTGAACAACACATCATTAACACCACAGGCCCCCCCATAAGACAACCATCCCGTAGAAAAAATCCCATACAATGCCAGGAAGAGGAACGCCAAGTCCAAGAGATGTTAGAGGCCGGAATTGCTACCCCGTCCATCAGCCCCTGGTCTTCCCCTGTTGTCCTAGTAAAAAAGAAAGATTGGTCAACCCATTTTTGCGTAGAATACAGGAGATTGAATGACGTAACCATTAAGGACGCTACGCCATTACCCAGGATAGACGATTCCCTTGACTCCCTATACGGATCCAGATGGTTCACTACCCTCGACTTGCAAGCAGGGTATTGGCAAGTGCCCATCAAGGCAGAGGACCAAGAAAAAACAGCATTCTCCACTAGTGGTGGCCACCACTACGAATTTAACGTCCTACCTTTTGGCCTCTGCAACGGACCCGCCACTTTCTCCCGTTTGATGGAAGCGGTATTACATGGCCTTACCTGGGAAACCTGCCTAGCGTATCTAGACGATATTATTGTATACTCACAAACCTGGGAAGAACACCTCCTCAGGTTGAGACAAGTTCTTCAAAGAATCCGAGCCGCCGGGCTGAAATTGAAACCCTCAAAATACGAGATTGCACGAAATAAGGTAGATTTCCTCGGCCACGTAATATCTGAACGTGGCATTGCACCAGACCCCAAGAAACTTCAAGCCATACAAAACCAACCCTCACCCACCACCGTTAAAGGAGTACGTTCTTTTCTAGGTTTAGCCACATACTACAGACGTTTCGTCCCACACTTTGCCGCAATAGCCAGACCCCTCCACCAACTCACCCACAAGGACACCACATTCACCTGGACACCTGAAAGAGACCTCACTTTTAACACTTTGAAACAAAAGCTGATCCAATCCCCTATTGTCGCTTTCCCTGATTACCGTAAACCTTTCCGTCTTTATACCGACGTATCTCTGTACGCCATTGGTGCAGTTTTAGCTCAAGTAAGAGACGGAGAGGAACATGTGATAGCGTATGCCAGCTCCACACTCAACCAAGCCCAACAGAATTATGCAGCCACCAAGAGAGAGTGCTTAGGGATCATTTGGGCACTCAACCACTTCAGATCATTTGTGTTGGGTGCGAAACTAGATATAATAACGGACCATCAATCTTTGCAATGGTTGCGTAGGTGCGAAACCAACTCAGCCATCTTGGTACGCTGGAGAGAGACACTAGAGGACTACGATTTTACAATACAGTATCGTCCAGGTAAACTTCACACCAATGCAGACGCCCTGTCACGTTTGCCATTACCGAAAGACCCCCCCCACCATCCTAGCCGCCTTACAAAACACTGAGCTCTTACATACCCCCATCAACCAACATAATTCCCCCCCAGCCCCCTCACTAATTCAATCTTGGGAAACAAGGATCAGACCACCCTGGATACCGTTAAATATCTTCAAGAAACTGACTCGCTGGGGAGATCAACTTGCCACAGACTCCGGTCACATAGTCCTAGACCCCACCATTGCCCACGACTACATGATTTCCATCCATGAGGGAAACGGCATACACCTTGGACAAAAGAAGATGTTAAAAATCTTCGCGGATCAGTACTGGACCCCCAACCCCTCCAAGATTGCACAACGCGTGACAGAATCCTGCAAACCTTGTTTATTGGG
This sequence comes from Paralithodes platypus, assembly GCA_032716605.1. Classification (NCBI taxonomy): domain Eukaryota; kingdom Metazoa; phylum Arthropoda; class Malacostraca; order Decapoda; family Lithodidae; genus Paralithodes; species Paralithodes platypus. Next base: position 21,468,407 of record CM064485.1, on the reverse strand, counting down.
GAAGGATAGATCACGCACCCCAGGCCCAGCTGGTACCATTTCTGCCAACAAACCGTTCCAAGTCCTATCCCTCGACATCATGGGCCCGTTTCCTTCTTACGCTGGCAACCGCTATATCGTCACATTTGTTGACGTATATTCAAAAAATTTAATAGCCTGCCCAGTTAAAGACCACACAGCCACCACCGTCGCCACACTGCTTGCCACAGAAGTGTTCCCTATATTCGGCCTTCCCCTTGCCGAACAATGCCCCCGAATTTAGTGGACACGTTTGGCACCAGTTCACCCAACACTGCGGTATTAAGATCAAACACTCATCCCCGTACTGGCCTCAAGGAAATGCTATATGCGAACGCAGCCATCGCACCATCAACAACCAGTTACGTACCAAAATTATTGCTCTTAACACCTCAGACTGGCCATCACAGATAAAAATGATACAATGGGGCAAGAACACCTGTCCCCGAGAAGACGGTATTTCCCCTCATGAACGTGTTTACGGCGTACCCCCCCTGTTACTGCCGTTCCACCATCACGCTCACCTCCCCTCCAACACCTCCACAATTGACCCATTGCAACATCTGCAAAACACCCTCCATACCGCCCAAACCTGTCAAGACACCAAAACTGATAACCCTGATGATAAAAACCCTTTCGCCATCCATGACACCGTAATGGTAGCCAACCTCCCTGTCACCAACAAATTAGGCCCTCGCTATGTCGGCCCCTACACCATCATCAAAGTCCCAAATGCCTATCAAGTCACCATTGATTATCACGGCGTGACTCGCACGTTCAGAACTAGATTCATCCGAGCTTTTAAACCTCTAAAACCACAAGACATTACCCCACTCCACACGTCCGACCCTGAATTGAACACCCCTACTACCCCTCCCACTTAGGCTATGAATGTTCCCCTACAAACCCCTAAAGGCCTAAACCCTCCAGCACAGAACCTGCCGATCATTCCTCAACATACCCCCAAACTAACCTCCACAAACCCCAAGCCCCCACTATCACACCTTCCTCCACCATGACCAATTCCTTCACTTCTCATAGTAAAGTACCTCCCCAAAATATCAAAGTACGAAAACCTCCACCCACAACAGAAACCCTCCCGTCTAGCCCTGAAGTACCTCCACCAGGCACCACAGTAAGAAAACCACCACCCCAACCTAAAACCAAGTACACACCCAACCGCACCACACAACCTACCCCAGTCACCTCACGCTACAACTTACGCCCACAACTGAAATCCTTTAAACCATCCAGAAAACACACCCTGATAACAAAGTTCCGTAGAGCTGCCAGACCACTATCCTCCTCCTCCTCCTCTTCTTCTTCTTCGTCGAATTCTCCTCCACAAAGGGAAAGAAGACGAATAATCACAAGCAAACACCATCACCCCTCTAACTATATTCCAAAAATAACCACCCCCACCCTCCCACGAGAGCAAATACCTTCCCCTTCAACCTTATCCCCTCTCAACCCCCACCTCATCACCCCGAATGACCTTCTAGATCTGCCCCCCCACCAAACTCCCACAAAACCACCTATTTCCACCACCATCAAATCACCATCCCCACCAAAGAACGCACCCAACACACTTTCCTACCCCCAACCCTCCAAATTAAACCTCCCCTCACTACCCACTCGTCTAGCCCCCCCGCATCCACCCCTTTCCCCTCCACTATCCCTGCGACCCCACCCACGCATCAACCAACCTCATCATCTCATAAAACCCCCAACCAACCTCCCCCTAAAGACTACCCTATGCCAACGACCAACCCCTCCTCGTCTACCACACAAGTAACTCCCAACCAAAGCCCCTCCAAAATGACGTACCCGACCTCCACACCCCCACTTAAATCCCCCCACAAAGTCGCCCCTCTGAGAACCCCCATCAATACCCCCACCCAATCCTCTCCCATTCCTCCTACCACCCTCACTCGACAAAAACCTCCACACCTCTCGCATAACCCCCTACATCACCCCCACTAAATGCCCTCCACCTGTAAAGCGTTCTTCCCCTCAATATAAAACATCGTCGAGCGACTCAAGTCCCACTACAAAAATCTACCTTCCCACCAGAACCTCCAAAGGTAGAATCATCAACAGACCCATCAGATTTGAAGACAGTTATGTAAAAACAAAACCCCTTTCTTCCACTAAAAGCCCAAGCCACACAACACGCAGACCCCCTCTTCCTCACACACCTCCATCACGCACCTTACCTAAACCAATATTGCACATTGCCTCCATATATTTTCCCAGCCTGCAACACCACCCAAGACAACCCCAAAAACCCCAGACTCATATCCCCCCTTCACCCCCAGCTCCGCCTTCACGCGTTAGTCCCTCCCCTTCAGTTGTTAACCCCTTCACCACACTGAAGAGGCCTCCTGTCAGTCCCACACACCTCACTCAATACCTGACCTCCACCATGAACACATCCACACCATTCGTCGCTCCCGTCCCTACCCCCACTGAGGACGAATACACACCGTTCATAAGACATATTAAATTAAAAACGTCCACAGGACGCTCAGCCCGTCTACAACGGCCACATCAAGCCCGGGCAGCCCACCATGACTATACTTCTCTTTACTTCACCCTTGAGGCTCGAGGACGAGCCTACAACGAAGGAGAGGGAAGTAAAATGCCCCAGAACAAGAAGCCCGAAGGACCAGGTGACCAAGCCAACCAGTTCAGACAGGCCGAAGCCCGCAGGGCTAAGCAGCTCCAAACCACACCTGCCTATCGCTTTTAACCGCTGACCCTTCCCCCACCTCGCGTATCCACTACCCCTCGTGTCCTACACCTTGTCTTGCCAGACTAAGTTTCTGAAGACCAACCGCCCCCATAAATCTATGTATGTTCTTCCATCCGAGAAGTAATATGTTAACCCCTGTCTTGCCAGACTAAGTTTCTGAAGACCAACCGCCCCCATAAATCTATGTATGTTCTTCCATCCGAGAAGTAATATGTTAACCCCCATGTCATAATTGATAAGAAACTATGATACCCACGGGTACACCATTGTATATATAACCATTATTCCTGTAAGACCTAGACAGAGATAATGACTGAAGATGTTAGCAACCATGCCATAACTCTAATTCTTACCCCAACCAGAGATTGTATAGATAACCCTTTTTTACCATTGTCTCGACGCATATCTACCACGAAACAATAACGAAGCTACCCCTACGAACTGCCGCTTTCTTTGGTATATATATTTCATAGAAAACGCAGTTCCCAGGGACAACTAGATCAGCAAGAAATCGTGTTGACTAATGGTGTCCATAACCCCTCGTATTGACGAGTAATAGTACACTATGTTATTCTCTACTTTTATCCACAGTCAAGCACACACCTACAGATAACCTCATCTTCCCCACAGTCCACATGATTCTATAATTTCCAGACTCATATACCACCACCTATTGCTCATCCCCCGGTAGCGTTTGATTACCCTACCTTCCCTGTCGGTAACCCCCAGTCTAAGATACCAACTGTAGCCTAATGCCACCCCTACGCCCAGAGATCGTAGGGTCAAACTTCCACGTAGCCACCCTTAACCCTCTCCCTCTCGTTAACCCCCACGCTCCTCCACTCCCTCCTAACCTAGCCTCTCCACCATACCCCCTGAATATCCTTAACTTTTCCGTTACTAACATTCTCAAACCTTTTATATATATACTCCTATCCAGCCTACCTTCCCCCAGTAGGAAGAAACACCATTAGAACTTTACTAACCCTTTGCATGCCATCTATTCCCTCACAACCCATTCACAACCCTGTACCAAATGATCGTCAGTGCGAGGCTAGCCGCCTCGCCAGTGACTAACTTCTATTGCCATACTTCCAGATAAATGTGGCAGAGTTAGCAACCCAGTCTCCACCACATCCAACAATCCATGCAATTAACAACCCAACCAATTAAACCAGCTGGTCAAGGCACCTTCGGTTTTGGTATTACGAACACCCACATCTGTCTCGTAAACAGAGGGTTATTACAAACACTTGTAATATGGCAAGCCCCCAGCCACAGCCGCCCGGACGACCATCACAGAGAGAGGACGCGCACCTACCCCTTTCACCCACCCGAGGAGGGAGACCCCTACCCCTGCGGAGGTATACCTGACCCCTGTTTTGACTTCCGGGTCATTGCCAGGTAGCACAGGAATTCTTCCTATCAATGAACTAACCATGTATGACTAACACCTTTACTAACCTCTATTAACCCACAATAACCCATTAACCTTTCTTGCATACTCCGATAACCAAATTAGCACCTCAGCTATACCATAGAATGAAGACTGAGCAATCTAAGAGAGACGCTCCTATCAAAGATGTCCCAAACCGCCTCGCAAAGTAGATCCAGTCTCTCTCCCCAAAATACTTCCAGTATAGCCAAAATAGTACCTCTTACTAAGGCTCAGTTATATCACATTATGAAGGCTCCATACAGCCATGTGCCACAACAGTAATCACCACCTTACCTAGTTCCCGTATCTATTGAGAGCTCAAATAAGTCCATCAAAACTCGAGATCCCTATTGCCTACAGGGTCCAAAACCGAACCTATAAACCAAGCTCCAGCCCCCAGTAAAATCAGTTGAAAGATAGACACCAACCAGTGGTTGGTCACCAGAATTGACCTCGAGCTCCATCATTGTTTGTTGCTGAGAATTGAGTTCCAGAGCCGGCAGACTCCGTGGCAGATTTAGATAGAAGGATCTGTCCACGTATAAGAAATCTATGTGCACCTTATAACCTTCATACAGGCCGGGAAGCTGAGCGATCGACGTGAGATGCGCTTGGCGTTAATTCCGATCGAGATTGACGGGAATATCCTAATATCTGTGATTCAGGTCTAGAAACCAGTGAGTATATAAGAGTGTAACCAGCAACGATCGCCAAGAGATCCGTCTTGAGAACTTCCTACATATGGACCATCTGGACGGCCGCGGAACCAGTCGTTAGCCCCCAACATCACGGACGCAAGATAACCAGGACCAGACCAATCAAATACTACCCAAGATTCACTCTATCAGTGCTACAGTGCTACAGTGCTATTTAGAGACTCACTTATTAATATTTCTATGAAGTGGCTATATCTTTGCCCCAGTATAATTCATATATAACCATTCCATTAGGAAGTGCTAAGCGTATCAGTGTTTATTAATTAACAGGCGATATTAACTCTCGTAATTACCCATATATCCAGATATTATTACATAGAAGTGAAACCCTAGTGATATCTGAATGTTCGCCCACTGATTTGCATTCTATGTATTTCTGATACAAGAATATAAAACTTAGATCAGTACCCCCCTGAGGTTACTAGAATTTCCGTGCTCTAAAATACGCATGTCTAATCTAGTCTGTAAACTACTACTTGTGCATCAGAGCTACCAGTGATAAATCTAATAGTGAATATGAATCTATAAGTAACATTTATGGTCTCCAGTATATCAACTTGTGAATAAAGCCAGTGATCAGAAGATTAATACCTGAATGTTGGAAGTGGGAGACTAGGCTCCATCCAGATCCACTTAATGCTAGTTGTTCAATTCTATCATTTGTCTTGTACGAGTATTCATACCTTCTTATGATTCATATTAATCATTATCAAGAAAACTACAGAAGTGTGTACATCAATAAACGTGATCGTGTGTCTTGTTACCGTGTGTTTATTTTTGTGTTCTCTATTCCTCATACCTTGTTTTGTGCATGCAGCCTTCTATACCCAGTCAGTTAGAACTCACATTACCCAAGTTAATCCTGTAGAAAAACAGGGCATAACAATAATATGTATATAAAATATATATAAAATAGGTTTTATGAGTTGATGAGGTTTAAACCAACCCTCTGATGCTTTATTTCCTGTTACTTTCTTTCCTGTTACGTTTTTTCTTGTTGCCTTCTTTCCGTAACTTTTTTCCTGTTACCTTTTTTCCTGATACTTTCTATCCTAGAATCGGGCCGCATGGCCTTATGCAGTTTCCGGCGATCTTATGTTCTTATGTTCTTAACATGGGCAAGGTAGAATTCACACACACACACACACACACAGTTTGTAAAATGCAGTGTGTATGTGTGTGTGTATGTGTGACATTAGGAAAAATAATCAGCTAGACAAGCTAGAAATTACCCCCCCCCCCACCCCCAGCCCCCACAAACACACACACATACTGTTATGCCCGGTCCAAATTGGAACGCGAGATATTCTTTGTACAATGAGCAGCTCTCTAACTGGATAGGTATACCTTAAACTTTAAATAAAGAGACAACACGGCAGGATAGTAAGCACACAGGTAACAAGTTAACATGGGTTTTATTCAGTTTAACACCTGGTTCATGGAGGAGCAAGACATATATTTTATATCTGTAACCTGGAGATCATCAACAACAATAAGAATAATTAAGACATACAATAATAAGGTTATCAAGTAAGCAATAGGAGTCGGACAATGGGTCCGGACTCAAGGTAATAATAATACTCCTAGGATACAATTATAAGGTATCCAAAATGGTGGAGGTACACCTCCTACCCAAATAGATCTCAGAGAGGATCTCAACAAAAGACAAGAGTGCAGTAATGGCAAATGCCGTCTGGATCATGCAATGATGTCCCCGGCATATAGTGACGTTAACTGACTCTAAAGCAATAATGGCCAAGTGGTCATCAACAATGAAGTGGGCTCGGAAAGGCTCACAAATGATATTAACACTATAGGTGTGCTAGATCTCACCTGGCAAAGATTAATCCTTAACTCTAATTGTGTACTAGCAAGGTGCTGAAGGCTGAGGCAACAATCGTCAGGAGCTGAGATAGAGTGAAATCTATTCGAGTTATGAACCTGACAGAATGTTAAATGAATTAGGCTAGAAGTTATACAAAGGGACTAGATTACATGCAAATATGTGTTTGTGTTTGATGCTATGGGTCTTATATAAGCACGCCCCCTCTGTCGGGCTATGGGAGACCAATAACCCGGGAAGGTGCATATATAAGGATCCCCTGATAGGTATGTATACTGGGTCCCGGCAAGTGGGCTAATTAACGTCAATTTAAGTAGGGAGAAGAAAGACCTCTCGCAAGACGTAATGTTAATGAGAACCCCTGAAGATAACTTCTACCACAACCCTGAGTCAACTCTATACCCATAAACGGTACAAAAGCACTTAAAGAAGATCTGTAGTGAGGAGGGCCTGTAGATCGAGGGAGGATCCAGTAGTCCGGAGGGCGGCTGGGCGTGATGACTCCAGCTACTGGTCCAGGGTGAGTCACAAGATGATTCCTTAGACCTTGGCGCCTACCACGGGACAACCGGGTTCCTCTTGCACTCCCACAGTGCAGTGATCCCCAAAGGATATGCTGGAGTTCTGCTACAAGGTTTGGGGGGTTAGGGTGACTAGCATAATGATCTACCTAGAGTGGCAAGCAGTCTAGATAGTGACATTATAGGTAGTCTAAGGGGGGTCAAGGTAAGTGTCTTCCTTCCTTGCTAGTTCGTGGAACTATCAGAACCATGTAGCAAAAAGAGAATCCAGAAAGGGGAGCCCAAAGTGGGTTGCCCAAAATTAGTCCTCCTCCTGATGGGGGGAACCCGATCTGGTAGATCTCAAGTTACTACACTATCCTCATAATCCCTTGAACAAAACAAGGTAGGAATCCTTTGGTACTTGGTTTGTGCACCGCATTGAAGGCCAGAAAGGGGGAGCCCAAAGTGGGTTGCCCAAGCTAGTCCTCTTCCTGATGGGGGGAACCCGACCTGGTAGATCTTCGATCACAGCACACAACTGACAAGTTGAACACCAGCTATCGGCATATTCTGTTATAAGATGGGGGTGATCACTTCCTGGTGGGAGAGGAAGTGGATGAGAAATGGCATGTGCAGGAGTAGGGTTGGCTGCAGGTTTAGTGGCAGCTAGAGATGCGGTCTTATCATCCTGAGACCGCATCTCACATACACATACACACAGCTTGTAAAATGTATAAGAACATAAGAAATTGGGAGTCTACAGAAAGCCGATTGTCCCACACAAGGCAGATCCCTCTCACACCTAACCCATCTCGTCCATATGTCTATTTAATTTTATATTGAAGCTCTCTATCGTCCTTGATCCCACTACGGCGCTAGGTAACCTATTCCACAAATCTACAACTCTGTTACCAAACCAGTATTTGCCTGTATCTTTCATGAAACGAAATTTATCCAATTTGAATTTAAGTGTTTGTGTGTGTGTGTGTGTGTGGGTGTGTGAAAAGAAAGTCCTTGTCATTATATAGGTGGGCAACACACACATACATACAAACACAGTTTGTAAACTGCATTGTGTTTGTGTGTGTGTGTTCCTCCTACTTTCGTTTAAGAAGAAATAGGCGGAAATGTCATGTCATTAATAAGAATTATCAGCTTAACATTGCCAAGCTAGAATTTATATACACACAGTTTGTAAAATGCAGTGTGTGTGTGTGTGTTTGTACGATCAAAAAGTCTTTGTCATTATGAAGGTGGGCAAGATACACATACACACACACACACACACATACACAGTTTGTAAAATCCAGTGTGTGTGTGGCCTATAATTAGGCCTTATAATTAGGGTTGGGTGTGAGAGGGATCGGCCTTGTGAATGCCAATCAGCTTTCTGCAGACTCCCATTTTCTTATGTTCTTATGTAAAAAGTATTTTTGTTATTATAAAGATACACACACACAATCTCACTCTCTATCACACGCACATACACTCACATAATCTCACACACATACACACAATCTCACACACACAAACACAATCACACAATCTCACACACACACACACACACACACACACACAATCTCACACCACACACACAATCTCACACACACACACACAATATCTCGCACACGCTCACACACACAATCTCACACACACACACACACAATCTCACACACACACACACACTCATACAATCATTCCCACACACACACACAATCTCACAATCTCACACACACACACATACAATCTCACAATCTCACACAAGCACAAGTGTGTGTGTGCGTGTTTATGTCCATTCCTTCTCTAATGACTAATATGCCCTCCCTTCGGATTAAAAAGTCCCAAATATGTATAGGCCTTATTTCATTCATAAAACTACAGATGCATACAGTACCTATCAGACGGCAACGGTCAATAAGAGTAAATTTTTTTTTATTATTTTGTATATAAAGCGCAAAGCTCTTTATCATCCATCGCCGTCTAGAAACTGTCTAATATCTTCTTGTATAAGGACTAGGCTTAACAATTATCTGTACTGATATTTATTGTCTCATTTACATGTTACCTAAATTTCATAAAAGACCTTATAAATATCGCTTTATTGCCGGAGCAAAATTTGCTACCACTAAAACTCTATCAGAACAAGTCGTAAATTGCTTAAAATACATTAAAAGTACTCATAAAAGATATTGTAATACCATCATGAAAAGAACTGGCATTAACTATTATTGGAGTGTTGACAATTCGTTAGAAGTTATTGATAAAATAAATACCATGCCGAAAGTTACCTCGGTACATAGCTTCGACTTTTCAACTTTGTATACCAATTTGCCTTTAGATTTAGTATATTCAGAGCTTTGCTTTATTATAGATTTGCACTTTGACAGGTTCGTTAGGAATGGTAATTATTTCATAAATGTTTATACATATTTTAATAATGCATCACTTAGCTCTACTCCCACTAGTTCTGTATATTTTGATAGAACTAAACTTAAAGATGCCCTTAAATTCCTCCTTTTCAATACTTATGTTAGATTCGGGCCGTACATTTTCAAACAAATATTAGGAATTCCTATGGGTGGAAATGCTAGCCCTTTAATTGCAGACTTATTCTTGCTTGCTTTAGAATTTAAATATATAAAAGACTTAGTTGACAGTAGCAAGAAAAATAAAATTCCAGAAAAATTAGCACTTGCTAAACTGTTAAGTAATAATAGTAGATATATTGATGATATTCTTGTTTGCAATTTGTTAAATTTTAATCAAGTTGCTAAACTTATTTACCCTAATTCTATTCCCCTCACACAATGTAACGTAAATTATAAAGTTGAAAATTTTCTTGATATAAATATAGAGATTGTTAATGAACAGTGCATACTTAAAGTATATCACAAAGTTGATGATTTTAATTTTAACGTAATAAACTTTCCTTTCCCTAGTAGTAATATCGATAGTAAAATAACTTATAACTGTTTTTATTCCCAATTAATAAGATTTTGTAAAATCTGCACTAAAGTAGATGACTTTTGGGCTAGAGCTAGGTTACTATACAGACTCTTAGTGGACAGAGGTTTTGAGGCAAGTAAATTGTTCCATAAATTTAATCTTTTTAGGGTCAATTATTGTGACTGTATTCTAAAATTTGACATCAATAATTTTAATCAAGCATTTTTAACTTGAAGTTTCTTGTATAACCTCTGCTTACTTTTTGTCTGTATTTATTGTTTATCTTTTTCTTTTTCTTTTTCTATTATTATTATTAATATTAATATTGATGATTTTTTAAATTTATTGTTCTTGTTAAAAGAGTACTCTTTGTTTAAATCTGTTGTTACTTCATATTTTGTAATTATTTGTCTTTATATTATATGTATTCATTGTCGATAGTATCAATTGCTTACTTTTGCGATTTCCTTAGTTTATTTGTGCTATAAATGTAGGTTATTTGTAGGGTAGTTATTGATAGGGGTCACTTGAGGCATGCTATGCTTACAGGTACCTACCCGATAGCACTATCGTTAGTGAGTGCTGTACTGTATTTTATATATTATTTTGTAATAGTATAGATATCTTATCAATATTTGTATTTTGTACTATTTTAATGTCTTGTCATGTTGCAAGTTTGATTTTAAATAATATTTTGACATTTAACATATAGTTTCTTTATTCATGCAGAGTTTAGTAAAATTTGCCAGAACGTCCCGGACTTCCCAAACTTGACTACTTCCTTTAACGTGATGATAGTGCGTTGTTATATGTGCGATTAGTTTGCTTGGGAAACAGATTAACTTGCTCATGTAGTAATGTACACCCTATGTGGTGGATTGTGTTCTTTTATTTAATAATTTTCATTTTAGTAAACGTTGTTTCCACATAGCGATTTTGATAATTTAATTTTACTTTATATTGTCCTTGTCCCAATTTTGGTTTGTTTAGTTTGCAAGTTTTACATTTTAATTTACACAATATATTTGTATACACATTTATGTTTATCGATGTATTAGGGGGGTAACCGCAATTCACGGCAAAGCGTTACGGTATAGGCCTACCATTAGCCTACACTAGATTACCGTATCCTATGCAAAGCCAACTGAAAACAAAAGATTAACCCTCTCACGACCATATGACGCAGAGGTTGCCATATTAGCAATAAGAAATAGTGATTTCACTTATAATTACCTCTCCAAAATTAGTTTTCTGCCCACAGCTAACTCAAAGACAACTGCAGAGGTTAAAGTAACTAAACTAAAGGTCTCTAAATACCCCTGATGGTAACAAAGGATTTAAAGTTCCCTAATAGGCTCAAAATTGCGTCAAGAACGTGAGAGGGTTAATAGGACACCAACAATCTATTAACCACATTAATGATGTATGTGAAATGTCTGTTATGGTGGATGGGTGAGGGTAGGGGAGATTTTTCATGTGTTTTCGACCATCCATTCTTACACAAGATATGTTTATATCAATCTATTTTACCTAATGAGAGACAATACGATTCATCACGAAGTGTAGTGGGCAGATATATAACAAACGTATATATTATATACTAAATGAAGAGACAAGGAATAATCGTGTGTCTTTAGACCTCTTCATATAGATTAAAATGTAGGTTAAGGTACATATACGGTACAAGTAGGCTATATCGTTTGCTTCAACAGATACATTCCATGATAAATAACATAAGGAACAAAGCACAATGTAAGGCATTGCTCTTGGTACAATGGCAAAGCTGCTAGATGTAAAGTAAGTACCGGTAATAAAACGAAACATATGAAAAGAGTTGATTAGGCTATGCCCAACATTACCGGTATCTATCAACTGAAAATATACATATTTTATAATCTATATTTTATTAATTTCACCCCAACATATGCCATTTTGTGAACAGGTCATTTATATAATATGCTTACGTGTCGGATAAATTGCGTCTATATATGCAGGGAAATTTAGACTAAATTAAGTAGTCTCGTTGGCAATATAAGTGTTATGCCCTGTTTTTCTACAGGTTTAACTTGGGTAATGTGAGTTCTGAATGACTGGGTATATAAGGCTGCATGCACAATACAAGGTATGAGGAATAGAGAACACAAAATAAACACACGGTAACACGACACAAGTTCACGTTTATTGACGTAAATAAATAAAGAGTATAGAAAGATAGTAATTCTCGCACAAAACAAATAATAGAAGGGAACTGCTAGCATTAGCGGATATGGATGGAGCCTAGTCTCCCACTTCCAACGTTCAGGTATATTCTTCTGATCACGGGTTTAATTAGCAAGTTTATATTTTACTGGAAGACCTCAATATATTCGTATAATTCAATGTCACTGAGTTGACCTCTTACTGGCTGGTCGCGTGCCCAAGTAGCAGCTCACAGTTAGGGTTAGACACGCGTATATTGTAGAACACGGAATCTCTAGTAACCTCATGGGGGTACTGATCTAAGTTTTATATTCTTATGGCAGAAATACGTAGAACACAAATCAGTGGGCGAACGTTAGATATCACTAGAGTTTTAATATCTGAATAAGGTAATTACGAGAGTCAAGGTCGCCTGTTAATTAAAGAGCACTGATCGCTTAGTACGTCCCAAATGGAATGGTTAAATATGAATTACACTGGGCAAGGTTTTAGCCACTTTATAGAAAGTTAATAAGTGAGTATCAAGCTAGTACTATAACACTTAGTACTAGCAACATGAATCTTGAATAGTATTGGTAGATCTGGTCCTGGTTATCTTGCTTCCGGTGATGTTGGGGGCTAACGACTGGTTCCTCGGCCGTCCAGATGGTCCAAAATGTAGGAAGTTCTCAAGTCGGATCTCTTGACGATCGTTGCTGGCTACACACTTATATACCCACGAATTTGTGTGAAGGTTATAAGGTGCACGTTAGGACTTGTACATGGACAGATGCTTCTATCAGTCTTCTCTGCCACGGAGTCTGCCGGATCTGGAATCTCACTCCGGAACAACACGAGGGCAGAGCTAGAGGTAAACTGCAGGGTAGTGACCACTGGTTGGTGTCTAGCTTTCAACTGATTTGACTGGGGGCGGGAGCTAGATTTATAGGCTCGGTTCTGGACCCTGTAGACAGTAGGGATTTCGAGTCTTATGGATTTAATTGAGCTCTCAATAGATATGGGGACTAGGTAAGATGGTATTTACTGTTGTGGCACAGGGCTATAGGAAGCCTTTATATTTTCATATAACTGAGCCTTAGTAAGAGGTACTATTTTGGCTATACTGGAAGTATTTAGGGGAGGGAGACTGGATCTACTTTGCGAGGAGGATGGGGACAGCTGTGATAGGAGCGTCTCTCTTAGATTATGCAATCTTCATTCTATGGTATAGCTGAGGTGCTAATTTAGTGATCAGAGTATGCAAGAAAGGTAAATGGTTTATTGTGAGTTAATAGAGGTTAGTAAAGGTGTTAATCATGCATGGTTAGTTCATTGATAGGAAGAATTCCTGTGCTACCTGGCAATGACTCATAAGTCAAAACAGGGGCCAGGTATACCTCCGCGGGGGTGGGGGTCTCCCTCCTCGGGTGGGCAAAAAGGGGGGCTGGGCGCCCTCTCTCTGTGATAGTCGTCCGGGCGGCTGTGGCTAGGGGCTTGCCATATCACCAGTGTTCGTAATAACCCTCTGTGTATGAGACAGATGTGGGTGTCCTTAATACCAAAACCGAAGGTGCCTTGGCTAGCTGGTTTTACTCGGCTGGTTGTTAATTGTAGGGTTTGCTGGATGTGGTGGAGACTGGGTTGCTAACTCTGCCACATTTATCTGGAAGTATGGCAATAGAAGTTAGTTACTGGCGAGGCGGCTAGCCTCGCACCGACGACCATTGGGTGCAGGGTTGTGAATGGGTTGTAAGAGAATAGATGGCATGCAAGGGGCTAGTAAAGTTCTAATGTTGTTCTGGCCTACTAAGTGAAGGTAGGCTGGATAGGAGTATATATATAAAAGGTTGGAGAGCATTAGCAACGGACAATTCAAGGATCTTCAAGAGGTATGAGAGAGAGGCTAGGTCGGACAAGAGTAGAGAAGTGCGGGGTCTTAATGAGAGGGGGGGGGGGGAGAGTTCAAGGGCTACAGGGAAATTTTGCCCCTAAGGTCCCTGGGCGTGGGGGTGGCATTAGGCTACAATTGATATTGGAGTTTGAAAAGGCAGTAGAATACGTTAGCCAAATGCTACGGGGAATGCAACTATGGGGTGGTATATGAGTCTGGAAAAGATAGAGTTATGTGATCAGTCCGAGGGGTTATGGATACTATTAGTTGGCCCTGGGAACTGCGTTTTCTATTAAATATAAATATACCAACAACAGCGGCAGTTCGGAGGGGTACTTAGTTATTGTTTCGGGGTACTTATGACAGATACTGGTAACCAGGTTATCTTATACAATCTCTGGTTGGGGTAAGAGGTGCATGACACGAAGTAAATTGGCGTAGTGTGGACTGTGGATACGAAGGAGGCAAGGGGAAGACGTATGACAATTGTGGAACAATAAATGGAAAAAGGTGAACACAATGGCGGATAAAAATACTTAACCTAAGGATTGAATACATAGAGACACTTAGTTACTAGAGGAACAATGCAAGGGGGCGACTGAGCATGGGTTACATATATCTATACTTGTCATGGGAAATGATATACAAGGTCTAGGGACAGGCGGGGGTGTTTTAACTTCTAAGATATATAACATCTACTTCTCGGATGTAAGAACATACATAGATATAATTATGGCTGTCTGATGTGTTGGCATTGGCTCAACGTCGGGACAGGGCATGGGTGTTTTTAATATGAATGTATATTCCTGTTCATCATCTTTGTAGTTAGGAGTGTAGGACACGAGGGGGTTAGTGTACGTGAGGTGTGGAAAATGGTCAGTTTAGAAAAGGTAAATGGGTGCGTCCTGGAGCTGTTTAGCCCTGCGGGCTTGGGCCTGTCTGAAATGGCTGGCTCGGTCAGCTGGTCCTTTCGTTCTGTGGACCTTTCTTCCGGGTGTTTCTGTGTGGTGTTCGCTCGTGGCTTCTGTGGTGGGCTTCCTGTTCTGGGGCATTTTACTTCCCTCTCCTTCATTATAGGCTCGTCCTCGAGCCTCAAGGGTGAAGTTAAAAGAAGCATAGTGATGGTGGGTCATTTTCAGGGTATTTAGAAAGTTCCACCAAACACGAGAGCGACGGTCAGGTTTCTTTTGCAGGTCAATGTATACCTGTAAGAATGTGTCCTCTGTGTTGTGGCGGGCGGCTGCCCGGGCTTGGTGTGGGTGTGGTACACGGGCCAAGTGTCCAGTGTTTTTTTTTACTTTAACCTCTCGTTGTTGTTGTTGTTATTGTTCCCTAAGCTGCCTGGCCGAACAGCCCCGAGTCCCTGAGGAAGGCCATGGCCACGATCGGGCTTTCCCACAGAGCTCTCATTGAGTGTAGGTTGTGTTGTTGGCGTAAGTGGTTGTGTGAAATGCAGTCTTCTATGATGTGTTTAATGGTATGGGGTGCTGTGTTACATCCCGGGCAGGCGTCGACAACGGAGTCATCCAGTCTCTTCTGATAGCTCAGGAGAGCTGGATGGTGTCCGCATCTCAGCCTGGCCAGGTGGACTCTGTCCTCGCGAGGGAGGGAGGATTCGGAAGGATTGATTTCGGGAGGTCGTGCATGCAGCTGCGTGTTGTCTGTGAGTGAGTGGATGGATTGGCGAGAGATATGAGTATGGATGTGCTTCTGGAAGTTGGTTCGGGGTGGGCAGGGAGGGAGAGAGGACAATAACTGTGTGTGATACCGTGTGCTGGGTGTTGTTTTGATATTTCTTGGTGTCTGTGGGTGTGTTGCCATGTAGTTTAGGTGGTCTTGGTTCGTGGAGGCTGCTGCCAGGAATTGAGTGCCTCTCATGTCCAGATGGTCTTTGACTTTGAGGATTTTGGTTTCTTGATGTAGATGATCTGTGGGTGCAGTAGCTGTGCAGCCTGTAATGATCTTCAGGGCTTTGTTTTGGATAGTCTGTAAGGTCTTATGATGTGTTTCAGCTAGGTTAGAAGCCCAGGCTGGGCTTGCGTATTCCATTACTGATCTTATGTATTGTTTTATACTGTGGTGGTAGTTTCTTTGTTGTGTCCAAATTTTGTGTGAGCAAGTGACCTGAGGGCGTTAAGTCTGGGTGTCAGTTTCTTTTTAATGTTTGTGGTGTGATGTTTGAATGTCATATGAGTATCATATGTTACTCCTAGGATTTTGGGTGTGTGTGTGTTAGGGGTGTGTTGTTTATGGTGAGTTGAGGGATGTATTCGTGTTCACCTGTCCAGCTTGTGAGCAGGGTTGCGGTGGATTTGGCTGGGGCTAGATTCAGTCTGTTTGTAGTGCACCAGCCATGTAGTGTGTTGAGATAGGGTTGAAGGAGATCTGTTGCTCTTCTTGGGTCATGGTGTGTGCATGTGAGTGTTATGTCATCTGCATAGGAGGCTAAGTTTATTTGGGGAGTATTGGGTGTAGTTATATCGTGCATGTACAGATTGAAGAGTGCGGGCGATAGGACGGATCCCTGTGGGACTCCGTTTGGAAAGTTTCTGATTTTAGATGACTGACCGGCAAAAGATACGTGTGCACATCTGCCTGCTAGGAAGTTGGCCAGCCACCTTTTTGTGTTGAGTGCATGTTTGTGTTGTAGATTTTGTTTGTTAGGTTGTGGCGGGGGATGGCATCGAAGGCTTTACTAATGTCGAGTGTGGCTAATAGTGATCTGTGTGGTGGTCTAGCTGAGTTGATGCCGTCAAAAGCTCTTTGTGTAAGGTCTGTGAGAAGAGTGTTTGTGGAGTGCAGTGGCCTAAAGCCATGTTGTGTTGGAGCTAGGGGTAGGTCGGGTGTAATTAATTAGTTGTAATACTAGGCGTTCCATGACTTTGGAGGGGGAGCAAAGGAGTGTGATGGGGCGGTGCGAGGAGGGTAGCGTGGGATCTTTGTTGGGTTTGGGGAATGTGATGATGATACCATGCTTCCAAATGTCTGGTATTGTGTTGTGTGAATAGCTGTAGTTTGATATGTTAGTGAGTGTTTGTATGCCTTGTGGTCCCAGGTGTCTGAGGTGTATGTTGCTTATGTTGTCTAGGCCACAGGCGGGTGAGTGCTTGAGATTGTTGATGATATGCTTTGTCTGGTGATTGGTGAAGGGTGTATAGTCAGGGTCTGTGGGGAATTGTCTCTTACGTCGGATGACACGTCGGTCGTCTTTGTGAGGTTTTAGGTGGCTGACATGTGAGAAGTGATTGATGAGAGTGTTTGCTTGTTGTTTACATGAAGGAGTAGAGTCTGTTGTTGTGATTGCAGCATGTGATTGTGTTGTGTTGCTGTTGGAAAGTGTGATGCTGTTTAGTGTTTTGTAGAGTTTTTTGGGGTTTGTTTTGTGATCAAGTGTTTGTAGGAAGTTATTCCAATTTAGTTTTTGTTGTTCTTGTATTTTGTTGTTAGTTTGGGTGTTGAGTGCTTGAATTTGTTGTGTGATGTCTTGTGTGTGGGGTGCTGGGGAGTGTTTCAGTGTGTCGCGTTGTCTGATGAGGTTTTGAATTTCTGGTGTGAAGTTGGGGTTGTGTCTTTTTCTGTTACCTCTTGGAATGTGTTTCTTGTCAGCGTTTTGGATAGTTTTATTGAGTATGTGTACAGCATTGTTGATGTTAGTGATGGGTGTACTGTTTAGAGTTGTGAAGTGTTGTTCTGTCTCATTTGTAAATGCTTCCCAGTTAGCTCTTTTATAATTGGTGTATGTGTGTTTGTGGCTAGCTGGGGTGAGTCTGGTTTTGGTGGTGATAATGATCGGGAAGTGGTCAGAGCCTAAGGTTCTGACCACCCTCCAGGATGTTGTGGGGGCGAGTTCTGGGGAGCAAAAGGTGATGTCTGGAGATGATGGGTTATAGAGGGCTTGGTGATGAATATGGGTATGTTGATGGATGTCGTTAAGGATGATGAGGTTATCTGTTTGGTTTTGTAGTACCAGCCCTCTGTCTGTGTCGGGGTTGTCGACAAACCAGGCCGACGTCTTGGCGTTGAAGTCACCACCCAGGATGATGTGTGGGGTGTTTGTGATGTGTTGTAAGTGTGGTCTGTATTCATTTGGTACTGTAGGGGATGTTTGGGGAGGGATGTATGTGTTTATGATGGTTATGTTGGATTTGTTGCCAGTGCGTATTTTAATTGATTGTATTTCTGTTGTGTTATCATTTGGGGGGAGGAGGGATTTGGTTTGTACACTGGTTACTATGTATGATATTTCATTGTGTACCAGGGTGATGAGTCCACCGCCCCCGCCGACAGCCCGGTCTTGTCTGATGGTGGTGAAATTATGAAATGTGGGTGTTTTTTGTGATGTGCGGAGTTTTGTTTCTTGTAAGATGGCAATGTGTATGTTGTGTTGTTTGATGAAGTGTGAGAGTTCGTGTTTCTTTGTGTTAATGCCATCTATGTTCAATTGGAGAATGTTAATGTTATGTGCACGATGTATGTTGGGTGCTGCTGCACGAGGATGGGGTGGGGGTGAGGGAGGGGCTGGAGGTTGGGATGGGTGAGGTGGGGGTGGGGATTGGGGAGCAGGAGATGGGGGTTGGAATGGATTAGGATGGGGTGTGGTGTGTTGAGTTGAGGATGTGGATGGTATGGGAAAGTTAGGTGGGTTAGGGAGGAGAGGTGGACGGGTTTTAGGGGGGGGAGTGGATGATATGGGAAGGCTAGGTGGGTTGGGGAGGAGAGGTGGACGGGTTTTAGGCGAGGGATTTGACTGGGAGAGGGAGGGGCATGAGGAACAGGTCCAGGTGTTCGTGTAGTGTTTCTTGGAGGCAAGTGTTGTACAGGTGAAGTGGGTCCAGTTCCTGCATGAATTGCAGAGAACTGAACCCTTAGTGTGGCGACTCGAAGTGATGGGTTTTGAGCAAGTTGGACATATGTATGTGTACGTGGGTCCTGGGTTGCTCTCAATGTCTCCGGCTAGAAGAAGTCTTCGAGAAATGACAGCCGGAGAGTCATTTCTCGGTGTAGGAAAAACTGTGTGATGTGTGTGTGTGGTGTGAGAGGTGTGGAAATTCCCGGCGCGACCGAAGCCACTCCAAGGACCCGTGCCCCCAGGGGGGGGGCAGGGGATAGTTGTGACGGTTTGGCTCCCGAAACTGCTCCCCGCGGCCGGCATCCGGTTGCCCTCCACTGGTCGATTGATCTTGTCTCCGGCCGCGGAGGGTCGGCAGCCATCCGCGGTTGGCAGCTCCGGGAGGTGTTCCCACGGCGTAGACGCCGCCACATCAGGACCCTTAACCTTTCGTATGAATGGTTTGTAGCTTTCCCCCGTGGGGGTCGGAGTGAGGTGTGTGGGATTGACAGGAAGTCTGTTTAGGGTGGTGAATGGGTTACTAACCGAAAGGGGATTCACGCGTGACAACAGAGCTGGGGATGAAGGGGGAATGTGAGTCTGGGTTTTATTTGGTTTTCTTGGGCGGTGTTGTAGGTTGGGAATATATAGTGAGACAATGCGCAAGATCGGTTTAGGTAAGGTGGGTGAAGGAGGTGTGTGGGAAGGAGGGGGTGTGTGTGTTGTGTGGCTTGGGTCCTTAGTGTCAGAACGGGGTGTTATTTTTGTATCGCTGTCTTTAAATCTGATGGGTCTGTTGATTATTCTACCTCTGGCAGTCCTGGTGGGAAGGTAGATGTTTGTCGTGGGACTTGAGTCGCTCGACGATGTTTTATATTGAGGGGAAGCACGTTTTATAGGTAGATGACATGTGGGGGTTTTCTCGGGGGTGACTTTGTGGGGGGGGGTTTCTTAGGGGGTTGGTTGGTTGGGGGTTCGGTGAGATAAGGAGGTTGGTCGGTGTGTGGGTGGGGTGGTGGGGATCGTGGAGGGGAAAGGGGTGGATGCGGGCGGGGCTAGACGGGTGGGTAAGGGGTGTAGATTTAAGTTGGAGGGTTGGGGGTAGGGGCGTGTGTGGTGTGTGTTTGATGAGGTTGGTGATTTGCTGGTGATTATTCGTCTTCTTTCCCTTTGTGGGGGAGAATTCGACGAAGAAGAAGAAGAGGAGGAGGAGGAGGAGGGTAGTGGTCTGGCAGACCTACGGAATTTGGTTAGTAGGGTGTGTTTTCTGGAGGTTTTAAACGATTTTTGTCGTGGGCGTAAGTTGTAGCGTGAGGTTACTGAGGTAGATTGTGTGGTGCGGTTGGGTGTGTACTTGGTTTGGGGTGGGGGTGGTGGTTTTCTCACTGTGGTGCCTGGTGGAGGTATGTCAGGGCTAGACGGGAGGTTTTCTGTTGTGGTCGGGGTTGTGGGTGGAGGTTTTCGTACTTGGATAAGTTGGGGAGGAACTTGACTATCAGAAGTGAAGGAAGGTGACATGGTGGAAGAGGGTGTGATAGTGGGGGCTTGGGGTTTGTGGAGGTTAGTTGGGGGGGTATGTTGAAAAAAGATTTGTCGGTTTGGTGCTGGAGGGCTTAGGTCCTTAGGGGTTTGTATGGGAATATTCGTAGCCTGAGTGAGAGGGTGAGTAGGGGTGTTTAATTTAGGGTCGGACGTGTGGGGTGGGGTAATGTCTTGTGGCTTTAGAGGTTTAAACGCTCGGACGAATCTAGTTCGGAGCGTGCGAGTCACGCCGTGATAGTCGATGGTGACTTGAAAGGCATTTGGGACTTGTATGATGGTGTAGGGCCCGACATAGCGAGGGCCTAACTTGTTGGTGATAGGGAGGTTGGCTACCATTACGGTGTCATGGATAGCGAAAGGGTTTTTGTCATCGATGTTATCAGTTTTGGTGTCTTGACAGATCTGGGCGGTATGGAGGGTGTTTTGCAGATGTTGCAATGGGTCAATTGTGGAGGTGGTGGAGGGAAGGTGAGCGTGGTGGTGGAATGGCAGTAACGGGGGGTACACCGTAAACACGTTCATGAGGGGAAATACCGTCTTCCCGAGGACAGGTGTTCATACCCCACTGTATCATCTTTAGTTGTGATGGCCAGTCTGAGGTGTTAAGAGCAATCATTCTTGTACGTAACTGGTTGTTGATGGTGCGATGGCTGCGTTCGCAGATAGCATTTCCTTGAGGCCAGTACGGGGATGAGTGTTTAATCTTAATACCGCATTGTTGGGTGAATTGTTGCCAAACGTGTCCACTAAACTCGGGGGCATTGTCCGATAGAAGAGCAAGGGGAAGGCCGAATATAGGGAACACTTCTGTGGCAAGCAGTGTGGCGACTGTGGTGGCTGTGTGGTCTTTAACTGGGCAGGCTATTAAAAAATTTGAATATACGTCTACAAATGTGATGATATAGCGGTTGCCAGCGTAAGAAGGGAACGGGCCCATGATGTCGAGGGATAGGACTTGGAACGGTTTGTTGGCAGAAATGGTACCAGCTGGGCCTGGGGTGCGTGATCTATCCTTTCCCAATAAACACGGTTTGCAGGATTCTGTCACTCGTTGTGCAATTTTGGAGGGGTTGGGGGTCCAGTATTGGTCTGTGAAGATCTTTAACATTTTCTTTTGTCCAAGGTGTATGCCGTTTCCCTCGTGGATGGCAATCATGTAGTCGTGGGCTATGGTGGGGTCCAAGATTATGTGACCAGTGTCTGTGGCAAGTTGATCTCCCCAGCGAGTCAGTTTCCTGAAGACATTTAACGGTATCCAGGGGGGTCTGATTCGTGCTTCCCAAGATTGAATTAGGGAGGGGGTTGGGGGGCCATTCTGTCGGGGGTGGGGGGTAGATACCAATTGAGTGTTTTGTAAGGCAGCTAGGTTGGTGGGGGGGTCTTTTGGTACTGGCAACGTGACAGGGCGTCTGCATTAGTATGGAGTTTGCCAGGACGATATTGTATGGTAAAGTCGTAGTCCTCTAGTGTCTCTCTCCAACGTACCAAAATGGCTGAGTTGGTTTCGCACCTACGCAGCCATTGTAAAGATTGATGGTCGGTAATTATTTCGAGTTTTGCGCCCAACACAAATGACCGGAAGTGGCTGAGTGCCCAAATGATCCCTAAGCACTCTCTCTTGGTGGCTGCGTAATTCTGTTGGGGTGGGGTGAGTGTGGAGCTGGCATACGCTATCACATGTTCCTTTCCATCTCTCAATTGAGCTAATACTGCACCTATGGCGTACAGAGATACGTCGGTATATAGACGGAAAGGTTTCTGGTAGTCAGGGAAAAACGACAATAGGGGCTTGGATTAGCTTTTGCTTCAAAGTGTTAAACGCGAGGTCTCTTTCAGGTGTCCAGGCGAACGGGGTGTCTTTGTGGGTAAGTTGGTGGAGGGGTCTGGCTATGGTGGCAAAGTGGGGGACGAAACGTCTGTAGTATGTGGCTAAACCTAGAAACGAACGTATTCCTTTAACCGTGGTGGGTGGGGTTTGGTTTTGTATGGCTTGAAGTTTCTTTGGATCTGGCGCAATACCATGTTCAGATATCACATGTCCGAGAAAATCTACCTTATTCCGGGCAATCACGCACTTTGAGGGTTTTAATTTCAACCCGGCGGCTCGGATTCTTTGCAGGACTTGTCTCAACCTGAGGAGGTGTTCTTCCCAGGTTGGAGAGTACACAATAATATCGTCCAGATAGGCTAGGCAGGTTTCCCAGGTTAGGCCATGTAATACCGTTTCCATCAAACGGGAGAAAGTGGCGGGTCCGTTACAGAGGCCAAAAGGTAGGACGTTAAATTCATAGTGATGGCCACCACTAGTGGAAAATGCTGTTTTCTTTTGGTCCTCGGCCTTGATAGGCACTTGCCAATACCCTGCTTGCAAGTCGAGGGTAGTGAACCATTTGGATCCGTATAGGGAGTCAAGGGAATCGTCTATTCGGGGTAAGGGCGTAGCGTCTTCAATGGTTATGTCATTTAACCTCCTGTAATCGACGCAAAAACGGGTTGTCCCATCTTTCTTTTTGACTAGACAACAGGGGAAGACCAGGGGCTAATGGACGGGGTGGCAATCCCGGCCTCTAACATTTCCTGGACTTGGCGTTCCTCTTCCTGACGTTGTATGGGGTTCTTTCTACGGGATGGTTGTCGTATGGGGGGGCCTGTGGTGTTAATGATGTGTTGTTCTACATCTGTCTGTCCGATTTCGGTGGGTTGTTGGGCAAAGACGTCACTGAATTCCAGCAGTAGGTCGTACATGCCGTTCTTTTGGTGGTCAGATAGTGTCTCAGGAAGAGGGGGCAATTGGAGGCTGGTAGGGGTGTCGTTACAATGTATGGGGAGGTCATCGAAAGTTTCGAGGTCTCCTATAATGAGACCTTTCGGTAATGTCAGGGGTTCCTCGGAGATATTTGCTACGAGAATGTGGTTGATACGAGGGGGAATGATGGCGGGTTGTAAGAGGCAACGATGGGGGTTGGGGGATGTGTTAGTGGGGGAAAATACCATGTGAGTTTGGGGTATGGGCCGCAGGTTCACCCATTTTTGATGGTGGGGGGGAATTTGGCATTCATCCTGAACTACCGCTGGGCTAATGATGGTGGGGGATTGACTGGCGAGCAGGTGCTTGGTACTTATAAGGGGGGCAAGGTCACTTTGGTGGGGGTCACACGTGAGGGGGGGATTAACGGCGCGTGTGAGAGGATCAGTGGGGTGGTGTGTGAGGGGGTTAGAAAACGGGATTTGTTGGGGGGACTGCGGAGGGTTGGTGGGGGGAGCGTTGTCGGTGGCAGTAACGGTTTGTTTGGCGTTCATGTGGTTTTGGTGGTTATGTTTGTCATGAGAAGGCGAGTCAAGTGTGGGGTTGTGAAGTTTTCTAGGGGTGTGAATTGTGTGGGGGTGGAAGGGAGCTACTGACGAAAAACTGTCACAAGGGGGATTGGGGGGGTGGTGGAATAGCTGGGCATCTCTGGGGGCATGGTGGGAACATGGTTGTGTCCCTCGGTCGGCACGCGTGAGGGGGGGATTAACGGCGCGTGCGGGCGGTTCAGAGGGGTGCGAGGTGAGCGAGTTAGAAAACGGGATTTGCTGGGGGGACTGCGGAGGGTTGGTGGGGAAAAAGTGAGGTGTAGAACATGGGTTATTGGTGTAGGACTGGTGTATTGATTTGGGGTTGTTAACATTTCTGGGGGCATGGGGGAAACATTGTTGGGTACATCGGTCGGCATTTTCTCTGGAAACATGTGTACATAAACATTGGATAGAATTATGGTTACATATATCAGAGGTCTGTCCTGAAAACATGGGAGGATTTATTCTGGACAGAGTTACGAGAATTGAGGGGATTACCGAGAGGGAGTTGCTTGGACTTGTCTTCTTTCGTTTGTTGAGGCATTTTTTTACTGAATTGAGTGCGGTTTTGAGAGATCTCGGGGCAAGGGGAGGTTTTAGGAGTCACCTTAGTGCTAGCTGCAACTTGGTAACCCTGAATCAGGGTTTGTTGAGGGGGGGGGTTGTTTTTTCTTTTTGGGAATGGGTTTCTGCGTGATTGGTTTGTCAGAGGCTTTGGGCTGGAATTTGTTTTTGAATGAGATCAGCCTTTGGCCGCAGTCAATCTGGGCCCGGAGTTTTTGAAGGAGGTCAAGTCCAAGGAAACCATCATAATGTTTACAGTTGGAGGAAAATACTGTAAATGTGTGATAAGAACGAGCATGGGGGTCAGGAGTAGTTACTGATAGGGGTAAAGTGTCTCCTAGGAGATTTAAGTAAGTATCAGCAACTGAGATGAGTTCTGTTTTGGTGTTTAACAAAGGGCCAAATCGTCGGGGATGTTTTTCATAGTAAGATTTGAACAAACATGACTTGGCAGCTCCCGTGTCGATTAGCAAGCGGACAGGAATGTCCTTGATTTTGGCCATGTAATAAATGGGGGCAGTGCGACTAGTTATGGCGTCCCCCGCCGAGCCCATCGTGGGCGGGGGATACTTTAAAAATCCTGGGGGTCGGTATCTACCTCTTCCAGGGTTTCCTCGGTATCGTCTGAGGTCATGGTATGGGGGCAATTTCTTCCTCTTGTCCCCACCCCTCTTCATTTACAGAAATGCGAGGAGTAGAGGGGCGAGGTTTGGCAGAGTCACGAATTTGGTGGAGGGCACACTGAGCATTACAGGCAGGGAAATCATAAGGGTTGATAATGACTAAGGTAGGGTTTTTACTTTGGTAGGTGTTTGTAGTTGCTGTTCCGGTTGAAGATTCTGCGTGGCTGGGACGGTTGGAACCGGGTCTACTGGGTTGGGGCTTGCCGGAAGGGTAGGTGGGTCTGTTGTTGAAAGATGAGGCTGGGTAGGCATTCTTGGGGTTTTGGTGGTTGGTTTGCTGCGGGTGCGTGGGAAACCTCTTGATTGCAGCGATTTGGGTGGGTGCTTCTGTGCGCACGGCCAAAATACGTCGGATCGTGATGAGGTCTTTTTTGTATCCGACGAAATCGTGCACCCGGAAATGGTCTTTTACTGCTGAGGGCAATATCGACACAAGGTTGACCAGAATTTGCTGTTCTTGTTGGGTTTTGGTCAACGTGGGGAAAGAATTTTTATGTGTTGGGCAAGCTTACTCACTGTGGCATCTAGATCGCCTTCGAATTTCGTGTCTAGGATACGGGTGTGGGCCACGAAAGCGCCCAACGAAGGCTTAATGGCTTCTATCACTATTGTGCGAAATTCGTTCCAGGTGAGATCAGGGTGCATTTGATGGGCAACCAGGGAAACGGCTTTTCCCAGGTGTATTAATGTTACGGCTATTTTTTGTGCGTCCGTGGTATAAGTCATGTCAAGTACGGGTTTCACTATGTCCATGAATATTTCGATCCCATAACTTGTTTCATCATAATTTGGGATGGAAGTGTGAGTAGGTTGCGCCATGATGTTCTCGTGTTCTAAGCTGTTCCAAACTTGCAATGTAATGCAACCTTTTATCCGAATCAAGAACCCCCGCTGCCGCCAATGTTATGCCCTGTTTTTCTACAGGTTTAACTTGGGTAATGTGAGTTCTGAATGACTGGGTATATAAGGCTGCATGCACAATACAAGGTATGAGGAATAGAGAACACAAAATAAACACACGGTAAAACGACACAAGTTCACGTTTATTGACGTAAATAAATAAAGAGTATAGAAAGATAGTAATTCTCGCACAAAACAAATAATAGAAGGGAACTGCTAGCATTAGCGGATCTGGATGGAGCCTAGTCTCCCACTTCCAACGTTCAGGTATATTCTTCTGATCACGGGTTTAATTAGCAAGTTTATATTTACTGGAAGACCTCAATATATTCGTATAATTCAATGTCACTGAGTTGACCTCTTACTGGCTTGGTCGCGTGCCCAAGTAGCAGCTCACAGTTAGGGTTAGACACGCGTATATTGTAGAACACGGAATCTCTAGTAACCTCATGGGGGTACTGATCTAAGTTTTATATTCTTATGGCAGAAATACGTAGAACACAAATCAGTGGGCGAACGATAGATATCACTAGAGTTTTAATATCTGAATAAGGTAATTACGAGAGTCAAGGTCGCCTGGTAATTAAAGAGCACTGATCGCTTAGTACGTCCCAAATGGAATGGTTAAATATGAATTACACTGGGCAAGGTTTTAGCCACTTTATAGAAAGTTAATAAGTGAGTATCAGGCTAGTACTATAACACTTAGTACTAGCAACATGAATCTTGAATAGTATTGGTAGATCTGGTCCTGGTTATCTTGCTTCCGGTGATGTTGGGGGCTAACGACTGGTTCCTCGGCCGTCCAGATGGTCCAAAATGTAGGAAGTTCTCAAGTCGGATCTCTTGACGATCGTTGCTGGCTACACACTTATATACCCACGAATTTGTGTGAAGGTTATAAGGTGCACGTTAGGACTTGTACATAGACAGATGCTTCTATCAGTCTTCTCTGCCACGGAGTCTGCCGGATCTGGAATCTCACTCCGGAACAACACGAGGGCAGAGCTAGAGGTAAACTGCAGGGTAGTGACACTGGTTGGTGTCTAGCTTTCAACTGATTTGACTGGGGGCGGGAGCTAGATTTATAGGCTCGGTTCTGGACCCTGTAGACAGTAGGGATCTCGAGTCTTATGGACTTAATTGACCTCTCAATAGATATGGGGATAGGTAAGATGGTATTTACTGTTGTGGCACAGGGCTATAGGAAGCCTTTATATTTTCATATAACTGAGCCTTAGTAAGAGGTACTATTTTGGCTATACTGGAAGTATTTAGGGGAGGGAGACTGGATCTATTTTGCGAGGAGGAAGGGGGAAGCTGTGATAGGAGCGTCCTCTCTTAGATTGTGCAATCTTCATTCTATGGTATAGCTGAGGTGCTAATTTAGTGATCAGAGTGTGCAAGAAAGGTAAATGGTTTATTGTGAGTTAATAGAGGTTAGTAAAGGTGTTAATCATGCATGGTTAGTTCATTGATAGGAAGAAATTCTTGTGCTACCTGGCAATGACTAATAAGTCAAAAACAGGGGCCAGGTATACCTCTGCGGGGGTGGGGTCTCCCTCCTCGGGTGGGCAAAAAGGGGGAGGGGCGCCCTCTCTCTGTGATAGTCTTCCGGCGGCTGTGGCTAGGGGCTTGCCATATCACAGTGGTTAATAACCCTCTGTGTATGAGACAGATGTGGGTGTCCTTAATACCAAAACCGAAGGTGCCTTGGCTAGCTGGTTTTACTCGGCTGGTTGTTAATTGTAGGGTTTGTTGGATGTGGTGGAACTGGGTGGCTAACTCTGCCACATTTATCTGGAAGTATGGCAATAGAAGTTAGTTACTGTGCGAGGCGGCTAGCCTCGCACCGACGACCATTGGGTGCAGGGTTGTGAATGGGTTGTAAGAGAATAGATGGCATGCAAGGGGCTAGTAAAGTTCTAATGTTGTTCTGGCCTACTAAGTGAAGGTAGGCTGGATAGGAGTATATATAAAAGGTTGGAGAGCATTAGCAACGGACAATTCAAGGATCTTCAAGAGGTATTGAGAGAGAGGGGTCGGACAAGAGTAGTGAGGTGGGGGGTCTTAATGAGGGGGGGGGGGGAGAG